>JANFNE010000001.1:1200000-1800000 GCA_024867545.1 Phytopythium helicoides | reverse complement strand
AGCAGCACGGCGCTAAGTGGTGTTGAGGGGCTCGGCGAGCCGGCAACCGAACTTCCATGCTCGATTCGCGATCATAATGTGCTTTTCTCTGACGAATTTGTCGCGTCAAATTGGTAGCGCATTTTGCTCTCAGCAAGAGCAATCTATTCGTTGGCTGTGTTGGATGTGTGAAAGATGCAAGAGCAAGTAGACCAATAACAGCATGAGAGAATGAGTATTGTAACGAGTTTCGGGCGACATCAGCAACAACGCGAGCACCATCAATAAATGGCAGCACCACCAGAAGCTAACACTTGTTGGGGAAGAAAGCAGTTCTTCTGTGGTTTCACGAATGCGAGAGGCTCTCCGATGGTATTTCGTCGACTCCAACGAGAACTTCTTAATGAGACGGATGCCAGCATGCGTGGAGGCTTGGTGGCGGACATCGACATCACTGAGACCAGTATGTGTCGGATCACTTTTGTGTAGATATTTGGAGCATGTAGCACTTGGTGCTCGTTTACCTACAGCTAACCAAACAAGTACCATAGACCACTGGAGTACAGTCGATGGATCGCAAGGCTAAGCGTTTACCCTCGAAGTACGCTATATCGTTGCAGAAGGAAGCTTTACAGAAACCAGCAAGATCCGTGCTACTTTCCGGTGCACAAGTTGCGAAAAAGACTGGTCTATCTGTTTGTTTGTTTGTTTGTTTGTTTGTTTGTTTGTTTGTTTGTTTGTTTGTTTTTGTGGAGCTGTGGGTGTA
The DNA here is from genome assembly GCA_024867545.1 of Phytopythium helicoides. Classification (NCBI taxonomy): domain Eukaryota; phylum Oomycota; class Peronosporomycetes; order Pythiales; family Pythiaceae; genus Phytopythium; species Phytopythium helicoides. The sequence goes on along the minus strand of JANFNE010000001.1, from coordinate 1,799,255 downwards.
ATTGTCGCCAAGAGTCCCATCACCCAACTACTCGTGGACCTCCAATCGGTCTTCCACTTGTCTCGATGGTCACGGTTGCCGTGCCAAGTCTTCCCTTAGCAGGATTTACCACTGTAACGCTGTCGATCCGACGCTTGGTGAACTCGAGAGCAAGCGTGCGTTGTTCTCGTTCTGCCGGCGTCAATCCTGGAGGGACTGACACACCAAACTCTCTCCTACCAGCGAGAGCCAGTACATTCAACCGCTCCGATCCAGGAACAGGATCCATATAAACCTTCATCACAACCGACTTTTCATCACGTAAAGGGATGGAAGTATGTTCCTCCTTGTCAGTCGACCTGTCTGTGATGGATCGTTGAAGAACTCCTAGAATCGTGTCAATAGACTCGGGGAAACAGAATCCAGTGACTTCAGATCTGTAGACATACACATTTGCACACAACAGGATTTGGTCAACCCTAGACTGTCGCGCTTTATGACTGAGTAGCCAAACAAACGGTTCACAACAATGTACCTGAACATCGGCATGGGTCTCGTGCTTACGGCAGTGGTATCGACAATGTTTTCTCCTTCTGTGGTCGCTGAGTCGCTCGTCGGAGCAGAAGAGCCATGACTAACTCGTCCAGAAGACACGACGCTCAACGTTCGTATCGTCCCGTACTCAAACGGGTGCAGAGCGAATAGCTCTGGGACGTCTTGGTTGGATAGTGCTGTGCATTGTTCTCGCAAAAGTTAGAATCGTGGTGTTGTTGCCTCCGATCAGCGGACGCCGTCACCTACGTTTGCGGTTGATCAAAAATTCGTAGAGTCCGTGTACTGCCTCGTGGTCTTGGAAAAGAAGCAGCGAGTCTGGTCCATGCACTGCTGGAGCTGCTGAAGGAACTCCCGGTCCTCTTGATTGTTGTCCGGTCTTCAACGCCCCGAGCTCTTCTTCAAGTAGATGGAACTCTCCAGCGTCGCGCTTTGTGTTTTGGACGCTGCTGTATGGAGTTGAGTACTCGATGTTGAGTCGAAGCAGTGCTTTTCGGACTCTTGACGTTGACTGGGTAACGGCAGCGCAGACAGTGTACGCAGACAAGTAAGCGAGGAATATGCTGACATCGTGTAGTTTCCGAGTGGAAGGAAAACGCCGAGTTGAACCTCTTATCTATTCGAAGACTTAAAAGACACCCCGAGTTCATAACCATACCAGCTACGCCAGATCCTGTTCGACCACGCTGGTCAACACGTTTCATGAGGTTTCGCCGTTCAGAACACACCTTTTGCAGCTACATTATTCCTGCATGGATTGGATCGGCGATGCGGCTCCGAGATTTAGAAGCAGCAGAGTAGAATAGAGTAGAGTAGAGCAGAGCGGCTGATTCGTGGTTATTCCGCGTCTGGCTGCCGATTCAAATTCAAAGATGATCTCTGTCGGCTGAAGCCTGCTAGCACAACGCGAGCGAGTGCAATGGTCGGTGGCGTGCAGTACTCGTAGGCGGTTGAACCGTGAAGATGCTGGCATCCTGACATCTGGTGGCTACGCTAGTCAGCTTGGACAAGGAAGGGTGTGTTCGCGATCTTTCAAGCACTAGGCAGCCATTGAAGTGTATACATTATAAGAGGTAACCCTTTTCTTCCACTGTTTCCGCAGACACCAGATCGCTCTAATCACTCACTTTACCTGAAAGAAGCTGCAGTTGGAGGGGAAGCCATTCCGTAGCAAAGCGAGCGTGGACGTCGGGATGGACGACGTTAGCATGGACGACGTCAGTATGGGCGAGGGAGGGGGCGAGAAGCCTCCGTCCATCGATGAGCTGCTGTCGCAGGCTGCGGTGGAGGCCATCCGAGCGGCGGCGCCAGGCGTCACGATCGACCGCCACCGTCTCGCTCTCGAGGCCGTTCTTCATACGGTGACTGTGGATAATCGTGTGGCGGTGATTCGCGCGGGAATTTGTACCGCGTATGTCGAGAAGGCGCTGTCAGAGCCAGCTATCGCTGCAGCGGTGACGGCCGTCAGCGCCAAGTGGGAGGAGCTCCAAAAGACCAAGGTAGACCTCGAACGGGAGCTCAAGCTCAAACTAGAACTCGAAGACAAGGAACGAGCTTTCCAAGTGGAATACATTGGAGACGCCGACGCCGAGTTCCGAAGCTACCTCGCGCGATGCTGCACGGGGTACCGCACAAACTCCACCCAGTACACAGCTCCATACACTGCGATCACGCAGAGCTCTGGGTTTGGGAAGAGCCGCATCCTGAAACAACTCGCCACGTACACATCCAAGGGCAATGTCATTCGCGATGGAACCACCGAGTACTCAATGACGGTACTCTACGTTAACGCGCGTAATATCAAGGGGTCAACGGGATACCCGCGCGCCACACCGGCCTTGAGCAATTGGCTATTCAATCAAACCGATTGCAACGCTCCCGCAATTGCTACCAAGTTGCTGAAGGCATTCAAGTACGCGATGGCAAATCACGATGCAGGCACGGAATGGATGGAGCTCTTTGAGAATCACGAAGTGGAGGGATATTTCATCGATAACAGCGTCAAGGTGAAGGAAGAGTTGGAAGCCGTCCACGTTAACCTGACACTAGAGTTTTCCCGAGACGAAATCGACAACTCGGGTAGATCAATGAAGAGATCGGATAGACCAGGTGCGGGATCGAACAAATCTCAGGAAGGATCTAGTGGGCCAGAAGAAAAGAGGCCATGCACAGTATCGAAGGTGCCTGTGCTGGTGGTGGCCGTCGATGAAGCGCGAGCATTGCTGGAGATCAAGGATATTCAGGGTGTGAATGCGTTTCGCATGCTGCGGCGAGCATTATCGAACGTTTTCAAGGCAACCAGTGTGAAGGAGGCTAATGGACTAGTCTTCGCTGTTCTTGTGGATACCTACTCCAAGGTCCACGACTTTGTTCCGGCGCTGTCTCATGACCCGTCATCGCGGCATGGTTTATCCACCACCGCTCTATTTCCACCGTTTGTGCTGACGCACACAATGGACGTGATGTTGCAATCTGGACCCAAGCTTATCGACTTTACGAGCAAGGAGAGGGTACTGATGAATGATGCACTACAAGTATGGAAGGTTCTCGTGGCGATGGGAAGACCCTTATGGCATGGCAGTGCGTATAACGGTGTTCTCTCTACTTGGAAGAAGGATCTAGTGCAGTTTGCCTCTTCGAAACTGCTGCTTGGGGACCCGGGAAATAAAGCTCACCACTACAACACAGGGAACCTCTATGGTGTCGCCGCCCTGTTCTGTCGAGCCGGTCTGCGTCCCCGTGCAAGTGATGCTTTATCATCCCGTCTTGTTGCCGACTTCATGAGTGTGTTGCATTATGTGTCGTACAGAAGTGACGCGCATATCACTAGCTACGCGTCCGACCCGATCTTGACGTTCGGTGCGGCGCACATCTGGTATCAGTTAGACCAGACGCCAGCATTGCACACGTACTTGCTTCCTCAGTTCAAGTCGATGCTGGTTCATGGTTTGGTGGACACAGGAAACGTTGGCGAAATTGTGGCGCGCATCTTCTTGCTGCTAGCGATGGACGCGACGATGATGGGCGAAAAGTTTACAGACCATGCTACTCAAACTAATTTTGTGTTTTCTGGTCAGTTTTGCTCAGTGCCCCAGTTTCTCAAGATGCTGCTTGGTGCTGATCCAGAGTTCCGTGAGGAGAAGTCAAAGCTTGATTCGAAGGGAAAGTTACCAGCTCGGCGCAATCAATTCAATGCGTGGATGATGACGTGGGTGGATTGGGAAGTTGGTTATAGCCACTTTGTGGATTTGCATAAAGCGCCAACGAAGGAAATGCTGTGGAGGATGCTTGATCGGCGCGCCGCAGGAATTTTCCCTCGCAACCACAAAGGGGCTGACCTCGTGATCCCAATATTCACCAGAGGCGATGGAAGTCGCTCCGGCTCGATGATGGGTACGCCTCCTGGAGAAGTGTCAGCCATCCTGATCCAAGTGAAGAATCGTGAGGGAGCAGATGACAATTTCCCTGACTCTGCTCTTCGAAAGTTGACGCCAGAATTCGTGTATGCGGAGAAAAAGACGCTAGCCAAGAACAAATCAAGTGCAAAGAGATCAGCCAAGACTGCAAAGGAGGCCGGGAAGAAGAGCGGAGATGAACTGCCGTTCAGCCAAACTCCCGTGGACAAGATGATTCGACTCTACTTGAGCCTACGCGAGACTCCGAGCGAAGAGTTACCTGCTCAATGTGTGGTTATGCCGAAGGTTCACAATCTGAGGTCGGGTGCAGCTGCGTCCACCACCCACAACTACTCCCTGTGCCTCCGAGGGATGTTTGCAGAGGATTCGACGAACAGCCCAAGCCTTTGGCCATTTTTATCGATTGAGCTGACAAATGAGCTGAAAGCATTGGCAAACTCGGCGTGGTGGGATGGCATCGCTCAGGTTACGAGTGATCTTGACGAACGCGATCTCGACGAAGTAGCCAAGAAACGTTTGGCTCCCGTTCTCTCGCGCGACACAGCGATCAATGTGGCATCCAAGAGCCTGATGTTGTTTTCGCCTGGTCAATCTGACTTCAAAGGTTAGTTGTCGAGCAGCAAACTCGATTGGACGTTGACTACGAGATCGATTCAAGCGTTGCGTGCATAGTCTTCATGGATTTATTGGTGCGAGTTCAACCTATCGCTCGAGTCTACGAGATGAAAGTGTAGACGCAAGAGTGGATGGTTGCAATAATACTTCAGGTATAGCACTGAAGGTGATGTGATTCTCACTCACCTTGCGTTGGCGTGAAAATGAACGTGATTGAGTGAAGCATGGGGTTGTCGTTTTCAGTTTGGCATCAGTAGTTGACAAAGAACAGAATAAACCAGTACATGGAAGGCGCCAAAAAAGCAGGCCCAAAGCGCACTCGTACGCGGACTCCCATCGAATGATACAATTGTCATAGCTTGTGGGCTGCATCGTTCACCCAATTCGCAGGGACTTGAGTAACAGGTGTGTCACGGCGGTCGAGATGGTTCAGCCCGTTCGTAAAGATCGGTCCGGCGCCGCGGTGCACTCACTGTTCAGTGTACGACTCGCTTCGGCGTGATCAGAGCGGCTCGTTTGTGTCGTCACGGACTGGAAGTCTGACGCCACTCTCACTCTCTACGATCGCCTCTGATTGTTCATCGGAGTCGATATGACCATGGGTGCGCGATGAAGCGAGTCATCACGAGCAAGCGGACTCGTCAACGTGTGTCTGCACAAGATGCGCAGGACGAACAATATATTCGAATCATTTGCTGCTTCAATGACGCAAGACGAGCTTGCGTGTAGGACGCAAATGGCGATGGCAAACGCGCCGACTAGAGATGACAAGCCTGGGTGGCATCATGCCTCGTTCAACGACGTTGCAGTTGAGGTGTGCTGCGCGGAGATCGTAGTTTCGTCTCGTCGATCTGTAGGACTTCCTAGCACAGCATCCAGCACGGCGATCGCTGTGCCGTGTGCTCAAATCAAGGAGTGTGTTGGAGATTGACCCAGACAAAAGAAGACCAAAAAATGACGGCGAGCAGCACCGTGCTAAGTGGTGTTGAGGGGCTCGGCGAGCCGGCAATCGAACTTCCATGCTTGATTCGCGATCATAATGTGTGCTTTTTCTGACGAATTTGTCGCGTCAAATTGGCAGCGCATTTTGCTCTCAGCAAGAGCAATCTATTCGTTGGCTGTGTTGGATGTGTGAAGGATGCAAGAGCAAGTAGACCAATAACAGCATGAGAGAATGAGTATTGTAACGAGTTTTGGGCGACAACAGCAACAACACGAGCAGCATCAATAAATGGCAGCACCACCAGAAGCTAACACTTGTTGGGGAAGAAAGCAGTTGTTCTGCGGTTTCACGAATGCGAGAGGCTCTCCGATGATATTTCGTCGACTCCAACGAGAACTTCTTAATGAGACGGATGCCAGCATGCGTGGAGGCTTGGTGGCGTACATCGACATCACTGAGACCAGTATGTGTCGGATCACTTTTGTGTAGATGTTTGCAGCATGTAGCGCTTGGTGCTCGTTTTCCTACAACTGACAAAACAAGTACCGTAGACTACTGTAGTACAGTCGATGGATCACAAGACAAAGCGTTTACCCTCGAAGTACGCTATACCGTTGCAGAAGGAAGCTTTACAGAAACCAACAAGATCCGTGCTACTTTCCGGTGCACAAGATATGAAAAAGACTGGTCTATCTATTTGTTTGTTTGTTTGTTTGTTTGTTTGTTTGTTTGTTTTTGTGGAGCTGTCGGTGTAATTGTCGCCAAGAGTCCCGATGGGGCTCTTATCATCCAACTACTCGTGGACCTCCAATCGACCTTCCACTTGTCTCGATGGTCACGGTTGCCGTGCCAAGTCTTCCCTTAGCAGGATTTACCACTGTAACGCTGTCGATCCGACGCTTGGTGAACTCGAGAGCAAGCGTGCGTTGTTCTCGTTCTGCCGGCGTCAATCCTGGAGGGACTGACACACCAAACTCTCTCCTACCAGCGAGAGCCAGTACATTCAACCGCTCCGATCCAGGAACAGGATCCATATAAACCTTCATCACAACCGACTTTTCATCACGTAAAGGGATGGAAGTATGTTCCTCCTTGTCAGTCGACCTGTCTGTGATGGATCGTTGAAGAACTCCTAGAATCGTGTCAATAGACTCGGGGAAACAGAATCCAGTGACTTCAGATCTGTAGACATACACATTTGCACACAACAGGATTTGGTCAACCCTAGACTGTCGCGCTTTATGACTGAGTAGCCAAACAAACGGTTCACAACAATGTACCTGAACATCGGCATGGGTCTCGTGCTTACGGCAGTGGTATCGACAATGTTTTCTCCTTCTGTGGTCGCTGAGTCGCTCGTCGGAGCAGAAGAGCCATGACTAACTCGTCCAGAAGACACGACGCTCAACGTTCGTATCGTCCCGTACTCAAACGGGTGCAGAGCGAATAGCTCTGGGACGTCTTGGTTGGATAGTGCTGTGCATTGTTCTCGCAAAAGTTAGAATCGTGGTGTTGTTGCCTCCGATCAGCGGACGCCGTCACCTACGTTTGCGGTTGATCAAAAATTCGTAGAGTCCGTGTACTGCCTCGTGGTCTTGGAAAAGAAGCAGCGAGTCTGGTCCATGCACTGCTGGAGCTGCTGAAGGAACTCCCGGTCCTCTTGACTGTTGTCCGGTCTTCAACGCCCCGAGCTCTTCTTCAAGTAGATGGAACTCTCCAGCGTCGCGCTTTGTGTTTTGGACGCTGCTGTATGGAGTTGAGTACTCGATGTTGAGTCGAAGCAGTGCTTTTCGGACTCTTGACGTTGACTGGGTCACAGCAGCGCACACGGTATATCCAGACGACCGAGGAGTGGCGCCAACCCCATTGCTGCTGGTCGAATCGTCATGGTGGTCGTCGTTTGCTCGAACTTCTTGTTCGCAAAGGTCTGTGATAGTATCCGTTGGTGTCTTCCCTTGACCAAGTTTTTGGTAAAAGCACACGATAAACTCATTTGAACGGACATAGAATGAGGAGCACTCTTCGGTTGACAATGGGTACTTGCGGAACCGGAAATACAAGTCTCGGAATGCTTGCTTCCACGTACCCAGCCGTGCTTCATAAAATGCTTGTTCTTCTTTGATGAGCTCGCTCTTTGATGAAAAGGCAATGGCATCACTTTTGGTTGTGGAAGTAATGCGGTTAAATGTTATGGATGCTGGCAAAGGCGAAGCAGGGTGCGTGAAGTAGTGAAGCGCGCGATGCCATTGCGCTTCTGGCTAATGAAATTTGTAGGCCATGCAAGGTTAACTTCAATATTATGCAAACGAGAACGTCAAGAAGGCTTCGCTCACCAAATCGGATGATACTGAGTTTGGACGTCGATCGAGAAAACCTTCCAACGCTATTTTCCTTGTCCTCGAACTATAGCAACGCGATTAGTGACCAAACTGAACGAGCCTCGGTACCTCCTCTTATGAGACCACGCACTTTGGCCGAAGGAACGGAATCGGAAACGCAGTATGAATAATCACTCTCGCCTTCGGGACGAGGTCAACAGGAAGCGCTGCGACCTGCAAGGATCCAGTGAGTTTCAGCACCAGCGGCAAAAACTCGTTGCCTCCTACCTGGAAGGACGTCGGCACGCTACTTTGACTGCCCTGCGCGAGTCGGAGGCGCTTCCGTTGCAAAGTCTGCGACGAGTACACTGAGCTGAGTCTCGCCAGCGCCGAGACGCCTGCAGCTGCCGGACGCGTTGAAGTAGCTAGAGGTTCCGTCGCGCCCTTCTCCTCTTGCTCCGTCCCTTGAATTCCGCCAGATCGCGGATCTCCCAGCTCTCCAGTTGCTTGTGGCGCTTCTACTCGCTGTCTACCGTCCTGCTGCTCCTGCTCCGCCGTTTGATCTAGCACGCTAGCCGCAGACGAGTCGGCGCTCGTCTGGAGCTTCGCAGCCTTCCGCCGTTGCTGCTCGCCGCCCAAGCATCAGCCACCACCCCGTCGACCTCCGTCACCAGTTAACACAGCCGCCACCGACCCGTAGCTCCCTGGGCAGCAGCCGCTTGAGCTTCTTGGGGGCGCCATCACCTCCGCCCGCCTGCATGGCAACTGTCGGACTGCGGCGAATGCGTTTCTGCAGGTGTTTAACCGACTCTCAGTAAATCAGGGTATTCTATATAAGAGGTCTACAGTGAGTCAACCCATTGTGCATTTTCAACAGCTCCAAGCGCCGAGAATGACTGGCGCGGCGGCCGAGGGCCACTTCGTGATCCTGTTCTACAAGTATGCGGAGGTGGCGAGCCCTGCGGAGCTCAAGGACGCACAGCAGACGCTCTGCCAGCGCCTGGGGCTGGTCGGCCGCATCCTGATCAGCGAGGAGGGCATCAACGCGACGCTCTCGAGCGCCTCGCGCGCCGCCATCGACGAGTACATTGCGGCGCTGTGCGCCAGCGACGTGTTCCAGATGAAGCCCGAGGACTTCAAGCACAGCTTCCACCCGCTGGCCTCGCCCCCGTTCGTTGGACTCATCATCAAGCACGTCAAGGAGATTGTCTCCACCGGTGGAGTCGTCGCGCGACCGGACATGACGGCCTCAGATGATGCGCGCGGATACCTCACGCCGCAGCAGTTCCACGAGGCCATGCGCGAGGCCATCGCCAACAAGGACTCACACATCGTGCTCGATGTGCGCGCGCACAAGGAGTTCCTCGTCGGCCACTTTCAGGATGCCGTCGACCCAGAGGTCAAGAACTTCTCCGAGTACTACACGTTCCTGCAGCGACGCGTGGAGGAGATGAAGGGCAAGAAGGTGCTCATGTACTGCACGGGCGGTATCCGCTGCGAGAAGGCATCCAACTTCCTGCGCAGCCAGGGCGTTGAGGACGTGCACCACCTCAAGGGCGGTATCCACAAGTACCTCGAGGCGTACGAGGACGGCGGGTTCTTCAAGGGCAAGAACTTTGTGTTCGACAAGCGGTAATGCATCTCCGTACTGCCGATATCTGACGCATGTTTACAGGTGACTGACCGTATATCATCTCATATTGATCGCTCCATCCAGTGTACTGATGGCGTCGCAGAACGCCGACGTCGTGGGCAAGTGCATCGAGTGCCAGGAACCGTACGACGAATTCAGCGGGCGTAAGGTCTGCTCGGTGTGTCGCGACCTGGTGCTCGTGTGCGACTCGTGCTACTACGCTCGCCATGGTGAGATCCATTGCACGGACCACCAGTACCTCAAGTCGTGCTACGTGACCTTCCTGCAGTACCTGCCGCGCGAGCAGCTGGTCTCTCAGCAGCGGGAGCTCGAGGCCATTCTGGCCAAGCTGCTGCAGGACAAGGGCGCCAAGAACAAGCGCCGCACGATCCGCAACCAGCTCGCCAAGGTCGAGGCGCGCATCGCCGCCGTGGACGCGGACCCCGAGGCTGCGCGCGCGCTGCTGGAGCTGGAGCCTCGCCCCATCCACTGCCGCACGTGCGGCCAGGCCGAGTGCATGGGCAAGTGCTGGGGCTTCTGGAGCGACCAGGAGCTGGCCCCACCCGTGCGCGCCTAGGATCCACATGATGGCACATGGCTACACTTGAAGTCGGCGTTGTAGCCAATGAATACACTAGTTTGACTCCCAGGGAGTCAGTTTCCCTTTGACATGTTGAAGCTGCCGTCAGTGCGGATATGGCGGGAAAGTGCAGGAAGCGGAAGCGCGCGGCCGCTGCGTCGCCGCCGCGCGATTTGGCGGTCAAGAAGCGGCACGTGCGGGAGCTGGCGATGGCTGGGCGGTGGCAAGAGGTGGGGGCGGCGCTGCGTCGAGGGTTGGGGTTCGGGCTCACTCGGTGGCGCAGATCCAGCGGCGCTACGGGGGGAAGATGGTGGTGCGCGGCAAGGCCTGTGAGCTCCGGTGTCGCTGCGAGTCGTATGATGTGGGGCTGGGGTTTCACGGGGTGGAATGCTGCAGATGTGGAGAAGCAGCGAGCCAAACACACGCCGCAGTCGCTCGCGCGCGACGTGCTGCTGAAGAATGGGTACACGCCAGGGAATACTGTTGCGCAGCCAACTGCTGCGGCTAAAAGCCCTCCGCAGCGAAGTGGGGGCGTACCAGAGAGCCGTAATACAGTGATGGACTGCTGCTCGCCAGAGCAACTGACTAGTGATCAGAGAGAGATGATCGAGCGCCGCCGGAAAGAGGCTCTCGAGAGACGTCGCAGAAAAGAGGTCCTGGCTGCATGTGCGGCCGTGGCTTCAGACGAATCACAGGTGAGCAAACTCAGGGCTGATGAACGCAATCTATTCGTACTTAAGCTAACTCAAATACTGGGTAGATTCACAGGCAAAATGACCAACCAGGTTGGCAGTTGCTTGCTCCGCGACCAGCCTCAGTTCCACAACGGATAGAATCGCAGAAGTGTGCTCCACCTGCCAACCAACCCAACGAAGCTCGTGAAATCGATGACAGCAACGAAGTCGAGTGCGCGCAGAACTACCTTGTCAGCACAGTGGGGATGCCTGGATTGACGATAGCAGAACACTACGTGGCCGAGGTCGAGTTCAACAGCGTCTACGCAATTGAGAATGAACCTATGCTGGAGGCTATAGAGAGCTCTGTCACTCCTCCAACCAATACTGACACCGCAGAGAAAAGACAAGATCCTCAGCGACAGGTGAGCAGCCATTAGGCTTGTTTTATCAGCATCGTGTCTCTAATTTGCATGCTCAAGAAAACACGAGGGCACCGGATTTCGATATCCCAAGAGCTAGCGGCTGCAGCTGACATTGTCATCTGGGAGCAAGATCAAGAAAAGCCTGGTATGACAATTTGCTCAGTCGGTCGACATACAGTTGATTTGGAAACTCATCGTGTTATCAGTAGCAGTTGGAGTTATCATAGACGAGATGGCTACGCCTCACCAACCATCGGAAGTGATCGAGGTTGACTTCGAAATTGAGCTACCTCGATTCACGCTGCTTCCCACGCCTGAAGAGCCTGCAACGCTCGCTTTACCAGATCAAAGTGCTGTTCGTACCGAGGAAACAATACCTCTACCAGGCCCAAATCGTTCCCCAGCGCATGATACTCGACGAGCAATACCAGCAGATCCGCAAACTCAGCTTCACGTGCGAACACAACAAAATGGTAAAGGTCTTTAACTTATCTTGTCTCTGATTGTAGTCTCGATGGGTCTCCTAACGCGAACCTGCTCTCACTGGCGCAGCTGAATCCACCCATGCGCCAACGCAAGTTCCGATCTGGACTACGAGAGGCGCTGAGCCCAGGCATAGCGATACCGATCGGACAATAGTCAGCGAGGCGGCAGCGGAGGAGACGATAGCGTACGTAATGTGACAGTGTAACGAGCTTCGATGAAAAAGAACTGGGGAGTGCGAGCGCTCAACTAACATGATACTTCATTGTGAACGCCCGCGCAGCATTGAGAAGCTCTTGCTCGATGATGTACTTGACATGGCGGTGCTGCAGTTCGTCGACATGATCCTGTCGTAACCCGTCGCTGGTACTGCAGCCGGAAACTCATCAGAGAGACCTTTCAGCGACCATCGGGTTTCTTCTCCGAGAAGCGAGATGATGCGAGACGCAAACACGTGTTGACAACGAGGGCAACGCAGATGTGGTTGGTCACAAGTGCTCACTCGTATTTGCGGCAGACGGGGTCTGCATACACGAGGTGGTTTTCCCACATTACCAAGTCATCCTCCTCCGAGGAGAACGGCAGTACCAGTCCGATGCTGTTGAAGTTCTTGGCACTGTCGTACTCGATATTCACGTATGCATCCTTGTCAGCGAGCAGCGCAGCCCACAGGCTCCGCGTGGGGACGTTCGCCTCCCGTTGCTTGCGCTCGCGATCGTTGTTGTAGAGGAAGGTGCCGTAGCGACAGCTGAACACGTGCTCGTACAACTCCCCGAGAAGGGCTTCGTTGAATTCAAAGGCCCATGGCTGTTGTCGCCAAATTTGCCACAGTGCATCAAGGAACTGCACAAAAACTGGCGACTGCTCCTCGATCTCCTGCTGCCCCGGCCCTTCTCCTTGCCCGTATCGAGCTCGGAACATGTGTCCAAACGAGCACCACTCCTTCTCGATGAGAAGCAGCATACCCCGCAACGTCCGGTAGAATGGGTCGAGCAGCAACTGGACGATTGCAGAGAGCTGAGCTGTGCGATCCCACCCATCGCTACAGTGAATCATGACTGATTCGCCTTGGCACAAACAGCGGCAAATTTCTTGCGCACTTCCGAGGATCCTTGACACATGGAGAAACCAAAACGTGTTGCGCAGCTGAAACACCCACTCGTCGCTGTAACGCTCCTGACCAGGCTGGCACACCATCGATAGCGAAGCATACGAAGAGCGCACCGCGTGGATGTTTGCGATGTCACAGAAATGCAGCTCCGTGTTCGGGTAGTTCCGCGCGTCTTCAGTGCCCTTGCCTTGCGCCGCATTGGCGGTTGCTGCCATTTGACTCCGCGCATCAAAGAAGTGAAAACGCGAGTCTCCGTAAAGGTACTCCCCACCCGTGGCTCGCTGAAGTGCTGCGACGAGCTTCTGATCAGCCTCAACCACATACCCGCTCAGACCCGCAGAGGGCTGTGCGCAGCGACAAACAAGAGCTCCGTTGTGCGGGTGTCTCCAAACGACGGCGGGGATGCGACTCGCACTTCGATACGCGCTCAGCTCGCGAAGGTCTTCGTCATCAAGTTCAGATGGCACCACAAAAACGTCCGGGTACGAAGGGAATAGCGTGTAGTCCGAGTTGTCGTACAACCTCATCCAGCTTTCTTCATCCAGTAGCCGCAGCCGCCGATAGTCGTCTTCAGCATTATAAAAAGGATCCGTCGGAGTCTCCAGCGTTCCACCACCCCCATACTCATCGCTTCGACCTTCGCGCTGTTTCTCCACAACAGCTTGGTAGTGATCGTGAGCAAAGGTATAGTGAGCAGCACTGGCGTACAGTTCCCATATGCAGGTTAGGAACTGAGAGCAAGTGCGCTCGTCTTGGAACGCAATGCTTGCACGAAGCAAGTGTTTGCATTCTAAGCTCGCAACGTGAGCCGCGGTCGTAGAACTTTCCGCCGTTGCTAGGGATGCAACCGGGATTTCCATTGCATCCTTCGTACTTTGCGACATCCAGATGACGCGGTAGTTGGTTAGCACGAGTGTCCCGTCGATGCTGAAGTGAGGCGCCGTGCCAAGTACCATCTCCCCCACAAGGTTTGTCACTTGGCCCACTCCACGCACTGCACCTTTCACTGCGTGAGTGCCGAGCCCAAGCATACCCATTCCAAGACCTTTGGCGAAGCCAAAAACACCACCACTTGCACCGCCCTGGTACGTTTTGTTCACCAGTCCCGCCGCACCTTTCAGGAACGCACTGCCAACACTAGTCGACGCACGAAAGAGCCCACGGCCAATGGATCTGGTAGGGTGAGAGTGATCCCGTGCGAAAGCGTTCCCAGTTTGTACCTTGTGACCGGCAGCGCCTAGTGTAGCGTACGATCGAGGAGGGGGTCGACCAGCACCAACACAGCCATCCTCATCAAACTCATTCGACCCGTACACAGCACCATCGTCGGATGATGATGATGACACCATGAATTCAGCTTGGTCACCGCCTCCGGCGCCGCCTGGTGATTCTTCTTGCTTGTAGAAAATGATATAAGCCGCATTTTCTACTCGCATCCGCACCACTTCACCGCTCACTGGATAAATACTTCCGATCAGCGGCTGCGTTTCATCTGCCGGCATTCTCAGACCAAATGACGTCGGTGTAAGCCTGCCTCCTAGATTCAGCGGACTGCTTTCACTTGCCGGTATCCACCGGGCGGTGGGAGGCGTGGAGGAGACACTCTCGTTGCAGCTTTTGTCCGGGCTGTAGAAGGAGCTGTTGCGTTCTACGAGGTCGTAGCCGTTGTAGCTGCCACAAGTCGGCAGCGCCGCCGTCGGCGCGAAGCGGAACGCCTCGTGCTCATAAATCGGGTAAAAAGTAGTCGGCGTGCCTCCCGTGCTGCCAGTGCCGCCCCCAGCCGAGATCACGTCCGCCATCGACACGTTATCGTAGTCCCCCAGGTCCGAGAAGCTGCTCGAGAACTTCCTCGTGGCGCTGTTGGGGTCGGCACTGCTGCTGCCCCCGCCGACGCTTGAAGGTCCGGCGACGGTCGTGTCCGTCTCAAAGTCCAGGTCGATGGCGAGCTTGAAGCGGTCGTTCACGTCGTCATCCGCGATCGCCTGCGCGCGCGCGATCTGCACGGGCGCGCCCTCCGCCCTCCTCCCGCGCGCCTTGGCCTCGTCGTCCGTCGACTGCGCGCCTTCATCGCCCGCGTCGTCCGAGTCCGACTCAGTCGCGGGTGACGTCGACTCGCTCGACTGCGCGTTCCGCTTGCGCGCCTTGGCGCCCGCGCGCGCCGCCGGGAACCCGCGAGACGACCCGTTGCTGCTGGACGACGTGGGCGACGCCGACTCCTCCTGGTGGTGGAACATGACGCGCGCGAACTCGGCCTCGTCGTCCACCGCCGCCGCGTCTCGAGCGCCCGCGCGCACAGCAGCGCCGCCCGCCTCACCGAGCCGCGCGGCCGCGCCGAGCATCGTCCAGTCGGCCGGAGCGCTCGCCGCCTGTCGCCTGCGGCCCTTGCCTTCTTTTATGAGGCAAGAATTCACGCCGAGGGGGAGCGAGGAGTGATGGTCTAGTGGGGTTTCGCCGAGGGCGTCCACGGGCGCTGCTGGGCGTTGGCGGGTGTGTGACACGCGTTATCAGGTCGTGTTGAAGCTGCAATGGGTACCCTACTGCTTTTTTTTCCTGCTGCCTACCACGGCGCCGTCGAGCTCCACGCGCATCTCGAACGGAGACAGCACGAGACGCCGGCATTGATGCTCGCGACGCTGCAGCCACTCGCCCGAGGCGGCGTCCACCTCAAAGTAGTACGCCACCAAACTCTTGGGGTCTTGATACCACCCAGAGTTGCCCTGCGTTGTTCCCGGCATGGCGCCGAGCATCCCACCGCGTAATGCCTCCTGGTATAACGCCAAGCGGAAGGCTCTTCTTGCACGGTGGCCACGGAACAGCGCCTGCACGCGGATCAGTGGGCCGATTGCTCTTGACTGTCAGCCAGAAACGCGATTTGTTAGCTTTCAATTGGGACTGAGAGATGGGGATCAGCGTCAGCGTACCAGAGCAGCTGAGCGCGCAGACTGGACTGGTGGAGATGGATTTTGAGTGTCGATAGTGTTCCCTGGTTCCTCACGCTCCAACTCAACGTTGTTGGTGGCCTCTAGCCGCTCGACCTCCTCAACGACGAGGTCAACCAAGTCGAAGAGCACCTCTGCCACGTCTGTCTCCAGGTCAGTCTCGTCCATTCCAGATGTTCTGTCATCGATCACATCGGATTCTGGCTCGATCCCGTCCAGGTCTTCCTCCTCCAGGTCGGTTTGGGGATCACGAGCGCCTTCGTCGTTTAACTTATCCTCCAGGTTCTCGAGTTCGGTACCAAGTCTCCGAGTAAATAGTTCATCCGCTTCAAGAGCAGAGATTCCTTCTTGATCACTCGAGGTGTCGACGCCACCGAGATTTTGGTTGAGATTACCTGTAGATGACGAAAGTGCCGCGTCTTCGTCTGCCTGTTGTCCGTCTTCTTTACTGTTGTCACGAATTTCATCGATTTCTCGACAAAGTACCTCGCGCTCTGCCGCATGTTCATCGCTACTTGTCGTCGTATTGATTTCGTCACTGGTTTTTGCTTTTCTCAATGACTCAACACTTGTCGGCGATCTCAGGATAGGGCTCGAGTGCGGTCGTGTGATATTGTGTGCGCCATCTCTCATTGCGTCGTTGCTGACTGACCGCTTCATGGATTCCAGCGGCCATTGTTGTACTGCAGCCCACTTTTTAGTGTCTTCTTCTGGTCGACTCGATGTCTGTGTTTCCTTCTCTACGCTGGGTGTTAGTTCTTCTGGCAATGCGAAACCAGCAGCCTGAAGTGCAAGTTGACGTGCTTCTGCGAAGCTCGTCACTCCATCAAAGTTAGTCACGACTAGTGCCTCTACTTGTGATCGGGATTCATCATATGGTGCGCGTGCATCCCCTGGTTTTCCTACAGTTGGTGGCCTAGGAAGTGAAGTCAAAGGTGGAACTCGTGTCGTTGACGCTATCCGTGCATTCCGCTCGTCTTTGAGATCCCGTTTCTTGATACTGTCCGTCTGCTTCGACTTTATAACTCCTGTTTGTATAGATGATATTGACACGGATCGCGCAGGAGATGCAGAACGCGACGGACTTCGCTTTCGTGTCAGTTGGCCACTCACAGACAGCTTAGGCTTTGCCTTATTAGGTAAACTTGTTGGTTCAACCGCCACTTTTGCCGTCATGGCCTCTGCTTTCAAGGGTTCCTCGCTGAGATACCGCTGCTGGAGCCCGCCAATAACTTTCTTTCCTGGAGAACCTTGACATTCAGGGAGGGTGAATTTCTTACGTGCATGAGGCTTGGCTGAAGTTGATGTTGTGAACGTTGAGGGTGCTGTCGCTTTTCGAAAGACGCGGTCTGGGCTCGATACGGACGCGGTGAGACCCATACTTGCGTCTCTCGTACTTTCTGTGGCGTTCATAGTCATCATACGACCTACGCTTGGAGCGCTATCATTCGGGTCGAAATCAAGCAGTTCCAGCTCCAATGCTGCAGCTGGGCGGCCGACCATGAGTGCTTCAATTAGCTCGCGCTCATGCGTTCGCTGTGCTTGGAACTTGCGCGTCAAATGTCGTCGCTCGCGAACTGAGGCGCATTGTGCAAGCTGAGCTTCTCGTCGGTTCTCAGCTTGGATACATTGCTCGATCACCTTGAGGTGCTGCATTGACAGTGCGGACGCTGCTGCTGTTGGTGTCCCATCATCACCACTAGATCGGCGTTTTGGGCTTTGGATTGCAGGTAAGAAAACATTACCAACGAGTGGGCTTTGAAGTGCCGACTGACGCCGCACATGCTCGCGAGATGCGCTCGCGAGCAGAGACTTATATGGATCCATGCTGCAGAACCTCGGCAGCAAGTGCGAATGACCAAATCGAGCGATGATTTCAAGAACAAGGCGAAAAATAGCCACTGACGCTAAAGCGCCATATTGTGAATCTCTTCATTTGCCAGATATCGCTACCTACGTTCGAAGGTTTACTTTCCGCCGAGAAGGGTCGAGGGCACTGCTCGCTCCTCAATTTCGTCAACTGATGCACCACCTTCCTCGTCTTCATCCTCGTCATCAAGATCGATCTCTTCCTCGTTCTCGACGTGGACAACGACCTCTCCTTGCTTCTGTCGGACAGACCTCTCCTCCTCTTCGTCATCTGGACGCTCTAACTTTCTCTTCTTACTGCCGTTGGCTGATGGCTGCTCGTCGTCAAGCTGGGCCTCAAGAGCGCTCATTGGGTCACCAGCTGGGTTTGATGAGGACGACGGCTCGCTGGCTGCGACCATCCCAGCAACGCCCGTGGACGATTGCTCACCGTCGGGAGTCGTCTCTGACGCGACGTAGTTGACTTGTGAGTACTGCGCTACGACGGACCGCTTGATCCGCAGCATCTCCAGGAAACTGTGCTCGGAACCGTGCGCAACCTCGAAAGCGTGCCACACCTGCCAGAAGTCGGCCTCGTGTTTTCGTGGGTCGCAAAATTGTGCCGCATGCGCATAGATAGCGCGTGCGCGCTCAAACTCGCCTAGCTTCGACTCCATCGCCGCGAACTTGAGACACAGAGGCGCCACATACTTGTCTGGCAGCTTCGCCACACCTTGCGCATACACCTCGCGAACTTTGGCAACGCCAAAAAACTTCTGTGCCTTCTTCACGTATGCGAAGTAAATATCCAATCGCTCCTCTTCAGGAACGGCATCAGCTGCGCGCTCGTAGATTGTCATGACATTCCGCAACAATCCGTGTGATTCTTCCAGAGCGGCATATTTTTCGTAAAACACCTTGACTGACTTGGTTGGTGCCGCCTTGATGGCTTGCTCGTGCAGATCGCGCGCGCGCTCCATCTTGGCGCCACCGTATCGCGCGACAAACTTGGTAAGATATGTCTGCCAAATCTCGGCTGCATGTGGAAACCGTGGAAAAAGCGACAAACCGCGCTCGAACACACGGAAGCTCTCCTCGAAATACTTGTTCTCCTCAAGGTATGCAGCATACTGCAGAATCATTTGTGGCGTAGCGATCTTCAGCTCGAACGCATGATCGTATGCTGAGCGAGTTGACGCCACATCCCCAAGGCTTTCCTCCAAGTCGACACGCAGTGCCCACAGCTTGCCGTTTTGGTGGAGCTTATCGCTAGCAGTAAGCGTCTGGCGTTTGCGAAGACGAAGCGTGACTGATTCTGGCACTGAACAAGCGTTCCGAACGAGCTCTAGCGCCTCGTCGAAATTGTCATGCCGCAACTCCATTTCAGACCACTCACAGTGCACTTCTGCGAGCTCGGCGGCATTACGGAATTCGACCGCTACAGCCTTGCGAAAAATCGCACGGGCGTTGTTGAGGTCGTCGTGAGATTCGTAAAATTTGGCGAATTGCACCCACAATGCAGGCAGTCGCCCACCAGAGCGTGCCGGGTCAATAGTCTTGACTGCCTCTGCAAATGTGCGGATAACCTTCTGAGCATCATCTTTCTGCAATTCCACACGCTTCTCCCACTCACGCACATTGTGCGGGTTTTGTCGGAGAAGCACAGAGTTTAGTAGCATCGGTCTTCGGTCTGCAACGTCTTCGTACACCTTGAGAAGTCGGTCCACCTGCTCTTGGTGGTTAACATCGTCTTCTTCTTCATCATCACTACCCTGGGGTTGATCCTGGCCGCTGGCAAGATCCATCTCTGCTGTCAGCATTGCCTCGATAAACTTGACGTACGCGTCGTAGATCATACTAAAGTCGCGGACCGTCATGACCGAGCGAATTCCTTCTTCGTAGATGTCGCGTGCCGATTCGAACATACCAAGACGAATAAAGTACGTCGCTAGTGCGCACCACAGACGCCCAACCTCGTCTGAGAAGAGCGCAATGCCACTGCGCAGGATCGCCTCCACATCCAGCGTCGCCGCGACGCGGTCAGGGTGTTGCGACACCATATCGCAGAGCTGCATCCACAGTCTGTGCGTTGTTCCCCGCGCCGATTTAACATCGCTCGTAAGGCTCTCGATGAGCGTCACGAGCTGCCGACTGGCCTCCTCGTAGTGGTGTATGGACACGAGGTACTCGACGAACTCCTCCCGCTTGGTTGGCTCAAGCATCAGGTAGCGCCTGTACACCTGGATGGCCGTCTGTGGCACGTCAATTTCCTTTGCAAACGCCAGGTACGGCGTCCACACGCGGTGGTGCTGCGTTACAGGCAGCGCCCTCAGCGCGCGGTCGAACACTCGGCGCGTCGTCGTCACGGCGCGCATCTCGCGGAGCAGCTTGATGTAGTCGAGCCAGAGCCTCGGCATGGTGGAAAGCTGCGTGAGCGCGCGCTCATAGAGCTCTGCCAGAGCGCGGAAGGCCGGTGCGTCCGGTCGCTGGCCGCGCACCTCGCGCGCATACATGCCGTCCAGGTAGAGCTTCCAGAGCTTGTAGCTGCGCGGCAGCACGCCAAGCGCGCGCTCGAACACTGCGACGCGCCCCTTGTGGACGGCGGCGGCGGGCTGAGACGAGTCCTCGAGCGCGCGCAGGTACGCGAGCCACGCCTGCAGCGCGTACGGCTGGCGCGCGACTTGGTCCTCGTGGTCGGCAAAAAGGCCGCCGATCTCCGGCTGCAGAGCGAGTTCGGGGGCGAGACCGACGCGGTTAGAGAGCTCTGAGGACGCAGAACAACATGGAGAAGGAGGGAGAGGGCGCGGACGCACCGTGGAGGCGCTGGGGAGCGCGCGCGGAGCCGCCGCCGAGAGCTGCGCCGCCGCCATCATCTACCGGTCGGGCGGGATGTTTGGGCAGGTCGTTGCCAGCGTTCCAAAACCTCGAAAATGAGGTTGTATATTAACTCAAGAGTTGACGCTATTATTTATTTTAGGTGACGAAAGATGTATAGAGCACTTCAACGTCGTTGAGGGCGAGGCGCGTTCATACGGTGCTGGAAGTGGCGAGAGAACCACTCGACCATCTCACTCCATCCTGTAAGTAGTGCTATGTCGAGATCCGTCTGCGTCACTGCCTGGTTCCGTAGCTTTGGATCGTGCAGTCGAAATCACTCGAGCACGTCACTCTGGGCTCGACTTGTTGCACCATGCATCAACAACCGCAAAGTCGTGTAGGCCTTCGCTCCGTTTGCCAGCGGCAATTAAATATCCTCCACATGATGGCTCTTTGCAACAATATGCATTGTTCTGGCAATAATCTGCCCTCTGCGACCCCGCGTCAAGCGATATCAAGAAAAGCAAGCAGTCGGCAACATGTTTTAGTGGGCAGCGATCAATTCTACAAACTCCACTACCGCGACAGCAGATCTTCGGGGAAGCCAGCACATGTCTGAGGTTGGAGCAAACTTCATAGAAGGAGCCTTGAAGGCGGTATTGTGAGGTGGAATTCAGTGATGTGATCCGCAATTAGTCATTTCGATCACTTCTTCTGGTTCGTTCGCATTAGACCGCACTTCCGAAAATAGCTTTGTCATGAGGATGCGAAACTCCTTTTGATGCTATAATTATATGGGCAGACACGCAGAGTTTTTGTAGCAGCGCCACGCTCTCACACAACTGACAGCCAGGAGCGGTGCATAATTGTCGGATAGACGACCATGTCTGGCCCTGGTACGTCTTCGCCGGCCGTCACGAGCGTGGCGACAAATGCAACCGAGAGCTTTCGCAAGGTGTTTGTCTCGAATGAATCCGAGAACGAACGGCTGCGACGCGAGTGCAAGTACGCCGATAACTGCATCTCTACATCCAAGTACACGGTCATCAAGTAAGTCATCCTCTCTGCTGTTGTGGTATTCTGTGAAGCAGCAGCTATCTCATTTGCTTAACGGTGTATTCCACCAGCTTTGTCCCCAAGATGTTGTTTGAGTTCTTCCGTGTGATTGCGAATTGTTACTTTCTCTTCATATCGCTACTGCAAGTGTCGACACCATGGTCACCCACCAACAAGTACACGACTGCAGGGCCTCTACTTGTCGTGTTAGCAGTGTCGATGGTTAAACAAGGCCTAGAGGATTTCAAGCGACACGAAGCAGATAACCGCCAGAACGCTCAAAAGTGCCGCGTCCTGTCACCTACTGGTGAGATTGTCATTCGTGAATGGAAGCAACTGCAAGTTGGGGATATTTTAGTGCTAGGAGACCGGGATGAAGCACCAGCCGACATTTTCATCCTGTCAACATCTGAGGAAGAGGGACGGTGCTTTGTCGAGACGTGCAATCTTGACGGCGAGACTAATCTAAAACGGCGAAATGCCATCGAATGTGTAGCGCGGCGGATTGGATATCGATCACTTAATGACCCACCAATGCCAGAAACAGCACTTTGCCGTGCCATAACAGCATTGCGCGCTACGATACAGTACGAGCTTCCTAATAACCGACTTTATAATTTCACAGGACGCATTGACATTCTTGCAAGTAGTGGTGGCAAAAGCGACACTGCACCGATTGGTCCTAGTAATATTATTCTTCGAGGGTGCAGCATACGAGGATGCACATACACTTTTGGTGTTGTAATTTTTACGGGTTCCGAGACCAAGATAATGCAAAACGCGCGTGCTACGCCGTCCAAGCAAAGCAATGTGTACAGAATTGTGAATCGGTGCATTTTACTCGTGTTCACCACACAGTTTATACTTTGCCTCATTAGCACAATTTGCAACGCCATCTGGGTTGACAAATACGAATCGAGAATGTGGTACTTGGGAGCTGATGCTTCTGAAAGAGGGACTGGGTCTAGCTTCGTGAGTTTCTTCACGTTCCTCATCTTGTACAACAACCTCGTCCCTATCTCGCTGTATGTTTCCCTTGACATGGTAAAGGTAACTCAAGCCAAATACATTTCAAACGACCCAGATATGGAGTACAACGGCAAAGCTGCACTCGCAAGGACCTCGGATCTGAATGAAGAGCTCGGACAGGTGCAGCACGTTTTCAGCGATAAAACGGGAACGTTGACACAGAATATCATGGAGTTTCGCAAGTGTTTTATCGGTGGCATATCTTATGGGTTTGGAACGACGGAGATTGGCCGAGCAGTTGCAGCTCTTGCCAAAAAGACAGCTTCAGATAGTACAAAGGTGGCTTCATATATCGAAGAAGGGAAGCACGACCCACGTGAGGCTCAAATTCATTTCAACCCGCAAATTCACTTCGACGATCCACGGTTGATCGACACACTGAACAAAGGTGGGTGTGACGCCGAGTTGATTGACGAGTTTTTGACGGTGCTTTCGGTCTGTCACACGGTGATACCTGAGAAGAACGAGAAAGATGGATCAATTGATTACCGTGCATCCTCTCCAGATGAAGAAGCTCTGGTTAAGGCGGCCAAGTGCCTCGGCTATGATTTTCTGACCCCTGCACCTGTGGTTGATGTTAAGATCACCAAGAAGAGTGGTGCAGCCTGCATCCGACAGTACACCATCTTAAACGTGAATGAGTTCAACAGCACCCGCAAGAGAATGTCAGTGGTTGTACGCACATCTGATCATCGCTACTTTTTGTATTGCAAAGGCGCAGACAACGTCATGCTTCCACGTAGTATGCGAGACAAGCACACCGCACTTCTAACAGAAGAACTCAAACGGTTTGCAAGCGAAGGACTTCGCACCTTGGTGTTGTGCTCTAAAGAGATCTCTGAGAAGGACTACCACGCATGGGACAACAAATTCCATGACGCTGTCACATCGCTGACTGATCGTGATCGACTGCTCGAAGAAGTAGCCGAGGAGATCGAGGTGGAAATGAAAGTAGTAGGAGCTACTGCGATCGAGGACAAGCTACAGGATGGGGTCCCGAACACAATTTTTAATCTTGCCAATGCTGGCATCAAGATTTGGATGCTTACAGGAGACAAGGAAGAGACGGCTATCAACATCGCACATGCGTGTCGTCTCATTAACGACGAAATGCGGTTACTCTTCATCAACAGAGAGCACTTGCCGGACTTAATTCAACAAATTGAGCAAGCGTACCAATTTCCAAAAGTTCAAGAGTGTATCAAGTCCGGTAATGTATCCACCCATTTGGCCATTGTGTGCGACGGTAAGGCTATGGTACATATTTTCCCCCCTGCGAATGCATCGATTGAAGTCAAAGGTGTGGCAGCGGAACTTGCTAGTAAGCTGGTTGTCATTACAAGCGTATGTCAATCAGTTGTTGCATGCCGAGTGTCTCCAGCTCAGAAAGCGGACATTGTGAATCTTGTAAGATATCGATCAAAGGGAAAGAAAGTCATCACACTTGCAATCGGTGACGGTGCGAACGACGTCAATATGATCCAGTCAGCACACGTTGGCATTGGTATATCTGGGCAGGAAGGTGTCCAGGCAGTGAATGCGAGTGACTACGCTATCGCCCAATTCCGGTTTCTTGAACGTCTACTTCTGGTCCACGGGCGCTTCAACTATCAGCGTATCACCAAGGTAATTCTGTATTCATTCTACAAAAACGTGGCACTCGTGATTGCCTTGTTCCTCTTCAATTTCTATAATGGCCAGTCAGGTACCAGCGTGTTTGAGAGTTTTGTCATGGCGGGATGGAATTTTTTCTTAGCTCTCCCCATCATCGCGATTGGTGTGTTTGATGAAGACGTGTCACCAGAGCAGGCACTAGCTCATCCTTCGCTCTATCTGGCGGGGCAGCGAAATGAAGGTCTAAATGTCCAGCGTTTCGCTACATGGATCATCAACGCAATTATTCAGGCGTTGCTATGCTATATGCTCACCGTTTATGGGACCATTGATTTGGGTGACATTGGAGTTGCTCTGTACCTTCAGGGGTCTGTCGTTTACTCCGTTTTGCTCATGTCGGCAAACTTGAAAGTTGTGCTCGAGACACAGTCGTGGACCAAGTTCAACCGAATCTTCCTAGCTTTTAGCCTCCTGCTTTTCGTTTTCTTCCTGCTCACTTACCCCATTTTGGGCGACCTTGGACGCGATATGCTTGGTGTCTCATTGCGTATGCTTGGCAGGTGAATGCGAGAATTACTTGGTCTCGCGAGTGACTCGGTCTAATTGATCTAACTTTAATTCTCTGTTCTTGACTGCTACAGCCCTATTTTTTGGCTGTACCTCCTGCTCCTGCCCCTCACAGCTAATGTCCTCGACATTTGTTCCAAGTAGTACGTTGTTGATTATCAATACGTTCAGCACCCCCAAATCACTGTGCTAACACATGTGTGGCTATGCAGCATCCAGAGCATTTACTTCCCGACAGTTGCTACCATCCTGCGCGAACGAAACGTACTTCCAGCTAATGCAGCTCAAGTGGCGTGCGAGCCCATCCAAAATCAGCAAAGTCAGCGGAAGCGCTCATCTCGCATCCTGTCAACCTCGATTCCGTTCATTGATGAGTGTACGTCGGCTGTTGTCAAGACGGTTGTGCCGCTGCATGGGCAGTGGGGACTAAAGTCCCTTTATGCTTGTTCAGACTCGGGTTACGCCTTCAGCTCGCCGGATGAGCACGCTAGCCGCACGGACCGGGAAATCGCGTCACTGCGCGTACTCCAGCTCAATGAGAAGCTCCGGTCCTTTGATCGGACATCCGTAGCCTCCATTAATCCAAACTCGGACCACCTGCCCGCAGTCTGATCAGCGCGTGATTTCAGCTTCGGCTGACTCGTTTTGAAAGTTCAGATTTCCATTCATATACTACTTCGGCAGATTCAATTGTTTGTCATTTGATTGGAGTGTCAAGGTCTGTTGCTGCGACTTCGGAACGAGGTGCATCAACTAATCCTTATAAGGGACCTGGGGTGCTGTTTCCGCTCATTTGATAGTGGCAGTGGTATTTAGTACATTTCATTTTCGGATCGAATCAAGCTGCACCAGCAATACCATAAAGACTTAGCAGCAAGGCCACTCAAGCGCCTGTGGTCTTCTCCCCGAAAGAACTCGCGCCGCAGATGGCGAATTCCGGACCTGAAGTATCGCTCTTCCGTTTTCTGACAGTTCACGTGCGCTTGAGATCGGTGATTGTTGCAAAAGTATGAACTTAGTGCTACTGCATTTGCTTTCATCAGCTTGATCCGGAACAATAGCACATGAAAAACAGGCCAAATTCGAGCTCGTAACTAGAATATAGAGATATGAGGTTGGCTCCAAGATTTGGAACTTGCAGTAGGATGAATTCATGGGCGAGTGAGACAGGTACACAAAGTTTCGATGCCAGTACTTTAACGATAAAGCGTTGAGCCACATACGTTTGATTGCAGTTCCCACGAACGCGATAGAGCCTCTCAACAGAGTACCTTGTAATTCGACCGGGGGAACCTTCCACACTTGACAAACAAAGACGCATGGTGCAAAATTTTTCCTTTTATTTTGTTGTGGCTCTAATGTATCAGTTTCGAGGAGCTATTTTCGGATCTACACAACATATCTTGATACTCGAAATTGTCTTGACAATATTGCGGTTCGATGGAGAAGATGCCAGAGATTGCTCGATCTTGCATGCTGCGAGTCTTGGCTCTGTGGAAGGGTGTGCAGGTCGAGTTCCATGGTGAATACTCCCTCGAGCGCCTAATGCTGCTAAAGACCTATCATGATAACTTGACTCCGTGGCACACTATTATTGTGCTCGCACTCACACCAATACCATGCCTACTTACTTCGCTTGCACTTGAATGTATCCCGTTGAATGACCCGCAACTTGGTGTTAACTTCGCAGTTCCATTCTACGGGCGGTGCTTTTGCCTCGTAGCTGTTATTGTATACCTTGCGCTCCATCAAGCTCGACTTCTCATTCCCACGCTACCGGGCTCAAGCGCACGCATGCTTGCAATATCTGGCTCTTCAGCGTTTTGCGGGGTCGTTTATCTATACGGAGTTTCGAGCGTTGTTGGCTTTCCAATGTCATTCTCGCTGGTGGTTGGAACTCCGGTTACCTCTTCGGTTCTAGGGCTTGGAGCACTGTTATCGTGGGGGACGTTCCTTAAAAACAATGAAGCTGAGCGCCGAGATTTGATTCGTTACCTTCTAGTCGTATGTATCCAGGTGCTTGTGACATACATTTACCCGGCATATACCTTTGCTTTCGTCCGCATTAGTGGAGAATGGCAACTTGTGTTCGCTTGTTTGCTCCCTGTCATAAAGCGAGCAATCAAGAGCTCCATCGGATATTTGTTTCGTCACAAACCTGACCTCAAGTCTGACATGGTTGTGCTCAATGCCGACATGTATCATGTGTTGTTCGTCTCGTGGTGTATGAATGGGGCGAGATCGGCGTACAACATCGCTTTCTTTGTGGTGATGGATTTGATTGAGTCGGCACAGGCAATATTTCACGTATCTCGAATGCTACAAGAACTCCAAGGAATCGTAAGAGAGATCAACATCGGACGAAATGTATCGAGAGAGAACTCAGTGCATCCGTTTCAAGGTACCAATCAGCCACTCTCATTGGTGGACCTAGCTGTGACGATTTGGGAATATGAAAAGACTGTGACAAGAAAAAACCCAGGTATTCGTCGTGAGTCGGATATTCGGTCGTTTGTTCGACCAGCATTTGATTCTGTGCGTGTAGTCGCACATCCTTCTCCATTCATGGATGACTGCACAGATATCGGACAAACTAATGCAGATCGATGTAGTAACCAACTTGTGCCGCGTTCTCAAACGCTACAGCAGGTCATGAAACTATTACCTCAAGAAAGACAACAGTGCCTCAAACTGGTTTTGAAATTGCTCCATATTTCCAAGTTCTTGCTTTTGATCGAGTTTGTCGAAGTAATCGTCCCGATGGTATATGGTAAGTGCGTTCATTTCCAGCAGCTGTTGGATAGAACCGTTGTCGCTAATCTAGCCTTGTTGTTAAAGCTCTTTACTTGCTTGCGATATATCACCTACCGAATCGACAATACTTTGATATGTTTCGCAATATCACGGACGACAAGTTCAACAATCAAGTCACAACAATCGGTCTGTACTCGCTTCTGGAGTTCGTCTCCTTTGCTCTGCTCTGTGCATTCTTGCAATCAAAATTCGGAATTTCCCCATTCAGACAACTATCATTCATGCTTGAAACTCAATGGCAAATGGCTCAAGCAAAGCTGGTGTCATGGGTTGCTTACGCAGTTCAAATGCAATGGTGCACTACGGAACCGACTTTACCTTTCAGTTCAAGTGGCTAAAGCGAACAAACTAGTGTTCTTGATAGTGCTTCATACTCTTGGGAGAGATTCTAAACCGATGCGGTTCTTATTAACATGCTGTATTCGACGTTGAGTCACATTTGCTGTTGAAGTGGTCACGGCGAGGTCATGAACCTCAAACACAAATCTATTAATGCTTACGGCAAACAATAGATGACTCTTCAGGTTATTCATTCTCCGCTGATTGACGCGATAGAGTTGCACAATTAGCATCTATGAAATGCGGAATGTTGTCGTGTGTTGCGCAGGCATGGAAGTCAACCCAAGTCGAGCTGCAAGGGCAGTACTCTGTCGAACGACTATACCAAATGAAGGCTTACTGTGATCGTGCAACTCCCGCTCGCATGGCAGCTGTGTTCCTCTTGACACCGATTCCCTGCCTCTTGATCACGCTCGCAATCGAATGCATACCTCTGAGAGACCCCAGCCTTGGTTTAGAACATTATTCCCTGATGTGGGTAAGAGGGGTTATTTTCACTACCACTGTCGACTTTCTGACCCTTTACCAGTGCCGCTATGTCATCCCCACGCTTCCGGAGTCCAGCTTTTACATGATACTCTCGTCGTTTGTTGCAGCTGTAGTCTCTGGCGAATGCTTATTTGCCGTGGCCCGCGTAATTGGTTATCCTGTCCCTTTCACTATCATTCTAGCGTCTCCGATATCTCCTTTGATCTTGGGGGGATGCATCTTTCTTATGTGGGGGAAATTCTTTCGTCAGCATCCTGAAGAACTACCCAATCTAATCAGCTACCTGACGATTGTCTCCATGCAACTAGTGATGGCGTACGTATATCCGGCGTATGCTTTCGCTTTTGTTCGGATTCCAGGAATCTGGCAAGTTGTATTTGCGATGTTGCTCCCTTTCATCAAGCGGGCCGTCAAGAGCTGCATCTGTTTTCTGTTTCGGCACAAGCCTGACCTCAAACCAAACATGATCGTTCTCAACGCCGACATGTATCACGTTTTATTTGTCTCATGGTGCATGAATGGCACTCGCTCGACGTTCAACATTATTTTGTTCGTACTACTGGACTTTGTTGAATCTGTCATGGCAATTCACCATGTCGGCGGCATCTTTGACGATATAAAAGTCTGCTTGAGATCCTCAAGTACGATGATAGCACGAGGGCTACCCAAATTGGTGCAATCAATTGATCTGGCTTCACTTGATTGTATCAGTTTACCAAGTGTAGCCATAGCAATTTGGGAAAGCAACAGACACGATCCGAAATTCTGTGCAGACATTCAAGTGAGGTCTGACGTGCATACTTCTACAACGCGGGATTCCCAGGTTGCCATAGTCCCGTATACATCGCAATCGACACGCGATGCATTTCATGGACCACCATTACAAGCTTGCTCTATTATTCCAGACTCGCTCAAGCTGGGAAACACAAGTGAAATTATGCTCGCCAACAACCAGAAGTCGAATTCAATTTCTGCCACCAAAACAATCGCAGGTGAGGGTATGTATCGTGCACTATCGACGGTATCCACACAAGACCAGTTGGAATGCCTCCAACTGATACTCAAATTGCTCCATATCACCGAGTTCCTAATGCTTATCGAGTTCATCGAGGTGATAGTGCCAGCCATATATTGTACGTACTCGTCTTTTCAATGTGCTTAAATTATTCCGGTCCATCGTTCGAATCCTCCACTCATCGATCGTCTGCAGGTCTGTACCTCCTCGGAATCTACCATTTGCCTAATCGAATGTTTTTCGATAACGTCAGAGACCTAACGGAGCAGCAGCTACGAGACCAGCTATCGACGATCGCAGTCTACTCGCTACTCGAGCTCGGCTCTTTCTTGCTGTTGAGCTTCGTGCTGCAGCGCAAACTCGGCATCTCGCCTTTGCGACAGTTGTCGTTCATGCTTGAGTCACAGTGGGAGATGACGCAGTCGAAGCTGGTGCTGTGGGTGCTTTTCGCCGTGCAGTCTCGACTGCAGCACTACGGCACGGACTTCACGTTCCAGTTCAAATGGCTGTCTAAGACCGGCAAACAGGAGTAGGAGTGTAGTTGATTCATTTCCCAACCGGTCTAGTTAGAATGCATTTTCGGAATCTGCCTATGTTTTGGCCACCTACCTCTCTCCAACGCCGCCGCACACACAACCACCAGAGAGCAATCCAACTCTCAGAGAGCATTGCAACTCGCGGGCGATACGTCGTTTGGGTCCTGGCGCTCGAGCGTCAAAAGTCGAGAAAAAAAAATCGAGCTGAAGTTGAAGCGCGCCGGTCTGCCCAAAACCGGTCCCGTCGATGCACAGAACTGCGCACCTCCATTCCCGCATCCGCCCACCCCCATGGCCGTGGCGCTATGGCGGCCCGTCCGGCGGCTGCTGCTGCTGCTGGCGTCGCTGGCGCTGGCGCTGGGCGCGCGCGTGCTGCGCCGGTGTCGTCGGCCTCCTCTCCCGCCTGCAGGCGATGCGCTGCCGTCGTTCCTGGCGCTGCGTGGGCGCAACACGGCCGTGGAGCTGCTCGAGAAGTTCCGGCGCGGGCCTGAGACGCAGAGCGAGTGGAACCTGCTGCTCTGGCGCGTCACCTTCCCGCTCGTCACGCTCGCGATCTGCACGCTGCTCGCTGTGGCCGGCCAACTGCTTGGGCTCGCAGTCTACTCGCTGCTCGTCTGCCCCGTGTGGTACCTGTGCAACTTCGCGCTAGGCGCCTACCCGTTCCTGCTCGTCTTCCGCTTCCCGGAGCTCGACGAGCCCGCCCAGTGGCGCCTGTGGCAGGCGCTCGCGGCCGTCAGCGTCGTCGTCAGCGCCGTCGAGTGGTATATGTCAGCGCCCAAGAGCAGGTACTCGTGGATCCTTGGCAACACGCTCTTCGGTATCATCGCCATCGTCGCAGTGCCAAAGTTCTTCCAGCTGCAGCGCCGCGTTGCACGCTCGCATTACGACGCGCTCGTCCAGGGCGACGCGGACGATGCGGGAGACACGAGCTTTGATGAGGAAGAGTACTACAGCGAGGACGAGTCCGTGCTGTCGATCAAATCTAGCCGGAGATACACGACGGAATCGGCCGTGACTAGCGACGTCGAGCAGGTGCTGCTGCATCAGATGGACGTGTACTCGCCAAGCTCGACGCCACCAGCGACGCCAAAGATGCGAGCGAGTCGTTCGTTCGGACAGCTCATTGACGAAGACGTGATGATGCTGGACGGGATGACAACTTCTCCTGCTTCTCGTCGCCCGCGGCGCCGCTTGACACCTGACGGGATTTCCATGCCGACACCACAAGCGAGCAACGTTGAAGTGAGCGGATCGACGGAATCCGGACGTTTGGTCTACGTCTGCGTCGCGTGTGCAGCTGCAGTATGGCTCGTCATGTTTACTTCTTACAGCTCCGGAGACTCTGGTTCGTCGCTGTGGTTCGTATTGTACGCTATGTCACCCGTGTTGTGCATCGCGCTGTTTATGTATCGGGATCGGCGCAGATCGACAGTCTTCAGCTTTGAGCACCTGGTGCTGTATGGCACTCTGGTCGTCCATATTCCGATTTTTCTTGGACACTTTTGTGTCAGATTATTCGCAATGGCGGAAGGCGCCGGAGTCGATGGTGGAGACGGAGCTACAGATGGTGCAGCTAGCTCGTCGTGGCTCCAGCTTGGAGTCTCAATCTTGTACTTGCTGCTGATGCAGGGGTATTTCTTTATGATGACTCACGTCGTCAACCGGATGTCAGAGCCGTTCGCACACCCTTCGCTTCTTTACATCGGTCAGCTTTACTACTACACATTCTGGTACATCCTCGTCGGGTCAGACACTCCGATCGACGCGCTGTACTGGGGAATGCTTCTCGTGAGCAATGTGCACATTGCGCTGCTGAACACTGGGGTGTACACAGACTTCAAGCGGTCTTCAACGGGGTGGCTGTCATCTCTGTCGCACATCACATCCCCCATGGCAATGTGTCTACGCACAAGTGGCACATCGATGCCTCGCTCAATTACACGTTGCTCTCGCCCCGGATTATCGAAGCAGTACGAACCGTTCGACGTATCC
This sequence comes from Phytopythium helicoides, assembly GCA_024867545.1. Classification (NCBI taxonomy): domain Eukaryota; phylum Oomycota; class Peronosporomycetes; order Pythiales; family Pythiaceae; genus Phytopythium; species Phytopythium helicoides. The sequence goes on along the minus strand of JANFNE010000001.1, from coordinate 1,767,471 downwards.
AGAGACACTGTTGGAGTTGAAACCGATCAAGGCTTTCGGAGCGATGTCAACGAAAGGATCAATTTTGCACAACAAAGTGAGACCAGTGATGTTTGGGGAGAATCGTCTTCGTTTCGCCCGTGGCGAGCGACAGCAAAGAGTGACGATGCGCAATATTTAGTATCCCAAGTCAGCAAGGAAATGGACGAGAAGACAAGATCAAAGACAATGTTGTCTACAGTATCGCAATTGTCTCGCTCCTGTTCAAATCTTCGCCGCTCAAGTGGGACATCGTCTACTTCAGAATCGTTGCAAGGTTGCTGTCGAAATGGTGATGAGGCTACTACGACAGCATCAACTAGCGCCGGTACTTCATCAGTGCTGTCATCGTCGGATCTTGCATCAAGCCAAGCCCGATTACGACCGCTCTACTTTCTCATGAAAGTTGCAGAGCAAGATAATATGGCGGATACAACCGCCCTCATCCTTGTTCCTTCGCTGCTGACACTCCTCGCAGTCTTTGACAAGCCATCTCACGGATTTCTCGTGCTCCAAGAACAATGGAACATGTGGCTACGTTGTGTCTGCATGTTCATCGGACGACTAGGCGGATCCTATCTCGCCCGCGAAATCTTCGCTATCAAGCTAAAGTCTAGTCTTCGCTCCGCTGCATCAGCGGAGGAAGAACTACCAGAGACAATTGATGGGCTTTCGGCTCGGCTGTGGATCCAGAGGCTTATGCTTCAAGATTTTCATGGTCAGTTCTGGTATTTGATGGCTGTCACGCTAGTCGTAACCTTTGCATGTTTCGACCGAGTGGACCTCCCGTTGCGTTTCGCTCTGCTTTCATGAGTACTTTGCCTTGAAAGGCGAGGATCTGATCACTAAGTTATGAGAGAGTAAAGTTGCATAATGAAATCAATCTTGTGAAGCGGACAAAATGGGGATCGCTAAATAGATGAGTGATACATTAGTGGCAAGATGCAGTCTCTATATGGTTCGACCAGCGTACTGGTTGGCGGTCGAGTTACCGAGCAAGTCGCTTATAACGACTTTGCTGACGGCGTCGTCATACTAGTGTACGGCGGGGGTGGTAGCGGCGACATGGTTTCGTCACCCTCCTCCATGGGCGAAAGCGGCGGCAACGGAAGCGGAAGCGCGAGCTGCACCGTGGACGACGAGGAAGTTGCTGATGACGACGCCGACTCGGAAGTTACAAAAGCTCCAGGTGGAGGAGCTTGGGGTGTCCCATCAGCTACTGCCATTGCGGCAACGATATCTGATAGCACTTTATCCTTGCGGACCCAGCGACGACGGCGCACAGCGCGACCAACGAGCTTATTGAGCTTCTTCTTGATTCGCCGACGTGGCTTGCCGGCTGCTGCCGCAGACGCCGCACGACGTCGAGCTGCGTCTTCACGGAGAAAGTCTTTGAACTTGGTCGCGTACTGCCACTCGTCGGTTGTCATGCCAATTCCCGTGCCTCCGAAAGACGTATCGATAACCCATTCATGCAGGTCAAAAGTGGTTGCACCGTCCGTCATATCAGAGTTTGTGAACCGAGGTGGATCCGTGACGAGCAAGTGGCCTTGCGATGAGCCCCAGCCAGTAAAAACCTGGAAACGTTGGATCTCATAGATCTCTTGTTGGTCCACAGGAAGCTCTCGAATCCGCTCTTCAAAGGTCTTGCCTGCATCTTCGTGACCATTATGGTGGCCTCCGTGGCGGAAACGAGTACCAATAGCGCTTGCAACGCCTCGCACTGGAAGCACCATATCACGCAGCGGGTTCAAGAATCGGTCTTCTAGCACTTGCGTGGAGAACGCAAAGCCTGTGTAAGCGCGCTGGCGATCTCCCGGCCCATTTGGCTTGACACCACTGACCCGACGACCGGTAAGCAAAGCCTGCTGTTGCTCAATCTGCTCAAACGCAGGCTTCACCTCAGCTAAGTTGGTCTCGAATCTGCGGTAGCGCAGCTCTGGCGGCTCCCACTGTGCACGCTCCGTCGAGGTCAACGCAACTTCGCTAGCCTTCGTCGTTTGAATGTGGAACTCCTGGAGAACATGGTAGTACTCGGGCCGCATCTCACGCTTATATGCTTTGTATAGTATATCTCGACCAAGGCACAGAAGCAGGCAGATGTACGCGATCAAGTAAAATTCCGGAAGCGTGAAGAGGTAGGGAAAGGCGACATCCGAGACAGAAGTGGGGAAACTAACCGAGATGATGTATCCTGAGAGATACCAGAAGCCGAAAGAGAAAGCGAAAGACGCGGCAGTCACGTAGTTCCACGCGACCATATTGAGTGCAAGCTTGGCCCACCCGACCATGATCATGCAGGAGTACGAAATACCACCACACACGTCTCGAGAGTACCCAACGCCTCGCGAGTCTACTTGGCCAACAAGAAGAGCCGGGGCCAGCGCACAAACCGTGCCTTCGTACAAAGCCTCGAGGATCCACTGCGTGAAAATGCGCAGACTAAAAAGCTCGCCTTGTGCACCATTGTGGTATAAGCCAGGGAAAATCATCGCAACAGCGGCCGGGCAGTCTTGCTCCAGTACTCCTACGACGGCAATTGGTAGAGATGACCAGAAGACATTGTATCCGTTGATCCACATGTTGTTGTAGTAGAGTGTGCCAGACCCTCCGCTCAGCAAACTCAACACAAACTCTGCCGTGTACAGAATAATGTTCTTGTACACGATGTACACCGCAAGCTTGGCCATACGACGATAGTTCCAGTGTCCATGTACGAGCAGCAGACGCTTGAGGAAACGGAACTGCGCAATAGCAAAGTCACTCGCATTTACAGCCTGCATGCCTTCGTGTCCCGAGATACCCACTCCGATATGTGCCTCCTGAATCATACCGACATCGTTGGCGCCATCACCGATTGCTAGCGAGCGACAACCTTGCACGTTTGTCTTGTACAAACGCACAACTTGGGCCTTTTGTTTCGGCGATACGCGACAGCAAATAACGGCAGCGCAATTCTGAGACGCTTCGAGAAACAGTTCGCTTAGACGGTGATGCGAGAAAACCATGCTGAGGCTGCTACCGTCAATAACGATGGCCTGGCTTCGACTCTCCCCGCTTGTGTTCCCTCGAGCCAACATGCAGCGCTCCAGCAATAAGTCATATAGTGCCGAGGAGGTTGGAACACTGTCCGCGTTGATAACAAGCCGTTCCATGTCGTTATTGAGCAGCTGGCACGCAAAACCAATATTGATAGCCGTTTCCTCTTTGTCACCAGTCAGGATCCAGATCTTCACGCCAGCCTTTGCCAGATCCGCTATCGTTGCCGTCACACCATCCTGAAGTCGATCTTCAATTGCCGTGGCTCCAAGGAGCTCGAGTCCAAACTCAAGACTCTCTTCCAGGTCCTCAATTCGGTTCGGGTCGCCGCGCTTCTGCTTCGCCACTTCTTCCAGATCAGAAAGTGCGGCTCGGTAGTCGGCAGACCACGCCTGGTAAGCATCCTCTGGAATTTCTTTCTGAGCAATCACGAGTGTGCGCAGACCTTCCGTAGCGTACCGCTCGAGGTGTTGGGTCGTGACCGATACAATCTCTGGGTCACAGTTTTCAGTGTGCAGCCGAGGGAAGATGACTGCATCGGCACCCTTGGTAAGTAGAAGGATTCGTTTGTCTGGAGTCCGAACGAGCACAGACATGCGCTTACGCGTACTTGTGAATTCGATCATTTCCAACAGCTCATACACCAATTCGCGCTGCTTGTGATAGTAAACAGGTTGCTGCTGCGGATACTGGAATTGGGGTGTGGCTTGATGGTCCGGCATGCGAATCGACACAGCGCCATTCTTCCGCCCGACAAACGAGTAGCCAAAGAAGTTTGCGCCAGATACTAGCGCAAGCTCGTCTGGAGATGATGCAGAGAAATTCGTCGTCGGCTCCTCCCCAGCAGCGGGCTTATGACCATCTGCTCCAGCTTCACGTTGCTCTACCACAACCGAGTGGCAAACAGCGAGGTGTACAAAGAAGGCTTCAATCCATGCAGCTTGAACAGGGTTGTTCCTCGGGTCACTGTCGCGAATGAAGTCGCTAGACGGATCAATGAAGCGAACATTTTCGACTTTGTCGTCACAGGGGGTGTTGTCTGCAAGAATATCGCTTGCTGACAGCTCTTTGCCCAACCGGCGCTGCGCTACACGACCAATCTCTGTCGTGCCACGTCCGTAAGATACACCATTGACACACATTTTCCGGAAGTCCATTTCATTTGCAGTGAGTGTGCCTGTCTTGTCGCTGAAGATGTGCGTGACTTGACCCAGGTCATCGTTGAGGTCGGCATTTCGCACTAAAGCAGGCGTATCCGTCACAGGATCGTACATTTCGATGTCGCGATTGAGGAAAAATGTCTGGTAGCTCTTCACAATGGCGATCGTCACATACAGCGTGATGGGAACAAACGATGCGATGAGGATCCAGAAGTATCCGAGGTAGATGAACCACCCGAGGACATCATTTCGGAAAGGTGCTGTACCACTTAAGTCGTCAAGCATCAAGTACGTTGCGCCTGCATGATTTTGCGCGACCCAAACACTGCAGATTACAGCTCCGAGCACGCAAAGCGCAATCAAGATCGCCATCAAGATACCGATTCCGCGATTTACAATGGCAAGGATCTTGCTGGTCTTAGAAGGCGTGGCAGTAGCCGATTGCATGATCTTCGTCTCTGCTCCTGTGTTAAGCACAAGCCCATACACAAATGAAGTGTTGCGGATCACAGAGCCACGCAGCGCAACATTCTTGAGATCGACCGGAATGGTAAGTCCGTCCTGAGGCTCGAATCGACCCGAAAAGTTGTTGACATCGTGGTTCGGCTTTTCACAGATTACACGACCTGGCAGTTGAGCGAGGGACCGAGGATCGCCGAGCTGCGAAAACGTGCAGCTGAGCGCTTGGCGCACCTTGAGGTTGGTTTCTCCATCAAGAGATTTTGTCTCGACGAAGCAAATACCCACAGGCGCAGTTGGATCAGGCTCAGACACAGCAAGTAGGAGAATATCGGCTGGAATTGCCTCGTAGTTGGACACCTTGAGAATGTCACCGACACGAACATCTCTCCAGACGACCTCACGGAAGCACGTGGGCGAATTGGCGTCGAAAACGTGAGCGGTGCGGGCATTCATCTTGGTATCAGCCTTGTGCCGTGCACTGTCCTCGATGGCAGCAAACACTGCATCAACTGACAGCACAATGGCTAGCACAATCCACTGGTACGGAATTCCTTGAGTGGACGAGATGGCCGAGATAATTTGACCCGCGCCGACCAGCAGGAAGTAAAAGTTGGCCACTTGAGAGAGACGTCCGAAAAAGAAGCGGGGGATAAAGTTGAGCTTCGTGTACTTGGCTGTGACCACTTTGTTATCGCAAAACCCTGCGGCCAAGTTCTTCGCCGGATCATTCACGTAAACACAGCGTGCATTGGCATCGGTCATGAGAGCTCCTCCGCTTCCACTCGATCCAAAGCCACTAAGAATAGTAGCTCGGGAATCTCCTTCAGCACCTCCTCCGCCATTAGAGCCTTGCTCGAAGGTGCCAGTCGTCATGACGGATTGCATAGAGTCTCCAAGCACGTCAGCTGCAAGTGCAAGTGATAGTGGAGGTCCACTGCCGATTGCTGCTACTGGAGACTGCCCATCAATTTCAAGTGCGCGATAGTTACCGTCCGGATCGTCGTTGTCGCCTTGGTACGAGCCACGCCGTAAATAGGGCTCGCCGCCCTCGGCTGGCTCCATCATTGCTGACGTTCCCACTGAGCAACTCAGTCGTGGTGAAGCTCTGCGAGAAATTCGTTCTGCTTTGGTCGAGCGTGTCGCCGAATGCTCTTGGAGTTCAGAGACAGACTAGAGCAGACCGACATGGGACGACGAGAAAGCGCTAAACTTGGCATAGGATACGGAGCAGTAATCGCCTCCATATAGACTACTTCAGCAACAAACAGGCAAAGATCAAGCGCCATTTTCTGCCCAGACGTGCTGTTTATAGCGTGCGCAGCGGCGTAATCTGCCAACATGCTGTGCTGCTCGGGGTATAAATACCAAGGCGCTGGTGCCTGTATCACGATCTCCATCTCAAACCAAGGAATGTCGTTTCACATGAGCGTGTTGTTGGTGATGACAGGAATTCCACACTCAGTATGGCAACGCTTCACGCGACGCGGGTGGGAAGATATCCCCTCTTAGAGCTTCTCCTGGATCTTGGCGAGCATGGCGGCGCCGTCCTCCTTGGAGATCATGGAGCTTCCCGCCGGCACCTTGAGCAGCCCGTCGCCCTCGAAGCGCGGGATCACGTGCACGTGTGCATGGAATACTGCCTGCCCCGCCGCGGGTCCGTTGTTCTGCACGACGTTGACGCCGTCGCAGCCCGTAGCCTGTCGATTTTCCCCAATCGTCAGTGAATTAAAGCCGCGTCCAAGCGAAGCCCCTCCCCGCAACGCACCTCCTGCACGGCCTTGGCCAAGCGCGGCAGCTCCCTGAACAGCTCAGCGGCCACGTCCGCCGGCATTGCTGCAGTAGACCGTCAGACATGCAAAAAAACCGGCAGCGAGGGCGCAAAACGCACCCGAGACGGTGGCGTAGCGCGCCTTGGGCAGGAGCAGCGCGTGGCCCGCGACCAGCGGGAAGGCGTCGAGGATGGCGAGCGTGTGCTCCGTCTCAAAGATCTTGAAGCTCGGGATCTGGCCCTCGATGATCTTGAGGAAAACGTTCTCGGGGTCGTACGCGGTGCTGGCCATGGCGGCGGCTCGGATCTTCGGCAAGTGGCCGCAGCGGTGGAATAATCGGATTTTTATTTTCTTTTTCCGCCGGAAACCTCCATGGCAAGCGACACAGTTGGGGTCCAGCCCAGGCGGCTGGCGCTGCGCTTCCGTCCGCCCGCCATCATCGTCGAGTACGAGCGCGCGCCAGGCCGCCAGCTCTTCCTGCACGAGGTCGACCTGTCGGCGAGCCTGGCGCGGGGCCCGCGGGTGCGCGAGGGCCGCGACTTGCAGGCGAAATGGCGCGGTTTTGACGGGGAAATGGACGCGCGCAGGACGTCCGGAGCGTCGTAGACGAGATCGCAGAGGCCCACGCGGCGGTGCTGAGCCGTAGCAAGGTGTCTGCGCGGCAGGTTGGCTCGTTGGGTAGAAGGTTGCGAGCTCGGTGGTGCGAGTGCTGACGCTGGACTGCAGCTGGAGCGGCTCGTGGCGAGGCTGATGGAGCAATGCAGCCCAGCAGCAGCAACGACAGCGCCACAGCTGCCGCAGGCGGACTACAACCGCGTGTCGGAGGCACAGCTAAAGCAGGTGAAGCAAAAGATGGACGTGGTGTTCGACCGCAACATCGTGCGGCCAGGGGAGCAGGGCTTCCAGTACGACAAGCGCGTGGCGTTCCAGCCGGCGCAGGAGGCGTCCGACTGGGACGACGAGTGAGCGCCTCGAGCTGCCAATGCACATTTATTACGATATCAAATAACCCCGCGGTCTAGAGTACGTACGCAGGCCGAGCGCGCCGGCCGGGGCTGCGCGGCGCCTACACGCCCTTCTTGCGCAGCGTGTGGAAGTGCACGAACTTCTTCTTCCGCCGCTTGTTGGCCAGCTTCTTGTCGGCCTTCTTCTTGTCCTTGGCCGCCTGCTTGCTGGCGGCCTCGGCCTGCTCGTTCAGCAGCTCGGCCTCGGCCTCGGCCAGCGAGCCCGCGGCCGCGTCTTCCTCCATGCTGGCGTCCACGGCCGCCACGGGCGTCGCGGCCGAGCCCATGAGCTTCTTGAGCTCGAACACGGACTTGCCGCCGCCTGCATGAACCCGTCAGCACCTCCGCATCCCATACAACTCCCACGAACGCAGCCGCAGTCGCAAACGCACCCTGGGCCACGAGCGCCTTCTTGAGGTTCTCCTGGATCTTGGCCTCCTGCTCCTGCTGGTGCGGCACGCCGATGCGCTTGCGCAGCTCCGTGCGGAACTTGCGCTTGATCTTGGAGCGCAGACTCTTGGCCATGGCTGCACGTCGAGCGGCTGCAGGAACTGGAGCTAGCGGGCGACTGCGCCTGCTGCCGATTGCCGCGCCGCTCGCCTCGCACATGACCAGTCAAAGCGCAGCTCGCGATGATTGGTGCAAATTTTGTATATTTACGTGATTGGATAGAAATACCACAGTTTCCACCAATCCCGGAGCTCGTCGAATCAGCCTCGTTGACGTTGAAGGCTCGCATGCGACCGGCCGCCAGTTGGCAAGTTCAAGCCAAAGGGAAACCCGCCAGAAAGGCCGCGCGTCACTCGCCCCCGTGCCTCAGCATGCTCGCCGCTGCCGCTCTGCGCCGCGTGGCCGGCCGACGCTTCGTCTCGGGAGCGCGCGCGCGCTCGACGCTCGGTTCGTGGCGCGTTTTGGCGGTCTTCCGGGCGAAAACGGACGAGAAATGACCATTTTACGGCGGTGTTAGGACACTTCCCCGGCACCGAGATGCCGCTCGTGTCGACGCTGCAGGTGCACGACCCGCTGGACAAGTCGCCCATGTCCTGCTTCCGCAGTGAGTGCTGGATGGTGCGGTAGTCACTGCGGTCTGGAGACTGAAGATTGGTCGCTGTTAGTTCTCGATGAGCAGGGCAAGCTGGTGGAAGGTGCTACGGACCCCGAGCTCGGACAAGATCTGTGCACTGAAATCTACACGGGCATGCTGCGCTTAAATGTGAGAGTGAAGGCTTAGGGCAGTAAAGTGTTAGTGGGCTGGTACTGATCGCTGCTGCTTTTGCAGGCGATGGACAACATCTTCTACGACGCCCAACGACAGGTGCGCTTGGATTACCATACGTGGTTCGTGCCTAGTGCTAACTGAGACTCGATTGTAGGGCCGAATTTCCTTCTACATGACGTCGTACGGAGAGGAAGCGATCGCTTTCGGCAGTGCCTCCGCAATTCGTTTTGGTACGCCACCTGCTAGTAACACTAGGAGTCTGTTGTCCAGCAATCTGAATCCAATGTGCTGTGTATGATCCAGGCGACATGGTGTTCGCACAGTATCGCGAACCTGGCGTGTTGATGTGGCGCGGATTCACCTTGGAGAACTTTGCAGACCAGGTACTGGCATTTCACATGTTGGCGAAAATTCATCGTAGTTAGATATCCTCACATTGGGATGCTGCAGTGCTTTAGCAACCGCGACGGACACGGCAAAGGACGTCAGATGCCTGTTCACTACGGTTCCCGTCGGTTCAACCATCACACCATCTCTTCTCCACTCGCCACGCAGCTTCCGCAGGTAACCACTTTATTCAACTGTCCGTCAGCTGTTCTCCGTTTCTAATTTTTAAATTCACTGCATCAGGCTGTCGGTGCTGCCTATGGATTCAAGCTTGCCGACGAAGACCGCATTTCAGTTTGTTATTTTGGTGAGGGAGCCGCAAGCGAAGGCGATTTCCACGCCGCACTGAACTTTGCGTCTACGAAGGAAGTGCCGATCCTCTTCTTTTGTCGCAACAACGGTTTTGCGATCAGTACTCCGACTATGGATCAGTTCCGAGGAGATGGCATCGCGTCGCGTGGTGCTGGCTACGGCATCCCTGTGATGCGTGTCGATGGTAACGACTTCCTAGCTGTGCACGTTGCAACTCGCGAAGCGCGAAAATTCATCATGGAGCATAAGCGTCCCATGTTGATCGAGGCAATGTCATACCGCCAAGGCCATCACTCCACATCGGACGACTCTACTCGCTACCGCGAAGTTGCAGAAATCAAGCACTGGAAGGAGAGCTTCGACCCAATCGATCGAACGAAACTGTACCTTCAGGTGAGTCTTGTGTATTATGCTATCTGCCAACAATGTATTTACCTGGTGTCTGGATTACAGAGTCGAGGATGGATTTCTGACGAACAAGACCAGCACATTCGCGACAATGAGCGAACTAACGTGCTCGCTGCGCTGCAAAAAGCTGAGACGAAGGGACCACCTCCGCTCACGACACTTTTTGAAGATGTCTATGACGTGAAGACTCCACATCTATTGGTAGGTGGAAATATTGATTCGATAGAGAGGCATACATTGTTGCTAATTGTTTACAATTTTTGTGGTCACTGTAGGAGCAAGAGCGTGAAATGATGGAGCACGTTGCAAAATACCCAGACTACTACGCCGAGGAGAACTAGAGAAGACGCCGCAGCTAGTATACGCTAGGGCTATACTAACTAGCTGGTAAGCTTTTGCTACAACAGACTCACTCGACGGTCATTGTAATACAGCCACTTGCTTCATGTACAATCTGTGGTGCTTGGCCTAGTACATAGCCAGAAGCGCCTAGTATGTCCTTGACATCGAGCAGCAGTGATCGTAAACCAATGTCCGGTAATCCATCGTCATCTGCTCCGCTTGGCCCTGGCATCACGACGAAACAAACCTTTTCTCCACGCTCACAAATCGCATCGACAGCTTCTTTGACAAGTCGATCCTTGAACGCATCGTCGCTGAACAGCGCACGACAGTCGCTCAGCCGTATTTGATGTGGCTTCTTCGAACGATTCACTGAAGGATCCGAGCGATTTACGCTTACAGTAATCTTGTTGCTCTTTCCTTCAGCGAAGGGAGTACAGTCATTCGCTTGCTCATCACGTACTTGACGGAGCTCATCAGCAACAGAGAACCTGTTATACGGCTGCTTGGTCCGCTCCTGTTTGATGTCGAAAGGAAGAGATTTAGGTGCAACGCTCTGCCAAATTGCATCGACTCGGCGCTGCTGGTCCGAGGGGCTGAATATGCGAGCATACACATCTTCTACTGGGTCTTTGTTGGATGGGTCGGGTCTATCCTTTTGTGTTCCAGCGGTCGTAGTCGGGAGGTCGAGGAACTTGTCCATCTCTGCAAGCTGTTCAACATAATTGTACATTGAAGACGCTTTGGAGTCGTTGCTGTCACAATGGGTTTGCTGAATTTCTCGAGCACGAGGAAGCAGGTCAGGGGCGGACACGCTTGGGTAGATTAAACCTGAACCGTCCCCACAGCCGATACCATTATCGAACGATAACTCACTAGCTGATGGCAGCGTCGGCAAAAACCGAGGCTTTGCAGGTTGCAACTTCCCTGTGCTTGCTGTCTGCCTTGCCAGTTTTGGCATCGATGATCTTTTGCTACGGCTCAACGTAGATTCCGTGTTGGATTCGCCAGAAAGAGTCTGGTCCAATTGTTCTCGAAGCTGATAGTAGCGCCGCATGCAAGAACTGCACAGTGACTGAGGCTCATACAGCTGTCGTGTTTCCTTCCTCGGTAATTCATGTTGCAAGTGAAAAGCTAGTGATGTTGAGAAGCTTTCAAAGCCACCACCCAGGCTTACGTTTCGCCGGCAATAATAATCGTCGACAAATTCACAGCTACGCACGACTTTCAAGCTTAGATATCCGCATGGTTCAGTCGCACTGTCTTCTTTTGGAAGGATCAATATGTCGCTCGACGTTTCGTCTTGGACAATAGCGCAGTAGCGACCAGCACACCGCCATTTCCGATACTGATGAGCGGAGTTGGTGATCGAAGAGCCAAGTCTTTCCGGAGCAGATTTTGTTCGTCGAGAACTTGGATCATCACGATGCCGAGGTGGCCCTTCTTGCTGTCGGATTTCAAATGCTTTGACTTGCACTATCCACCAGCCGCCGTCACTGCCCTGAATCATGTCGACTACAATCTCCTTGAATGACATTTTGAGGATGCGCTCCAAATCTAGTGCAAGAGCGGTTGTAAGAAGGCGCGGTTCAGTCCACGATTGCGAGCTAGTGCACTTAACAATCTGGCAGATGTCTGATTTCTCATCCACTGTCATTGCAACCGCTGGTTCGTTCGCGTTTGAGCTGGTTCCGACCTCTCCACCGCCTGACAAGATCCAGATTGTAGAAGAGTTCTTCTCTTTCTTACGAAATGAGCATCGAGCAATCCACGCACTCCTCTCAGCTGCAAACGCTTTGTTATTTGTACCGCTATGAAGGCTGCTTCGGCTTGGGATGTACGGTTGAATCGCTTCTACGACATCCTCCGGTTGGACGTCGTTGCTGTGCTCAGCGTTGTTGTCTAGGGAATTGACATTGTCACCTACAGGATGATTGAAACCCCAGTTATCGCGATCGATGAACTCGTTACATAGTGTATCCACTGCTTTTTCAATTTCTTCGATCGATCGAAGCAGGCATAATTTAGTACCACTTGCGTTGAAGGGTTCGTTCAGACTTGGAAGCGACTTTCTTTTATAAACAGCTCGAATACCGCCACCAAAGTGACCGCCACTCGACATAGAGACCCAGGAAGACAGCAGTGTACGCACCACCTCTCGACGACCATCGCTAGGCAAGGCATCGCTACCACTCTGTTTGGGCTGTGATGACAGCATGTATATACGAATGTGGAGAATCCATGCGCTACCTGGTATGGTCTTTGAGGAAAACTTTCCCGATGGTAACGAATTTGTTGATGAAGAATTTGCTCTTAGCTCTGAACTGGCGACGCTTTCTTCGTCGTCGTCGTTCATATGGCGAGAAGCAAGCAGTGCCATAAACCATGTACGTTGATTGGATTGTGGGCTCCGATAAGCATGTGGTCGAACCCGAAGGAGAGTCGGAACGATACGAATAGGAAAATTCCGTAGTTCGTATTCACGAACTTTAGCATTTCCACTTGTGGGTGCCACATTTTGCTTGGTTGAAGTGCTCGCCAGTCGCCCAACATTCCCCGCTATGACAGCATCAGTAAGGCGAACGAAGAAGCCTAAGCCGGGCGACAAGTCTGGAGTATATGAATTGTTCAGTGCGGAGTAACTGGCTTGGTCCACAAGAGCTTGGTGCCTCCTTTGTGCCGATGCTTGCTTCTCAATGGCACTGGCAATCGGCGGAAGCCTACTCGAATTTTGCCTGCACAAATCGTTACTTGCGTCGACGGCCTCTGCAACGGCGGAGCGCTTCTGAGCACTTGTGGTCGTTGACTGTTGTGCGTGCTCGATTTGTGCGCTGCGTTCTGCTCGCGAGAGGTGGCGGCGTCGAGGCTGCAGCGCGGCGAGTACCTTCTCAGGTGCGTCGTCGCCTTCTAGTTGCGTTAGCCACGCAGCGAATGCATCCTTGACGCCACTAGGAGCATTTCCAGCAGTCAATATGGGCTTTCTAGCTCCTGGCATTTCCAAGGCGGCCACTTTGAGCACTGCTGATTGCGACCTCTATTTTTACGAGTTGCCTCGTATTCAATGCGAAGTCGTTGCTGCAAACTCTATCCGGTTTGTATTCACATGGGCTCGACATCTTGCTCTCCTGCTCACAGCTGCCAGTCGTACTTGTCGAGGTCAAAGAGCGAGAGTGACTCGAGCATCTCGTTGGCGTGCGCAAAGAGCTCCTCGCGGTCGCTGGCCTCGGTGTGGATGCGTACATCGGGAAGAGCAACCGTGTACATGCCGGCAGCGTTTCCTGCGGTCACACCGTTCACCGAGTCCTCGAACACAACGCATTGCGGGAGCTGCTCGGCGTCCTCATCGAGCTTGAACAGCCGGCGCGCCGCCGCCTGGAAGATGTAAGGAGCGGGCTTTCCCTGCTTGACCGCCTTGTCATCGCCGCACACGATGACGTCAAAGTACGAGAAGAGCTCTGGGTGGTGCTCCCTCTTGGTGGCAACCACGGACGAGCTCGAGGACGTGGCAAGCGCGATGGGCACGCCAGCAGCCTTGAGCTTGGCAAGCAGCTCGATACCACCAGGGATCTCGGGGCAGTCGGCGATGAGCTCGCGCATGCCATCCTCCCACTCGCGGGAGAGCTGCTCGGGCGACAGGACGCTCTCGGGGATCTCGGCAAAGCCCAGCACCATGCGCGTCCACTCGGCGGCGGGGCGACCGAGGATGGCCTTCTGGTTGGCACTCGTGAACTCCTTGCCAAAGCGGCCGACCAGCCGGTTGATGACGATCTTGCTGATGCCCTCGGTATCCAGCAGCGTGCCGTCTAGGTCGAAGATGGCGCCGTGCAGGCGCACACGGGGCGTGGTGGACACCATGTCGATCTCCCTCGAGCCGATGCGGGGAGACTGACTGACGGAACTGAAGTGAGACGCTGCCACGCACGACTCGACCAGCTAGCCATCCGTTTTCGCAGGGATAGGCTACAGATGACGCTGAGACGGCATGGATGATGCTGCCAGCTGCAACAACAAACGGCTGTGGATTCCTTCACAGCAGAGACTCACATGCCACGCATCGTGCCGACTCGACCTGCGTGTCTGACGGGATAATTGGCGGCGCTGTGCGCGCCGCTGGAAAATCTACGTGTTCATTCATCTTGGGCCTCACGGGCCGCCTGGAATTGCGCGGCGGCCTACCTACTCGAGCTCGTCCTCGGCGACCTCCTCCTGCTCGCCGTCGTCCTCTTCGTTGTAAATATTCTCGGCCATCTGCCAGATCTGGAGCACGTTGTCCTCGGCCACGGACGCCACCACCCATGGGTCGTTCGGGTTCCACGAGAAGTCCGAGATCTTGGACGTGTGACCGCCGTGGATGAACTGCAGGGAGCACCGGGTTAGTCGATGGACACCTCCAGCTCAACCACAAGAGCAAAATACGCACCAGCAGCTCGGGCGGGCCGTCCTCAGCGTCCTCGGGGCTCTGCTCGTCGCCGATCTTGCTCATGTCCCACACGTGCACGCGGCGGTCGGACGAGCACGAAGCCAGGATGGTCTCGTTATGCGGCGACCACTGCACCTGGTAGACCTCGTCATTGTGGCCCTCGAATGAGTGCAGCTTGGCCTTCATGTTGCGCATATCCCACAGGTTCACGACCTTGTCGGCACCTCCGGTCGCCACGAGATACTCGCTGAAGGGGCTGAACGCCACGCAGTTGACCTCGGCCGCATGTGCGTACACGGTGGTCGCGGGCGTGTCGTAACTCGCCGAGCGCATATCCCAACTGCACGACAGCAACAACCGAGCTCGTTAGCTCTTGACTCCTCACAGCAACCACTCTATGGCAGACACGCACATGAGCAGCTTCTTGTCGTCACCGACCGAGCCAAAGAGCTTCTTGTGGTGCATGTTCCACGCCACGTCCTCAATCACGTCGCTGTGGCCCGTGTACTTGTGCAGGGGCTCTACCGTCTTGCCGGCGTTGGTGATGTCCCACTCGCACACGACCGCGTCGTCCGAGCCACTGATAAGGTGGTACGGCTCATGCGGGTCCCAGCAGAGGCCGTAGCCCTCCTTGGTGTGGCCCAGCAAACGGAAGTCTGGGTCCGAGCCAGCGCCTTCCTCAGGCTGCGACGGGCGCTTCGAGATGTCGAAGACGTGCACCTCAGCATGGATGGTTTTGGTGGCCACAATGAACTCGTTGGACGGCATGTAGCGCGCACGGTTGACCTCTCCGTCGTGGTTGATGCGGATGCGCACCTCGACCTTGCCTGACACGCCGCCGAAGCCGCCGAGCTCTGTCGGATGCACCTCCCATCGTCAGCACCACTCCCAAGGCAGCAGTGTCCTGCAAGCACGCACCCTGGCTCTCCTCGTCGTACTTGCGTGCGTCAATCTCCGTGTCCTCGAGCGGCAGGCGCACCTCCGCGATCATGAGGTGGTTCTGCTCCGCGCCAGACGTGTGCGTGCCGAGCAGCAGCTTGTGCACCGAGAAGTCGTCCCCCGCCGCGCTGCCAGTCATCCCCAGTCAGCCCCTGCCCCCTCCCGCTTGACCCACGCGCACCCACGCACGTGTGGCAGCCTGGCAGCCACTGCACCGAGAGCGAGGGCCACTCGAGCGCGTGCGTCATGACCAGGTCGTAGAGGAAAGGCGTGTTCTTCTTCCAGATCTTGTACTCCTCGTTGATGAGCTTCTCCTGCAGCGCCGCGTCTGGCGCCGCCGCCTCGGGCCGCTCGGCCGCCGCCTCCGTCGCGTCCGCCATCGCCAGTCGTCTAGTTGCTCGCCTGTTGCTGCTGCTGGAGCCGCTCGCTTGCCAAGTGCGAGCCAAATGCGCCGAGAGCCGCGGTGGTTTCCCGCGCGAACTTTGGGCGCGCACGATTGGCTGGAAAATGATATTTAACGTATTTTGATTGGCTATAATTAAATGACTGCGTCTCAGTAGGGCACAAGCATGGACCCGCCGCGCGGATCGGATGGCGCCGCCTGCGCGTTCCTCGTGCGCTGCGGTGACGCGCTGGCGCTGGGCCACGCGGCTGTGGGCTCAGCGCTGCTGCTGCTGCATCGGTTCTTTGCCTCGCACGTCGAGTACGCCGCCAGCAGCGCGTGTTTGCCAGCGTCCGAGTCGGAGGTGACGCAGAGCCGATGCATGTAGCTCCTCGGTGAACGCTGAGATCATCGCGGCTGCGTGTCTGCTGGTCGTCACCAAGGTGAGCAGCGTCGCGGGTGGCGAGTCGGTGGCACTGCTGACAAATGCGTAGACTTGTGAGAGGCCGCGGATGCTGCGCAGCGTCGCCAACGTGGCGCACGCGCACATGAACGACACGCTCGAGCCGCTCGGCGCCGGATCGGTGCGTGGTGTGGATGGGAGGCCGAGAGCATCCGGCTGATAACGTGGGAGCGTCGATTTGGCCCGCAGCGCTACCGGAACCTCAAGACGTGTCTGCTGAACGCCGAGCAGTCGGTGCTGAGGGTGTTGGCGTTCGACGTCGACGTCGAGCTGCCGTTCCCCTTCCTGCTAGCGTACGCGCGGCACTACGGGTGAGTAGAGAAGCTTGGTTGTTGGGCTCATGAGACTGGAGATGATAACAAAGTGCGAACTCGGGCAGCTTCTCGAGGGAGACGGCCGAGTACGCGCTTCGACTCGCCAGCGACTGTCTACTGGACCCTAAAGTGCTGTCGCTCCCGGCATCATCAGTAGCCGCAGCTAGCCTACGACTCGCGTCGTTGGTGCTGGACGACACAGGAAAATCCGCAGGCGACAAGTGGTGGTACGAGTGCGACACCAGGTGGGTCGAACACGTTGCGGTGCTCTTGACATTGGTGAGCTCACGTTGTTCACATTGTTGCAGTGACGACGATGTCGAGGCAGTCTCGTGCATCCTCAGCAGCATTCACATCGCAGAGAATGCCAAGCCATCAGCGAAACCAATCGATCCATGAGGTGTTGGAGGAGCCAATATACAACGTATGTATTGAACAATTCGGTTTAGAGCTTGCACGCACACGAGTCCGAGGAGGCGAAGGACTCATAGTCGAGTGCTTCGCTGCGTCTCCGTCAGACCATTCACACCACTCGAGTAGTCGCCTACAGACGCACGTCCGAGTACGACTGCTGCGCCTTCATGAGGCTCTCCTTGGCGACGTCTACCCGAGACTTGGTGGGCACCGAGGAGGGCACGACCTTGTTGGACTCGTTGTTGTTGTTCTCGTCGCCACTGCTGCTGCCGACCGACGACGCCGAGTCGTAGAAGGACGTCGAGCCAGTGGTGCGGAGCTGCGGCGGCAGCGGCTCGTTGAGCGCCTTGTTGGTGCTGGCGAGCACTTCGTTGAGCTCCGTCGTGCAGCGCACCTGGAGCGCCGCAAACTCGAGGAACATCTTGCGCAGCTCGACCGCCTTCTCGCTGCGGAAGCGCGAGATCTCCTTCATGACGCGCGCGTGCACCGTCTCGAACTCCTCCTTGGCCTCGAGCAGCTCGTTGTCGAGCGGCTCACCGTTGTTGTTCTCATCCGGCTGGTCGTCCAGCGGCGTCTTCTCCGACGATTCCTTCGACGGGCGGGCGGCCAGCTGCGCCTGGTAGTGCAGGCGGCGATCCTCGCGGACGGCGACGGCGCGCTGCACGGCCTTGACCCAGCGCGCGAGGCTGTCGATACGCGTGGCGAACTTCTCAAACTCGCCGTCCATCTGACGCGCGCGCGTGTCGAGCACGGCAAGCAGGGCACTGAAATAGGACGCGGGCATCTCTCCGCGCTCCTCCTCGGCGTCGGCCATGGCGCTCATGCACTCGATGAGGTCGCAGTAGGCGCCGGCCGAGAGCTTGTTCTGGCGGTGAGCGGCGCGCACCTTGGCCTTGAGCTGCGCCACCTGCGCGTCGAGCTCGGCGAGGTACTGGACGTTGGCGTCGAAGGCAGGGTCTTCAATGGTGTTGGCTCGCGGCAGCTCGTGTCCCGCTCGCGCGGCGAGCAGGCGGAGCTGGTTGTTCTCAGCGATGCGCTGGCGGGCCTTGCCCCACCAGCTATTGATCATTTGTGTCTGCTGCACGACGGATGCGAAGGATGTGGGCGTGGAGGTGAATGACGAGGAGCGCGAGAGCGCGGCGCCTGGCGACGACGCGAACGACGCCTCGGAGGCGGGGCTGTCGGCGTTGCGCGGCGTGGCGAGCGCTGCGGCGCCGCCCGCGTCAGCCTTGAGCGCCGTGAGCTCGACCTGGGAGCACTCGAGGAAGGACCGGAAGAATCCCGACTCGCGCAGCTCGTCGTGCGCGACGACCTTGCGCAGGAATCTCTCCAGCCCTGCGCGGCGCTGCTCGAGGAACTCTGGTCCCTGCAGGAACCCGACGACCTTGGCGGGCAGTGGCGGGATGATGTAGCCCGCGCAGTGGCGCTTGAGCTGCAGGTGCAGCCACAGAAAGTCCGAGTAGCGGCGGTCGACGCGCAGCGGCTCGTGCGCCAGGTTGGCGGTCGTGACTGGGAACACGTAGTAAGCGTTGACGCCGTCGCCGACCTTGCCGGCCGCGCCCACCGTCACCTTGAGGGCCGCGGGCATCGCTGGGACTCGCTGGGGACTGGCTGGGCGTGCGCGGGAGTCGTCGGATGCGGTTGTGAGCGGCTGGCGGCCAGGGCGGCGGCCCATGGGCCATGATCCGCCCCCTCCCAGCTCCGGCCTTCAAGATCCGACTGCGAGAAAGAAACTCTGGCTTGTTTCTACGACGCGACGCCACGACCCGCAGCGATAGCGTGACGCACACTATCTGCGCCAGGCGACTCGACTCGACTCGACTCGACTCGCCGCATGGGGCGACTCGACGTCCTTCTGGAGGATCTACGGTAATCTACAGATGCGGCTGCAGGATTAAGGATCCGTCGAGCGGCCTTCCGGTGGGTCTGCCGCCGCTTGGAGGAGGATCTTTCCACCGCCGAGAGCGATCCGAGCGGCGGTGCACCCAGGCGCCGGAGCGGAGCGGTGGCGAACTGGCCCGAGCGGCGCTGAGGCCACGGCGTCACACATTGGCGCCGACCCGCACGACGCCGCGACGACGCGTTACGTCACGTGGACGTTGACGTTGGAGCTCCCGGCGCCACTCGTCGACGTGAGCGCTGGCCTGCCGCGGGCTCCTAATGCGTAAAGGCTCGCCCGTGTGTCCCGTCGTGGCGCTGGATTTGGCAGGCAGCGGCGCCATGTGGGGCAAGTTGTGGCTGTGACGAGGGGGAGGATAGCGTGGCCCACGCTATTCATACGTGGGATGGGCACGGGAACGATGGAGAGATGGGTGCGCCGCTGCATGATGCGCCTCAAGCATTTTGACACGCCGATCACTCGACGACATCGACGTCGAGGACTGCAAACGGGTCGAGCGAGGGCGAGAACGCGGTTTGCTTTTTCCCGTCGACGCTGCGACGCCCGCCTGAGTAGAACGAGCTCCCTCGACCGTCGCGAGCTCAAAGGGACGCGGGCCTCGATCGCTCCATCAGCTTGGCGATTTCCCCACCACTGCTCCATTGTGGTCGCTCCACCGCCACCACCAGCGTAAGCAAACTGCTCGCAGAGCAAAACTGAACTCGTTCTCGCCAGCGTGCACAAGAGACTGTCCCTAGTGAGTCCGCAGGTCACAAGCATGGATACAGCTTGTGGCTGGCCCTCTTGGTGAGCTAGAGATGAGCCCGCCGAGGGCTCATCTCTCGTCGCGCGCAACTGCAAGCGGCTGCGGGCTTTCGGGGTGCCAAGGGCCGTCGAGGCTCGGCTCCAAGCGGCTCACGCTTCTGTGCAGCCCAAAATTTGCATCACGTGGCCATCGAGCAAGTTGGCTGGCTGGTGGTTGGCTTCGAGTGCGTCGCGGGATCAACGAGCTCGGTAGACGGACAGAGGGCTCGCGGCTGCGACACGGGTGTCCACTCAACAGCCGAGTCAACGATCAGCCCGCTCGAGAGGTACCTGTACGGACCTCCTCCTCCTTCGAGAAGGTGGCTTCGGCTTCGGCCCATGGAGCAGGAATATCAGAAACAGGCACGAGGCTCCAGCCTCGACAGCACCACGTCAGCGGATCCTGCGGTTTCTGGCTCGCGCGATCCAGGACGCGATCTATAGGTGCAAGAGAGCGAGAAGAGGAAAATTGTTGGGCACTCGCACCGAGGTGCGAGCTCCACGTGTGACGCCTGCGTGGCTTCGCGAAAGTCTCACGCTTCATATCCCGCGTGCACGGCATCGCCCCGGAACGCGCGTTGATGTTCCAACGCGCACGGTCTGCTTCCTGAAATTCAAGCGCGTACACGCAAATCCCCACTTCGCTCGCCACGAGGAAAAAGCCCAGCAAGAGATCGTTCGTCTACTCCCAGCGGCCGCGATCTTGCTGGGCCGCCAAGAGCCGCCAGGCGAACTCAGACGGATCCGAACGCGACGTGAACGAAATTTTGCTGCTCACGTCGGAAGATCGCAAGGATCGGGGGTGCTACGTGAAGTGCTTTTCGCGTCTAGTGATCTACACGAGACTCCAGATTGAGGCCATGACTTCAGCCACGGATGCTGTGGAATGCCAATGACCAAAAGAGCGAACCCGTCGACTCCACTCAATAATGTCTTTTCTCGTTAGTGCTGCTACTGTGTGTTAGATTCACGCCGAGTGAAGCCACTGGAAGCGGAAGGTGAAGTCGACGCCAAAGTGCTGCAGGCGAGACTGTACGGCAAAAACCACCCACAGCACGAGTTTCGCCTGCGCCATCTGCCACTGGGTCTCGAGCATGAAGGCGAGCTGCAGCAGCGGCGCGAGTCCAAGTTGGCGACGAAGCACAAGTGCGAGTAGCACGAAGGACCCCAGCTCGAGCAGCGAGTAAACGGCGATGCTAGCAAGCTGATCGTGAAGCTGTTCAGGAGATAAATCTCGAAGACTGTCAAAGTACAAGCGGTTTGGCAAGTGGTAGGTTCCCGCGAGGTATGCACCTGGTCAATGGCACGATCAGTCAAGGTGAAGATTAGCTACGCAAAGGGAGAGCCGTACAGTACACAGCAGGTACGATCACTTCGACAAACTCAACGAGTACTAGAAACTCGGCAACGTGGAGTAGCTGGAGAACCAGGCAGAGGCAGTGTTGGCGCTGCTCAACCGACATGCTTGCCACTGCTGCTCGTGTCGAGTCAGGTATTGTAGTAGAGAGCTGCGCGAACCTCACCACTGATGTCTTACGTCCCATTGAATTCAGCGGGTGGCCGGGTCCAACAAGTTGAGCATACTGGAATTCCTCCTTGTTTGGTTGGGGATTCAAACTAATTGGGACAATTGACACTCCTGGCTTGGTGATCGAAGGGCGTAAATCGGAAAGGGCTCTGACTCTTGGATGTGCTACTTTGTTTACTATGTCATGCTCCCATATCGCTAGCGCCACATCTGGTAATGAAAATATCATTTGCTTGCCATGGCAATCTTCTTGGTCGATCTGGTTCTCTCTGCCTGACTCACTGCATTGCTTTAAGATATCCGTGAGCTCATACACGATCCCACGGACATGAAGTACAGCCAGCGCAGATTCTAGGAGATCCATTGCAACAAATAAGACTGTGTTGAATGTGGATCGCGACCCATTCATGCACCAAGAGACAAACAGCACGTGGTAAATGTCAGCATTGAGCACCACCATGTCAGACTGAATATCGTTCTTGTGTTGAAAGATGTAGCCAATTGTGCTCTTGATGGTGCGCTTCAAGACTGGAAGGAGAAACGCAAATGGGACTTGGAAATCGGTGGGAATACGAACAAATGCAAATGCATAGGCGGGGTACAAAAAGGTCACCAGCACTTGGATGGCAACCACGATCGCGAAATGAAAGAGATCCTTTCGTTCAGATGGATGCGTGCGGAGAAACGTAGCCCACACCCGATACAAGCACAAGCCAAAAGCGCTGGTCGCTACAGGAGAACCCATCAGGATGGTAAATGGAACTGGAAAACCGATTGCATGAGCTAGGAAGTAGATGTAAGAAACCCCGACTAGCCCCGTGATACCAATTACTACGACCATGAGTGCATTTTGACCTGGAAGCGTGGGGATCAAAAGTCGACATTGGAGAACAGTTGATGATCCGATGATCGCCATCATAATAAATCCTCGCACAAAAAATGTAAAGGCGAAGTCAACACCGAGACGTGGATCACGGAGAGGGATGCATTCGAGCGCAAGAGTGACTACTAGACAAGGCAGCGGAGTCGCTAAAAGAACCGTAAAACATCGAAGCATTGGTGTGTGCTCGTAGTAGCTCTTCAGGTGGTAAAGTCTCTCGATTGAATACTGGCCTTGCATCTCGACTTGTGAGGCTTTCCATACTTGATTCAGGATGGAACACCAGGATAAACAACGCATCGCCCGCTATGTGCAATGCCCCGACGTTTGCGTGTGTGGTCACGTAGTGAGGACATGATAGAGGTAGGTGGCCAAAACATAGATAACTTAGACAGATTCCAAAATAGCGCTCGTTCTAACAAGACCAATTGGAATAGTCAACTGTACCTCCTACTACTTATATGGGCCGGCTTTAGATCGCCAATTGAACTGGAATGTGTGAAGTCCGTGCCGTAGTGCTGCACTGCACGGCGAAAAGCATCCGCAATACCACCTTCGACTGCGTCATCTTCCCTGCAACTAGAGCTTGAACATCAACTGTCGCAAAGGCGAGATGAAGAGTTGTGCTGCAGCACGAAACTCAACAGCACGAAAGAGCCGAGCTCGAGTAGAGAATAGACTGCAATTGTCGATAGCTGGTTCGTACCTGCTTCTCCGTAAGAGCTCGGACGTTATCAAATTGATTCGATTGCGCAAATGGTAGATATCGAGGAGGAACCGTCTTGTAGACGACCAATGAGGAAAAGATGAAAACGATGCAAATCCGAAAATCTATACAACTAGTGGAAACCGAAGATTTATCCATCGGCAGACAAGATATTAGCAGTTGCATTAACACCACTGATTCTTTAATTTACAACTTTTTCCAGCCCCGCTGAACTCGATACAATTCGACTTCATGCGGCACGATGCGCTTTTCGATATCGAATACGGTTCAACGGCGGATAACTAGTGTGAATCTGCATGGGCAGGAAGTTTTTCAGAAAGATTGAGTTATCAATTAGCTCGATCGCTTTAACCACTTGAACTGAAAGGTAAAGTCGGTTCCGTAGTGCACCAACTGCATTTGAACTGCGTAAGCAACCCATGACACCAGCTTTGCCTGAGCCATTTGCCATTGAGTTTCAAGGATGAATGATAGTTGTCTGAACGGGGAAATTCCGAGTTTTGATCGCAAGAATGCACAGAGCAGAGCAAAGGAGATACACTCCAGAAGCGAGTACAGACCGATTGTGGTGACTTGATTGTTGAACCTGTCGTCCGTGATATTGTGAAACATATCAAAGTATTGTCGATTCGGAAGGTGATATATCGCAAGCAAGTAAAGAGCTTTAACAACAAGGCTAGATTAGCGACAACGGTTCTATCCAACATCTGCTGGAAATGAACGCACTTACCATACACCATCGGGACGATTACTTCGACAAACTCGATCAAAAGCAAGAACTCGGAAATATGGAGCAATTTCAAAACCAGTTTGAGGCACTGTTGTCTTTCTTGAGGTGATAGTTTCATGACATGCTGTAGCGTTTGAGAACGCGGCACAATTTCGTTACTACATCGATCTGCATTAGTTTGTCCGATATCTGTGCAGTCATCCATGAATGGAGAAGGATGTACGGCTACACGCACAGAATCAAATGCTGGTCGAACAAACGACCGAATATCCGACTCACGACGAATACCTGGGTTTGTTCTTGTCACAGTCTTTTCATATTCCCAAATCGTCACAGCTAGGTCCACCAACGAGATTGGCTGGTTGGTACCTTGAAACGGATGCACTGAGTTCTCTCTCGATACATTTCGTCCGATGTTGATCTCTCTTACGATTCCTTGGAGTTCTTGTAGCATTCGAGATACGTGAAATATTGCCTGTGCCGACTCAATCAAATCCATCACCACAAAGAAAGCGATGTTGTACGCCGATCTCGCCCCATTCATACACCACGAGACGAACAACACATGATACATGTCGGCATTAAGCACAACCATGTCAGACTTGAGGTCAGGTTTGTGACGAAACAAATATCCGATGGAGCTCTTGATTGCTCGCTTTATGACAGGGAGCAAACAAGCGAACACAAGTTGCCATTCTCCACTAATGCGGACGAAAGCAAAGGTATATGCCGGGTAGATGCATGTCACTAGCACCTGGATACATACGACTACGAGGTAACGAATCAAATCTCGGCGCTCGGCTTCATTGTTTTTGAGGAACGTCCCCCACGATAACAGTGCTCCAAGCCCTAGAACCGATGAGGTAACCGGAGTACCAACCACCAGCGAGAATGGCATTGGAAAGCCAACAACGCTCGAAACTCCGTATAGATAAACGACCCCGCAAAACGCTGACAAGCCAGATATTGCAAGCATGCGTGCGCTTGAGCCCGGTAGCGTGGGAATGAGAAGTCGAGCTTGATGAGTGATGGAGTATTCAACGACGGTAACGAATATAATAGTCCGAACAAAGAATGGTACTGCGAAGTTAACACCAAGTTGCGGGTCATTCAAAGGGATGCATTCAAGTGCAAGTGAAGTAAGCAGGCATGGTATTGGTGTGAGTGCGAGCACAATAATAGTGTGCCACGGAGTCAAGTTATCATGATAAGCCTTCAGTTGCATTAAGCGGTCGATGGAGTATTGACCATGGAGCTCGACCTGCACACCCTTCCACAGAGCCGAAACTCGCAGCTTGCAAGATCGAGCAACCTCTGAAGTCGTCTGCATCAAATTGCGACACTGTCAGCAAAGACTCTAGCTATCGTGGGATCGTCCAAAGTGTCTGTGTCTGAAAATAACCTTGCCTCTGCCCTCGACAAAATCACACAAAGAAGTCAATTCATTAATTAAGTTCGCTACTATCGATGCCCTCCGCTCTTTGTGTCCGAGTTAGCCAAGTGTGGAAGGCTGCCCAGGTCGAGCTACAAGGCGTATACTCCGTTGAAAGACTCTACCGCGTTCTTGGGTACTGCAGGCAAACCTCTGTGGCTCAAAGTTTCGTTGTGCTAGCTCTAACTCCGATTCCATGTCTATTCGTCTCACTCTCAATGGAATGCATCCCGCTACAAGATCCAAAACTTGGAGCCGACTTGATGTCGCTCTTCTGGTTACGGGCGTTCCTTGTCACTCAAATCTGCGCTTTTCTCGCCCTCCTTCTTTGCTGCTACTTGATTCCGTCTTTACCGACTTCTGTCTTCCATTTATTGATAACAGCAAGTGTAGCGGCACTTTGTACTATTGCAACCATATATGTTATCTCAACAAAGGTCGGATTTCCAGTTCCATTTACGCTACTACTAGGATCCCCGGTCAATTCTGCTGTGTTAATTATCAGTGGCTGGATCATGTGGGGGCGATTCATTATTCACAATCCCGACGCGCGAAAAGATCTCATCAATTACGTGCTCATCATCGCAACCCAGCTCCTCATGATTTACGTCTATCCAGCTTACATGTTTGTCTTTGAGCGCTTGTCAGGTTTACATCAAGTACTCTTTACGGCCTTGCTCCCCGTCATCAAATTGGTCGCCAAAAACTGGATCAGCCACCTGTATCAAGATAACCATGACCTCAAGTCAGACATGGTAGTGCTAAATGTCGACGTGTACCACTCCATCTTTGTTTCGTGGTGCATGAATGGACGGTCCTCTATCTTTTCAACAATGCTGTTGATGGCAATGGATTTAGTAGAGGCCTTAATCGCTCTCCACGATATTAGAGATCTTTTTGGACGCCTAGAATCTGCTCTAGAGAGATCGGGATTCAACCAGCTTCGCTGTAGGCCTCGAAGGCGAAATCGGGGTAGAATCAGCGCGACTAATGACGACGAACTCTCAGTTCTAGACCTCGCAATGGCGTTTTGGGAAGTCGAGAAAAGTGCACCTAATTCTCATGTTCAACTTCCTTTCAGATGCCGTTCAACTACAGTTTCACTGTTAGAGAGTTCGAAAACAACACTCTCAGCACATGGTCTCAAGCTTGGAAGCCACAAATCCCAACCAAAACGTACTTTTTCTCCAAGAATTATACCTGTAGCCTCTACCACACTTCGCAAGGGCAGCACCTTTCGAGATTTACCATTCAACCGTTCGCTGTCCCGCCATGCTATAGTTCCAGCCAAGTTGCTTCAAGATGTTGTCAACCGTATGTCAGCAGCAGACAGGCGTCAATGCCTGGATTTTGCTTTACGATTGTTACACTTGTCAGAATTTCTCCTGCTGATCGAGTTTGTTGAGGTGATAATTCCAACAATCTACGGTAAGAAGTAAAAGAATGCGAAGAAGTCGTAGAGTTGTTCTAACACTTTTGAATGATGACGTACACAGGTGTATATCTCGCAGCCGTTTACTATCTACCAAATCGAACATACTTCGATACCATCCGTGATCTGAATGACAACGAGTTACGAAGCGACCTGGCGAATGTCGCACTTTACGCGCTCCTGGAGTTGCTATCACTTTTGGCGCTCATGCACGTCCTACAGCAGAAGTTGGGCATCGCGCCAGTCAAGCTGCTTGCATTTGTATTGGAATCGCAGTGGCAGATGGCTCAAACGAAGCTCGTTCTTTGGGTCACGTTTGCAGTGCAGTCTCGGTTAGAGCACTTTGGCACGGATTTCACGTTCCGATTCAATTGGTTATCGAGCTCATAATATAGTAGAAATGTACAGAAGAAGTAAACATCAAGCCATTACTCGCCCTTTATTTCTATATAAGAAATTAATGGCATCTACATTTCTACGGAAACATCAAACCCACTGCACCGCTACAACCACTTGAACTGGAACGAAAAATCCGTGCCAAAGTGCTCCAAGCGGGACTGCACCGCAAACGTCACCCATAGCACGAGCTTCGATTGAACCATCTGCCACTGTGAATCAAGTACGAATGCAAGCTGTTTGACAGGTGCCACCCCTAGTTTTCGCTGCAGGAAAAACATGAGCATCAGCAATGACGCCATCTCTAACAAAACGTAAATCGCAACATTGGTGAGATCGCTTTGTAGCTTGCTGTCATCAAGTTCACGAATCGTATCAAAGTATCCTCGATTAGGAAGATAGTAAACAGCTGAGAGATACACACCTGTGAATATTCATACAAAATAGTCAGCACACACCGGCAATACTTGAAAACAAAAAAATAGTACTTGCAGTAGATTGATGGAATGATCACCTCAGTAAACTCAATTAGCAGAAGAAACTCCGACAAATGGAAAAGCTTCAAGACGAGGCGAAGGCATTCATGGCGATGCTTTGTGAGCATGCACGCAGCAGTATAGTGAGCGTGCTTATTCGGGGGCTTAGAACCAATAGCAATAGAGCTACTGGACGAAATATCGGTTGTGCCTGGATTCATAGTCGTAGGCAACAATTGCATACTTGGTTGTATGCTCGAAAAAGTCTTCGAGCGCGATATGACTGCTGTTTGGTGAGTGGAAGTGGCGTGAAGTTGTAGCAGTGAGCTTGAGTGATATCTTGCTGGAGACTGCACATCTGAATCTTTTCGTACAGAGGAATTTTCGCATTTGATCACGTCAGTTTCCCACAATGCTATCGCTAAGTCGATCATAGACATTGAACTACACGGCACAGGAACGATTGGATATACTTTACGGGACCGAGTGGGTGTTGAGTCCATCTTGCAACCTTTCTCCTTCCTTAACCCAGAAATCACTTCAATTCGCCTTAACACAGCGGTGACATCATGCAAAGCGACTAATCCCTCCGCAACATCCATCGCCATCAACAAGCTCGTTGAGTATGTAGATGTTCTGCTGTTCATGCACCATGACACAAATATCGAGTGATAAGCATCCGCGTTGAACACGATCATGTCCGATTTGAGGTCAGGCTTATCACGGAATAGGTAGCTGATCCAGTTTTTGGTGACAAGTTTGATACCAGGAAGTAACGTCGTGAACAGAATCTGATGAACGCCAGATAACTTCACAAATACAAACGTATAGGCTGGGTAAACGTACGTCATGGTAACTTGTATACACACGACAATCAGATAGTTGAGCAATTCGCGTCGTTTGTCGCTGTTCTGGCGAAAGAATTTTCCCCACATCGCCCAAAAACAGATTCCAAGGAGCACGGAAGAAATCGGTGAGCCGAGGAGCAACGTGAATGGCAGCGGAAACCCAATGACCATTGCCATAGCGTACACCGATCCCACAGCGCCAAGCGCAGCGACGCAAGAAGACGCTATCATTAGCGTGATCGATGTTGGCAATGTCGGCAGGAGGTACCTGCACTGAAAGAGAACGAGGAAGTCGACAATCTGGGTGACGAAGAACGCACGCGTGTAGAACGGGAGCGAATACTGCATCGACGGACCCAAGTTTGGATCTCTCAGAGGGATGCACTCGATCGCCAGCGACACCAGTAGACACGGCAGTGGTGTCGCCAACAGCACGAGCACGCAGCGAACCGTGGTGGCATCCAAGCTGTACGCCCGAACGCGGTAGAGCCTCTCGACGGAGTACTGGCCCTGCAGCTCGACCTGTGCCGCTCTCCACGCGTCCACAGCTCGTGCAAACCACTTGGACATGACCGTCACTGCACAGCAAACACCGCTCCCTGCAAAATAGTCGCAGCTCCCCGTGAACCAACCTGCGCTTCCATCATCGCGTCCAAAATAGCGGTCTGATTACACCTGTATAGGTTTTGAACGTGATGACGTACGCGAAAAAGGTTTAATCCTCGCCAATTCTTGTGGAGCGTGACGTCAGCGGCCACACCCACTTGGTCTGCAGCTCGCCGCGCCGCTCGCAGCCCCAGCGCAGCTCACAGCTTCGCTCAGTCGGCAGTTGGCAGCCCACGGCCGAGTCGCAGCCATGAACCGCGTGCTGGAGAAGGTTTTCCCGTCGTTCTCGCGCCACGCGCGGCCGCGCGGCTACTACTCGTTCCCAGAGGTGCGCGAGTCTCGAGTGGCGGGGAGTGGGGCGAACGGAGGCCAACGACGCGGCTCTCGGTGGTGCAAACGCAGGGGTCGAGCGCCAGCAGCTTCTCGTTCCGAGTCGAGTACCAAGGGGAGCGGGAGATCGAGGACGGACGAGTGATTCTGTTCCTGGGACACAAGGCGGGGGATGAGCCGCGGCTCGAGGCATTCGACCTGGAGGCGCCGCTGCCGCTTTTCGCCAAGGATGTCGTGAGTGGAGGAAACGCGGGTAGCTTGAGCTGACGAGGGGATGGGAGGCTGACGATGAGTGGATGTGTGCCACAGACGAACGTCCGACCAGGAGACGTCATCGAGTTCGACAGCACCGAGTTCACGACGCCGTCGGCGCTCGCGTTTGTGCCCGAGAACCTTAGCCACTTCAAGTCGGAGCTGTACGCTCAAGCACTGGTTAATCTGAGTGCGTGAACGTTACTTCCTGTCTTTGAGAGTTCCGCACTAACTCGGATTTTGCGCGATTCCAGATACCGACGACCCCGACGCCAACACGTGCGTGGGAAACGTGTACAGCGCGCCAGTCCAGATCAAGTTCGACGGCGCAAACCCTAGCAAGCAAGCAAATATCGTCGCTGACAAGGTACCGTTCAATTAGCTCACGCAAAGATTAGTAGCGTGCTCACGCCAACCCGCAATGCGCTTATCTCCAGGTTATTGTCGACGAGATGAAGCTGGAGACGTCCGAGTGGATGGAGCACGTCTCGATGAAAAGCGAGCTGCTGAGCGAGTACCACGGCAAGGATGTGCACATGATGGCGTCTGTTGTGCTACCGAAGGGCTACCAAAGTGGCAAGAAGGCGGGGATCAAGTACCCCGTGGTGTACTATATCGAAGGCTTCACGGGCACGGAGTCATACGCGACCCGAGCGCAGGCGTTCCTTTCGTCCGAAATGGGAGATGAGTGGAAGGCTGGGCGGTGGCCGACACCGATGATCCGAGTGACGCTCGGCTCGCGGTTCAAGTTTGGCCACACTTCATTCGCTGACACGGAGGTGAATGGTCCATGGGGCACGGCGCTTGTCTCCGAGTTCATCCCTTTCCTAGAGAGCAAGGTTGCAGCAGTCAGCGCTGCAAACGGACGCTTCTTGCACGGCCACTCTTCTGGGGGTTGGTCAACTCTGTGGCTGCAACTGCAGTTCCCAGATTTTTTCGGAGGTGCATGGAGCTCAGCTCCCGATCCAGTCGACTTTTCCAAGTTTCAGGTTGTGAACATCTACAAGGCCGACAACATGTACTGGGATCCCAACGGGTTCCCATACCCGACGAGTCGTAGCAATGGCAAAGTCGAGTGCACAAACCGTGACGAGAATTTGCTGGAGCGCGTGTACGGCCGCGGCAATGGCGGTCAGTGGGACGCATTCGTAAGTATCTTTTGTGGGCTGCACCGATGATTTCATGATTTCTGAGTTTGCATTCATTACATTGCAGGCTGCGTTGTTCAGCCCTCGTGATGCCGACGGGATGCCGATTCCGTTGTTCGACAAGGTGTCTGGCAAGATCGACCATGCCATCGCTCAGTACTGGGCTCGCTACGACATTTACAAGTTCGTTTCCAGCCACCCAGAGCTGTTGGCCACCAAGTTGCGAGGCAAGGTGCACGTCATCTGCGGGTTTGAGGACACGTACTACCTGAATGGTGCGTGCGAATCGCTGCAACAGCTCGTGGGGCGGAAACAACCCAAGTCGGAAGACGAAAGTGTGGCCGTACCAAGTTACGTTGACATGGTACCTGGCGACCACACAAACATCCGCAGCCGCGAGCACTACAACACCGTGTACCAGGAGATCGCTGCGACCTTCAAGCTGGGCCAGCAGCAGCAGTTCAAGTAGAAACAGCAGTAGGCAGCAGCTGATGCGGCATGTGACGGGCGCCATGAGTGTCAAAACGCTCTGTTTGAATATCGACCAATGAAGCTCCTTAAAAACGATGTAAAGTATGGTTTCAACCAATCGAAAGTGGCGTTTGCCCTGCTTTTCAGCGAATCGGCGCAAGGTGACTGTGGTGGCAAGCCACGATCGCCACTCGATCACTGCCGAGAAGCCTGCAAGATGTCGCTGCCTGTGGACCGCACGCAGTCGAACGCCGTGAACCTGCAGGTGCTCAAGCGCCAGGACGACGCGGTCATGGAGATCGTGGACACGGCCAGCCACGTCGTCATGTACGAGTTCGACCAGGACGGCCAGTCGTGGGTGCGTTGCGACGCAGGTGGAAAGCTCGGGCTTGGGGAGGCAAACTAACGCTCGCGAGCAGAAGCGCAAGGAGGTGGAGGGCTGTCTGTTCGTGGTCAAGCGCTTCTCGGCGCCGCGATTCCAGATCAGCATCAGCAACCGCCTCAGCACCACCAACATGACGCTCGCGGTGGACGAGCGCCTTGAGGTGGACGCAGTCGACTCGTTCATGATCCTGCGCTCCCCCGACGCGGTGCGTGAGTGTCGCGGTGCGAGAGGCTCGAGGCTGCGGAGCTGACGCTGTGCTCGCCTGCAGTCGTACGCCACGGGATTCGCCATCTACGGCGCGTGGTTCTTCCCCGAGGAGGACCGCGAGCGCATCCGAGCGCTCCTGACCCGGTGCGTGTGCGTCTTGAAGATGACGTCCGAGTTGCTGCAGCTTTCTGACGTGGGAGATGCAGCCTGATCCAATCCGCAAAGGATACGCAGCAGACACAGCCGCCGCTGCCGCCGAGCGGCGCGCAGGCGGCCAAGACGGTCAAGCAGCACCCCAAGCCGCAGCTCCAGCCGACACAAGCGACGCAGCCCGCCCAGCAGCCTGCGCAGCAACCGCAGCAGCAGCAGCAGCAACAGACGCCTACGCCCAAGGCGGAGAAGTCTCGTAGCCGCTCGCGGTCGCGCAACAAGCGCGAGAAGCAGGCGACGCCGACCAAGATCTTGCAGCGTCCTGCCAACGACAGCGCCAACGGCACGAACGCGACCGTGAAGCCGGCCCAGGACTCGGGCATGATCCCGATCTCGCACGCAGACGGCGTTGAGGCCGGCCAGGCCATCCTCGGCATGATCTCGCAGAAGCAGGAGCCCGCTCGCGCGCACACGCAGCCGCTGCTGGCGCCCACTGCGCTGCAGCCCAAGCCCGCGGCGCAGCAGCCCGTGAGCAAGGAGCAGCTCAAGCAGACGCTCATCTCGCTGCTGGACGACGCGCAGTTCTTCGACCAGATCTACCACGCGTACGTGGACCGCGTGCACAAGCGCGCATGAGTGTGAGCTCTCCGTGAACTCAGCGGCGCTGCTCAGCCGCGTTGATGGACTCGACAATAAAGTGCTGGTGGTCTCACGCGTTCATTTAGACTTGGCTATACCTTCTCGCCCCCTTTGCCCACTTTCCCGACGAGTAATGAGCAGCAACCCGTTCACGCGCTTCGCGTTCGCCAAGCGCGAGCCCCATGACGCCCCCGGCAGCCACACCGCGAGCCCAGAGCCCGCCGCGTCTCCTAGAGCGCAGCGGGTGAAGCGCGAGCGCTCTGCGTCTCCAGCGGAGCGAGCGAAGCGCCCGCGACCAGTCGATGAGCGCGACAAGCGGCTGGAGCTGCTGCACGCGCTGCTGAAGGCGCGCGAGGACATGACGACGCCCATCGACGAGTTCGGGACGCAGGCGTGCGTCTGGCCGGCGGCAGGAGCGAGCAACCAGCGCTTCCAGCTGCTGGCGGCGGCGTTGTTGAGCGCGCAGACCAAGGACGAGATCACCTTCGCAGCCATGCAGCGGCTGCACGAGCACAGCAACGCGCTGGCCGCCAAGGAGCAAGGCGAAGAGGGCAGCGAGCAGCCAGAGCAGCAGCAGGACCAGGGGCTGACGATCGAGAGCGTGCTCGCGACGCAAGAGAGCGAGCTGAGCGCGCTGCTGCAGCCCGTGGGCTTCTACCGGCGCAAGGCGCAGCAGCTGCGGCGCGTGGCTGCCACGCTGCGCTCCCAGCACGCGGGCGACGTGCCGCAGTCGCTCGAGGAGCTGCAGGCGCTGCCGGGCGTCGGGCCGAAGATCGCGCGCGTGGTGCTGCTGCTCGCGTGGGACCGCGTGGACGGCATCATCGTCGACACGCACGTGCACCGACTGGCCCAGCGGTTCGGCTGGACGTCCAAGCGGGCGGAGACCTTGACGCCTGAAGACACGAGGCGGGAGCTCGAAGCGTGGCTGCCGCGAGAGCACTGGGGCGAGCTGTCGCTGGCCGTCGTGGGCTTCGGGCAGTCCGTGTGCACTGCGCTGCGGCCCAAGTGCGCCTCGTGTCCAATCGCGCATCTGTGTCCGAGCGCGTTCACGGCCGGCAAGTCGTCCTAGGAGTTGCCATGCACGCGTTTATTGCTTGAATGTTAATGGGATCGATACAGAGGATGTCGGTGCGGGCCATCACGACTCACGCAGCGTAGAGTTGGAGGGAGAGAGGTCACGCGTTCTGCACGGCCACCGCGAGTATCAGCAGCAGCGCGAGCGCGAGCGTGAGCCCGGCCATCCACGCGAGCGCGCGCTCCGTCATGTCCTCCAGCGGGTCGCCGCGGCGCTTGGACGGCACCGTCATGACGCCGGGCTTGTCTCCTCGCGGGCTCGTCTTGGCCTTGAACGGCGCCGGGCCGGAGCGCGCGCCGAGAAAACTCGCGGCGCTCGACAGCGACAGCACCCATCGACTCACGGCGCGCACGAACTTGGGCTCGACCGTCGTCATGCCCGCCAGCAACCCGCGCGCCTTGACCTCGCCCAGGTCGTCGTCGTCCTTGCGCCGGCGGCGCTTGCGGCGCGTGGCCCACGAGTCCGTGTCCGCGCCGAAGTCGTGCACGCTCGAGGGCGAGTGCAGCAGCAGCCCGCCCTCCTCCTCGTCGCTGGACGCGCTGACGTCCATGAGCGGCTGGCGCAGCTTGGTCAGACCGCTCTCGTCGTCCAAGAACATGGCCGATCGGCGCGAAAATTCAGCGGCTGGTGCAGCAGGTGACGGCGCGTTCGGTGAGCCAAGTGCGCGCGCGTGGCGAGCGCTGCGGGCCGAGCTGTGAGCGCGCGAAGCGAGCGGGCGGGCGCGGCAGCCGCGACTTCTTCAAGGCCAGGAAGAACCAGAACACCGGAGATCTCGCCAACCACGGAGGGGATTGCGCAACCTTCGCGGGACACGCGACATGTTTCCGCGCGGTTGCATGAAGGTCGCGCGAAGCGATTCCTAATCAGCGAGCAGATCGATCCACGGCAACATGGAGCAGCTGCAGGCGCAGCTCGCGCAGCTCTCGGCCGCGCAGGTGCGCGCGCTGCTGGCCGCCAGTGGCCACGCAGGACTCGCGAGCGAGGAGAGCGACGCGTCAGCTGCCGGTGGCGCGACTGGCGAGAGCGGAGGCGGCGCGGCGGCGGAGGAAGAAGCCGCGCGGTGGAAGGACGAGGGCAACGCGAGCTTCCGAGCCGGGAGGCTGCAGGACGCGCTGGCCGCGTACTCGCGGTGAGGCAGCTGCGTGGATTTTGGGTGGCGGTGAACCGGCGAGGACTGACGGAGGTGAGGAAGGTGCGTGGAGCTGGACCCCGGGAACGCCGTGTGCCTGTCCAACAGAGCGGCGGCGCTGCTGAAGGTGCGTGGCGGACGCTGCTTCTGTTGCCGACCGTGTAGAGCTGATGTTGTGGCGGCTAGCTGAAACGGTACGAAGATGCAGTGAGGGACTGTGGAGCTGCGATTCAGCTCTCACCTTCGATTAAGGTGAGGAGGCATGGTTATGAGAGCAAGGCAAGGTTGCGGCTCACGGTCAAGATGCCACTAGCCGTACATGCGACGAGCGACAGCGTATATTGCTTTAGGCAAACTTCTGCTGGCAGTAGATGACCTTGCAGCCGCACTGAGCTTTGAGCCGAGCAACAAAGAGTGTGCTGCCAAACTCGAGTCGATTGCTGCGCGAGCGTCAAGCGCTAACATACCCGAAGACCTCATCGGCGACCGATCCAATTTGCGGCAAGCTTACATCCGGGCATGTATTGTGCGCTCGGTGCGCCATGGATGGAAGTTCTACGATGTGAAGGGTAATCCATCACCTGGCGCACTCAATGGCCACGCTCTCTTTGAAGGTCTGGACAAAAGGATCTATCTTTTTGGCGGGCGATCTGTGCGTGACAACAAAGCCCAGCTGTTTGTCCTCGATCCTAGTGACTATAGCTGGGACGCTGTGTCAACACATGGGGACACACCAGGCTCTCGCGCCTGGCACACTGTTACTTTGATCGATGCTGCCACCGGGGCATTGTGCATCTACGGTGGCGTTTCATCGCAAGGCGAAGATCCGGCAGTGTATCTATTGGTTCCTGAAGAGCCAAACAACGCTTCTCAACTCACCACATGGAAATGGATCAAAACACAGTGCAATCTCGACAAGAAACAAATCCCAGATGCGCGGTCTGGCCACGCTGCTGTCAGCTTGTCATCTACCGAGACATCTGGAACGCAGGTCTTTGTGTTTGGTGGCCGGACCAGGAAAGGTGTGACCAACGCGATGTACAAGTTGTCGCTGCTCAGCTGCAGCAAAGGCAGTATCAGGTGGGACCAAACTGATTGTCGAGACAGCATATTTGCTCCTGCAGCTCGTGATGGACATTCAATGAATGAGATCAAGTTTCGCGGCGAGTCCTCATCGAAGCTGATCGTATTCGGTGGCAACGGGCAAGAAAACGATGTCAAAATGAACGATACTTGGGTGTATGATGTTGAGTGCAACACTTGGGAGAAACTTGAGTGCACCGGAAAAATTCCGAGCCCACGATCATACCACACAGCACATGTCATTGAGCACTGTTTAATCATTATTGGTGGTCGCACAGAAGACACCGAGGATTCTGCGATGTACGTCTTGGACACAGGTACGCAGGCGTACTTTGGCTTAGGTTTGTTGTGGTTTGCTGTTGACATCTCTCATATGATGGCGAATGTAGTTACTCGTGAGTGGTTCGAGGTTCCAGTGCCGGAAAGTCATCAACTGACACCACGAGCGTGGCATTCAAGTGTTTTGACCGATGCTGGAAGTGTCTTCTTGATGGGTGGAGGTACTTATCACGGACCCCTACGAGACTCCGCAACTTTAGATCTGAGCTTTGTGCTGCGCACGCTGGGAGTAGGCGTTAGCCGATAACAAGGAATGCAATTAATTGAGTAGCGCCTGGCATTTCCTACGCCAGCTCCAGCGGTACTACTGGGATCTCTGGCAATTGATACACTCGTTTGTCACGCGACACCGACACTTTTCGACTGAACTCGCTCACGATCTGGTTGGAACCGTTGAAGTCCTCTTCGAGTCCATAATCAACCCTATCGTCCAGCGTCGGGTGCAGGAATACAGCAGATGAGTTTTGTGGTGTCGCTTCGAGGTTTTGCAAGAAAATTTGAGATGAATTTGGCGGGCTCTGCACTGAAGCGGGGCTTGGGACTGGGTCGCCGAGGATCCAGTATTTGTAGTTGGCTTTGCGGTTCTTCCACTTAGTCATGACGGTCTCCAAACTGGAGCATCCGTCGAGGAAGTTGGGAAGTTCTCCACGCAGACGATTGTCGCGAAAGTCGGACTCCTTCAAGTACTTCAACCGGGAGAAGCATCCGGGCACGCGGCCTTCGAGAGCATTGTCAAAGAGGTATAAATACTCAAGGTCCTCGAGATCGCCGATGGCCTCGGGGATTTCGCCAGAAAGCTGGTTGCTCGAAAGATTCAGGAACTCGAGCGCTTTGCACTCGCCAATGGATGCCGGGATTCGGCCGGAGAAGTCATTGTTGCGGAGCGAAAGAAACACGAGTGATTTGAGGCGACCTATCTCCGGAGGGATCTTGCCTGACATGCAGTTGCCGCGGAGGCTCAGCTTCGTCAGACGCCCCAAATTGCAGATACTCGGGGGGATCGACCCTGAGAGGTTGTTGTGCTGCAGCTGCAGCGTGCGCAGGTCTTGAAGGTCACCAATCTCGCCAGGGAGGTTGCCAGAGAGCGAGTTCTGGAACAGATGCAGCTCTTGAAGACGCTGGCAGGCGCCCAGAGAGCGCGGGATGGGTCCTGATTTTGCCGACATGATTTAGTCTCTACAGCGGCTGCGATCCACTTCAACCCAGCTCACCGATGAAGTCATTGCAACTCAGGTCCAAGCGTCGCAGGGCCGTCAGCTTGCCAATCCCCGCCGGGATCTCCCCTGCCCCCGCAACACACCTATCATGAGCACCTTTCCAAGACCAGAGCCCCAGCCGCTCGCTCGTGCCGCAGCCGCACCGCGGATTTTGTTCCTCGACAGGTCGAGCACGCGCAGGTGCGCAAGGCGCTCGATGGCCGCCGGCAGTCTCCCTGACCTCGTTCCACTCTCGTGAGCCCCACACCCGCCAGTGGCACCGTGAGCAATCATCACGCAGCGCACCCGCGAGCTCGTTGGCCGGGAGCTCGATCGCCACCACGTGGCCCTGCACCACGCGCACGCCGAACCAGCCCTCAGGGTCCACGGCTGCCACCTTCCAGCCGTCGCGGCGCCGCCACTGGTCGCCACGCAGCGCTTCGAAGAGCTCGGCGAGCGCCGCCAGCTCCTCCGCTGGGATGGAGCTCTGTCCCTGGCCCATGGCGCCGATCTGCTAGTGACGGATCGCTCCCGGCGGGTTCCCTCGAGAAAGTGCGGCGGCCTGGGCGGCCAGATGGAGTGCCGAGCAGTTTCTTTCTCTGCCGTGCCCACGGTACTTTGCTCTCACTTGGAGAATGTATAGGGGGCGGACCTGTGGCTCGAACGGGCACGGTACACGGGGTGGAAGATCAGGATGGACCTCAACATGCCAAGGGCAGGCAAGTAGGCATGGGGCCAAGCGCACGCGGCGGGCGCTTGCTAATGGGCTGCGACTGTGGCAAAGTGACTGGTGGCGGACGGCGAGAAGCCCCATGTGGTGGTAGGAATAAAAAATACGCTCGCATTAGCGTTATAGGTCTCTCGGCTGGAGAGAATGAGGGGTCCTGCTGCTGCTGACGACACGGCACTTGACTACGGAACGGCGACATCGAGGCACTTCCTTGGTGCCGAGGGCTTCTAGAACGCGAAGCTCTCGGTGTATATCGAGGGCTCGCGGTTGCGCGTGACCGGCGCTGCCATGGAGGACGGCGACTGCAGCGGCGCCTGGCTGTACTGCGGCGCGTACGGACTCGGGTAGCCGCCTCGCGCGGACTCGACGCCCACGTACTCGAGGCTGGGCGGCGCGTTCCTGTTGATGGCGGACGCGGCCAGCGCCGCGGCCGCGAGCTTGCGCTGCTTCTTCTTGTTGAGGCTGTAGGCGATGATGCTGTTCTCTGCTGGGGCGGGCGGCACGGGTCCTCTGGACTTGGATAGCTCGCTCTCGCCGCCGACGGCGCCTCTCCTCCCCCTCCGCGGCTGTGTGGTCTCGACCGACATGATGACGGTCTCTCTGGGTCCAAAGCTCGCGTTGGGCCCCCTGGAGGAGCCGTAGGAGGACGAGAGCGACGAGTCGGACGCGCTGCGGTGCAGCGTGGCCACGAGCGAGTTGACGTCGAAGGCGAAGGCCGGGCGGAAGTGCTGGCGGCCGCCCGCCATCTCGATGGGGATCTCGAGCGACGCGTTCAGGTCGGCCTTGCGCGCGGGCGTCGTCATGCGGCGCACGGTGCTGGTGCCCCACGCGGCGGCGGCCGCCTCCTCCACAAGGCTGTCGGCCGTGGCCAGCTCGGCCTGGCCCAGCACCTCGGGCGCGAGCGGCACGTTGTAGTAGTTGCCGCTGCGCGTGCTGCGCATCACGGACGTGTACCGGGACTCCATGGCGGCGGCTGCTGCTCTTCCGGGCTATAAATAACGCTATGCACGGCCAGCGCCTGCGTCGCGGGCGAGTGCAGCGTCGACACCTCCGGCAGCGCACCAAGGCGCCGTCTCTTCTGGTTGTGGCTCTTGCTCTGTGCCCGCGAACTGGCCGCGCACCGTCGTCACGTCGCCGCATCGAGCCGGGCACGGCCCTGTCCATCCCCCGCCTGGACATATGGCCGGAGGGGACCACGTCGACCCATGATCGGCCCGCCGCTCCTTATTAAGCCTTCGCACGCACGCTGATAAGGGTACACTGGCGCGGGATGGATAGTCCGCCTGCTGGCGTCACCTGCGATATATGAGGGTAACCGGGGCGGCTAAAACGAGCACTCGCTGTGCGACGTGCTACCACTAGGACCCCCCTCCCAAAAATAATGCTAAACTAGGACGATACCGCCTGATTCACACTAACCCGGCCAAGTTGACATGGCGGCCAGCCATTGCCGCGGTTGCAGCGCCTGTCGCCGCCATGACGAGCATGACGCGCGCGTCGGAGGCGCCTGGCGACAAGGGCAAGCGCGCCATCAAGAAGCTGACGAAGGAGAAGATCGAGGAGTTCCGCGCCGAGATCGAGGTGGGCAGGGGCGTGGCGAGCCTGGCGTCGCGCGGCATGGAGGCCATCGTGAGCCTCGAGGGGCTGCGTGGCGCCACCAAGCTCGACCTGAGCCACAACAAGCTCACCAAGCTCTCGGACCTCAAGCGTGTGCCCAACGTCACCATGCTCAAGCTAACGGCCAACCAACTCAACGGAGAGGTACGGCGCGGCGCCAGTTAAAGCGAGTTGGCGCGTCGCTCTATGCGGGGACTGACGACGAGCTGTGATCCGCCAGGGTATCGCCGAGGTGCAGTACCTCAAGAAACTCGTGATCCTTAATGCGGCCGAGAACCGCATCTCCCGCATCAATAAGGACACGCTTGTGCACCTGCGCTCACTCAAGGCACTCGTGCTCAACGACAACTCCATCACGACGCTCGAGTGGCTGCCCAAACTGCCGGTAACGTCCTGTTACGAAGACTCTGTGGATGATGCAACCATGATGCTTATAGCTTTTGTGCTCTCTTGTGTCATTTTCCATAGGAACTCAACTCGCTTATCGTCAGCAATAACCGGATCACCAAAATCCCCGAGCGGATTGTCGACCGACTACCCAACCTGACCAAGATCTCCATGTGAGTAACCAAGAATTCTTCGCTTGCAAGAGAAATCCTAACCTCTAGTCTCTATGTTTGCAGCTCACACAACCTGCT
This sequence comes from Phytopythium helicoides, assembly GCA_024867545.1. Lineage (NCBI taxonomy): Eukaryota > Oomycota > Peronosporomycetes > Pythiales > Pythiaceae > Phytopythium > Phytopythium helicoides. The sequence goes on along the minus strand of JANFNE010000001.1, from coordinate 1,727,292 downwards.
TGAGGTACAGTTTATCCCTGTGGTCAACTTGAAAAAAGCTAACTGAACTAATTTGTGAACTGCTTTCCCCACAATAGGAAATCCCCGACCTGAGTTCGCTAAAGCAGCTCACTGAGCTGCGCATCTCACACAACAAGATCAAGAAGATCCCTGCACACTTGGGCAAGCTAGGTACGAATGTAGCGATGCTTCCACCATTGGTTTGCATGCAAGCTTACCTAGTATCATTTGCCTGGATCTTGAAGAGCAACTCAAGGTGCTCGAGTTAGGCCATAATGAGATCAGTGACTGGGATGGTCTCGAGGCGCTCTCTACGCTCCCCAACCTGAAGCAGATCAGTTTACGTGGTAACCCTATCGCTGGAAAGCCTATGGAGGTTTCACTTGCTGAAGAGAAGAACGCAAAGGAGAAGTCTACAAATTCCAGTGATGACGAGGATGAGGACATGGAGAAGGATGAGAAGGCTACCGAGACTGAGGAGCAGAAGATGCAGCGGTTCAAGAAGCTCGAGGCGACGAACAAGCACTACAACTTCAAGATGAAGCGACTGTTCCCTTCGTTGGTGATTCGTGATGGACACCGTGTTATGGACAAGAAGACTCATGGCTACGTTGCGCCGCCAAAAGAGGAGAAGCCGGAAAAGAAGGAGAAGCCGGGAAAGAAAGAGAAGAGCAAGCACAAGGACGACAAGACGTCCAAGGATGACAAGAAGTCATCACATGCAAAGCAGCCCAAGTCTCAGAAGCGGGAGCGCTCTAATGATACCACTGAAGACAACGCTGATGTTGATTCCGCCGGTCGCTCTATCTCCAAGTCCAAGAAACCCAAAACCGAAAAGAATGCTACTGACCAGCCTGTCGCGAAAAAGCAGAAGAAGAACAGCGATGATAAGAAAGAACGCAAAACCGAGGCAAAACAGGAATCCAAAAGGGAGGAGTCCAAAAAGGAGAATGCGAACGTCTCCAAGAAGGACTCGAAAAAGGAGGCAAAAGAGTCCAAGCAAGAAGCCAAGGGATCCAAGAAGGAGTCTAAGAAGGACAAAAAGAAGGACGCCAAGGAGTCGAAGAAGGCGCCAAAGGTGAGTTGTATAATTAGTCAAGCTGCCACACCTTCATGTTCCGTACTCACTCATATGTTGTTGCCAATAGGACGCTGCGAGCGGAGTCGTGGCTGTGAAGCAGCTGAAGAAACCGAAACAGGGCAAGAACCAGGCAACAGCTCCGGTCGACCTCACCAAGGTCAACTTCACTCCCAACGTCGGGCTCGGCGGCTCGTCCGCCTGGGACTAGTTCAGCATCCCCTACCATCAGCGGCTCGTCGCGGACCAGGGATAACATAGAGAGAATCGTTCACACCCACGCAGCTCAGTTCGCGTAGCTCATTTTCGTTCAGCTTTTCCCCATCAAGACCACCAAAATGACCTCTGAAAACAGATATCCTCGTATTCGATTGTAGAGGCTGCATGTGAGGCAGCGACCGGCTGCCCCCACCCGCAGAAAGCAGAGCAGGCGAGCATCATGTCGACTCCCATCACGGCCTTCATCGACTCGTTCATGGCGCCCAAGTACCAGGGCGAGCTGGACACGGTGGTACGTCGCTCGCGCAGCTCTGGCGCGCTCGAACGAGCCGCCGCGCGCCGCCAACGGAGCTCTGGGTGACGAGAAATCGCTGGTTCCGCAGGCGCACCTGTCCAAGACGGCCAACGGCGCGCAGTGGCGCCTGGAGGACGACCTGCCGGCCCAGAAGGTCAAGGGCTTCCACCGCCACCACCAGTACACGAGCCCCGAGGGATTCCCGGAGGTGCCGCGCCAGTACATCTCCACGGCGCACTCGAACGGCCAGGACTACGCCACCTACGCCGCCAACTCGTACTCGTCGGCTATCGCCGTGGCCGAGGCCATCAAGAAGCGCGGCTTTTAGGCGTCGACGAGGTGTGTGGGGTTTAGTTCGCGCGTGCCACGCGGTCGCAGCAAGGTCGAGCGCTTTTCGAACGCGGTCGGGCGGATGAGGTCGCAGTAATTACAATCCAAGACTGGCGACGTGCGAGTGAACCAAACGCCGTGTATGACGTCGGCTGATGCGTGGTCTACTTCTTGAGTGTGTTGTGTTGGATCAGGCTAGGGTCGCAGGTGGACGTGCTGGAGGCTACTCTACAGAGAGATGTCGGCGACGATGGCTCGCGGATCATGGATGGCTTGAGGGTGGGCTGTACAGGTACACCTGGGGAAAGAAAGCGATCAGTTAGACGTGGAGTCGACTGCCGATGATCAACTACAATTTACTACCTTGGTGCCCTTGTAATCACGCTGCTCGTCGCTCGTCCATCCTGGAATTGAGAACACGTACGTCACGATGCGCACGCCGCGTTGTCGCGCTTCTTCGAGCCTACAACGCCCGCCCAATCAACTGCTTTTAGTCTTGAGGCTAGCTCTCCAAGCGTGCGTGCAACTTGCTTACTTTGGCAGTAGTAGACGAATGCCCTGCACAATTATACCACAGTGAGGTGAGCTCCAAATTCACTTCAGTAAGCTTGTACCTCGGAAAACAAACCTGCGGAACGAGGTACATGAAGAGAGCCGTAGCCTCCGAGAAGTCCGCTACGAGCGCGTCGCCATGCACGATCTCCACCAGGTCCTGCACGCCGTTTTCCTGCGTCAATCGCAAGCACAAGTGAGAATCCGAGGGAGGCACACCTGCGTCGAAAACCTGTCAACACCTCAACTCGCTCACGTGCTCGACTCGCAAGCTCCTCGTTGTACTCGACCCCCACGCATCTACCAACCCCGTCATCGCCACCAAATATCCCCATCAGGACCAACTTTTTTTTTTCCATTCCGAAATCCAAAAATTCGACGAGCAAAGCACCTCGCGCCGACTTGCTTGGCCGCGTGCACGAGCATGCGGCCGTCTCCGCAGCCCAAGTCGAACAGCACGTCGCCCCGGCTCAGGCGCAGCAGCTCCAGCGCGTGGGCCAGCACGGCGTCGCCGCTGGGTGTGAAGGGCGCCAGCTTAGTGCCGCTGCTCATGGTGACGTCGATACAGCAATGCTGGACTTGATAAGTTCGCACCTTACCGAGCACGCTTGACACAGTCGAACTTACTGCTAGACGACAGTCATGACGTTCGTTGGTGATGGCAGCTACGTCGGCGACGGCGGCGAGGAGCTCCAGCGGCTTTGGTGAGCTTTTTGTGGTAGCTGGTGGTAGGAATACGGTCACTTAGCTGTGGTGGACAGGGAATTCGCGCCGTGGAAGATGATCTCGAACTGCCCAGGTCGCTACACGATCCGCCACAGCCGAAAGTCGCCCATTCAAATCAACGGAATCCTTGTCACGGCGATTGACACCAAAACATTCGTGGAGGCGGCGGTGGCTCCAAGAAATGAAAGCGAAGCTACTATTGAAGTGGAGGTGCATGAGCTGCAGAGCGAACGGTGCAAGGACGCCGTTCGCGTTGTCGTGTTTCAGGGAGGTGGCGGCGTGATCAGCTACTGCAAGATCCAGGAGGGAGAACAAAATGAAGAAATGGTGTTTGTCCACACGTTAAACACGGCATCTGGACTTCAGCGGAAGCTAGAAGGGCTGCAGTTAGCTCATATCCTCGAGTCTTAACGTTTGTGGTGTAGCCTTCGCTGCGGACGCGAGTCGCAAAAGCCCGAGTCCTTGTCAAAGCATTGCACATGTGCAGCCTAGCTCTTCAGCAAAGCAACTACATGTAGCGTATACATCAAATCAATAGTAACGAGTTCATTTTCTCAAAAGATATCACTTGATACCGTCAGTTGCACTGCGATGCTCGCAATATTTGACTGGCTTTCTTGATGTTAGCGCCACCTACGCATTTTGAGAACCACACGCACAAGAAAGTTGCGATCTGGTTCCTGATCAAATTACGCAACCAAAACAGTCGCTTCAAGATAACGAAGCTCAGGAGACATATTTTGCTAGAATTGCGGCAAGTTGGTTCGACCGTGCAGTCATAGTGGAAAGGGGACCTGTTGCGTGCTTACTATCGGGGAGGCTAATTCTGAACCGACAAATGGACCGACATGTATCTTCGCATCAACCGAACGAGACGTACACAACCCAGAGCCGTCGATCTTCTTCTCGCCAGTCTTCTCCATTTCATCGACCGAGTCCGCCCCGATGCTTTCATCTCCATATTGTTGCGCTCGTTTTCTTGGCAGGCTCGCCAACACGGTTTTTTTTTTTTTTTTGACACGTTCACTGTACTTGAGCCGCATCTTGACAGCGTCAAAAGAGCGAAAGTAGTCTTTCCCCAGCACCGCACGCATCTTCTCCATGAACTCCACGTACGCGTCGGTGAAACGCTGCGAGCAGTCCCAATTCCGCAACGCCTCATCCTCCACCGCTAGCCAAGGCTGCAGTCTACACACTCCCCTCGTGCTTGTCACGCCAGCCCGCCGCTCGCTCTCCATCTTCTGGCACCTGTTCTTCATGGAAATCGCCGTCACGGCCGCGGAACAACCGCGAGCGAACGCCGCCTCGTTGCAAAGCGCCGCCTTTGGCCTTCCACGTCTCGCTCGGGTGCTCGTCGTGGATCTGCAGCATCAGTCGCGCTTCTTACTCCGTGTAGCGGTGCCAGCGTCGCGAGCGGGCCATGATGACACGTGAGCTGGCTGGTTTAGATATGCTTCAAATTACTTCGTATCTCAGTCTGCCGTGTGGTTGATGTGCGAACAAAATAGTGCGCTGCAAGTGAGTTGGAAGGATCATTTCGACTACCGTTGCTATTCATCACAGCACCAATATGTGTACTTCATTCCGCGCACTTCTATATCTTGCTGCACTCCAACAGGTAAAACAGCGCAAGGAGTGTCGTGTCGTCTGGCCGCGGAAGAGAGGATTAGCGAGCCTCCCAAAACTCTGGGAAGCGTCTGAGTGGCGTGTCCAAGAAATCCAGCAGTATCGTGAAGTGTCCGTCGAGTCGCCTAGACACCCTTCATGACGCTCGACACATGACAGGGTTCTTGGCACTACGTGCTTATGAGAAGCATTCATATCATTCAGAGAATATCGCAAGCAGTCCATGTACTAGGTCGGAAGGTAAGGCGATGAAAACCAAGGGGCTAAAGCGCAGGCAGCACAAAGTAGCTGCTCCTGTGCTTAGAGGGTCGAACACTAATACCACTGCTCCCTTGAAGGTAGCTCAGCTAACGATTGAAAGGTTGTGTAACGCATCACTACATAGCGTGCTCGAGGTCTTGTACTTATCAAGATTGTCATTGTCACTGGCAGCGATAATGCCAGATCATAGGGGAAGCTATGGCTCTGCATCCACCTCTTTTAGGATTGAAGAGAGCACCAGCAGTCGATCGCTTGGCCCGTCGATGCGATGGACGATTGAGTCGCTAGCACTCACGTATCCATCATCAATGCTAGGGGACATAACTGGGCATTAGCACTACGAAGACTGTTGAAAAGGCAGCAGCAGGCGTGTCCTCACCTATTTGTTTCACGAGCATTGTGGCATTCACAAGATTTCCCGTTAGCATCATTGATTTCCTTTAGCTGACTTTGCGTATTTTGGAGCTCAAGTTGAAGCTTCGCTGAAGTTGTCTGAACCAGCACAAACTTTTCTCGAAGCGAGGCTAACTCTTCGCCAAACTACGCCCAGCAATACAACTTTCAGGTCATCACGCATCACAAACACCAGTACCCTAGACGTCATGCTGCACCTTTTGCCGTTCATGTTGAAGCTCCTTTTCAAGTTTGTGAACACGATCTTCAGCTGCCTTGATTTGCTCATTTCCCAAACTCAATGACTCATCCGTCTCCAAAGAGTCTTGAGAGGAAGTATCGTCATCGCTTGAGTTGGATATGGTTCCAATGAGTAAAAGGGCTTTACGAACAATGCCAAGTGCCTGGCCATGGCTACCCGGCAATGATTCAGAGTTGCTTCCAGTATTATCAATTGCACGATCACTTGAGGTGAGAAGCTACCAAAGCACAAAATTAGTAATCGCTTCCTGGTGAGTTCGATTGAGGGAAGTAAAGGAGACTTACCCGATGCAAGTCATTTAGGCACTGGATCACCACATCAGGAACTTCGGTTAGCCGAGTTGTGCTCTGATCTCGTCCATTCTCATCTTCCATAACATTTGTGTCCGTCTGCGAAGCACAATCTCGCCGCTCCAGAACCAAATCCCCTCTTCCGCACGCAGCGCTAACAAGGTGGAGTGTCTTGGTTGGAGGGTTGACGACGCAACTACCAAGCATGCTATCAGCAAAACCTTCATCTGCCTGACTCGAAGATCCGTTCACAGAGGAAATAGTGCCAATGTCGACGTCTGTCTGTGACGCAAAATCTCGTTTTCCTGCCAGCGAGCTGTCGGCTTCACAAGCGCCACTTACAAATCGGGCTCGCTTGGCAGGGCGCTCGATATTACAGCTGTCCGTGGTGGAGGCGTCGTGGTTAGGCCCGCTGCTTGCTTCGCTGACGATCTCGGTCTCCACATCACTTGCACTTTCCGACGGCAGACCCTTTGTGCTTGGAACCTGTTCCTCTCTTGTGGCCGGTGACAAACTATATATGATAGTGTGATATCGAACCGCGACAGCGACAACTGACCGATGGTACCCGGGGTCATGCGTTGCACGCATATGCTCAACAAACTCGTTAAACCGGTTGGCATCTTCCCTGGTCTTGCACCACTCGACGAGTTCCTTGTCTTCCCACTCCTCCCACTGCCGGTGTACCTCACTCTTCCTCGCATTCTTCTTCAAGAGTGCATAAATTCTCATCCTGAACGCGACCAAGGTGCGAGAGTACTCGGGGTCGTACTTGGCTCGCATGTGCTCGATGAACTCTCTGTAGGTTTTGTCTTTATTTGGTCGCCGCCCAAACCGCTCGACTTCGACGTCTTCCCACTCCTCCCACGCCCTCAGCCTCCCTCTCGCCTTCTCAGGCGAAGCACTCTTGCAAATGCCGTGGAACGTCGAGAGCTTCACCGCCGCGTACCAGCCGCGCTGCTCCGCTTCGGCGTTGTAGGCTGCGAGCTGCGTGCTCCACGCCTCGCCCTCAAGCTTTGCGTGTGTCTCCAGCATGAGCTGGCGCTCCTCTTGTGTCGAGCGGTGGTACTTGGCTGTCATTGTCGTCTTCTTCTCTTGCTGCTGCTGTCGGCTGCTTGGTGCGCCGAATGTGCAGCCGAGTGTCGCCACCTACTCCATTAAGAGTCGGATGAGTCTGGACAGAATCAAACACATGTGCAACACTTCGAAAGTTTGTGTAAATTGCTAGCACTCGCCTTCGGCTCGCGGGTATGGCCGTGGTAAGCCCGGCATCCTACGATAAAAGACGATGACTGGGAATGGAACCCAGTGAAAATGCAACAATGCCTGAGTATCGAGTGCTATCTGCGGGCAACGCTGAGCGCACCTGCAGACACTTTGTGGCCCCTGATGTGTTAAGTTGGCGCTCGGCAAAAAACGGTAGGTCTTGGTTGACCACGGAGCATGTAGAAGAGAAGCATCAGCATGTTCTTCGAGGCGTTGACGTCGCGGTTCACAGTAGTACCAAAACAGCCATTGGATCGACAATGGAGCACACTATAAACCTTGCACGTCCGCCATTCCTTGTCTGTGCTGTTCTTGACCTTGCAGTGGCGGAGACTGTACTGGTATTCTAGCTGCCGGTGGCAACGTGAGTGAAGCTTGCTGGTGCGAAACTCATCAATTGGTTGCACACGACAGTAGTTTCTCAATGTGTGCTCGAGTCTCTTGACCGGCCCCGTGGGGCACTTCTTGATGAGTCCAGAGTAATCGGTGTTGCTCCAATCTCCAAATCCAACCACCGTCCGCCTGCCTGCTTGCTGGGTCAGTCTCCGGCAGAGTTCATGTAGCTTCTTCTGCGCAAAGATGTACCGTCCAAAACGCAGGTTGCGGAATCCCTTCGCCCGTGAAAATCCTAGCAGGTTTTCCATATGTGGAATAACGTATCGTGTGTACGTTTCCAGCAGCTCGAGCGACGCGGTCTTCTTCGACGGCATCTGACGCTCGGCCGCCAAAATGTCGGGACGCCGCTCCTTCCAGCAAGCTATCTTCTGGTTGCTCTTGTGGTAGCGAGCATCCTCGTAGAACTCACGAGAAGAGCAGTGGATAGTCTCGCCGTCCTGGTTGGTTGCTACAAACAGATCTCGTCTGCCAGGATCTAGGCCCCACATGACATCATAATCCTTTTCCCTGAGTGGGCGATCTGTCGCCCGATGGGTTTTCCGCATGACGACGATGCTGACAGCCTTTCCGTCCGTCACGATCTCTCCTGCGAACTTCTTGTTGGCTGTTTCAAACTTCTCGATATTGAAGAGACTGTGCCACCAATCGTCTGCGACAGCATTCCAATCGTCACCTAAAGGAGGCACACAAACACCAGCACGTAGAAGTAGGCTGTGGAGCGCCGTCTTGCACATCTTGAAGTGCGAGCACTTGAACCCATTCTTTGTCGGCAGGAGACTGAACGTGCGGACCTCTGGGATGTCCTGTCGATGCTGAAACTGGCGATTCCTCTCCTCAGTGTCGGTTAGAATCATGTAGGTGAGAGGAAGCAATCTGTTAGCCTCGTCGGACAAGTAGCCGCTCTCGTTGCGCGGGATCTGCTCTCGCCAAGCCAGCACCTCGGTATCGTTGCCGCTGTAGACAGGGTCCAGGATGCTCTTGATCATGACGTAGGCCTCAGCACCATTCAAGTCATAGATCCGCTTGATGTGACGGTGAAAGCGACGGTAGAAGTTGCGTACGATCGCGTTCTTGGTGTTAGTGGCCATCATTTGGGCTGCGTTCTGCTGCCACCCAGCGGTAATCTGCCGGTTGCTTGCACGTCGAGCGTCCTCACCTCGCCAAGTGTTGTACAGCGTGACTGATTGTTGGAATGCAGGAGACCCGAGTGTGGAATTGGCGTTGCAAACACACGATAGGCATCTGTAGAAGAAGACCTGGTTGAGTGGCTCCACTGCATCGCCCAGCTGACAAATCCGCACGGCGTGGATGTTGGCGAGGACGTAAGCCTCCAGCACGGCCTGGTCCATATCCGCCAGCACGGACTCCCACGGCAAAGTCATGGCCTCATCGCTCTTGCAAAACGCCTTGAGCGACGTCTTGACGCACACAAGCGAGGATTTGGCGTTAGCTGCGTCACGAGCTTCGACTTCGGCCCGTCGCCTCTTTGACTGACTCTTGCGTGGTTCTGCACTGCGTTTCTTCCTTTTAGACCTAGCACCGCCTGACGTCGGACCAGCTGCACGTGTTGTCTTGGACCGACCTCGACGAGTTGCGGAAGCAGCTCTTCTCATTGTGGATCTGCATAGCCCTGCGGCAGCTTGTCTGATCTTGGACCTGCCTCGCCGGGGACCTGGATCGCCCTCCTTGCCCGATCGAGCGCGCTTGTTTGCCATGGTGGCAAATTACACTGTGAGTAGGGAGATCAGGGTCGGCAGCCGCTTTCGTTCGTTGCCGTTCGAGAGCGAGTGGGCGCTTGCCTATTCAAAACGGTTACCTATTGTGAGGGTCAAATGCTGGTCAGGTCAAAATATGGTCAAGGGCAACTTTTGTTGACCAAATGCCTTGACCCTCGCCGCAGGATATCCTGACCAAATTGTGTGACCAAGGTGAAAGCAAACCACTGACCAAGACTGCTGACCGTCAAAGAACCATAGACTAATCAAAGCTCATACCCATGAACGCATTGAGCGACTGGCAACCGACTCACCAAGACTCTTGGCCGCGATGTTGCACCAATGCTCATACTCACTAACGTCAACCGCCACCTCTGCGCGCTCTTTTGTCGCGCTGAGGCCCCTCGCCACTCACTGGAGCTCCTTAGTCACTCTCGCACTTGCACTCGTTTTCGATGGATACATGCTCTGCATCCGCGACCACGTAGGTAGCGCTTTCAGCATCCTCGTTCACGCCTTCACCTTCTTCATCTTCATCACTGCTGCTGGACTCATCATTGTCATACCCGGTAAGATCGACTCCAGTCGGAAGGTTGAAAGGCTCAGCTGTGCGGCGGCCACGCTTGTGAGATCGGCCTATGGCGTTGAGTTCGAGCTCCTGGACATACTCCTTGGACAACCTACCGATCACACGTACAAAGTGGGGGAGGTTCGGGTGCGGGGACCCGATCGCGCTGTTAAGCGTCCTGTTGAACCTTTCTAGCGGATTGTTCGTCCGGCTCACGAGGTTGTTGGCGACATCGTGCACGTTCCAAGCAGAAGGGAGATTCTCACGGAGCCATGTCTTGCGGAAGTACGTCCAGAACTGCGTCCACTTAGCTGTCGAGTACCCGATGTCCATCGCGTTGCATTGCGATCTGATAGTGCGCCGTACATAATTGATACCAGCGCCTGGGATCTTGTCGTGTTCGATCACTGTCAGCACGTCCAAAAACCCCGTCGCCATCGCAACCTTGATCTGAGGCTCGGGAATGGCGAGTTTCTTCATCTTCCTCCTGCACGCCTGCTTAAAGTGAAAGTAGCATCCCACGACGCGAGCCTTGGGGAACTGTATGTTCACCGCATCAATCAAACCCGCCTCGAAGTCACAGACCACCGACTCGGGTTCCATCATGTCCTCCGCAACGCCGATCACTGCTTGCAGAATATTCCAGTAGATATCTTGTGACTTGGACGTTGCTAGAACGTAGAACGCTGGGAGGAACAAGTCTGACGGATCGTCGTGCACCATGATGATGAAGCACTGGTAGAATTGTGCTGGTACGCATCGGAACGTTCCGTCCATGAACAAGCTTGTCGACTTGAACTTGCAGCGCTCTACTAGTTTCGGGTGGGCCCAGCCCATGATGCGCTCCAACTTTCCATTAATCAGGAACGACTGGTAAAACTGGAAGAACAGGATGGATGTGCCAGGGACAAAACACATTGGCGGCACTTCTACGATGCCATGGATGTCGCCTCCGTAGTGAGTGCGACGCGCACGGTAGACGCGATTTACCACTTGATCGCGTGAGAGCCCGACTTGAACGACATCGAAGTCACTCGGATAGTACTGCGCGCTCAGCAAGTGCCAAATTTGGTCAGCAGTCATATCCATCTCGCTGATAGCCATGCTTCATGACTTCAGTCACATCAACAGCAGGCGCTCCACCTTGACCGGCAGCGACGCAGCACGTGTGGTCGCCCTCGTAGATATATTCCCGTGTAGCAACGATGAAGTGGAGCTTGGCCAAGCACCCACGTGGGTTGCTTGGTCGGCCACGATACTTGCTGCAGCGGTAGCTGGTGCGCAGGGACGAGAAGTAATAGCGAGAGTACTTGCGCCCATACGCGTAAACGCTGAGTCGAGCGCCTGCATGAGGGTCTAGCAGCACACCTTGGTCAATCGTTGATGGTGTTGGTGTGACCATGGAGCTCGCATCGAGGGGGGTGGCCCCGGGTTCCATGTTTTGGGCGTTCGTTGCTCCACTATTGGATGCATTAACAACAGGCTGGCCGATGACGAAGGTTCGAGCATATCCGCCGACTTCATTAGGTGCTTGGCTCTCCCAAAAGTTATTTAGCTCTCCTGCACGCGGCGATCCGTTGTGGAAGTTGGTAGAGATGTGGACGTAGTCGGATCCATCACTGTCTTGGGCATCGCCATCAGCGTCAGTGCCCTCGGTCAAATCCGCGGCGACCTCAAGGCGCCGATCACTGCCGAGAGCGAAGAGCAGAGTTGCGTCGCGCTCGTCGCTGCGGCCATCGAGAACACCGCGACCTCCGCGTTGCTGGCCCAGCCTGCCGTCGTGAGCGGTATGTGTTGCACCCGTGGACGAACTTCGAGATTGGCGAGACCGCAATGTCGAGAGCGTTGTCATCGCTCAGGGAGAGTAGGAACGGTGGGGCTTGGAGAACGTCGAGAACTTGGTGCGCTTGCTTCAGAGGGAAATAGGAAATGAGCAGGATCAGTCGGTCGCTTGGATTGAGGGCGTGCAACATACCATGCATTGCCGGCACTACCACTGCCGCCAGCACCTTCGAGGTGAGAACGTTCGCACTTGGCCCGCTGCGAAAGTTCCCACCTGCTGCAGATGGCTGGCGGCGCTGTTCCTTCAGCTGGGTAGAAGGAATCTGACCAAATCCAGTGAACATCACAGATATGGCAGCTTACAATCATTGTGCAAGTCTGTACCATCACTTTCGTAACCTGACCAAATTTTGATCTGACCCGAATATGAGCCTCAACGCAAGTTACCTTCAAAACATGCTCATCATGCCCATTTACGTGTATGCAGGCAGAGCTGCAAAGGCCGCTTTACTAGCTTGCCGTGGCTCATGATGGAGCTCTGGAGATCCTTCCTATGGCATCTCCAGCAAGCAATACGAAGTGTCAATGCAGTGCTGTTGTCATCGCTGGGGGAGGGCATCGCGCAACCCGCTTGAAGCTGATGAACTGCGCTACCAGCTTGTCAATTGGGCAGTACCGTAACGACAGGTTTATTTAGTTTCACGTCTCCTTTTCCACGTTTTCCGGTTGAGTGAGAGTTTATGTCGATCGTTGTGCTGAGAAAGGTGAATGTAGAAATGGAGGGTTTTGTGGCCATCTACCACAGCGCCAATGCCGGGTACCCCGACCATTCATTCTCATTCAAGGGTTTCTCACACACGAAAATGCAATCGCGACTTCAAATTGCCCTCGGGGTCATTCGATTCCCGGGCTGAGGAAATCAATGACCGTCGCGCAACACGATCGCGGCGCAGTAATAGCGGATATCGGTAACGTACGAGAAGATTTGAGCCTATATGGTGTCTATGACAGAGTGCGAATAAATTACATCGCTAGTTGGTTTTGTCGGCGTCCGCCAGGGCTGCAGCCAGCTCGCTCAGCCGACTCACTGGGTCTACCCGAGCTCGCTTGTGCGGGCGATTACTTTCGTCAAACGGAGGATCTTTAGTTGTGGCGTTGGCAGCGACGCTGTTTGATAGCACAAATGTCAGCAAGATAATGTTAAACCTCGATTCAACAACAGGAAGGTACCTCGGCGTTGCGAGTGCTAACCCAATTGGTAACGATTCTACCATACTATCAAGCATCGCAGCACTCTTTCGAGAAGTTTCATGACTAGCAACCACAAGAGTTAGATACATAAAACCTCCGCTGCAGCAGTAAGCTCTTTCACACAGCACCTGGTGGCATAGTTCTCACTCTTCGCTTGGGTGTCAAGCTTCAGCGTTAGACTTGCGTTTTCGAGACGAAGCTTGGTGGCGGTGTTCTCGAACACATCGCATCTGACTCGCAATGTTGCGTACTTTTTCTCCAGCTGCATGATCGCAACATCCTCAGTTCCCATTAGTACTGTACAACTTGTTTCAACATATCCAAACTCACCCGATGTCGCTCTTTGAATGACTGGCTGGCAATTTCGATATTTCGATCCTCTGCCGCCTTCAACTTAGCTTCGAGATCTTTTATCACTGCGATAAGGTCGATTCTTGGGGAAGGCTGATCGCTCTTCTGGTCTTCCTCGTTGGCTCTGCTCCGGTGGTTTGGAGATACCTCCTTGCCGGAAACAAGCGAGACGACTCGCTTGAGCAAGCCAGATGCCTCCTTCTGCTGCTCCACCATCTTTCCACTGCGACTTGAGTCAGATTCACTACCGGACACTTCAATCCAATCATCAAGTAGCTGCACCATGGGAGCTGTGTTAGAATTCAACCGTAGGCAATGATGGACTTAAGAGTGGGTGACTCACCATTTGGGCTTCCATTAACTTCTCTTTCACACTATCTTGACTTGCAGGCACCGGTAGGCTTTGTGTTGACGGCGCAGACAAATTGACTGGAATGTCATTATCTGTTGAGGTTGCGGCTTCATGAGTGTTAATCTCGGTTTGAGTCGCTTGATTGCATTGATTGATTGGTGCGTCGACAGCCTCAATGCTAGAATTGGATTGATCAACTGTATCATGGTCAGGCGAGCCATCTCTGTCCGCCACAATTTCAGTGTTCGGATCGACCGATGCTGCTTCTCCAATCTTCATCACATCGCCATCAATATTGGTGTCGACGTTGGAATGCGCACCAACTACAATTGTAGATTTGTTGTTTGGATGTACATTCTCAGCAGACTTAACACAATCAGCGGTATTGTTATCGTCACCTGGATCGACAACGTCTGCACTGTCCTTTATGGTACACGCTTGTATAGAATCTGCAGTAATTTCGACATCATCAGAATTTGCCTCCTGACGATCAGGAATTTTGTTGCTGGTGCCAGTGCCAACTGCCTTATCTGCAGAGTTGTTGGTATCCTCGCCAGTGTCCGGGTTTGATGTACTTGAAGCATTCGCATTCTCCACCATCGCTCTGACAGCACCAATACTTGTACTAGCAACATTTGTGCTCGATTCTTTTGTTGCTTCCACGAAAACCTCATCAACTGACTTGGTGGTACACGCTATGCCAACAGTAGCCGATGCATTTGCTTTAGCGTCCACATCCTTGTTAGCATCACGGAGTGCATTATCGCTTGTCGGGGAATCGTTGGCTTTTGGGGGCTCTTCACCTTTGGCACTGCTATGTGGCTTTTCAATACTATCCAAATCATCAGCATCTTCGAGATCGGACGTGTTGTCAGCTTTCTTAGGCGCGGTGGCATCCCCCTTGCCCTCTGCGCTGCAATCCTTGTCGCTGCTTGGCGAAATGACAGCAGTACGAGGACCCGAAGCGATGGCAGTACCAGTCTCAACTTTTGGTTCTATCCGTTCGCTCTCTCGCTTATCCAGAGCTGAATTGGTGTTGGTGCTCCTCTCAAGAGCACGTAGCAGTTGGAGGCGATTTTCCAATGTTTCATAAGAACGCGAGTAGTCGGGATCATAATTCGCCCGTATACGCTCGATAAGTGTCGGGTAGTTTCTGCGACGAAACCTGTGTTTCCCCCACAAGAGGACTTCTTTGTCTTCCCACGGTTTCCAAGGTCGCCTTGGTCTTCTCGTTCTCTTGGTAGCCGGGACTTCGTCCGAGCACTTTGTTGCTTCATCCCTGACTCCAGGTTTACCATTCAGCGAACGGAGACGAACCAATACTTCAAGGTATGCGCGTGAGTACTCCTGTCCATGTGTCTCACGCATGCGATTGATGAACTCCTCGTGCTCCTGATTTGACATGTTCGTCTTGCCCCATTTGCGCAGCTCCAGGTCCTCCCAAGGCTTCCACAGATTGCACTCGTTCGCCGAATTGCGCTGAATGCCCAGCGAATATACTCTCGACATGCAGGCACCGAGCGATCTGGAGTATTCCGGGTCGTACGTGGTGCGCATGTGCTTGATGAAGGCTGGGTAGTTTTTGGCACGGTTGCCCTTGGCGCTCCACTTGATGATCTCCTCGTCCTCCCACTTCTCCCACCTGCTGCCGGTCGCTCCGGTCGTCAGTCTGGGATTCGCGTCTGCTCCGAGCTCCCTCTTGACGCTCGCCTGCTGCTCCACCTCGACGCGAACGCAGTTGGAAGAAAACGTTGCGAGCAGCACTTTTGAGTACAAGCCGCGCTTTTCGGCCTCCGCGTTGTAAATTTCCAGCTGCCTCGGCCACGAGTGGTGCGAGTGCTCCGCGTGCACTTGGGCCATGAGCGCGCGCTCCTCGGGCGTCGTACGGTGCCGCCGTGCGACTGCAGGCGGCCGCGGAGATTCGTCCACCATGACTCTCGACGCCTTCCACGTTTGATTCGCAATTGTTGGGTTTGAAATATAGAGCGTATATTTGTGTCAAAAGACGTATGAATGGTAGTGCCGAACTCGGCGGAGGTGGTGCTGGGCTGGTGGATCAGGGCCAGCGTGGCCACGAGCTCTAGCTGGCGATCACTGGGTTTGCGACTTGACCAGCTGTTGTTGCCGAGTTGCTTGTCAGGAAGTTTTACTGTTTGGCCGTGGGTCTTGGTGAGCTGGATTTGAGGGGAGTCGAGTCGGACTTTGGTACGGGTGAGTTTTTCCTTTGTATTATCGAGGACTTTGACTAAATGGCGAAACTCGCGCTCCGTTGACTCGTACAGTACTATGCTCTCATCCAGACGCCGTTCAAGATATCGATTTTTGCTGTACGTACGACCACGTCAGGTTCACAAACCACTCATTTACACTTCATAGGGCCACGACGTACTCTTTGAGCTCGCTAACGCGTTTTGTTTTGCTCACCAGGTCATTGTTGGTGGACTCCAGCACGTTTTTGAACACCTCAATGCTGCGCTCATTATTGGCTACTGTCGTGTTCAGCGTTTCGACTTTGTCCATGAACTTCATCGCCACATGTAAGTTCGCATTCGTCAAGTCTAAACTTTTCTACGACTTGCCTTGACGGTATCATCGAGCCGTTGTATCTCTGCTTGTCGAACTAAATCTTCAACAGCATCCGCCTTTGCGTTCAAAAGCGAGACCAATGCTGACGATTGGATGCTACGAAACTCGGAATACTCCTTGTTGGGCTCTGCTGCTTCCTCATCAAATCCTTTGGATACTGCTGTTACGCCTCCCAAAGCTCCCAGTGCGTCTTTGGCCTGGCTCGCCAGGTATTTATGTAGCTTCAAAACGGATTGAAATGAATCATGTGTTTTTTTATTTTTTTATTTCCAGTATTTCCAAGTTTACTGAAGTCCTGAGAGAACTTGCTGAAACTTGTTCATTGACTGGCGTGCTTTATCATATGCTTGTTGATTTCGGGGGTTCTCTAAAGCGGACGCTTGAGACGCTCGCTCAGCGATCCAACGCCTGTAAGCCTTACTTTGTGGCTCACGTCGCTTCTTCACGGGATATTGGAGCGTGGGGCTTGCCTTGAGCCACTCACTCGAAAGGGTTTCGGCGGATTCATTTAATTCCATCTCATCTGTCGCACCGTCAATACTCTCGTTGGGCTCAAGACTTCCAGTGAGAAGCTGTGATAGTTCTTTCATTAGCTCAGACACACTGGGGCTCCAGCTTCGTGGAGGTTCAATAAGTTCCTCGTCGTCAAAGCTTGATTGATTTGCTGGGATCACACATTCAATCAAAGCATCAAACTGACGACTGGATACATCCGCCGCTGAGCTCAAAGGAGCCTGCACGGTTCGAATCAAGTCGTGCACTTGATGATATTCCCCACAACTGTCGGATCTGGATGTTGCGTGATCACCTTTTTCCATCTCATTTAGAGATGACCTGGATAAACCAAATTTATCCTCATTTAGAGTGTTGAATATTCAGCTGTTTGCAAATCCACTCACCTGGTGATAGCTATTTGTGTTTGAATACTCCTCGCCATCATTTCCTTTTGCCTCTCAAGGGCAGTCGCTTTCGCTCGTGCTAACCTTTCGTTATAGATATCTTTTGAATTTTGATAAGCCTCAAATGCCCTGATCTGTTCCGCGTTCGCAACCTTCGCGTGGCTTGCCTGATTCATCGGTATTGGTTTCATTCCTAGGAGCATCTCAGCTTTTGATGCTGGAAGTGTAGAATGCTCTAGGGGATTAGTCGAGCTGCCCGATTTGAGTTGATCTTGGCAAAAAGTAGTTGGAAACTCGGGTAGGTTGTCTTCTAGCACTTCAGCCAAATCTGTGGCTCTCTTGGGGCTCTTGGACGACTTCGTTTCTGTATTTGATGCGGCGGTTTTCATTTCCGTGAGTTCACTCTGAAGTCGATCTAGTAAAATCTCTTTCGATAGGCACCGATTCTCGCAGGCTGCTAAGCGCTCTTCGGCTTCTCGCTTATCTCTGTGGTTATTGAACAGGTCAGATAAAAGTATTATGCACAGTCAACTGCTCAATCGAACCTGTTTAGTTTGGTCCCGTGTGCTACTTGGCAAGCCAACTCAGTCCGGCACTTGCGCAGCTCGTCACGGAGACCAGCGGAAATTCGCTCAGATTCGATCGATGTAAGCCTCAAAACCGCTACCTCTTGTTCAAGCTGTACAGGAGGACAACGATGTTCAGATCAATGTTATGCATATATTCGTCTGGCTGAAATCTACAAACCGATTTGCGGTCCTGTTCATATTGAGATTTCAGCAGGCGGTTGAGTTCTTGACCTGCTTTTACCTCGGTTTCTAGAATTCTCACTTGACTTTTTGATTGAGCCTCCAAGAAGTCAAGAAACTCGTTGTTTAACGGATTTGGAGCAATGTTTTCGTACTGCGACTCGCCATTGTCGGCATTCCTCAAAATTGTAATAGTGTTACTAATCACTTCCCGCATTTGTTGATGAAGTTGATGGAGTGACTGCAAGGTCTCAGGGGAAGGCAACTTCCCGAAAATTGCCATATCTGCGGTATCCAATAACTGTAGCGAGAGCAAATGAGTCTGCTAGAGCTGTACTCCCATTTGAAAGTGTGGAAACGTACCCTTTGCATCTCGAATAGCTTTACATCTAAAACTTTTCGTGAAGTAGTAGTCTCCGACTCGCTTTGTTCAAGAGGGATGCAATTCGTAAGATCATACGTGTCAGACGCTCGGTCACAAATGGCGATTGTGAGCGGGTTAGATGTCTGTGTTTCTTGATCTATTTGACGGTTTTTGCCGTTCATAAGCGGCGGCTTGACGGAACGGTTTTCTGCAGGAGAGGCTTCAATAGTTGTTGCAGGATGCTTATCTGCTGCCAGAGTCGATACGTATTCTGCATTTGCAGCGCGACTAGTAGTCATCAATTCCGGTTTGGATTTCTTTCGTAGCAGCATGTCTCGAATCTCGCTTATAAAACTTGAATTCGAATCTGACGAGTCCTGTCGTCTGACAAGCCCATAGGCATTGCCAAGTAAGTTTCTTGTTGGAGATATTGAATCATAATTCCTGAGCACAGTTTCAGAGCTATTTGACAAGATTTTGTATCTAGTTTCTAAGGCACTCAGTTCAGCAGGTTGTGGTGTCGATTCATCGGAGATCTCATGATCCATATGTTCTGGGCTAGTCGTCAGATGACACTGAAGGGGTGTTGCAGTATTCGACGCACCAGATTCATAGTCTTCAATGACTATAGGTTCACGTTGTTCACTTGAGGGCACCGTGACAACATATCGATCGGTATCTGTCACGGGTTCAGGCTGTTTTGATGCGCTGGTACTGAAAGTGATCATACGTCGCTTGCCTTCTTGTTGTGTAATTTTGAAACTCTGAAGTCCCTCTTCACTGCTACATTAGAGTAGTTAGAATAGTTGTCTTGTACGACAACATTTACATCCTTATTGATCGCACCTCTCGCTACCCTCCTTTAACCGTGTAGTAGCTAGCTCAGAGCTGTTGTCACCCTACTATCTATTTAGCCTTGCGTATATTGGTATTCAGTCAATCGTCTTACCTTTTTGATGGATGGAGCCAATTCGAGCTCCATTTGTGGTGCACAATCATAAGGGAGCGAAAGAGCATGGTCAATCAGGAATTTTGCAACACGCTGCCTTTGACGTTTGTTCCGCTCTGACATCACCACATTGTTTGTTAGTGACACTGAGCTAGCATCGACCTGCATGAAAAACTCGTACTCAAAGGCAATTCTTCTTCACTCGGTCTAATGAGGGCAAGACCGACGACTGCAGCCAAACTACTCGAGCTCATTCGGCATGAAGGCATCATGGACACCTGCAAATTCTAAGGCTGTAAGTGGATACTCATCTGGGCTCTGACATACTAGTAACTTTAAACGAACATGGTGCAAATGAAGTAGAAAGAGCTTGAGAAACTCACGAGATGCCGAGCTAATTTGCTTGAACCTCGAAATAATACCAGGCTGTGTTTTTTCAGGTGGACCATCAATCATTTCTACCATTTGTGCGCTGATGGAATACGGTACCAGAGGCTCAAATCTGTCGAAAAGGCACTAGAGGTCTGATCAAATCATCTCCGTGAAGGGTGGCAAATACAACAACGACCCACATGTTTAATAACTGTTGTAATACAGTGCGGGTTGTACACAGCTAGGTCGGAAAGGTCCCGCGAGAGGAGGAGTTCTAGTAGATCTCTCGTTCCAATTGCAGATCCTTCTCGCTGGTACAGACCGTCTTCTCTGTGGTGGTTCTCATCCAAGAACTCGACCAAGAGTCCAAGACGTGTAAGTGTCTGGAGCGTTATGGGCTCCCACGTAGGTTTTGGGCCTCGCGGTGGAAAGACAGAGCCTAAGGTGCTAGCTCGAAACGCGGGTTTTGGCGACGTCAACCTCTTCCCTGCGGCATACAGCCACGAACTTTTCGCCAGGGCGACTGTGTTTGTCCCTCGCATCTGCTCTCTTGTGAAGTGAGCAGTCGTGGAGTCGTATGGAAAAAGGGCGTTATATCAAACTTAGATTTTGAAAACGTCTTCGTAATGGGTCGACACAGCGACAGGGTCGATGGGTTCCATGCTTGCAGCTAGCGTTGTTGGAGTATTGCTCAAATGCACCCAGCACTCGTCAAAGTCGCAATTCTTGTCGGGGTTTCTGCTCACCCACGTGCCATCGACGCAGATGCGCACATCCCACTCGCAGTGCTGTGCAAACACGATATCAGCTGCGATTGGGCACGAAACTCGTCAACACGGTCACCTGAGGAGAATCCCACGCAGGTAGTTCGTAGCGCCGAGCGTTTGTTGTCGCTAATAACAGGACAAGGCTGACAAGGAGCTGGCGGATCTTCATGGGGAAGGAGTTTGCTGCGCCAGCTAGCATGTATAGACGGAGCCTACACTGCGGCTTGCTACTATCGAATAAGAAGACAGGCGATTCCAAAAGTCTGAGAAGTTTGGCAATACACATCTATTGAGTCAGCTAAAACCTGGCTGCAGCCCTTACGATCGTCCAACAGCGACGAGCTCAAGATCACCACGCAACTGGCGTACGAGTCGAGTAGCTTCTTCATTTGTTTGTAAACCCTCGAGTGGTGGCAATAGCTCGGAGATGTCTTTGCGTCGCCGCGCAATGAGCGCAGTCAGACGAGGTGAGCGCGTAAGCGATTGTAGGACACGCAGGTTGCGCGTGACAGTCTCATTGTCCCCGCTAGATTCCATTAGGGCTCGAGAAACATGTACCAAGATACGGGTGACGCAGATCTCGAGCGTCGCCACGACGTCGTTCTCCATCATCTTCAACGGCTCCACCGCGAGCGATCCGCTCGTTCCCTGAACAAAAGTCTCTACGAGTCCCTTGGTTAACAGCGTAACAAGCGTCTTCTCCATGTCTGCAGCAATCGTAGCGGCTTCAGGGTCGACCTTAACGAGATCGCTGGAGAGTGAGTCTCCAAGCGGGGCAGCCGACAGCAAGCACGTACGATACAACAGAATCAAAGTGTGAAGGTGGGCAGTTGATTGGTCACTTGACTGGCGAGAAAGAGCTGGACGAAGAATCTTCAGTAGAGATGCTCCGAGGTTCATATTCCGGAACACGCGGCAGACATGATGCACTAGCTCCAGATGTTCCTTGTATGCGAGCTCCCTAGCCTGCTCTCCTTCGTAAAGGACGGTCGTGTTCAACGCCGAACTCATCAAGAAGCTGACCAAATGAGCGATGTCAAGGGCTTCGCGGCGCTGGAAAAGAATATCAATCAAGAAACTCTTTGCTTGACTTGCCACTCGAGTGCTCTTACAGCACCCAGTAAGTGCGCGAACGAGGGCGACTGGATAGTGCGGGAGGTGATAAACAAGTGCGATAAACTCAACTTGGTCCCCAGGTGACAAATCATCAAAGCGAGAAGACATTCGACCCTCTGTGGCAGCAGAAACATCGAAGAATGTAATCAAGTTGCTCATAATTGCCTCCATCCGGTCGCTCTCCGCAAGCTCAGACGGAAGTTGTTTCATCACGGAAATCATCACGGACAAGCACTGCCGAGCAAGCTCCATGTAGGTGCTCTCTAGGTGACCAAGAAGTTTCGCAAAACACTGCATCCAGTCAAGGACCTCCACCCATGCTGGCCACGGCTTCGTCGTGGTAAGATGCGAGATGACAAATGATGTGCACATACGGAAAAGTGTCGATCGAGGAGAGCATACTGAGTAGAAGCGAGTGAACGACTCCAGTAACGCCTGCTTACCGGTGGCACCAGTCGAGGTCGCCTCATCCATCGCTTCGTCCGCATTATAATTCAACTCTGACTTCAGCAACTGTGTGAGCATGCCAAGCAGTCCAGAAACAATGGGTTGGGTAGCGGACACAGATCGCAGTTCAGAAGACTCGCGATACTTGTCCAGCGTAGAGATAACAAACTTGCGCACACGTGACTCCAGTTCGGGGCGTTCGGGGGCGGTGGTCCAATTTGGTGATGACAGGAATACACAAGCGAACTTGGAGAGCGCAACGTTCATGACGAACCAGCGTGCCATGGATGGGTCATTCTCATTAGCAAGCATCGCGCTAGGGAACATCGGGAATCGTTGAAGGAGCAATTCGTCTTGAAGCCGAAGGACCGTCTTCATCAGCGATTGCTTCGCGTCCAGTGTCACTAAATGATCCACATTGGATGAAGTGATCAGCTCAACACACTCGACAACATAATGAAGGTGCTCAATGTAATCTTCTGCGAGAGTATCCACGACCTCGTTTTCTAGGCACTCAAGCCACAAATCAAGTAGTGGCTTCAATAACGAGCGCGACTTCTCTTGCCAGAATTGCGTGTTCGATGGTCTCGACGAAATTTGCGCTGTCACAAGTCGTGGCGGTGCATACAGAAGAAGTGTACGAGTAGTTTGAACGGAGCACGATCGTGACAGCCGAACGTTCGATGTAATGTCAGCCGAACCCGAATTGGAAGCCTTCATGGACGAAAGCAACTTGTGGAGCACCGTAAGTCCTTGGAATCGCAAAGCAAGGCCGCTTGAAACAGCCTTCTTGGACTTTCCCTTCTTGGAATTACCACTCGCCTCGGCATTCAACAGATTGTAGCTGTTCTTGACCTTGATACCCTGTGCCTGCGCCGCCCCGATGAGATCCTTGAAGTTCTCAATCAATCTACCAAGATTCTCAGTGCCAGCCTCATTGCACACCAAGCCTGGCGCAACGTCAAGTAGTGCTGCAATTGCGCGCAGCGTGTCCCTCCGCACTCCGACTTGCAGGTGCGTGAGGCCGCTGCAGAAGTAGACGGTGATCAGCGCGGCAAACGGGGACAGCGACTTGCCGTCGACGAGCACGGGCAGCAGAGCTTTCCAGGCGGACACCGCGGCGTCGCGCACCACGGCCTCCTCGTCGACGAAGGTCGGCAGAAAGCGCTCGAGCAGCACCGACACGTTGGCGAGCACGTTGCTGGTGGCCGAGGGCTGCGCCGCCAGCTCGCGCAGGCCCTGCAGCGCGCGCTGGCGCATGTGCGGGTTGTAGTGCGCCACTTGTGCCAGCAGGTCCTGCAGCGTCAGGTTGCGGCGCGTGGTGGCAGCGTCGCCCTTGTCCTGCAGCACCGACTGCTCCAGCAGGTTGATGCGGCGCGAGGAGATGCCCACGGACGTGACATTGGCGGCCTGCGGCGCGCGCCGCCCCACCTTGCGCTTCGGGCGCTTGAAGTCGCCGGGCTTCTTCTTGACCTTTGTCGCCACCGCCGCGCGCACCATCTCGCAAGTTGCCGACTGTCAGCTTGGCGGCCAGCCATTCCCATTCCTGGATTTCGATTGGTCAAAAGCATTCATTAAACGATTTGATTGATTGATTACGTTTTCGCGTTGCTACCCACTATCCTGAAGTAGTGTTATCTAGGCACGTGCTAGGCTCAGAGTTGCTAGTCCACGGCAAAGTGTAGTGTCCGCATACGTCGGGTCCCCGCTGCTCGGGATGCCGTCGAGCACGCTGGATTTGAGGCGCTGCCATTTCTTGCGGTCTTGGGCGAGATTAAACGATTTGATTGGACGAAATCGAGCGTTTCCCTTTGGAGAAAGTGCATTTTGGAAGGAGCGAACTACATGCAGGCAGGCTAGCGCTTCTGGTGGTTAATGAAGCGCAGTGCGAGCAGCGACAGCACGCGCACCACGCCCACCATGGCCACAGTGACGCCGAAGTTGCGCCAGAGCTTGTCGTGGCTGGCGCCGAACACGTCCTCCACGTACGACTTAACGTTGGCGTAGTCGACAGTCACTGGCGCGCCGAGCAGCGGCTGGCAGCCTAGCGTCGAGCCGTTCACAGGGTCGGAGCAGTCAGCGAACACTACGGCGGCCAGCACGTTGAACGAATAGCGCTGCGGGTTGATCTGGTACACCCAGTTGTAGCCCGAGGGGATGGCGGTCACTGGCGGGTTGAAGCCCATGAAGAGGAAGCTCATGGTGTTGAGCAGCACGCCCAGGACCATGGCCACCTCCTCGCTTGGCAGCGCGTACGTCAGCAACTGGCCTGTGTACGCCTGCAGCAGGATGAGCAGCGCTGTGGTGATCCAGTACAGCACACCGGACGTGAACCCAGTGAAGCCGACCATGGGGTAGAAGATGACGGTGAACAGCAGCGCGCTCACGAGCACGTACGGCACCTCGACCAGTGTCGTGGCCACAAAGTACCAGAGTGCGTTGTATGTTTGTGCTGCTCGCTCGCGATAGAACGCACCGCGGTCGGCTGCTGCGACCGGGAGTACGCTAAAGAACGATACGATGCCGTTGAAGCCGGTGACGAGGAAGAGCATGCCGATGCCAGCATTGATGCCCTGGTATGTGCTGTAGTCGGCGTTGACGAAAACGATGCCGAAAAAGAGCGCGAGCACGACAGATATGATGAGTCGCGTCAAGTTGTACGACGCTGTTCGCCAGTAGGTAGCGAAACTGCGCTGCATGAGGAACTTGAACTGCGTCGCGTCATTTGCTGCCCGCTTCCTGGAGAACAGAAGCTCCGGGAACTCCTGGGATGGAGTCGAGACACCAGGAAGACTAAGGACGGCATTCAACGACGTTTGTAGCTCGCTGTTCTTGAAGTTCTCAACGAAGTCGACAGTGGGACGACCTCCGTCTTCAGTGTCGGATGAAGTTACATGGTTGACTCCTGCGCCGATACACTCAAGCATCCACGTTGCAGGGTTGTAGGCTGGAGGTAGCGGTGATACCCCTGGGATGCGCTCAAAGTAGTCGATGAGGGCCCTGCACTTTGGACCAACGTCTCCGAAGAACACGGTTTCGCCACCTCGCCTGAGCAAGAGCACGCTGTCGAAAAGCGCGAATACCTCTGCCGAAGGCTGATGGATGGTCGTCATGACGGTTCTCCCCGACCGCGCCACTTTCTGGACACCATCCATGATTGCCTTGGCTGAGAAAGCGTCGAGCCCGCTGGTCGGTTCATCAAGAAATAGCACGCTTGGCTGTGCTGCCAGCTCGACACCAATTGTTAAGCGCTTCATTTGCTCCATGGAGCTGCCTCGGATAATCTTGTCTGCGATGGGTCGCAGGTCGAGGAGATCAAGACACTCCTCCACTGATGCGAGCTTTTGGCTGCTGGGAACGTCAGATTCCTGGCGCAGAAAAGCGCTGAACGTCAAAGCTTCCCGGAAGGTGGCAGCTTCACAGTGTACGTCAGACTGCTCGCAGTACCCAGTGCTTCGGCGCATGACCAGATCTGTCGCCTCATATCCATTGAGCAGGATCTTTCCTTTGATGCGACCTCCCGTCTTGCGGTGAGCGATAACATCCATGAGAGTTGTCTTTCCCGCCCCAGATGATCCCATGAGCGCAGTCATATACCCTGGACGAGCATATCCGGACACGCCTTTGAGGAGATCGAGCATCTCTGATTTCTTCTTCCCTGGAGCTGGGACAGAGTACCACAGGTCTTGGAACGCTAGAGTCACTGGTGCAAACCCAGGCCTTTGGTGTGGCTGGTCGTGGACCTTGTCCTCATCTTGCATGTGCTGCCCCGTCTTTTGTTTGCCTGTTGGCGATTTTGCGAGGTGATAGCCACTTGATGGAGTTTCTTCATTTTGATCGATTGCGAGAACGATGTCTCCATTCTTCTGTGCTGTGCTCAGGTCATGGGTGCTATGAGTATCGGCTGTCACGGCACTGTCTTCTGGTGATTCGAATCGGCGGTATTCCAGCGCCCACGACGAGATCGCCAGGAAAACCACGTACGAAAAAGCCATGAACAGTAGGCCTCCAGGAACCCAATACTTACTTGAAGGAACGTCAAACAAGGAGAGATAGTACTCACCCATGCTGCTTGCCCCCGTGGTTGCACAGTAGTCCACGCCTCCGTAAACACAAACGTCGAAGTCTGGCGCACGGAACTGGTTGACAGACAACGCACGGACACACCATGCCATTGGACTGATCCAGTATAGCCAAATCAAGTAGTCTGGAATCTGCTCTCGCGGAATTACGAAGCCAGCGAACATAACATAAAAGAGCACGGACAGCATAGCCAAAGGCATAGCAACGAATGTGTTGGGAGAGATGGTAACAAGCAAGAAGTACCATGCGCCGAACATGACACTCGTGAGCAGTAGGATAAGCTCGTACAGGATAAATTCTTTCGCGGTGGCAGTGAATCCACACATCCAATAGATCAAGCATCCGAACACAATAGTCTCGAGCAACGCGGCTGGAATGCGACTGACTGAGTTTGCAAACACGAACGACGACGAGCGAAAGAAATTTGCGCGGCGTTGCTTGTAGAACACCTTGCGCACTTCCATCAGCGTTGGAATCTGGGATGCCTGCCCGAGAGACACAAAGAACGTGGCCGAGAATATGACGCCCATGACAACTTGCACATTGTCGGGATCAAACTGGTAGAAGGTGCTTGCGTACAAAAGACCCATGACAATGGTCATGAACGTTCGGCCAATCAAGAACGCCGAGTTACGGCTCAGCACAAGCCCTTCACGACATACCAGTGACCAGGTGCTGCAGAGAAACCCTTCTTGGAACTCGGGGATTGTGTCCATATACGCGTGAGTACTCTTTAGGATGACGGCATCGACTGGAGCTACTGCTTCTTGTTGTCGCTGGGCAAAAATGCTGGAGCTAGTGAACGCTGTAGCAAACTCCGCAGCTGTCCTCGGATGGGTTTGTTTTTGCTGAGCCGCAGATGACAGCCCGCTTTGGACTGCGACTTGGTACTTGATTTGCTCTTCGGTGCCAAGATCTAGCAGAAAGTCAGCAAAGTCACGCTCTTTCGGACAGACAAACCCGAGCGTCTGGAAATACCCGACAACCTCAGCAACTGGACCGTGGTATACTACCCTTCCGGCGTTGAGCAAAAGTACATTGTCGAAGAGCGCAAAGACTTCTGGAGAGGGTTGGAGAAGCGCGATCACAACAGCCTTCTTGAATTCCTTGGCAAGGCTACGCATTGTGCTGATGATGTCAAATGTCGCTGCACTATCTAAGCCTGTGGAGATACTGTCGAGCATCAACGCAAGAGGCATTCCCATGATCATCTCGCCCGTAGTCACGCGCTTCCGCTCTCCGCCAGACACACCGCGTTGCATTCCGTCGCCAATGATTGTTTGGGCACAATCTTGAAGACCCAGCTGCTGGATAGTGACGGCAGGGAGATGCTCGAGTAGGACTCTTGCGATCTCTTGCGCAGATTTGTTCACCAATGGGTCTTCGCTGTGGCTGAGAAGACTCTCGACGTGGCGCACAAAATGTGAAGAGCTACACTTGTGCGCGAAGGCGAGCGTTTCTTCGACTGTAAGTGTAGGCAAGTGCGTGTCGAGCTGGGTTACGTATGAGACGAACTGTGGCAGGCGGCGCTTCAACTCGCTCTGAGGTTGGTCGTTGTACTCGATCTCGCCACTAATGCTTACACGCTTATCCTCTGTCGGAAAACGGCCGCTCAGGAGCTGCAGAAGTGAGGACTTGCCTGCTCCAGGCTGCCCAAGGACCAGCGTCGTCGTCCCCGGTTCAAACGAGCCTGTGATGTCTCGCAGAATATGCTTGGTCATGATGGCTCTACGTGGCTTGGAACTTGTGAACGGAGCAGACGAGATAAACCCTCGCACGGCCTTCATGAAGACAGTCGGCAGCGTTGGCAGCTCCGACACGGTGTTCGAGTCTGGAGTCGCCTCATGAGCGACGGCGATATCGACAGTAAGCGACAAGTTCTTGACTCGAACCGAGAGTTGCGGCAATGGCGACCCTGACGCGCGCTGGAAGTGGTCTGCCACGTAGCTGTGGAATCCCTGCGGGCCCTGCGCCAACAGCGACTTGACGGACGTGTGCCCGACGCTCGAAGTAGTCGGCAGCATGCCGCTGGCCTGGACAGGAGCTGCAGCCTCGCCAGGCACTGGGAATTCGGGAACTGGGAGGACGTTCGACGTGACGCAATTCCTGTTTACCTGGAATGGCACGGCCATCAACAGCGCCCTGTATTTCAAACGGATCCCGAGCTGGTCCCACCCCTTGACAGCATAGTGAATTTCAATGTTCGTCGGTGACGTTCGGCAAAGGCAACTGAATTAGTCAACACGATTGCGCACCGGGCAGTCGTGGTCAACAGGGAGCTCTATTGCAAGCGTTTTCGAACGTCAAGCTTTTGTTGTCCGCACTCTCGACTTGTGATCCTGGTGTGCAGCTCCGAAGTCTGTGTTCGTCCCGAAAGGACTCCTGTTGGGGTGCTCGAGCTGCAGTAACTGCGAACGCTGTATACAGAGCAGCGAATTTCTCAGTGTACGCCGTAAGGTTGTGGGCAGCACCGTCGTCACGCAATTGCTGGCGAAGGTGGCGCAGATCACACCTTGTGGAAGCACAAGATCGCTGTGCTACTGTGTCATAGAGCCAACTGCACCGTGTCTGCCGGAATAGCGACCCCTGTTTACCAAGATTGCCCGCTGAATAATCGCTTGGCTGCGTATTTTTTGTACGGAGCCGACCATTCGTGAGATTGTGGGTCGCGCAGTTTCACAAGATCACATTCATGAGGTACGCACGAATGCTGGGCTCTTTCTTCCTGAAGTGGATCCAAATCCACCACAGCGCCGAGGGCGGGAAGATCGATGCAGTGAAAATATGCCATAGCATCAATCGACAACAAAATCAAGAAAGAAGAGCGAAATCAATTCCGCGGCTGGCTATCGTTCGCCAACCATGATTCATCCTTATACTCCACAACTTTTTCACTGCTGAATCAATCCCGCACAAACGATGCCATCGATGGACGCACATCGTTGATGGACGTGCGAGGAGCCACGTAGCTGTTGCCAGTGTCGCTGCTCACACTCGGAAGCTGGTAACGCAGCAGATCACTCCAACCCGTGCGGCCAGCCGCGTGCTGCAGACCATAGCCAAAGTACGAGAGGATACCCACGCCCACCCATGCACAGCCCAGACCCAGACCCAGGTCGCTGATCTGAGCGATCAAGTAGAAGTTGGCCAAAATGCAGATGCACGGCAGGAACGGCACCAGCGGCGCCGAAAAGTGCTCAGGGTCGTTGCCCATCTGCGGACACTTGACGAACAGCACCACACACAGCGCCAACATCACGACCACGAAGACGATCGCGAGCACCAGGCACGCAGTAGACCCACGCACGTCGTAGCCCTGCTGGTAGAAGAAGGCCGCCAGGATCGCCGACACCACGACACCGCCAATCAGGCGCGGCGCCAGTACCGGAGACTCGTCGCGCGTGCGGATCATCATCAGCGACACATTGGACATGACGAATGACACGAGGATACCAAAGTTGACAATATCCCATAGCGTGTCGAACGGCACGATAAGTGCGACGAGCGTGAAGAAGATACCCGTGAGCAGCGTGTTGACAAACAGGTTTCCCCTGGCGTCGACCTTGGCGAACAGCGCCGGCATCAGGCCGTCGCACGCGAGCGCGTAGTTGAGGCGGGGCTGCGCGAGGAATGCGATCAGCACCACGACCGGCATCGTGATGGTCTCACCGGCGCGAACGATCTTGGCGGCCCACGACCATCCGACTCCCTCAAATCCGTCAGGGAAGCTCGTCGCGTCCATGAACGGCACCATGCCGGACAGAACGAGCGAGCAGAGCACACTGAGTGCGGCGGTACCCATGACGACGCTGATGACAGCGATGGGCATGACACGCTTGGGATCCTTCGCTTCAGCTGCGAGGCAGACAACTTCGTCGAATCCAATGTATCCAAAGAATGCTTGAGTAGCACCTGTGATGATACCTTGGGTGCCGTAAGCCATGTCACCCGACGAGTTTTCCGCACGAGAAGGCACAAACGGAGAGAGATTATCCGTATCCATGGCCGCAAAACCAACAATAATGATAAAGAAGACGACGACGAGCTTCAGGATCGTAAAAGTATTGACGAAGACTTTGCCGAAGCGCACGCCCATCAGCAACACAGCAACACAAAGAGCCTGAATGAACGCCGACAACAGGTTGCCGTACTCCTCGTTCAACCAGTGCACGTTCGCGTTTGGATGATCCAGAATAATCCAGTCCTCCACCTTCTGTGCCCAACTGCGAGCCACACCAGCACCCGACACAGCGTACTCGAGGGTCAGTAGCCACGCAGCAACCACAGCCGGCAGTTCGCCAATGGCGTGGTACGCGTACGCGTATGTACTTCCGGACGACGGCACACGCGTCGTGAGCTCCATATAGGCGAGAGCGTTGAAGCAGCACACGATGCCACCGATGAGCCAACTGATGACGGCGGCGGGTCCAGCAGTCGACGAGACGATGTCAGCAGCCGTGGAGAAGATGCCACTACCGACGGTGCCGCCGATGCCGATACAGATGAGATCGAAGAGCGACAGTGAACGCTGCAAAGTTTCTGATTTTTCTTCGGCTTGAATCACTGCCAAAGGTTTGGTGCGGAACATGTGCTTCAAGAGCGAGATGTTGGAGCCTCCTTTTCCAGATGCCATTATGACGGCCGCGAGCGTTGCTTCGTACAGGAGAGAAAAGTGTGGGAGCTTCCGCTGGTTTAGGCTGGCGTGATTGGCGTTTGACAGGACGCAGCAAATTTGGAAATGAGGCAAGAGCGAGGCGAGGCCCCAACGTCGGGACATGCCGGTGGCGCGCCTGCTTGGCACGACTGACAGCATACTTGACCCGAGTGAAATGACACGGACGAGGAGTTCGAGGGCCAAAGCTCGGACTCGCGATTGAAGCTCGTCATGATTAGATGCCATGCCGGGGCATTGGAACCGTACGTTCTGTGGGCCTAGTGGCATCTCATCATTTGGTCAGCGTGCAGTCAGCCCCCCAAATAGTCCGACCACGGTAAACAGATAACCTTTTGTAGTCAATGCTTTCAAATTTTAACATGAAATATATTGAAATTATGAAACATGATTTCCTCCAATATATGATACCGTCAGTGTTGGACGAGGCATGTTCGCGTCCGCCCTGGTCTTGTTCTCTCAATTTGTAGTTGAACAGCTCCGATTGAAGCTCTGCCGGTCGCGCAAACTCTGTGCTGCGCGTCTGTAGCCTAAGGCTTACGATTTCGCTCGGGGATTTGTTGATACCGTAGTACAGCTACGACACAGACCGAGTCCCTCATGCACTGAACTCTCATAGAGCAATCGCATAGTTGTGATACCCGATCTGTATTTCAAGGGAGACAAGCGACTGGGTGGAGCCGTTTCTATAGTAGTGACATCGGTGTAGTGATCATTACTTACCTGTAGATTGTGAACAGTATGGGGAACTTTGCTTTTGCTTTGAAGGCACAGCCCATTCCAAACCAAAAAGACCATCACTCTCACCGCCAAAGTTGCCTTTTTGAACCCAACTTTCTTGATTTGACTCAGACTTGCAGTTCGTACCGACTCTCGGCGCTTAATGATCACCAATTGCATCCCACCTCACCAATACCACGTCAACCAGTACACTCAGGGATGTTGTTGTATCAACTAAGATAATGGCATTCTTTTCATATTCGTCATCCATTCCATTCCACAGTCTATCTCATTGGTCGTGGCGTCCTCGTTTAGTCGCGAACAAAAGACGACATCGATGGACGCACATCGTTGATGGACGTGCGAGGAGCCACGTAGCTGTTGCCAGTGTCGCTGCTCACACTCGGAAGCTGGTAACGCAGCAGATCACTCCAACCCGTGCGGCCAGCCGCGTGCTGCAGACCATAGCCAAAGTACGAGAGGATACCCACGCCCACCCATGCACAGCCCAGACCCAGACCCAGGTCGCTGATCTGAGCGATCAAGTAGAAGTTGGCCAAAATGCAGATGCACGGCAGGAACGGCACCAGCGGCGCCGAAAAGTGCTCAGGGTCGTTGCCCATCTGCGGACACTTGACGAACAGCACCACACACAGCGCCAACATCACGACCACGAAGACGATCGCGAGCACCAGGCACGCAGTAGACCCACGCACGTCGTAGCCCTGCTGGTAGAAGAAGGCCGCCAGGATCGCTGACACCACGACACCGCCAATCAGGCGCGGCGCCAGTACCGGAGACTCGTCGCGCGTGCGGATCATCATCAGCGACACATTGGACATGACGAATGACACGAGGATACCAAAGTTGACAATATCCCATAGCGTGTCGAACGGCACGATAAGTGCGACGAGCGTGAAGAAGATACCCGTGAGCAGCGTGTTGACAAACAGGTTTCCCCTGGCGTCGACCTTGGCGAACAGCGCCGGCATCAGGCCGTCGCACGCGAGCGCGTAGTTGAGGCGGGGCTGCGCGAGGAATGCGATCAGCACCACGACCGGCATCGTGATGGTCTCACCGGCGCGAACGATCTTGGCGGCCCACGACCATCCGACTCCCTCAAATCCGTCAGGGAAGCTCGTCGCGTCCATGAACGGCACCATGCCGGACAGAACGAGCGAGCAGAGCACACTGAGTGCGGCGGTACCCATGACGACGCTGATGACAGCGATGGGCATGACACGCTTGGGATCCTTCGCTTCAGCCGCAAGACAGCAAACTTCGTCGAATCCAATGTATCCAAAGAATGCTTGAGTAGCACCCGTGATGATACCTTGGGTGCCGTAAGCCATGTCACCCGACGAGTTTTCCGCACGAGAAGGCACAAACGGAGAGAGATTATCCGTATCCATGGCCGCAAAACCAGCGATGATGATGAACACCACAACGAAAATCTTGAGGATCGTGAAGGTGTTAACGAAGACTTTGCCGAAGCGCACGCCCATCAGCAACACAGCAACACAAAGAGCCTGAATGAACGCCGACAACAGGTTGCCGTACTCCTCGTTCAACCAGTGCACGTTCGCGTTTGGATGATCCAGAATAACCCAGTCCTCCACCTTCTGTGCCCAACTGCGAGCCACACCAGCACCCGACACAGCGTACTCGAGGGTCAGTAGCCACGCAGCAACCACAGCCGGCAGTTCGCCAATGGCGTGGTACGCGTACGCGTATGTACTTCCGGACGACGGCACACGCGTCGTGAGCTCCATATAGGCGAGAGCGTTGAAGCAGCACACGATGCCACCGATGAGCCAACTGATGACGGCGGCGGGTCCAGCAGTCGACGAGACGATGTCAGCAGCCGTGGAGAAGATGCCACTACCGACGGTGCCGCCGATGCCGATACAGATGAGATCGAAGAGCGACAGCGATCGCGGCAGGTCCTGGGAGTTCTCTTCGGCTTGGATCACTCGCATGGGCTTGGTGCGGAACATGTGCTGCATGAGCGAGGTGGCGCCAGAGGCACTCTTCACGGGCTCCATGATGGCGATGCGGTCTGCTTCGATGACTCCTATGGTTAAATGTTGGCTGTTCCGCTGTTTCTGGTTGGACGAGCCTGCTGTTTAACGGCTCGAGTCCGAGACGAGCGACGGCGTATCACACGTAGCGATCGGCACGCAGCGAGTCTGGAAGTGAGGCAAGAGCAAGGCGGGGCCCAACGTCGGCACCTTCGGTGCTGTGAGTCGAGCTTGTACCGGTGCACGGGGTCCTGCATCGTTCCTCGGCCGGATGGCATGATTGGATGGCGACTTGCCTGCCTGCATAGAGAGAGCTGGTGCCCGTGCATACAAACGCCGAGTGTCCATCAGGAGACTGAAGCGTGATCGGCGCCGCTCGAGTCCGGATCTCGGGCGCCGCCAGTCTTTGAAGAGCTGCTGGTCATGTCACACTTGGCCAGTCGACGAGGCCGTCATAGTGAGCGCTAGAGGCTTGAGCAGTTGTGCATTCGCACAGGATGTGACGCGCCAGCAGTCAAGTCCACGTGACAGGCCGCGCCGGCTCCTCCCGACCTGCCGTTGCTCAAGTGAGACTTTCAAAGCCATACAAAGCGCAAGTGAAAAAATTCGGTTGATTCGAATGAAAGTCAGACCAGTCCAGCTGATGGACCAGAGAGCATTGGTCTGGAGCGCAGTATGCCATTTAAACCGCAAGACGAGATGAAATGTTCACACATTTTCACCACACCATACGTTGAACCTGTCAGCACTCTTGCAGCAGTCTAAACGCCAAGCACCCGAATGTTTAGACGATGGAGCTGCTTTCACGATTGACAGGCCGCATGTGACCAGCCAGCCGAGCCACCCATCCACTCGCGACTCGTCTACACGTTTCTCTGCCGGAGTTTCCTCCCATCCCGACCATGCAGCGAGCAGCAAGTCGCCCGAGCGCGGGCCACCCAAGATAAAAGATCAGTGTCACGGTACCAGTATCAGTTACTGTATCCCTCTCGATGTCACGACTCTAGGAGGCGCCGCGTCTCGTGCTGCTTGCAGTCATCGTGCAGTTCTCTCGCCCACAGCGAAAGATGGAACCCTCGGTACACGCCACACCAGCTCCCATTTCGCTGCGATTCAATTTATTATGCTATCAAGGCTTTGATAGCGCGAGCGGCTCTAGTTGCAACTGGTGAAGCTTCAATGCCTCCAACCGAAGTGCCAGGTCCCGCTCCTCGTTTTGCATCTCCTGAAGACGTGTGCGTGCCTCTAGTTCTCGCGCTCGTTCTATCGCTAACCGAGCATTCCTTCGTGCCTCTTTCTCAATCGCATATTGGCGCTACGCAACACGTTAGCTCGATTCAGTAAATGCACATGCAAGAGTGCGGTCCATGCCTGTTTCGCAGCTCGCTCGGCCTGAGATTGCAATTCCTCTGACCTAATCCTATCCTTTTGAAGCTTCCGCTTTTGAATCTCAGTCTGGTCTCGCTCTCGTTGCTGTTGGAGTGCCGACTGAAGTTGCCATAGCGGTGCAAAAAGGTAACTATTATACCTGGAAGTGAAAACGGAACGCCAACGAGCAGAGATTACCTTTATCTTCTCTTTCTGGTGCCTAGCCGTGTCCTGTTTCCGTCGCTGAAGAAGCCTCTTTTGTTTCTGCTCGCTCAAACCAAACCATTGATTTAGATCTGTAAGCGCGGGTATCAGCCCCGAAAACATTCGTACCGACAGAAACTCCAATTGATCTCTCACTCTGGGTCGCTTGTGCGCACGGCATTGACGCGGCTTTGGGATGTCATTGCGGTTGATCTCGTCGACAATAGTGGCTGATTTAGTAGTGGCTTGGGATTCTGAAGATACTTTCTCTGCGAGCAGCTCCCGAGCAATCCACACACTTCGAAGCACGCGTTCTTCTTGAGTGCGATAGTGAGCAATCCGTCTCTCTAGCTTCTGGACAGCCTCCTCGGCTTCTTTTCGAGCTATGGTTGCTGCAAGAACATTTGTGTCATCTTCTCGGTTGCCAACTATGGATTTGTGTACAGCACCATGGCCAATCTCGATCGCCACCGATGGTGAGGTGCGGAGTGTTGGCACACCAAGCTGGATTGGCTTTCTCAAATCCCGAGGAACGAGATCTCGACGCCTCGCAATGGGCGAGCAACTAACAGGGCGAGCTGCTTTGTTGCAATCATGATCTGGTGCTGGGCGTGCGGGTGTCGGATTCGAAGTGGTACTTGCTGCAGACTGTGGCCGAGAAATGAGCACTACCGGGGGTCTTGGTTGGTGCAGTGTCATTCACAAGAAGGCGTGATGAACAAGATGTGATGTCTGGTTGGTGCTTCAAACCTTCAGCAAGCCACACTCTAATAATAGATAATGAATTCATAACCGGATTCATCATGTCGAGCCGAAGCACCAACAAAGATGACATGACGTCCTCTCGCGCCAAGGCTCCTCAACGCCCTCATAACACTACAGGACCTCTTGCTCCCTCACCTTCAGCCTCTGAGGTAGCAACTCCACCGGGGCTGCCAAGTTCCCCGTCGTCAGGTCGCAGTGGACGCTACAGGCAGCGCTCATGCGACACTCGAATTCAATCCCCGACCGTAAAGAATATTTCGAGCCGTGCTCGCAGGCAAGTGACTTGTGGTTAGCGATTGCTGGTGTTTTTGCGTACTCATGGCATCAACCACGCAGTCCTGCAGCACCGTCAACCTCAGAAGATCCAGCAACAGAGGGAGCAGACGAAGATGACAGCTGTGAGTCATCAGAATCAAGTATTGGTGAGCGTGAACTGGTTGCAATGCTTCGCAAGGTCGACAAAAAGTCTAGACGGAATCAAGCCAAGTAATCTGTCACAACATATTTTGATGTGCTTGCGTTGCCACTGATTGCACTTGAACGTATCAATCAGGTACACGGCCATGAAAGACAGTGTGGAAAACACATCTGAACAATTGCTGCGTCTCGAAGACAGGTAGGCACTGATATCCTCCTCGGAGTACTTATCGTTGGACTTCTAACTCCACACAATGTTTTAGTTATACGAATCTTATGAACCAAATGGGCGAGCTCGAAGCGCTCTGCAACACAGAGGAGTTGGACGAAGATGTGATCGACAAAATTTTTCAGGCAATTTCACATGAGCAACGACTATAATGCAGATAGAGCATCCAACTTGCTGCTGTAGAGGTGAACGGAAGTTTCTCACAACCAGGTGGAGTGTTCATTGTGGAAACCATGACTTTGGTCCCTCGTGAGCTTCAGCGTCAGCATCTGAAAGTTGGGTTTCAGTAAAGAAGAAGAAGAAAAAAATCGGCAACAACAACAAAAAAAGACAACGTAAAAATCGAAAAGCTGACTTGCCCAGATGTAATACCATTTTGTGCACACCATACTAGCAACCGTAGTACATGTTACTTCAGGCAGTATCATCGAAGCTAAAGTCTACACATCTACCACAGCATCTTCGCGGTCGCGAGGGAGTCTTGACGGGAGCTTCTCTTTAAAGATCTGGCTTAAAGACACTTCTTTCAGCAGCTCACTCGAGGTGTGCTCACTCACGAGCACAAACCTCCCGCCTTCCGTTTCTCGATCCCACAGTTGGTTCCACTCCTTCGCCAAATGCATCCACTGCAGCTTGGTCCAGATCTTCGTGCTTGGTCGCGCTCGCTCAGTAGTTAGTGTCGTCCTCCATCTGGATGAACTGTTACTTGCAAGCGAAAGAGTAGACGCCAGATCATCTTGTCTGGGATTAAAAACACCAGGTTTTTCGCTCAAACTGCGAGAGCGAGATTGCAGCCCGTGGTACATAGGATTCTGGAACCCAGCAATATCTTTGAGAGCGTTTGCACGCCAACTGCTCTGATCCGACAGTTTCGTTTGTAGCACAGGCAACAGCGATCCTGGCGCAGATACGGTCGATGGTACTGACGACAAAAAGTGTTTGCCGGGGAGAATATCTCCGAGTGGAGTGGTGGTCGTCACGAAGCCAAATAAACGAGCACCAAACAGGTGGATCATTGGGTGCGAGTCCGATATGAGCATGTAAAATATCTTGGGATTCTCGAACTCGCACACCGATTCAGCGTCAAACGGATACTTGCGCTCTTTAAACGCAAGCAGGTCTTCGAGAAACTGCGCAAGTGCCTCCTCACCGAGTCCAAGGGTACGGCTAGAGCTCGATCCGAGTGCTGACGCGCAAAACCAGCGACGAAAATACTCTTTTGAAGACTTGCCGATTGCCAGCCACTGCAAAACCGACAGGTGCCGGTCCAAGAATGCGTCGTCCAAGTTGTAGTTGAATACGTAGCTCAGTATCATCAATTGCTGGTCAAAGAGTCCCCAGATGCTGTCCACTGCGCGTTGCAAAAATCGAACCTGTTCCACAGACCTCCCAGCGCTCGGATTTTCATCCCAGTCGGAGATGATCGCCCCATATTGTTGATACATCCGTCCAAGTTGATAGAATACATCCGAGAGCAGGAGTGCTGTTGATGACGCCTTGCGGGTTGACATAAGCTTGTAGCTTTCTTTGATGGGCGACATCAGTTCGCTTAGCGACACGACACGTTCCCAGAAAGAGTGACTCTGGATACTGCGGATAACGGCAGCGGAAAGTCCCGATTCAGCTAGTTCGTCCACACTGTTGCCTGCGCTGTCCTTGCGGCCCAAAGCCGACCGCTGTGTTCCTTCTTCATTCCCGGCCCCCTCTGAGCAAGACGAGGATGCATCCAACACTTTTGCTGCCACAATCTTCACCATATCTTCGTACTGTCGGACAGAATCTACGCAGTCAATAAAAGAGTACCAATTCTGGGTAGACGGAGTGATCAGCGTCGCATCGGGGTCTCCGCATTCACGGCGCAGAACCGTCAGCACACGGTGGTTTGTGAACATCTGCACGAGCTCAATCACTTCGCCCATCGTGTTCGTGAGTGACTCCGATAACGCAACCACGCCTCCAAGTAAAAGCTGTAGCACATGGGAAAAGCATGGGAGTACTGGCAACGATTGATCCACGCAATTGGAAGCCCGCACAGCAGCACAAGCAGCGCGATGTGTGACCATCGAATCCACTACGATGTTGACGATCTGCGTCTGGTTCTCGTGCAGCCCGGCGAGACAAGACGCAATCTTCCCGATTAGCACTTCGTGCGAGTAGACGACACCAAGGTCGACCAAATCCACGATACTCGCCTCCCCTGAAGCGTTGACGAGTGAAAACAACAGTAGAGTCGATTTGGGAAACTTGGTTGACCAGCAGTTAATGCTCAGAGTCACGCCGACAGACTCCATCTTCAGTCTTGATACCCGCTTTTCATGTGGGTTTTTTGCCAGCCGTGTCAATGAGGATAGATCTGGTGCGCCTAGCTCACTCTCAGATGCCTTGAATAGTTGAGCTACCTCTTCCGTACAGGTCCAGTCCCAAGGGAGTCCTGACAAGACAGTCGTCGAAAGAGCGAGACGACTGAGCTCGCCACCATTCAGCTTCAGTGAAGCATGTTCTTCGCTTGATACCGCTGCACTCGACTTTCGTCTTAATTCTTGGCGTCGAGGCTGTCTGGAAGGAGGCGGCGGCACTGCTGGTTTCCGGGTGGGTTTCTCCTCGACATGGCGTTGCGCTTCACTAGGCGCCGCCAAGGGCTCCATCGCGCCTGCCGCGCCTTGCATGGCTAAGTCGGGGGTCAGCAGCGGCAGCTGCAGCGGCATGAACTCCTCGACTGCAGCCTGCTCCTGCTGTTGCTCAGGCGCCGCTGAGCCGGCAGAATCGGTCTGTGTGGGCGATGAGTCGGCGGCGGCGTCCTGCGCCGCGTCGATCTCGTGTCTGCGCCTCTTTCGCAGCGCCGCGAGCGGGTCGTGCAGCAGCAGCTCTACATCTCTGTGGCTGGCGCTGTGCTTCCTGGAGAAGCTGGCGGCGTCCTTCTGCGCGCAGAGCAGCTTGAGCTGCGCGACGACCTCGGAGGGGCAGTAGACGCACTTCTGCAGGTGTCGGATCATGTTGCCCGACACGCCGCGCACGGGCGTCGCGGCCCCACCGTGGGCTGCGCAGTACCTGCAGAATGCGTTGTGGTGGAAGCGGTTGCGCTTCTCGCCGCGCACAAAGTGCTCCCACGCCGGGTGGCTGGGCCGCCCCATCTTCTTCTCCTCGCCCTTGGCGCCCAGCACCTGCCGCAGCAGCGCGCCATCCTCCTCGCCCGCGCCCGCGTCCGCCATCGCGCGCTGCCGTAGGCGCCACACACAGGTCAGCGCATCCGTCCTACCCGAGACAGGCGCTTCAACGCAACCGGCAGCAACTCACCGCGATAAAAAGCGCCGCTGCGGGCGTATTTACTTCCCATGGGGGCCTTCCTCGGCCGCCACCGGTGGCGACATCCGGTTTAAGAGGTGTACTTTGTGGATAGATTGAATAATATGAACTGTTTGATGAGGAATGGACTTTCTGTAAGAACGGGAGACTTTGTGCTGGACGTGCTGTGCTGGACGTGCGCGGGGACACGAACTTCAAGTGCGTGGTGCTGCACGACACGACAAGTCGATTATGCACGGCGAGCGGTTCATAAACGCTCGACTGTGCGGGGCCGGGATGAGTGGCCGATCGCTCGGTTTGGAGGTTGGGTGCACTTTTCGTTTGTCCGCTTGGCGAGAATATTGGGGGTCACGACTGCCAAAAAACGAACGAGATGGGATTCCGACCAATGTTCCTGCTCGACGCGGGCGAGTCCAAGGAACTCATTCCGCTCAAGCTCTTCTACGCCGTGCAGTACTTTGGTTTCTCGGTCCAGACCTACCTCGCGGTGAGTCGAGTGCTACTTCACCGACCCATTGATACGTGCTCACGCTGGTCGTAATGTTCAACGCATATCAACAGATTTACTTCGAGACCAAGGCGGACTTCACCAAGAGCCAGATCGGCGTGCTACTTGCCATGCCGTGCATCTGCACTATCATCGCACCACCGCTCTGGGGAGCCATCGCCGACTCGCTTCGCAAGCCAAAGACAATTCACGTCGTCTGCCACATCACGTCTGCGCTCCTGTACTTCTCCATCCAGTTCGTCTCTTCGTTTCCGCTCATGTGCGTCCTTATGTTTGTCGCATCGTTCCAAATGGCGCCTGCATTCTCGCTCATGGACCTCGCAACCATGACCTGGGTCACGCGTGTTGGCGGCGACTTTGGCAAGCAGAGACTGTACGCTGCGGTCGGGTACGGCATCGGAGGATACTTGTGTGGCTTGATGGTTTCCTCGGTCGGCATCAACTGGTGTTTCAACATGCTTCTGGTCGCATCAAGCATATCGCTGTTTTTACTTGTGCGGTATATTCCGGACCCTGCGGAGACTACAACTACTGCGGGCACTGATCCGAGCGAGATTAGAGACGACGGCAGCGAGAGCGACCCCAAGAAAGGACTACTTCTTCGCACCGCCAACCAAATCATTCGTATGCATGACGTTCTACTGCTACTCGTAACCGTAGTATTGAGCGGCATCATCGACTCGCTTATCAACAACTACCTGCTGCTCTTCGTGTACAACCTTTCGGGGGAAGACGGAAACATCACTGGCGTCTTCATCGCGATACAGACGGTATCCGAGCTGCCATACTTTTTCCTCGCCAACAAGATCATCGCAAAATTCGGAACGCCGATGTGTGTCACCGTCAGCGTGGTAGCCTACGGCGTGCGAGCAATCGTGTACACGTTCACGAAACACCCGTGGTGGATTCTCCCCGTCGAGACATTGCACGGGATCACGTTCGGATTGTTGTTAGCCGCGCTCACGAATTACATTTACGCCTCGGCTCCGAAGGGTGCGGAGGGCACTATGATCGGTCTGATTTCTGCGTCCCAGCGTGGAATTGGTGGTGGGATTGCATCACTTGCTGGTGGGTATGTGTACGACAAGTATGGCGCTCGAACCATGTGGGGGTCTGCCGGTTTTGGGATTTGCCCACTTGCTCTTGTGTTTGTGGCGGCATTTGCTTGGGAAGCACGGCGACGGCGTAGAGCTGCTAGTGCACTTGGAGTGCAGCTGATTGGAGAAGCTGGTGGAGAGAGCGCGTTGCCCAAATAATCCGACTGCCAAATTTTGAAAGCGGTAATGTATCGAAGTAGAACAGCACGAGTGATTACTCGGTGCTTGTAAGACGCTTCCAAAAAATCTTTGTGCAAAATGGGAGCAAACGTGACTGGCGATGCCAAAGAGTGAAACGCAGAACTTCAGAAAATGTCGAGAAGACGGCATCAAAGTTGTGTGGAGTTTTTCAGCGGTCGTAGTTGGACTGTCTAGCCCACACATACCGACGCAAGTCGTTTTCACTTCGTTTTCTTGATGCTAGATGGCGGAAGCGGCACGTGGCGCTTTGTAGTTCAAGTATGCTAGAGGTGGGCTTTTCATCGGTGTCCGGGATTGCATTAATTTACCCACGGCGTCACTCGTTTCATTTTTCCGTCAAGAGTCAGTGTGCTCTGACGCTGAATGTGATTCTGAACCATAACGGCACCGCCCACTCCACGCATGAGGAGAGAGCAGGTCTGAACGGGCACGTCAGCCTTGTTGTAACCACTGGTAATACTCATGTTGCAGTTCTGCCCACTGTGATGTGAGGAGCTTAGCTAGAGCTCATTTTCGCTTTCTCCAAATTCCAGCACCCGTGATCCCCGATTTGCAAGCCCTCATCGCTGGCTAGGCACTATGGGTGTTCGACCTTTGTTTTTGATTGATGCTGGTGAATCCAAGGAGCTAATTCCACTCAAGTTGCTGTAC
This sequence comes from Phytopythium helicoides, assembly GCA_024867545.1. NCBI lineage: Eukaryota > Oomycota > Peronosporomycetes > Pythiales > Pythiaceae > Phytopythium > Phytopythium helicoides. The sequence continues at coordinate 1,685,091 of JANFNE010000001.1, read as the reverse complement.
ATCGTACACTTCTTCGCGTTCTCCGTCCAAATCTATCTGCCAGTGCGTGTGTTGAATGATTCCACAAAGCTCATGTTAAGATGATTTGTTGACACTTTCCTCACAAAATGAAATAGATCTACTTTGAAACCGAAGCCAACTTCACCAAGAGCCAAATTGGTGTGCTTCTAGCTATGCCATGCATCTGCACGATTGTCAGCCCACCTTTCTGGGGAGCCGCCGCTGACATTTTGCGCAAACGCAAGATGGTTCACGTCATTTGTCACATTACCGCTGCTCTGCTGTTTTTCTCCATCCAATTCGTTTCGTCGTTCCCACTCATGTGCGCGGTCATGTTCGTTGCGTACTTCCAAGCTGTACCGACATTCTCGCTACTCGACCTTGCAACAATGACCTGGATCTCGAAAACGGGAGGCGACTATGGCAAACAGCGTCTGTATGGCGCTGCGGGATACGGTGTTGGTGGCTACGTATCTGGAATTGTTGCTGGATCTCTTGGGATTAGTTGGTGCTTCAACATGGTGCTCGCGGTGTCGTGTGTGTCGCTGTTCCTGCTTGTATGGTACGTACCATCAGAAAGAGAGTCAACGTCGAGTGGACCTCGCGAGAATGGCACAATGGCGCGTAACGTGAAACAGATTGTGCACCGATATGACGTGCTGGTGCTGCTTATTGTGACACTGATGGCCGGAATTATCGGCAATCTGATCGACAACTACTTGCTGCTTTTCATGTACAATCTCTCAGGGAAAGACGGAAATATTGCCGGAGTGTTCGTGACCGTGCAAACTGTGTCGGAACTTCCCTATTTTTTCCTTGCCAACAAAATCATCTCTCGCTTCGGCACACCAATATGCGTAGCTGCCACACTTGTTGCTGCCGGAATTCGGACAAGCGTGTACACATTCACGAATGAGGCGTGGTGGGTTTTACCCGTCGAGACCCTTCACGGGCTCACGTATGGGTTGTTCTTCGCTGCGCTGACCAACTACATTTACGCTGCAGCTCCGAAGGGAGCAGAAGGCACCATGATTGGACTTCTGGCTACATTTCAACGAGGGCTGGGTGGAGGCATTGCCTCGCTCGCCGGAGGCTACGTCTACGGCAAATATGGCGCTCGAGTTATGTGGGGGGCCGCTGCTTTTGCAATATGCCCCGTCGCAATGCTCTTCGTCGCTGTGTTTGCATGGCTTGCCCGTCGTGTAGGGGGACTGTGCGAGCTGCAAGACCAGCTCATGGACCAGGAGATTGAAGAGGGCCACAACATCCACAGTCCAAAGACGATTGATGAGCGTCAGGCGTAGGAGAGGACGCTACATTTGAGTCTACAGTAGATAGTTTGTGGGCACCAAATACTAAATCGATGATCCCGCAGATTCGACTGCCGAATGTGCAGTAAGTTAGAATATCACCGCTTGTATTGTGCGGTGAATGCAACGCTGGACATCGGAGTCCGGATGCAGATAACCAGTGTCGAAGCTCCTGGTCGCGACCCACCATGGTGTTCACAATCGAATTCGCCTCCTATCCATCAAGAGCAGCTTCTCGAATGCATCTTCACGACGATATGCGGTACGCATATCTGGAGAAGAAGCGAATTAAGCGCGAGGAGAAGTACGCGAATAACAGACCCGGCAGTTGATAGTCGACTCCCTGGTTCAATCAAGCCATCGACTGGAATATATGTGGAGCTTGCTCGCTCGCAGTCAGGAGTATGATGAAGAGACAGCATGTGTGCACGTTGCTTCAAACGTAGAGCGAGTACAAGCAATATATTGTCGTTGAGCCCTCTCTTTTTGGTCGTGTTTCCTTTCTTTCTTGTGTTCTCTGGGGAAACTCGCACTCAGATCACGCCTTCAGCTAAATTGAATCTACCTCAATTTCTCTCCGCAAATCCACAAGTGGAATCCGATAATGGCTAGTCGATGCGGAAGCCTTGACCGCCGATCGAGCTAGTAAAGCACTCAAACCCACAGCTCTCGAGCTCTTTAACCAGATCTGTGACTTCTCCGTCGCTCAATTCGGCGGGCAACAAGGAAATTGTGCAGCCGCCTCCCCCAGCACCAGTCAACTTGGTAGCGCCACCGTGCTTTCCACAGATTTGGGCTACTACTTCGATTTGCGGGTGCCCGACACAAAGCAGGTTTAACAGGCGGTGGTTTTCCTCGATTTGGCTCGCAAGCAGAGTCTGTGTGAGCTCTTCTCGCTCTCCGGCTGCGATGAAGTCGTTCACAATACTCTCGATCGCGTCAAAGTGAGTCTGGGTGCTGGTCGGGTTGGCTTCGTACAGCGCACGAACCTTGGCTACCTGCACTTTGGTCGACCGCGGTACCCGCGTGTTGACGATGAGGAACCGAAAATGGTTGAGATCACAGCGGATCGTGCGGAACGATGGATCGGGGCGTCGCTGGAACATAAGTGCGCCTCCAAACGCGCTCACTGTATTATCCGCGCCTGAAGGTGCCCCGTGAAGAATTACTTCGGCGGCGTACGCGTACTTGTTGATGGTCTCGATGTCCGGTGTGACAGTGAACCTCGTGGGTGAAACGAGCTGCGCCAGCGCTCCAGAGAGGGCGACGCAGAACGCTGCTGAAGAACCTAGCCCAGCGCCAATTGGCAGATTGTCTCGCGCGAACGAGATAGCTAGGCCCTCCTTGCTATCGGTACTGACCAACACCACCACCACCACCTATGAGTGCCGCCATGCAACAGGGACACAACCAAAATCACCAGACCTGAGAAATGCTGACCGCCTGAGCACTGCACAGCACAGGAACAATGCTGGACGCAATGCGCGCGCATCCTGCTCGTGCTCGTCCTGCAGCAAGTTGTCGATGCGCTGCAGGACTTCAACACTTGGCTTGGGCAGGAAGAACCGCTCGTCCTGCAGTCCCTCGACCAGCTCCAGAAGCGAAGAAAGCGCGAACGAGCGCTTCAACTCTTCATCTCCATGCGCAGATCGAATGTCGCGGAAGTGAAACGCGACTGATGGCGCAGCCACGCGCTCCTACATTGGAGCAGTCAAGCAAAGTGTCAACGAGCTTCAAAGTCATTTTTCTCGACTTGTAGAGCGAATTGGGAGGCCGCGAAGCACCACGCACGATCTCCACGCGCAGCCGCAGGTTCGAGAGCGAAGCCGCGATCGTCGGGCAGCCATAGACCACCGCGTGCTCCCCGAACAGCAGCAGCTTGCCAGGCGCCGACGCGCGGACGACGGCTGGCGTCATGATCAGCGGAATGACAACCACACAGAGGAGGAATCAGAAGTAATCAGAACTCATTCTGAGGAACACTTCAACTTGAAAAAACCGGTTGAAGCCATATACCCTTAGCGCACTTGAGGTATCCCGCACAGTGGTTATTATGGACACACGTCCCCGAGTCGCAAGATGGCGATGAAACTCCACCAGCGCCCGCCTGCGAACGCCAGTGGATCTTTCCACTCACGAAATGCTTGATAGTCGCGCGATTTGGGTTGTATGTCATCACCTGGTTTTGTTGCTGGCAGTGCAAGTGATAGCTTGCTGCTGGCGCGAGTGTTAGCGGTAGCGTGAGTACAATCGGCAGTGTGAGCGCGTCTAGCGCTGTTGATGCGAGCGGTGCGGCCGCCGGATCTGGGGTATGGCTGCCGATGTCGTGGAAGAGCGTCTACTTCAAGTCGGATGTTTCGACGTTGGACACCAGCAGATGCAAACTATAACATGGGGACATGCCGCTAGCGGCGACCCCTCGATCGTTCTTCGTTTGTGGTTGGTCGCACAAACGAAACTCCTTCATTCAGCATGCCGCGGGCGAAGAAGCGGGGGTGCCCGCCGAAGATAACAGTGGTCACTTCACGAGAAAACTGTTCGACATGCTCTCGTGGCTCGAAGGGCTCAAACATGCTGGAAAAGTGCGATGTAGAACCGCGATTGAAGAGAGGTACAAAAGTGTACTAGTTGCTACCCATCGGGTATTCTTTCCCCGCCGACTACATCAAGATCAATGGCAGTACACTATACGAACTCTTTGCCCGCTTGGGCCGACTAGAGCATAGATCCATATCTCACTAACGAAGTCCACGTCCAGCCTGGTGAGCAGATACCATTCACGTTAAGAATGTTCCAGCGGCACCGATCTGCGATACTGTGCAAGGTGTATATGATTGATTAGTTTGAAACAGCGAGTTGCAAGTTTGCTGACGGACATTCCTCCAACGGCTTTGAGGTAACGGTTTGCATAACACGGTAAGAATTGGCAGCTGATGCGAAAAACTCAAGAGTGGATCTGCCTGAAGAAGTGAAGGCACGCGAACCGTTTCGTGACGAGCTGGCAAAACTACCGACGGGATACCGACCGTATAGTTTGATTGGTATTGATCTATGTGTTCGAGCTCTGGCGAAAGTGATTACAATTGGTCAGCAGCGCAAGTAAAAGCGCGGTGGTCGGCTCCGCAGTTGGCATTTTCGCCGTACTCAACTCCGACGCAATCAACGGTCACGACAAGGTGAAAAGTGACGTCAACAAACGTCTCATCGGGTCAGGCGCGGGAGGCGCAAGCGAGCTTTGCGTGGACGGACTTTGACCTCGATTTTGACTGGTAAGTACTACCACCTCGCGCGAACCAACAATTTTCGATGCTGGTACAATAACTTGAAAAAGCGTGAGTCATGGCACGCACAAATCTTGGAATCGATGCCGCCGTTCAAGACTGCAAATTACGATCTCTACCGTGAGCGGCTCGGATTCTTCTGGCTGCATCTGCGATTTATGATTATCTTCTCAGCCGCGCGCAGCTTCCTTCAATGAAAATTCACACGAGATAAAAGTCAGATGTCGGCATTTGCCACGCTGACCAAGCAGTTAGTGATAACATGTTGGCGATTTGCAACATCACAATCACCGACAAGACGGTAATATCCACGCAAAGTAGGAAGCCCTCATTCGTGATGGCCACGCTGCCACCACCAGTGCCTACCAACTCTGCTGCGGGACCTTCCCCAACGAAGCTTGCCATAACTGCTGCGATCCTGCTAGCGCCCACAGGTTTGTTGCTGTCGGTGCTGGAGCCCTCAGAGTCTATGTTACTGGTTGGAGAGTGAAAAGAGCTTCAGACAATAGCTTCACGCTCGACGCCACTTTGAGCAATGGTCGCCATTCTAGTTTTCATGCTGCTCGTTATAGTCACTCGACTAGAGTCAGCGGTAAATATCACCATCAACCGCTGTTGGAGTTCCGCGCGTTGTTGAGCATCTTGTCTAGATAAGCATTAGCCTTTTCAGCGATTGTCATCATCAGGCTATCGATCTTCGCGCTGTCCTTGTTTATTTGTGCTGGGGTTCTCGTTTTCGTCCTTCCGTTGCGGTACGAAAGAGCCTCCTCAGCATGCCGCTTAAGGCGCTTCGCACTATCCGTCCCACTCTCGGCTTGACTGCTCGGCGTCGTATTGGCGCTCGAAGAAGCCCCGTGGTTGGGACGGAGGTCGCCTCACCACCTCTGCTGTCTTCTTCCTGCCATGCATCGATGTAAGCGCCATCAGCTCCGGTGACAAGGCAGTCACAGATGATCTCTGCACACCGACGATAGTGAGGGAATCCCCGATTGCGAAAATTGTAGAAGATCTCGACGTCCTTCTGTGACTTTCCGTCAGTGGATGTCTTTTGGTGGAACGCCCCCGCTTCATCGAAAACAGCTTTGTTGGTGCCTTCTATAAATCTGCTACCGCTGGCTTGTGTTACAGCATGAAACTTCTTGTAAAGCCGCATCACCATATGAAATTTGTTGCGGTACTGGGTAGCTGGCAACTATAATTGTGAACTTCTCTGACATCGATTGGCGATCCACTATTCTGACTAACTGTTAGGGAGTGTCAGCTAACATGTCAGTGCTCAAATGCATCTCCTTAATGCACCGTGATGCCTGACTAGTGAGGACCTTGGAGGCGTTTGCTCCTGCTCCAATTTGACACCGTGGGACCAAAAAAAATGTCAAAGGTCAACAAACCAAATTCTAAATACTACTGATTTAACATATCAAATGCCAATTTCTGTTTTAGTGACTAGACCAGTGTGGAGCCATACAAATAGTGACTCAGATTGTCTTTCGCGCTCATTCACAGGAGCTCACAGCAACAAGCAGCAGCAGCAGCAGCAGCGCACCGTACGAGCAGCCCATGGGCCATGCACTCGGCGTACATGCCGGCCACCACCTCGTCCGTGTGCAGTAGCCCAGGAGCGCCGTCTCGAGGTTCTGCGTGCTCTTGCGCCAGTCCCATGTGAGCCGAGGCTGGTGCAGACGCGCCGACAAGCGCCGCTCGACCTTCAAAGCTCGCGGTGCGCCGCATTTGGCGCTTGACCAGCAGCTGGTCAACGGTGTCTCGAGGTCGCGCCGGCGGCAGCGCTAGCACACGAGTTCCAGGTTTTTACATCCCAACGCGACCGACGGCGCAGCCACGCGCTCCTGCGTTGGGGGCAGTCAAGGAAAGTGCCAAATGCTCAGTTTGGCCAGATTCAGCTGTTGCGAAGTCGAGTTGCAGGGACTCATGCGTTCATATGGGTTTCTTTCATCGCGGTGCCATTCTTTTCCGAGACTCAAGGTCAGCGCTCCATCAGGTCACCAACTCACAAGTGCTGTCGCGCCTTTGCCAGCAAAGCTGACACAATCGAATAACTTAGCTCAGACAATGTATGTATTTGGCAAATTCACGTCTAGTTGAAATGAGTGCATCAAGCCGTCTGCGCCGCTGGCACGCTCGTGGGCTCTGCAAAGCCCTTCGCCTCGCTCGCCGTTGAGCCCGCAGTGCTTTCCTGCTCAATACTCGAGCGGTTGGAGCTCAGTGACGCGCGCTGCCGCTCCTTCTCGAGCTTATTGGCGGCCTTGACCTCTGCCACGCCACTTGCAACGTTGCTGGCCGCACCAGCAAAACCGCCGACCAGGTACCCGCCCGCTGCCACGCCACTCGCGAGCAGCACACCTCCGCCGGTCACAATGCCCTGTAGGATACCAAACCATGAAGCTCCAATCAGTCTGACAGTAACACGAGCAACCAAGATGCAGTCCACCAGCCTACCGCGACGGGAGCGGCGACCGCGCCGACCGTGGCCTTCTTTAGCCCACTCATGAACGTCGGCCCGGGCTTGTCAGTGGGCATCTCCTCGACCGTTGACGTGGACGTCTCGTTGCCGCTGCTCTCGCTCGAGGCCTTGCTGCCGCTGCGCTTTCGCGCCGCCAACACGCCTGCCTCGCCCATCTCCTTGACGCCGAGCGCCACGTTGGCGACCATGGCGCCCGTGCCGGCCACGACGGCCGCTGTGCCCATGATGACGCCGCCGAGCACGGTCTTCCCGCCGTAGAGCAGCCCCTTCATGGGAGCGTAGACGACGCCGCCGGCCGCGCGCTTGATGCCCTTGGAGCGCTCTGGCGCGTCGGGGTCCATTTCCTCTCCGAAGCGGAAGAAGTCCTTGAAGATCTTCATGGCGCGCTCCTTGGTCATGGGCTCGGCGCCGTCCTCGAGCCCGGCCTTGCCGAACAAGTCGTCTGTGACATGGGGACACGCCAAACCGTCAGCTCCTCTGGCGCCTGCATGCACCGCCTCGCCCGCCCTAGCGACGCACACTTCTGGCGCATCTCGCTGTTGGAGAGCACATTGTAGGCCTCGCCTACGATCTTGAAGTTCTCCTCGGCCTCGAGCGTGTTGCCCGGGTTCTTGTCCGGGTGGTACTTGATCGCCAGCTTCCGGTAGCTGCGCGGCACGACAACTCAGCGCGCGGACCTCGCGACGCTCCGCAGCAGCACAGCGACACGCACGCAGACTTGATCTCCTGCTCCGTGGCCGAGCGCGCCACGCCCAGGTTCGCGTAGTAGTCGTCCGAGCGCAGGTCCGCCATGGTCGCGGGCGGAAGGCAAGTGCCCTCGAGGTTGTCGCTTGCCTTTTCCTTCTCTCGCCGCCCCGCCCTGATTTTTCGCGACATTAGATCGCTATAACAGTGGAAAAATTGCTTTAATACTGTTTTATACTGATATAGAAGCGAAAATGGCGAGCGGAAAATCCACCGCCGGATTTTCCGCCAATTGTTTGTCTCCACTTCAGAGCCTATTGACCAATCAGAGGACAAAATTCCCGAGGAAACTGAATCGTTACTCACCGCCAGTCGAGCGACACCAACAAAGTTGACAGCACGCCGACGCGAGTAATCTGCGCCACACGCGATCGACCTTGACGTCGAACGCACTCGTCAGCAGATGTGAATGGGAGGTATTTTCCAAGGACCCGAAATAGCAGAGACGTGAAAAACCGTCAGCGGTGCTGCCAAGTGGCCATGGCTGTGCACAGCAATTGGGGCTCGTAATTTTCGTAATGGGGTTTTTGCAAGCGCTCGGTCCTGCGGCAGTGGTGCTGCTATGCATGCTGCTCGCTCCGGTACGGACTGTTAATGGCGAAGGCTCATGCCTAAACCTCCAGGCTCCTCCACGCAAGGTCCGTAGTCATCTCAGCGATATTTGAGCTGCATCACTATTCTCAACTTTTTGTTTTTGGTCTGCCATCAGAGCGCACAGCCGCTAGTCTTCTGCAACTGGTACAAGTCCAGGAGCTGCTGCCTGCCGGCGCACGACGCCGACGCCCAGGGAAAGTTTCTGGCACTTATCGACGCCGGTGACGCTTGTGCCAAGTTCCAGAACCCAGCCAAGCGATTTTTGTCGGTTGTGTTTTGCCTTTCTTGCGATCCGCGGCAGCCCGACTTCTTGTCGGCACCCGCCAACGACAGATTCTTCAACTCGAGCCAGAGCACGATCAAGATCTGTGCCAGTGTTGCACAGCGTGTACGGCCAGAGCTCTTTGGTGATTGCGGACTCACGGTACCGGATGATCGGGAAAACGTGTGCTCGCCCAACTCGCCTGTTGTGCCAGAAGTAACGTGGCCCGATTGCGACGATGGAAATTATGTGTGCCAGGACAGCTCCTCAAAGGACTGGTACTGCTCGGACGAATCATGCGGGACAAGCAACACACCCAATGGGTTCTTGGACTCGCCCTGCAACAGAACGGAGCACACTTGTGGCGGAGTACTCATGTTCCTCAACGACAATCGAGCGGCAAAACCTCCGGCGTTCGAGGACTATGCCGTCGAGATTGTCGATCAAGAACAATGTTTGGAAGCTGCAGGAGACGACGCAAATAGCAGTGCGAGGTGCTCGTGCTTATCGAACCCCTCGTCTGCCGTCACTTGGTCTCGGGACGCGTGGAGGATACAGTCGCTGGTGCTGCTCGCAGTCATATTTATTCAAGCAGCATGCATAGAAGGACCTTGAAAATCATGGAGAAGATGTACCATACAGAAAAGCGTTGTGCGAATGCAAATGATTGTTAGTATCCGTTATGGCCGCAAGACGCCTCCGGCAGCTGCACGTTCCTTCTCGCTCTCCGTGCGCACCTCCATCGACTCGAATCCTTCCGTCTCATCCTTCTTGTATGTTGCCGGCTTGGTCCCGTACTTGATAAAGTAGGTGCCTTCGATCAGCGCAACGAATTCAGGCCAGAGCTTGAGGTGGCCCAGCATAATCTTGGCTGCGGCGGTGAGCGGGACCGACAACATCATGCCAACGACGCCCCAGAGCAAACCCCACGCAGAGAGCGACAGAATCACGACAACGGGGGCGATCTCGAGCTTCTTGCCGAAAACCTTGGGCTCAATGAAATTGCCGACGAAGCCGTGAAAGCACATTGGCAACACAATGGCCAAGAACTTCTCCATCGGGTTCATGAGCGACGCTGGCGTAATGGCAATGATGCATATGGGCAGCACAGACGCGATCATAGCGCCGACGTTCGGTATCCAGTTGAGGATGAACGTGAGGATGCCCCAGACAATCGCGAGCCCGACGTTCAGCGAAACGTACACGATTGTAACCAGCAACGCAACGAAGAGCGACAGGAAGCACTTGAGTGTCACGAACCGCTGGATGTCGTGGTCAATCTTGGACCAGACACCGCCGGCGTCGCTCGCGCGCGTGCGCGTGCACAGGAAGTACGTCAGGTAGATGACCGTGACGAACATGACCGAGAACAGGTCCATGGTCTCGGTGATGACGACGCGCGCGAGCTTGTCGATGTTGTCGTGCAGCGTCGTGGTGATGTTCATGGGCAGTCCGATCTGGCTCAGCAGCGTCTCGACGCCCTCCACAAGGTGGTTGTAGCCCGACTGGTAGGCGTTCACGTCCAGTCCGTGCACCGACAGCACAGTGATGTATCCAAGCAGCCCAAAGAAGACGGACACCACGCTGACCGCGCACAACGACGCGAATGCGCGCGAGCAGCCACGCGACTTGCGGCGCGCATGACGTCCCCTCGACGTGCAGATGCACAGGAAGTACCGCGGCGACACGTCAATGACCTCTACCAGCGGGTCGACGAGGTACCTACACGAATCAAGATCCCAGCGTCAGTCGAGCACGATTGCAGACGCCTTCAAACGTGTCGCTACGAGGTTCGCACATGAGGAAAATGGCGAGGAAGAAGGGCACGAGCACGGTCTGGAACCACGAGAGCAAGTAGCACGTGGCCGCAACGCTAGCAGTCGCCGTCCACGCCACGTTAGTCCGCTGTCCACGCCTCTTCAACACCAAGCAGCGCGCTTACCCCGTGGCGAGTAGCGCTCCCTTGACCTCGAACGCGAGTCGGCGCACGGGCCGCTCGAGCGCCGCGATGACGTCGTGCGCCACCGAGTGGTAGAATGAGTCGCCCCCACCCGACGAGAAGCCGCCGCCCACACGGTGCACGTCGCTGGCGGCGGCGCCGTTGACGAAGTAGCCGTCCGAAAACTCCGAGTCGACGACGGTGGAGGAGCTGCCGGCTGGCGAGTCCAGCTGCACGTGGGCGAGCGCCGCGACGGCCGAGGGCGAAGAGCCCGACGCGCTGCGGCGCAGCGGCCCCGGCGGCCCCGCCACGTGCGGGGAGTCCATCTCCAGCGACGAGTACGCAACGTCCTTCTTGCCTAGCGACAGCTTCATGGCGAAATGGCGCTGTCAGCGCTGTCTCTGGAAAGTGCCCGCTAAAATTAGGTCGACGTGATTACACTAGAATTGAGACGGCAATGCCAGCATCTGGTGAACAGCGGACTTTTAACAAAAGTGGACGCGATTTCAATATTTAAGTCAAAATGGGTACTAATGCCGTGCTGTGCACGGAGAAGCTCTGGATTTTCCTTATTTGACATCGGAACTGGCAATTGGGCGTTGTCGCCTTCGGCTCCAGGAGTTCGGGGAACCCGATGTGAGCGGTAGCGAACAATTGCAAGAAGAATTGTTCGGCAACGCTATTTTGGTGGAGGCGGCAATGATTCTCAGTACCTGCAACGCGCATGACGTAGTTTGCGATTTGGCGGTGAACATTAGGTGTCGTCGACTCGATTGGTGGCTCTGTTGTAGAGGCTAGTGGCGATGAATTGAAGAAACGACCAGCAGCGACGTGAGTGTGTAAAGTGGCGCGAGCTTGTCGAGGTGTAAAGCATGACTGACACCAACTTTGGCGCTCCCGGTCCCATTGTCGTGTTGTTGGTGGAATGGCTCGTTTTGGATGGTGATCATGGGGCTATGTTGGGTGGATCGAGGATTACCGGCCCTGAAACAAAGAGTCTTGAATTTCTGTGATGTGAGTTCGGCGAGCTCGGAGTCGTCGAGCTTGGTGATCAGCGCACAGGCGGATCTAGTACTCAGTATCCCGGTGTTGGATGGTAGGGAGTGGAGTTAGCCGAACGAACGGAGGCGAGTTGTCGTAATCTTCGTCAGTGGCGGTGTGTAGTACATTATGGGCGGTGACTCTCAGGAACATAGGCAGCAGCGGCATCAGTGGAGTAGCTAGCGACGTGCGCGTCCAGCGAAGCGTCATAACCATTCGTATGGCCTGTGTTGTCACGAATGGTGACTTTGCAAGCAGCTGTGGAAGCAACGAGTTGGTGTAGTGGTAGTGAGAAGCCTTGAAAGTGCCGTGTACTCGTGGTTCGGCCGCCAAGCGTTCGAGCTTAGACTAGTATCTGCAAAATCCCGTGAACAGCTAATGGATCGAGATCAATGTAGCAGATCGTGCGCATAGCGCTCGTCGAGTACGAGCGACTCAAGGCAGTGGGCGCGTTACCGACGTAAATTTGGATTTGGAATGCAGTTATTCGCATTGTGGTTAAGGTTTCGCCGACGGGTCTGCTGCGCATGGGTACCGTATATTAGGATGCATAAGTGGTGATTAGTGCGTGTCAATGGTTTGCATCAATTCGTGACCACTTAGTGTTGAAATGGTTACCAAATGTGCGGATTCACTGTTGTGCGAGTTGTTATTCGAACCCCAATGCTGGTTGGCGCTCTGGTGTCGAATAGGGCGGCCTCACTTCTGCGTGAATACGACATAAACTAAGTTTGCGAATACGTAGGAGACGAGAAAGCTGGAGTAATTTGTAATCTCGAAAGAAAATGCGGTAGGGAGGTTGCTGTTGATAACCGTATCAGCTCCTCAGCGTGCAAATGTAACTCCGAAAGGTTTGCATCAGCAAAGTTTACTGGCAAACGTCACAGCGACAAATGAATCCAAGATCATTTGAATAGCGGACTGTGAGCTCATCCCCAGGCATTATGTCAATAAGTGTGATCACAACAATCTTCCGATTTGGTCCATTGCAAAGTTCGATAAAGCTGCAATTCGGGGAACACGAATGATTGATAAATCGGCACAGGCTTCCACAATTGAAAGCGTCGATGAATGCTCGAGTCTTCTGTTGTGTCAGCGATTTAAGTTGTACAGTATACCCAAAAGAAAGCGATGTGGTCTTGCTGGTTTCATCGAAAAGAAGTCCGCAGTATTCACCAACAATTGTTTCAGATGGAAGCATCTGTGAAGTCACAAGTTCTCGGCCAAATTTGTGCCAGACGATAGTTAGACCAGGAAATTCGGAAATCCGATTCTTGCATATTGACGTCGCGCTGCAGTTCGATGTAGTGCAGTATATACCAGAGACCGCATTCAAGCATAAAAATGGTATGCAGATATCTTGGCAACCACATAAGTCAGTGATGCAATTCTCAATAGGAAAAGAGACTCGATTAGGATTCGAACATTCTTCCAGCCGCTCGACGTCCACTGGCCATGGTGCGGCCAACCAGTAGTCTTCGGGAGGTGGCTGAGGACGCGTAGCTTGAATATAAGATGTGTGATCACAACACGGTGCGAGCTCACTTAAATCTTCTGATGATGGCAGAGATTGTACCACACTAAGCCATTCGGTGATAAGAGTTTGGCGACGTTGCATAGCTGATGGAGTGGTGTGTGGCTGAACCAATGGATGAGATATATGAAAAGTAAACGGACCAACTAGGGAGGTAAAGAAAGTAACCGGAGCTTTCGGAGATAGTATTTTTCTCGACTATCATCAGTTGTATCGGGTTGAGAGATATCTGGCAATCGTGCGTGTACCACAGTGATCATTACAGGAAGTTTTCGTCTGGTAATTGTGTGTGTTGTTTGCTGGGGGTGTGATTGTAACAACTGAATTCCAGTTTTTGATCTTCGCTTTTCCCATAACTGAATATATTCAGCCAAGCATAGTTCTTCCAATGAGTTTGGTCGATAGATGTAATCCAGATATTGACTGGACACGTGGAGCGCACTCGGATCACTGCTCAGCAATACGTCAATATCTCCGTCATTGTTCACAGCCCGCTCCACCGACTCCAGGAAAAGCTTGACAAAAGAATGGGAGGAGTATACAGCTGATTCACGATCCAAATATAACGCAGCTAAAGGAGCAGATACTTCTTGAGCGTTCGAGAGTGAGCAGAGCATTGATCGAATATGGTGAGTGCCAACTTTAAAAGTGTCAGACGCGTCCAAGTCTGCCCTTGATGCCTTATCGAAAGCATTAGCGTGGAGTGCAGCAAGATTTTCAACTGAGTTTTGCTCTTTGGTGCTGTACTTAACCATATAAAACCCTTTTTCAGGTCCTGTCACTCAGCATAGGAATCAGCTACTATAACAAAGTGATTACGAGCATGTAAAAAAAAAGCGTACCTTCACCAGCAGCGAGAAACTTGACGTCATGGTTTGTTTTGAATATCGCCGCGATTAATGGTATGTAACCTTTCACATACTCATTGCCATGGGCGCGGTCAAGTTCTAATGTATCGTCACTAGTCCAACGCAATTCTGGACAAACACTTTTTGGAAAAAACATACGGCAAACCTTCCCAGTTGGTGTTCGCTTAGTTTTCTTGAAACATGATACCGAATGGGACCATCGGTGATGCTGAAATGTAAGCAGCGCTTTTGAAAATATGAGCGAGGCATTACTTGTGCTGTCGGTTGGTAGTTGGAGCGGTTCTGGGTGCGCAATTTGCTGAAATATGCTTCCTTCAGATAACAAAATGCGGCTATCATCATCAATCTTCTCTTTAATACGCGCATCTAGAAGTTCACTCCCCCCCATATGTAGCGCTGCACTGACCACACACTGTTGTAGGTGGTCGATAAGCATTTTTAGAAGGACGTTGAAAGTGTTGGTGTGTAAACGCTACTGGTTGCAATGTTAACACTTTGCAAGATGGGCATTCTAGGCTTGCTCCGATCGGAACAGATGCTGTAGTAATTGATCCGACATAGCGCTTCACTCGATCTTTAAAATCTTGACTGCGTAAAAGCACATAGTACTCATCCACGGTAGAAGGTAGTCCGTGAACCCATATAAGCATATGACAGTGTAGATCACCAGTAGAATTCTGGCTCTCCACTGCTCCAAAGTACGCTTTTGTGTACCCAAAAATGCCGCCTCCAACACGAGGAGCGTTGGATTGAACGTCCCAATTCAGAATCGTATCAACAAACATGTTCATCACTCGATTAAAGTATTTTGCGCATGCCACGGGGTTTTCAGTAGCAATTTTCCCAAGGAGTGCTTTACTAATTTGAAACTGGTTGTTGAGTTCGTTTTCAACATTACCAACAAATGATGGCTTGAAATCTCCGGAGAGGTATGCAATGCTGAGTGTAGTGGAGCTGCACGGTGAAATTGTAAAAAATATAGCTGGCTGCCCCAAGAACATCATCATAGACATCAAATCGGCCCGAGATTGTGTTTTTTCTTCGTTTGACCCCCAGTACGCTCGCATTCCAGTGGATATACGAGAGTATAAGTCTTGAACAGATTGACTTACAGCGGGTTGAAGAGGCGGCGGCTTATTGTTTTTAAATGCTTCCAATCGAGCTTGCTTATATAGGCAATGCGCGAGCAATGCGTCTCGGTCTGTATTTGCCGCGCTACGTGCCATTGCAGGAGACAATTTTGCTTTTATATATACAGCATTGAGAGCACGATGTCTCGCGATAACATCAAACGCAATGAGCATAAAAGTTGGGTGGCGGGCATGTCTTCGAGATGAGAGTCTAAGACAATAACGGACGTATTCTTCAAGACCTATTTTGATTTCTCGATTTTCATCGAGTCCACCACGACCGAATGGGTACAGCTCACAAAATGACAACGCCCAGTATTTTGGATCAAAGTCAGATTGAATCACATTCGAACGATAAACCACAACATCGCGATGCTCCAAAACACGCTGTATTGCTTCATCGTTGCCTTCGATATTGTGAGAGGTCACGATACCACTTGCTACTTGCTCAATAATCTCTTCTTCAGCAGTCACAATATCACCTGCACTCCCCGGTGTGTTAAATCGGGCAAGCACATTGTCTAAGCAATCAGCGATTTCCTGGGATTCACTTTTCTTACTGGTGCCAGTCGAATTGGGTTTACCGTAAATGCCAGATTTCGATTTTTCCTCTTGGTCATCACTGTTGGTATCTCCACTTTCTGCTTCGTCCACTGTTCTATCCACAACGACCCGAGTAAATTGTATTGTGTCGTCCACGAGTTCCTGGCTTTGTTCTGTAGCATCGTACATATGATTGTTTGCGAGATACCACTGAAGTTGGTGCTGTAACCTGTGCCACCTCACTTCATATTTTTTGTACGTAGCAATTTTCTGTGCAGATGTCATTGCACCAACCATAGTAACACGAAAAGAGCCTGACGACACGATCTCTCTCGGCAATAATTGCGCTGGTGGATCTGGCAATGCGCGAAATAAATAGGCGTGAGACCTAATTACAGAGTGTTTACCGCCTCGAACAACTGAAAGGAAGCGGCTTGGTTGTGTCAGATTTAACATTGCGTTCTCAGTCAGTGTTGTGTCATCGAACTTACTTGGCAACACTCCAATGAACAATCCGTTTGCAATTGCAAACTTAGGAGGTTTCTGTAAACTCTTGTTGTTTAGTGAAGTGTTGCACGATCTACAGAGATTCAACACTGCGTTCCCTTGCACAGATTTTACTCCTTTCTTCGACAACATCACGTTTTGCAATTCATTCGACAGAGAGGAGCAGTCATAGAATGCTCTGAGTTCATTCGGCAGATCATTTGCGACCTTCAGGCGTCGTCGCATTGAGTCGATCAAGGAAGAACATTTTGAGATGTCTTTCTGGATGATGTTAGATCTTGGACAAAGGCAGTCACAAACGGCGCACACAAGTTCTTCTTCTGTGTTGACTCTAATGGCTTTGCAGCACCGCTGATAGATTTGCTGCTTCACTTCCTCAGATATCTCAATGAACCCATTCGTGTTGTCCAAACCATCCAAAAAACCGCGTGAAGCCAGTCCTGCGAAGATATCATTACATGTTGATTGATCGTTTTCAATTCCCTGGTCTTGCTCCTCATCAGTGCCACGGTTACTTGATGACACTCTCGGCGTCAGTCTGCTTCTTCTTTCTCTAGTTCGTTGTCGATCGACCTCACGAACTTGTGATTCCTGCTCACGGGAAAGCCTGCTTCGAGCTTGTCGTTTTTGAGCAGCACCATGCGTCGTACATTTGGTCTCAATGTTGTCCGCTTTACGCTTCCACTGCTTCATTGTATCTGCTGAGTTTTGAGGTGGTGAATATCTCACGAGCAGTACCACACATGGCGCATCCCATCAATCAATTGCACCATTTCCAGAAATTTCATTGTATTTGCTACGGTGATTTTGAACCGCGTACCAATCTGCAGCCGTCACGAAAACGGGACTTGCTGAGATCGCGATCAGATCAGATCACGAAGTAGCATTTTGAGGGATTAGAAGGAGGCTGATGAGAAGAGAGCAGCTCGAAGTGAGTTGGCAAGAGCGCAGTGGTTGGCGATGGTTAACGATAGGAATGACGACTCTGGATCTGCAGTTCCAGGTTTAGGCTTTGGGTTTGTAGCGTATTGGCTTTATACGGCAACTACTAATATCCGTGTTGGTGCGATTAGTCTTGTCAAGCGCATTCAGTTGCTCGTTCAGCAGCGGTATTGGATTCTTCTCGTAGTCAAGTATGCATTGATCACCACGGCGAGACCGACCAGTGACTAGGATGAGTGGTAAGTAGCTTCGCGTTGATATCTCTATGGATGTGGTTGAGCGCCGTGAAGCACCGGAACAGATCCGTTTGTTTTGTTCGGACAGTGCCAACACCCCCCGCCTTGGGTTGCTGCTGACGACGATACGGTTAGCATTTGCCTGATTGAGTTTCTGCTGCTACGTTATACGCCAGATTCGTCATCAACCGCACGTTCTGAATCAGCATATGCAAGCCTCGCTGTTGACGAAGTAGATCAACTCATCTCCTTCCCTGAGACGCCAAGTCAACTGCACCGCGACGCATAACAACTCTAAGCTCCTCTACACAGTTGATTGATACTGCCTTGATCACTACTACACGTCCTTCATATATTGAGCGACAACCCCATACCGGCTTCGGCGCCGCTGGAGTTTGTTCATCGCACTCTAATCCTTGGTGAAGCAAAGCACACATCCATGGACCCTCACAGCTTCTTCGAGAAGGTCCATCTATAGAAGATCCGCATGATTTATAGCCAATGATACCCCTTAATCGGGGCTAAAATAAATACTTTCATCCAATCAAAACGTAGTTATACAAACCACCAGCCCGTTGCCTTCATTTTCGAATCGAGCTCATTTGAACAAGGCGGTGGCACCAGCTTTTCCGAGTCCTCGGGTCGAGGATCTGCGCTCCCCTTCGTGCGCGCGGAACCTCCCCTTGGACGCCGCCGTCTCCATGTCGCCCTTGTCTCCGACGTGCACCACCACGAACGACCGCGGGTCGCGTCCTGGTCCTCGAGCAACTGAGCTCCATTTCAAGCTGGGGAGTACTAACGGGCGCAAGGCAGCAAGCGCAAGTAGGAGAACGAGTCGCTGAGCGCAATTCATTACAACCAGGCATCAAGTAGGGTAGTGAGCAAGCCAAGGAGCGCAGGGAGCAGCCAACGAGCAAACCTCTACAATGACCTATTGCCTAACGCTAACACTTTTTTTTCTGATCACACAGTAATATTCGTGCAGCGGGACCCCCCAGCTTAAGCTGCGTTTCGATCAAATGAACATGTCGAGCGAAGATCAAGAGCGCGTTAGCACGCTGGACCCTTTGTTTCTGGCGCTGTAGTCACTTACAATTTTGTATGCTCAACAGCAACCGATCACCTCACAAGTATTCTCATTCAGGCCAGCAGAATAGAGACCCAAGGCCTCCAAACACCGTTCTCTCTGAGCGTACACGAGCACCGCACAATGATGAATTCCAACAACCAGCTACAAGTGATGATATCCTTTGGCAAAGATCCGATGCGAGTTTGTGCCTCAACGGAATTCCCGCACAACGCTAAAAGACATGACAGGCTCTCAACTGCACTACCCCCACTAATCACCATAGCCAAATGCCGGAGTACCCGTCAGCGATTTCATCCAGCAGCGACTCGACCACAGAGTCCGGCATGCTTGTCGTCACCAGCTGCTCCCCGCTCGAGGTGCTCAACGATGCAGCATTTACGGCCACCGTGGCGCCACCGACTGCACTCGTTGAGCCCAGATAGAAAGAAATCTTCTTGTTGGTATGGGGCGTGCGCCAGTGCTCACTTGCACCACTCAGTCCGGACTAGGAGGTAGCGACACAGACCCTAGGTGACCGGGAGACTTTGACGAGCTACCAGCGATGGTCACATTGCCCACGTATGATCCAGTGCTCAACCTGTACCTATAGTTACTGATCTGCTGGAGCCGTCAGAGCTATCATCAGAACTCACCGACACCACGCCTGAAAAAAATCAACACCGAAGCGCTGATTGTCACACCCACAGCTCTACCGCTGTCGACACAGGACGAAGCATCACTTCCCAGAATCACGTCGTCGCTCAAGGCACCGACACCGATTATGCCGAGCTCAACGACAAAGAGCTGCTTCGGACCCCGCTGCCGCTGCTCCAGGCTGGCACAGAAATCGTGCCGTCGCCGCCGCTAGAGGTGCTCGCACCCGTGGCAATTGTCACAATGCGGCCCGTGCTTCCCGTCGTGATGCCGCTAAAAACGCGGGCGTTACTCTCGTCCAAACCGCTTGTGCTAGACGCTGCAGCAGACGACGACTCCAAGGGCACGTCGACGCAACTCGCGCTGCAGACACTGCTGTCCTGGGCAAAATCCTCCAAAATGACTTCCAGTGCAGCCCGAAGCCGAGACGACGCCTTTCGCGTGGCTACCAGCAAGACTATCCGACCACCTGCTAGTTAGTGGCCACTATACTCGCCGACGTTATGCGCCGCCGGAGATCAAAGCATATAGCAGCGCTCGTCGAGCACGAGCAGCAATGCGACCACCGACGATAAAATTGCCCCTCGCCAACAAGGCTCGCTTGAAGTGGCCGGTTGACGGTGTCCTCTACTACCGACAGACGCAAAGTTCTCGCAGTCAGAGAATGCTGCGCTTTCTCCGGACAGGCTGTTAGTGTCGCCAGTCACCGCCGGATGCAGAGCTGCTTGAAACACGCACAGCTCCGCTCTCCACGTCCTCGCCACAGCGCTTGAACCCACGCTCACCGCGCCGACTCGCTAGCACCACTCGCCGCCCGCGCCACTCGACGACGCAGCACTTTACAGGGAGATGGACGCGCTGCTGCCATCCACGGAAGATCCTCCTTCGACCTCGATCTTGCCGGCAACAGATTACAGCGACGATCCGATTCCAATACCCACGGACCCACTCGACACGCCAAAGTCGCCACTCGTCACGCTCACGTTGCCGCTGCTGCTACTGCTGCTGTTCGCAGCACCGAGCGTCGAGAACACCACTGTGCCGGTCGTCGACAAGCCATCGCAACAACAGAACCGCCAACAGAGCCGGATGACGACCCTCCATCCACCATCACATTGCCGCCCACGCCCTGAGCGTTGCTGGAGCGGAGGACCTTCACAGACTGCGCCGCACTCGCGCTGTCCACCTATCCGCCCTGCAACAACACGTCGCTGCCGACGCTGCTGCCGACGCTGCTTCCCTGGATGATACTGATACCACCTCCAGAACCGCTTGACACGAGCACCGCGCCAGACAAACCGCTGCTTGAGTTGCCGCTTGACACGCTCACGTCACCGCCAGCGCCGCTCGACGAAGAACCGCCGAACACACGCACAGAGCCACCAGAGCCGCTCGACGACGACACACCGCCGCTCACAGACACATTGCCGGACGACCCGCTCGCAGAGTCGCCTCCGCTCGCCAACACAGACCCGCCGGATGCCGACGTGCTAGAGCCACCGACAACGCGCACAGCGCCACCAACAGACATCGTGCTGGATCCACTGCTCACCAACACTTCGCCCGACGCGCCATCCACCGTCGAGCCAGACTGCACTCGAACCGCACCCGACACGCTGCTTCCAGATGACACGGCGCTAGACACGGACACATCGCCGCTGCCGGAAACACCCGATCCGCTCAACAACGACACGGAACCTCCCGTTGACTGACTGCTCGCGCCGCCAGACACAGACACGGAACCGGCCGTAGACGCCGACGTGCCAGACGACACACGGACCGAGCCGCTGCCGCTGCTTGTGCTCGCAGAATCGCCCGACACCACCGTCACGTCGCCTGAAGATGAGCTTGCGGACGTGCCACTGCCGACCACCGTGGCTCAGCTCGGACCCGTAGACGTCGTCGCGGCAGCGCACCTGCTGCTCGCAGTGCCGTGCACTCGAATCACTGTCGAGCTACGCCTTCCCCACCAGCACCTTGCCAAGGTGACCTTGCGCTGCCGCGTCTTCTTCGCTCGCGCATCTCCAAGAAACTCTTCGAGCAACATGACCTTCTACCTGTATACGAAAGTGACATTGTATATAATATAGCAGTGTATAGACAATTATTGAACTTGTTTTTTGTATAAAACAGTTTTGTTTTTCGTTTTCCCAGACCCGAAACATTAAATGTAGCAGTTGAAGGTTACGCGAAGGTAAAGTTGCGGACGGACAGAAGACACGCAAAATGTACCCATCACTGTACACAGCATTATGATTTTTATAGAGTTTTTATACTATACTTACCTATGGAAGTTACCAATACAGCGTAACCAATTATTAGTTGTTTAAGGCTTTTGGCTCCAGTCAGACGAAAATCGGTCAATCCCTGTAACAACTCTGGATAAAATCCAGAGAACTCGAGTGACAAAAGTGGTGCGGATGAAAATGAGAAAACTACGTACAAGACTTCGCTTTGACTCAGGGAAAACGTGCTGTCGTTGACAAATCTCAGAGTGGGGGTCGAAACGTGGTGTTCAAGTGCTCGAGTGCACGTTTGAAGTGCGAGCTTTTCAATCACGAAAGCAAAATGCTCACGGATTTGTCATCAGCGGCTTTAACCTAAAGCAAAATGGCTGTTCAGGCTAGACGAAGGTTACCAGTCGACAGGTTGCAGAGCTAGCTGTGAGAGAGCAAGCAGTCAACGCGAATAGAAAGGTCTCGGCTAAGGCTTTGCAACACCAAATCCAGGTGGTGGCAGCAAATCATGTACAACACGCATGGTCTTTCGAGTCCGAGATAAGATTATCGACAAAGCAATAGGCAACTACATCTCTGATTTTAAACAAGTGCCTTCCCTTCTCGAAGAGTTCTGCAAAAGAAATCCAACGAGCCACTATTGTTTCGAGTGCAACCAAGACGTTCAATTTGAGCGTGCATTCCTGTCGCATCCCTATGTTAGCAGACATGGGCAGCACGGCCAAACGATTCTTGGCATCGACGGCTCATACATGCGACATCAAGTTTATCACGAGGTGATGCTCGTCCTCGTGGGCCGCGATGGGGTCAATTACAACATGCTTCTTGCTGTCGCACTGTGTGCTGAAGAGGATGGAGGGAAGTGCAGCTGGCTTGTGTCCAACTGCATGCGCGCGGGTGTCAATTTTGATGGCATACCAATTTTTACTGATCGTGGAAAAGGTCTCCGTTCTGCAATCAAGACCAATGATCCTCGTGCTATTGTTCGGTATTGCTCTAGGCATATTCTTGCCAATATCAAATCTACATTCCGCGGCAATTTTCCGTGTTATACTGAGACAGTTCTTTACCGAATTCAAAAAGCTGAAACACTCGACGAGTACCGTTCAATCCTAGCCACACTGCCATTGACCCACCCTGCTATTGCTACCTATTTTGAAGGCATCGACCCCGAGAAATGCGCAATCCACTCTAGTTCAATTCAAAACGCGAAGATGTATGGGTGGTACACTACACGCTTTGTCGAATCAACGAATGGAGCAGCTATTCCTGCGCGCTCCCAGCTACCATTTGAATTCTCCCCGTCTGTTGGTCGAGTTTATGGACGATGCGAACGAAAACCAGACAGAAGGTGAGAAGTGGTTGCGAGAGGGGTGAATTGTAACTCCGTACGCCAAGCGATTGATTCAAGAGCAACAAGAACAGACTGGATTCTATGTGGTTCATCCCAGCGCTCATGGAAAAGCATTTATGCGGGATACTAGAGGTGTTTACGTGCAGCATAGAGTTGACATCGAGGCCATAAGTTGCACACTCTCTTGTGATGAGGTAAGTCGGGAAAATCGATCCACGACACCTCGCGTCAGCCGGCTTGCACTAGAGCCCGGCTGAGAAACAGGTATAGAGAGCACACAGGCAGGGGCTGGATCCTGTGTGAACTCTGAGCAAGCCCTGGACTATAAGGAAAGTCCGAGGCTCGCTCTGATCATTCACACGTTGTGTAACCCCTTGAGGAGCAGACCCTTTTGATCGGGTTGTCGTAACACGCCCAGATATAGATCTAGGCTGCCACCACAGCTCACTCGGACACACAATCACTACGCTAGTGACAAGAAGATATGCCCGTGCAGGTGTATGAACGCAAGCCGCGCGCATTCAGGTGGTCTCTGTCTTTTTAGGCCCAGACCTCGAGTCTTACACACGAGCTAAAAGAATACACGCTCCAAGCCGACAGACACTCGTCGATCTGCCGGCTGAGCACTCACACACACTGAATGTAGAGCTAAGCTACTGTAGGGGGAATATGAACACCGGGGAGGTCGGGAATGCACCGGGGAGACCGGGATAACCTCTGCACGTCGCGGGCTACCCTCCCGTCCAGCGCGATACTTAGCGCACCGAGGTTGTTCACCAGTGAAGAGAGACACAGTGGCAGCACGGCTTGGACCTGCGCTGCTGATGATCGGAAACGAAGGAGAGTCTTCTGCCCGAAAGGGGAAAAGAGAGTGTGTATTTTATGTAAACCCTACTGGTGTGGGCAACGACCCAGCGGTCGGCCCTCTACTCGTGCCTCCTATTCGATGAGTCCGGTCCGGTCATCCGCTCCCTTGTCTCACCCGTCGGGAGAACGTGTTGGTTGCCGCGTAGCCGTATAGCTCGCAGAATGACGTTAGTGAGGACTCGTTGCGGTTACGGATGCCACGTGCGAATTGGCCGCCGCAGCGTTCGTGGCCGGGACCCCGGTAAAATTTATCATTAAAATCTCCGATGATGAGGGTGAGGTCGCGCGATGTGACCTGCGTGCGCACAGCTACGAGGTCTGCGTAGAAGCAGTCGCTTTCTTCGGTTGGTCTTCCCATGTGGGGAGTGTAGGCGTTGATCACGTTGGCTCACAAAGGGGAGCCGCTGCTGTAGCGTGCAGATCCGGTCTGAGGTGAAATGGTAAAAAATGGAATGATGGTCATCGAAGACTACCTAGAAGTCAATTTCTAAACCGTAGGACGGTCTTTATAAACGTTTGAAACGTTTCTATCATTTCTAAAGGGCAACCTAGGGCTGCTATAGCACGAAGGGGGAGGACAAATATCGACCGGCGCCCCGCGACGAGCAGCAGCAGCAGTATGTCGGCGCTCTCCCCCGTGGCGCGCGCGCAGCTGCGCAACCCTGTGGGCCGCGTGCGCGGCGGCGGCGTGACGGCCGCGGTGTTCGGCGGCACGGGCTTCCTGGGGCGCTACGTGTGCGCGGAGCTGGGTGCGTGGGCCGTTGGCGCGGCGATGGAGGCGGCCGTTCTGGTGGTGCTGACGGCGGACCCGCAGGCATGAAGGGCAACGCGTTCATCGCGCCGTTCCGCGGAGACGACATGGAGGTGCGCCACCTGCGCGTGAACGCGGACCTGGGCAACGTGGCGCTGCCGCCGTTCTCGCCGCGCGACCGCGACTCGATCCGCGCGGCGGTCGAGGGCGCCGACGTGGTCATCAACCTCATCGGCAAGCACTACCAGACCAAGCACATCCTGCCCTGGTGGATCAACTTCACCTACGACGACGTGCACGTCGACGTCGCGCGCACCATCGCCGAGGTCGCCGCCGAGGCCAAGGTCCCGCGCTTCATCCACCTATCGTCCATCCTCGCCGAGCCCAACTCGCCCTCGCAGTGGGCCGCCTCTAAGTTCCGCGGAGAGATCGCCGTGCGCCAGGCCTTCCCGGACGCCACCATCGTGCGCTCGGGCGTCATGTTCGGACCTGAGGACCGCCTGCTCACGTGGACGGCCGACCGCATGGTCTACGGCGGCGTGCCGCTCGTGGACAACGGTGCCGCCGTCGTGCAGCCCGTGGCTGTGCAGGACGTCGCCAAGGCCGTGTACGCCATCTCGCAGGACCCGACCATCAAGGCCAAGACGTTCGAGCTCGTCGGCGACGAGGAGTACTCGTACAAGGAGCTGGCCGACTACGTCTTCGACGTGACCAAGCACGAGCCGGCGCTCTTCAACCTGCCGCTGCCGGTCGCCGAGGTCATCGGCAAGTTCTGCGAGCAGTTCCCGGACCCCAAGTTCACGGCCGACTGGGCCGTGCGCCTCAGCCTGGACCAGCTCAAGAAGTCGGACCTGCCGGGTCTGCGCGAGCTCGACGTCGAGCCGCTCAAGATGGAGAAGGAGGCCCCGAACTTCCTCATCAAGTACAACCCGGGCGGCCACTTCCAGGAGGTGTCTGGCTACCATTAAGCGTAGTGTCGGCGAGCTACTCGAGTCGCGGCGGGGTTCGATCGATTGGCGACCGACCGACCGGCCGCCCACTGTATTCATCGCCCGTTGGAGCTGGAGAGCAGGCGGCCTCGGGCGTTTGCGGGCCGGTAACGTCACCGTCAAGAATAAAAGAACCATGCAAGGCACGATGGATTGTTCGCTGCTGCAGTGAAGGTGACGTGCATGCATGTGCTTCATCCGTAGACGCAAGTGATGGCTTTCCACTGGTACCGCAAATGCGTTCCGCATCAAGATTTGCGCAAACATTCGCTCTATCATTGGTCAAAATACCGCCATCTCCCATTTCTATCCAATCAAAGCTCTGATTCGCTCGCGGATCACCAGACACGCAGCATTTTTGAAGATGCTGGCGCTCGCTCGCTCCGGCGCGCGCCTGGCGGCTCCAGCGGCGCGCCGCGCGCTCGTCGAGGGCCGCGCGGGCTTCAGCTCGGCGTCTCCGGTGCCGTTCGACACGCACAAGGTGGTCGTGAGCCTGCAGCAGCGAGGTGGGCGGCCGCAAGGGCAAAAAGTCGGGTGGGGGACTCGGATTGGCACTGACGCTGGCGATCTGGTGATAGGATTCACGACCGAGCAGGCCGAGGCCATCCTGGAGGTCATGAAAGCATCTATGGATGAGTCGCTGGAGGCGCAGGCCAAAGTGGTGCGGCCGAGTTTGAGCTTCGTGGTTCTTCACGATCAAAAGCTGACGTTGTGGCTGGCACCTGCAGCTCGCCACCAAGTCGGAGCACGTGGAGCTCAAGGCCGAGCTATCGGAGCGCGTCTTCAACTCGACGCTCAAGTTCGGTACGCTTGTCCTTGCCGAAGCAGAAGCGATTGGAGTCCTCTCGCTCTGACGGTGGATCCTATTGGCAGACATTGCGCAGCGGCACTCGCGAGAGCTGCTCGAGCGCGACTTCAACACGCTCAAGCAGGACATCCGCATGCTCGAGAAGATCGACTTCGATAACGTGCGCATGGAGATCGCCGAGCTCGAGAAGAAGTTCCTGCTGCAAAAGCAGGCCGAGGACGAGACGCTCAACGACCTGCGCCTGTCCATGGAAAAGGTCGAGAAGCGCATGCTGCAGTACGCTGTGGGTTTCGCCGGCACCATCATGGCCGTCGGCACGGCCGTCATGCGCCTCGTCATGTAAAAACAACTGCCATCGTTCGACTTTAGCTCTTTTTTAAGCGCTGTACGCGCAGTTAGAATTCATTCGAGCGCTTCGTCTTGTCCTGCACGCGAGACGTTGAACTCGCTAGCTGAGACGCACTCCCGAGGATGGAACCTAGTACTCCTGCTCCTCGGTTGTCACGACCGGAATTATTGGGGCGCTTGTGTTGAGCAGGGCGGCTTGAGCTCGAAGAGTACTCGACACGCCTATTGTTCGGAACATTTCCGACAGATCGAGAACTACTACTTGGCGCGATGCCACCGTCTCCATTTCCCCGATCGCGTTGGATTCCAGCCTGGAAATTACTGGACGACGAAGCCGTCGACGGTGGCGTCCTCGGCGAGCTCCCGTTAAATGGACGCTTCCCTAGCGCTCTCTGCACGGCATTTGCGAGCTGAACGGCTTCCGGGACACGAGGTTTGTGCTGTGTAGTCGGACGGGTTGGCTCGTTTTCCATACAAAACTCTTTGGCGGAGATCGACGCTGGGGGCTTGCTTGGCATTGTTTTTCTCTCCTCTGGTCGCCTTTGCCGGTCGGTGTCATCCTTGCGATTTGCGTAGCCATAGTTATCCGTTGAGCTCCCATTGCCGTAGTGATTGTTTCGGTCCCAGGGCTGGGCACCCCGCGACCGAGAGTCACCACGGTGACTATTGTCACCGTAATCCCGTCGGTAGTCACGGCGATCTCCATTGTTACTTGGTTGGCGGCGTGAGTCTCGGCCGCGTGACCGACTACGATCTCTGGTATGGTCGCGGCCGCTAGAGCTGCTGGATCCATGGCGATTGCCACTAGAGCGATCTGTTCGCGAACCAGAAGAGCGATCGTCTGTGTATCCACGTTTGCTGTTGCGCTCCGAATCTTGCGAATCAATTCGCGCGAGCTTACGTTGGCGATCGTTCACATCACTTGGTTGGCCCGAGCGCTTAGAGTTTTGCTGCTCAATTGATCGCTCAGGCAATCCAGACTTTTTCTTATCATTCGAGCCAGTTGATGATGGATTTTCTGCGGAAGCAGTTGAGGCAGTCGAGGCTGTGCCAATCGGAGATGCAGCGTCTGCAGCGCTTGGAGGTAGTCCGATGTTCTCCATTGTGACATCGACAGATAGCTCCTTCTTCTCCAGCTTCACACTCGAGTTAATGTCGGATTCAGCAATTGAGTTGCTTTTAGTAGTCGACGATTTGTCTTCATCAGGTGGATGTTCGGTTTTGACGGGTTGTTTCGGGCCATCCCTCGCTTTAGCTGAATCATCTTTCGAACTGTCCGATTTCCCGCTTTCACCGCCAGCAGCTTTGCGATTGACTCTTTCATGCATTTCTTTGTAGTGCTCAGCAAGCTCGCGTCCTTTACCACTGCCTTCTAGTCGCTTCACAACTTCGGGAAACGGAGCACCGTCGGTGTGGATAATAAGTTTGCGATCTCGTGCACTCCGAACCAACGCATCCCATGTCTCGTCACGCACTAAAGTTTGCACGTCGCCCACGACAAACAAACAGAAGCGAGCACGGGTGATGGCGACGTTCAAACGCCGGATGTCACGCAGGAAACCAATGCCTCCTCGGTTTGACGAACGAACGCACGAGAAAATGATAACGTCTTTTTCACGACCCTGGAATCCGTCCACCGTGTTGACCTCAATCGATAACGTTGATGAAAACGACGATGACGAGCGCGCGAGCTCACGACGAATCGCGTTGACTTGCTCACGGTAGGGGGACACAAAGCCGACTGACCACTTGTGTAGACGCACATCCGCGCACACATTGTACATGGTCTCGCACAGCTGCACACAGAATTGAGCCTCGCCGCGATTCCATTTGGAGCCGTTCACATCTTCCTCTCGAGAATTGGGCAAGTCGTACAGCAAAAATGGCTGAAAGCACGTGGATGTATAGATGCGAGAGCACGTGCGCTGCACGCGCTCCATCACGCTAGGGCCATCCGTTAGCAGCCCGTTGTAGAAACGCTTGGATGGGAACTCGCGCAAGAACGGGTGCATCCGATACTGAACTCGCAGCATGGAAGGTGCCACACCACTGTCAGCAATCCGCTCGAAAAGTGAACGATCGTACCGGGCACGAGCAGCCACGACGCTCTTGACAGTGGCTGGCAACTGCTTCGGATCTCCGACAAGCACTACACGAGCAACACGCTCTCGCAGTGGAACGAGCGTACTCAGCTCAACTGCCTGTGCAGCCTCATCAATGATAAGAGCATCAAATCCGCGCTTGAGTGAATTGAATGGTCCGCTGCCAGCCTTGGATAGAGTGCACGCTATAATACTGGCGCGCGACAGAATCGTTTCTGTCATCTTTGCCTTCAGGGCGAAAACTTCATCGCGCAGGCGGCGAACCTTGCCAGACACACTTGTAAGCTCAGCGTGCATCTTGGCAAGCTCTTTTCGGTTCGTTCGCTTCCCGCCTTCTTCACCACCAGCTTCACTCCTCTCCTTGGCATTTTGGTGGAACTCTTTAATTGAAGAGCGCAATCTACGTTGGTTGTCCTGGAGAGCTCGCAGCTCGACAGTCTTCGGATGAATTTCCATCTCACGCTTTATAATGTTCGGCAACGATACACTCGCAACTGCCTCCGAAGCGTCTTCACCAGGATTACCAAGACGCACGATTGATAGCCAATCGCAATTCGATGTGTCAGCGTGAACACTTGGAGCACGGACCTTGACAGGAGCACCCGTGCTATCGAGAA
Source organism: Phytopythium helicoides (assembly GCA_024867545.1). Taxonomy (NCBI): domain Eukaryota; phylum Oomycota; class Peronosporomycetes; order Pythiales; family Pythiaceae; genus Phytopythium; species Phytopythium helicoides. The sequence continues at coordinate 1,655,881 of JANFNE010000001.1, read as the reverse complement.
GTCCGTCTGTCACAACACGCAACACTAATTCGTTCACAGCACCGTTTGATGGTGCACAGAGCAGCAGATGATTCGTGCGGTGGGCCTGGGCTCTCCCGAGTGGGTTGGAAATAACTCGTCGGCGCACAACTAGGCTAGATGGCACTGGTCTTGCCGATGATGACGTGTTTGACAGCTTCTGGTCGAGCCGGCTGCGCACAGAGGAAACATTCTTTAGGCTTTGGATAGTTGTCCTCTTCCCAGTCGTTGATGGCGCATCTGTTCGTCGAAGAATACTTCCCGATGATGAACCCGAACCCAGAGAGAACGATGAATTTGATCCACTAATGCCTTGCGTAATGCTTGCTACACCAGACGTGGGACCATCCTTTGTGGGAGAAGTCGAGTCTAGCGCCTTTGATTTCAAGCTCGAGCTGGTTAAACTCGGCATTAGCGCCGTCGCGGGAGGCTTCAGCGCAAGAAACCCGCTCAGTAATGCCATAATAGTCTTGGTTTTACCTGTACCTGGAGGTCCCTGTAGAAGACTCACACCGACGCTGTAGTTGTTGAGAACGTTATGGATCGACTGCAACTGTGATTGGTTGTACTGGGAGCGAACGGATGACCACAGCTCTGGTGCCAAAAATCGTGGTGGACGCTCGAGCGCATCTTTCATGATGAAAGGATACTTCAACAACCCCGAAGCCAACGCACAAACGTTCACCAGCGACGGATTCGTGCGCACGGGAGACATCGGATACATCGACGACGACGGATACGTGTTCATCATCGACCGTCTGAAGGAGCTGATCAAGTACAAGGGTCACCAGGTGGCTCCCGCCGAGGTGGAGGACGTGGTGAATTCGCACCCGGACGTGACGGACTCGTGTTGTGTGCGTGGCATGGATGTGTCAACTGGGGAGGAGATCCCGAAGGCGTTCGTGGTTCGGAAGGCGGGTTCTACGTTGACGGAGCAGGAGTTGATGTCGTATGTTGCTGAGAAGGTGACGGGTTACAAGCGTGTTCGTGAGGTGGAGTTTGTGGATTCTGTTCCGAAGAGTTTGTCTGGTAAGTTGCTTCGTAAGGAGTTGCAGGCGGTGCAGAACGAGAAGATCAAGGCTCATATGGCGCCGCGTAGTAAGCTGTAGAAAAGCCTCGTGCTTGCTAAATCGCTTTTGTTAACAATTCCAAAAGCCCGGTCACGTATTTTTTTGTGGTTATTTTGAGGCGTCATGAGAGTAGCTAGTAGTGAAAATGGCGTTGTACAACTGCTGCGCCGGATATGCTAGCTGATGATGCATGCGTGGTTGCATCGAGGCTAGTTGAAGTTTGTCCGTCGGCGGTGATTCGTGTACGAAGCAGTTTCTCTGTCATGAAAGGTAGGTGTTAAACCTGCTTGAAGTTGGCATTGGGCCAAAGAGCGCCCAGCTCATTTGACAATCAGCCTCGAGAGCTTCATAGCACCTCACCCATGATTATGTTCACGTCCAAGCTCCCAAGTCTGCCGATCCCGAGCGATGCAGCGATCTGGAACGTGATGGAGGCCCAAGCCACTCACAAACCAGACGCCCCAGCCTTCGTCTGCGGACTCACCGACACATTGCTCACCTACGGACAAGTCCTGCGCCAGGCCAAGCTCATCTGTGCTGGTTTGCACGCTGACGGTATCCGCAAGGGAGATGTACGTCGCGGTCCAGCTGTTCTCTCGTGGTATTGGCGAAGTGGTGACGCTGGGTGTGGAGTGGAGTAGGTTGTGGTGCTGCACTCGTTCAACTGCGTCGAGTACCCCGTCGTGTTCCTGGCGCTCAACCGACTCGGAGCGGTCTGCTCGCCGTCGTCTCCTCTTTTCAATGGTGACGAGTTGGCAGCGCAGTTGGATCTCGCCAAGGTATGTGGTGCACCATGTGCGCATGAACGAGTGGGTGATAGATATTCCCTGCTCTACCTCCGAGATCAGCGTCGTCTGTCGGTCTCCTCCATTGTCTCGTGTCTTTTTCTGACGATGATGACTGCGTCATGAACATCAGGCTGTGGCGGTCATCTCACACTCCGCGCTAGCATCTGCGGCAATGGATGGAGCCGCAAAGGCTCGTGCCTCACAACTCAAAGTGTACGCGTTCGGACCGTGCGAGGACACCCTCGACGTCTCATGGATCGAGTACGACCCGGTCTTTCTCACCTTGTCTTTCACGATCGTATCATGCATGTTCACATGTCCACTGACAAGAGCAACTGTCTCTGCTTGTTGTCGTGCGATTTGCTGACCGACTTATCAGGGACTTCATCACGACGCCGCTGCCGTTCCCAGACTTGCCGCCGATCGGACCACTAGACCTCGTGGCACTGCCTTTCTCCAGCGGAACAACAGGACGGCCCAAGGGAGTCGAGTTGACAGCGAGCGCCATGTACGCTGCCGGACTGCTGAGCTCGACCGTCGACGAACGTCCGACCTACATGCTTGGACTGTTACCCTTCTTTCACATCATGGCCATGAAACAGTTCCACGTATCGATCTTCATGGGAGCCGCCATCGTCACGTTACCTCGATTTGAACCCGACACGCTGCTTCGGGTGGTGGAGAAGTACAAGATGCGCAAGCTGAATTTGGCACCGCCGCTCGTCACGTTCTTCGCCAAGCATCCCGCCGTGAGCAAGTACGATTTGTCGAGTGTCAAGTTTCTCCATTCTGGTGGAGCTCCACTCGGTAAAGAGATTATCCATGCTATCCACGACCGCATTGGAGCCCACGTGCTTCAGGCGTATGGGATGACCGAGTTCGCAGCCGGTGTAACGTTCTCGAATGCCTCGAACTATCGAGATGGAGCCTCGGGACGTCTCCTACCCAACGTACAAATGAAAGTCAAATGCCTCAAAACAGCCAATGACCTCCCCGCCAACGAAGCCGGAGAACTACTCTTCAAAACACCCACCATGATGAAAGGATACTTCAACAACCCCGAAGCCAACGCACAAACGTTCACCAGCGACGGATTCGTGCGCACGGGAGACATCGGATACATCGACGACGACGGATACGTGTTCATCATCGACCGTCTGAAGGAGCTGATCAAGTACAAGGGTCACCAGGTGGCTCCCGCCGAGGTGGAGGACGTGGTGAACTCGCACCCGGACGTGACGGACTCGTGTTGTGTGCGTGGCATGGATGTGTCAACTGGGGAGGAGATCCCGAAGGCGTTCGTGGTTCGGAAGGCGGGTTCTACGTTGACGGAGCAGGAGTTGATGTCGTATGTTGCTGAGAAGGTGACGGGTTACAAGCGTGTTCGTGAGGTGGAGTTTGTGGATTCTGTTCCGAAGAGTTTGTCTGGCAAGTTGCTTCGTAAGGAGTTGCAGGCGGTGCAGAACGAGAAGATCAAGGCTCATATGGCTTCGTACAGCCGACTATGATGTCGTGGCTGTCCTGGAAAATCCATGTTGATGAAGTAGTTTTAATTTGCTGGCGGCACAGCTTTAGTAGCTTTGCTAGGTGTGATATGGAAGCTACTCACCCGAAATATGGAATCAATCATATCGCTTAACATTGCCGGTGATGACTTTCATGATATACTATTGGATCAGAGGAGTTGAGTCTACTCAAAGCTTGCTTTGTGTACACTCACAAAGTAATTGCATCAGCACCTATGGGTCCCCGCGACGGGACCGAATATCATAATTCACGCACACCAGAACCCACGAGTTTGGTTACTTCCGCTGATATTGATAGCGGTTCGAGACCGAAGCAATTGCTTCATTTCCAATTTTACCAGCAGGCGTCTCCAACACACATGATCTTCACAGCTCCGTACCCCAGCCTCCCAATCCCCAGCGACGCAGCCATCTGGAACGTCCTAGAGCGTCAAGCAAAAGAGAAGCCAGACGCCCCAGCCTTCATCTGCGGACTCACGGACCGCGTTCTTTCCTTCAAGGAGGTGCTGCGTCAGGCCAAGCTCATCTGTGCTGGTCTGCACGCCGATGGCATCAAGAAGGGCGACGTGCGTTGGTTTGTTGTTGGTTTTGAGGAGTTTCGTAGCATTTGTTGACATCGATTGGGTGTTTGAGCAGGTCGTGGTGCTGCACTCGTTCAACTGCGTCGAGTATCCGGTGGTGTTTCTGGCGTTGAACCGTCTGGGAGCTATTGTAACACCATCGTCACCGATGTTTAACGCAAAAGAGCTGGTAGATCAAATCGTACTCAGCAAGGTGCGCTTTGTGACAGGTGTAAGCGCCTTGATTTGTCTTCGTACTGACAACGAGTTGGTATTTCCACTGCAGGCTGTAGCCATCATTTCGCACGTGACGCTCGCCATGACCGCAATTGAAGCAGCTTCAAAGACCGCATCGCATCCAATAGTCTTTACTGTTGGTGTGGGCAACGCGATCGAAGGTGTTCCGACCATGGAGTAGGTTTCCTTCTCTTTTAGCTGCCGAGCGAGGAAGAGCGTTTACTTACCTGCTTCTTGTTCTATAGGAGTCTGATCGCCAATAATTTGCCGTTCCCGAATCTGCCACCTATTGACCCATCCGACATTGTTACCCTCCCATTTTCTAGTGGAACAACCGATCGACCCAAGGGAGTAGAGCTGACTGCTAGCGCAATGTTCTGCTCTGGGTATCTCACAACAACAATTGAGGATTTCCAGCCCTACATTCTCGGCGTGCTACCCTTCTTCCACATCATGGCAACCTGGACATTCCATGTCTCCATCTACATGGGCGCTGCTATAGTAATTTTACCGAAGTTCGAGCCCGAGACAATGCTTCGGGTGATTGAGAAGTACGGGATTCAAAAGCTGCAGTTGGCACCTCCTCTTGTAACCTTCCTCGCCAAGCACCCCATCGTCGACAAGTACGATCTCTCCAAAGTCAAGTACATCATTTGTGGAGGGGCTCCACTAGGGATCGAGATCATCCAAGCTGTCTATAACCGAATTGGTGCTCATGTGCTCCAAGGTTTTGGAATGACCGAGTTCGCTGGGGCAGCTGCATACTCGATTAAAACGGACTTTCGTGACGGTGCTTCTGGTCGCCTATTACCGAATGGCCAAATGAAAGTCAAGTGCCTCAAAACAGACAATGACCTCCCAGCCAACGAAGCCGGAGAACTACTCTTCAAAACACCCACCATGATGAAAGGATACTTCAACAACCCCGAAGCCAACGCACAAACGTTCACCAGCGACGGATTCGTGCGCACGGGAGACATCGGATACATCGACGACGACGGATACGTGTTCATCATCGACCGTCTGAAGGAGCTGATCAAGTATAAGGGTCACCAGGTGGCTCCCGCCGAGGTGGAGGACGTGGTGAATTCGCACCCGGACGTGACGGACTCGTGTTGTGTGCGTGGCATGGATGTGTCAACTGGGGAGGAGATCCCGAAGGCGTTCGTGGTTCGGAAGGCGGGTTCTACGTTGACGGAGCAGGAGTTGATGTCGTATGTTGCTGAGAAGGTGACGGGTTACAAGCGTGTTCGTGAGGTGGAGTTTGTGGATTCTGTTCCGAAGAGTTTGTCTGGTAAGTTGCTTCGTAAGGAGTTGCAGGCGGTGCAGAACGAGAAGATCAAGGCCCAAAAGGAAGATTCTAGCGTCATGGGAAAGAGAGAACAGGCTTGCGGTGCTTCGGACTCGTTAGTCGACCCTTTGAGTGCGTGAAACAAGAATGAGAGCGGGCAATGGGAACAGAAATCGTGACATGTAGCCTTTATAGATTCATTACATGATCGAGTGTGCATATGATTGGCTGCAACCATTGGGGAGCTGCTGTGCTAATAGGTTGCCTCTGATATCGTTGCGTTGTGGCGGGGAGCTCTGCTAGCTGAGCTGACAAGGTGTGGGCCGTCAATCATGACGAGAGTTTGCATGCAAAATGACCCATGTAGATCGACATAAATAGCATGCACAGCGATATGAATTTGTCCAGGAATTCTCGTCAGCAAGCGTTTCTGCTTGACAAGAAGACATTGCCTGGAGAAAAAGCGGTACTTGATGAACCACTCACTAAGCAGTTGAGCTCGTGTACAACGCCGACGACGACGACATTGACGATCCCAACACCGTCGAAGGAGCGCAGCTATACACGTTTGAGGGCGAAAGAGATACGCGGCTGCTATGGTTTTCGATCGAAGACTGTCGGAGTCGAGGTGCGGTGTGGAAGCGCAGCGACGAGGTTCTGGTGAACGTGGGGTGGCCGCGTGTCCAGTTGGTTTATCGAGATACTGGAACCGAGTTCGAATAGGCGACGGATGGTTCTTCAGTATGGAACCTAGTGCTGATTTCCACTTCTGAGTGAGCTGTGCCTTTGAGCGAAAGGTTGGTGGAGATCGACAGTTGTGATCCCAGTGCATCTCATTCTCGGTTTTCGTTGTTGTGGTCATCAAAGAAAGCATCGGAGAGTTTCCTAGGGTTTTACATGAGTCTTGAATGCAGGCCCTTTGCTGTTGGTGTAGTTGTTGATCTTTTCAGCTACGAGACACTATGTTCCCAATCCGCCGAAGCGTGCCATCGAGGAGAAGTGCTTTCTCCAGAAGTTGGCCCTGAGAGAGCGAAAAGATCGTTCAGAAGTGCTGGACCACGAAGGAGTAAACAAACAGCCGAACCTCGAAGAAGCAGGCCAGAAAGCCCAGCCCAGATGAACATCACGGGCATCAACTCGGACCTGTGGTATCACACCATCCGTGTCAACTGTGGGCGGGCTAGCCAATCGGAGCACCACTGACGTCACTCGGCCAGTCAGGTTCTCCAGGTCTATGCACGTAAAGCACGCCTTTGCGGGAACTTGAAGCTTACATCTGGTGGCGAATGGACCGCCCCCGCGTGGGACCAAGACCTCCGCCCCCTTCTGCTCGGCTCCGCAGGGCTCGTCGCCCTTGACCTCTCCTCTTGTCGAGACGCCCGAGCCCGAGCCGTAGCTGAAGCTCGAGTCACTTTCGATTCCCAGAGAAATCGCCGAGATGATCTACTCGTCGCCGCACCCGAGCTTCCCGATCCCCGAGGGCGAGACCGTCTGGCACGCGTTCGAGCGTCACGCTGAGAACATCGGTGGCAAGCCCGCGCTCGTCTGTGGGCTCACGGGTCGCACCATCTCGTTTGCCGACGCGCACAAGCAGACGCTACAAATCTGCGCGGGTCTCGCTGCCCATGGCATCAAGCAGGGCGACGTGCGTGGCAGTCGGTGTCATGTTTGGCGAACGCCACTGCAAGCTGACTTAGGACTTGTCGATGCGTGAACAGACCGTGATCCTTCACTCGTTCAACTCGATCGAGTACCCGCTCATCTTCTTCGCGCTGACGCGGCTCGGCGCCGTGTGCTCGCCCTCCTCGCCGCTCTTCAAGCCCAGCGAGCTGGCCGATCAGATTGAGTACAGCGACGTACGTGGTGCAAGTGCTGCGGCATTTGCTCTTGCCTTGTACTGACAATCTGATGATCCTGGCAAACAGGCGACTGCGGTGATCACTCACAAGCTATTCGCGAATGTGGCGATCGAGGCCGCCAAGCTGCGCGGGATCGATACTGCCAAGGTATTCACTATCGGCCAGGGTCCACCAGCCGAGCTCGAGCTCACCACCATCGAGTACGTTTTTGATTGTTTCATTCCTTGGAGTGTTGAGATTAATGCACTCACCTCTTTTTTCCTTTCGCATTTCCAGACAGCTGATTGAGAAAGACTATGCACTTCCCAACCTGCCGCCGGTTGACCCGGAGGCTGTCGCGGCGCTCCCTTTCTCGAGCGGAACCTCGGGACGCCCGAAGGTCTGTTAAATCGGTTTTCAGTGATCTGGTCGAGAAATCGGTGGCTGATATGTCTGTGTGCTGTGCGGTTGACTAGGGTGTAATGCTGACGTCAAAGGCCATGTTCGCCACAGTGATCAACACCTCCTCCATCGAACCCGACTCGGAGTACATGCTCGGCATGCTTCCATTCTTCCACATTCTCGCACTCATGACGTTTCAGCTCACCATCTACCGAGGATTTGGACTGGTTGTTCTTCCGCGCTTCGACCCCGAGCACTTTCTCCGTGCCATTGAGCAGTACAAGATCTCGCGATTGTCTCTCGCCCCACCTCTTGTGGTCTTCTTGGCCAAGCATCCAATTGTGGACAAGTTCGACCTCTCGCATGTCGAATTCATGGGCGTTGGGGGCTCGTCTCTCAGCATCGAGATTGAGAAGGCTGTTGAGAAGCGTATTGGTGCCAAGCTTTGCCAGGGTTTTGGTATGACAGAGCTTTGCGCACCAGTTACGGTTTCGAGTGAGACCCACGCCCGCCACGGTGCCTCTGGTCGCCTGATTCCCAACACGGAATTGAAGGTCAAATCACTGGAAACGGACGAGGACCTACCTCCTAACCAGCCCGGTGAATTGCTCTTCCGCACACAAGGCTGCTTAAAGGGTTACTACAAGGACCCAGAGGCAACAAAGGCCATTTTCACGGAGGATGGGTTTGTTCGTACGGGTGATGTTGGGTATATTGATGACGATGGCTTTGTCTATGTCGTTGACCGCCTCAAGGAGATGATCAAGTACAAGGGCCATCAGATCGCTCCTATCGAGTTGGAGGAGGTTCTTATGTCGCATGCTGCAGTGCAAGATGCTTGTTGTGTCCGCGGCAAGGACCGTGAGTCGGGCGAAGAGATTCCAAAGGCATTCGTGGTTCTACACGAGAATGCCACCGCCTCCGAGGGTGAATTAATCGACTACGTGAGTGCCAAAGTTGCTCCATACAAGCGTGTTCGTGCGGTAGAGTTCATCACCGCGATCCCCAAGAACATGTCCGGCAAGTCGCTGCGCAGGCAACTCCAGGAGCGTGAAGATGCAAAGGCTTCGGCTCCACAGTAGTTTGCCAGCTACTGTACAATGCAGCAGCTTTGCAAATCTTCACCTCCGTAGCAAAGCATTCTACTGAATCACAAGCAAGGTTGGGGACTATCCCGGTTGTTGTATGCAACTTCTGTCACCTCAAAATACCGTCAACAGCAAGTTCCTAAAAGAGTTATTCACATTCACAGCAAACACTACCGCTTCCTATCACCACAATGCTGCACCTTTCCAGCTCATTACAGCTTGCTACGTGATGCCATCTGAGCCTTGATCTTCTCGTTCTGCACCGCCTGCAACTCCTTACGAAGCAACTTACCAGACAAACTCTTCGGAACAGAATCCACAAACTCCACCTCACGAACACGCTTGTAACCCGTCACCTTCTCAGCAACATACGACATCAACTCCTGCTCCGTCAACGTAGAACCCGCCTTCCGAACCACGAACGCCTTCGGGATCTCCTCCCCAGTTGACACATCCATGCCACGCACACAACACGAGTCCGTCACGTCCGGGTGCGAGTTCACCACGTCCTCCACCTCGGCGGGAGCCACCTGGTGACCCTTGTACTTGATCAGCTCCTTCAGACGGTCGATGATGAACACGTATCCGTCGTCGTCGATGTATCCGATGTCTCCCGTGCGCACGAATCCGTCGCTGGTGAACGTTTGTGCGTTGGCTTCGGGGTTGTTGAAGTATCCTTTCATCATGGTGGGTGTTTTGAAGAGTAGTTCTCCGGCTTCGTTGGCTGGGAGGTCATTGTCTGTTTTGAGGCACTTGACTTTCATTTGGACGTTGGGTAGGAGACGTCCCGAGGCTCCATCACGGAAGTGCGTTGCAGTGGAATACGTCACAGCGGCAGCAAACTCGGTCATTCCGTATCCTTGAAGCACATGTGCGCCGATTCTATCATAGACAGCTTGAATTGTCTCTTTGCCTAGCGGCGCGCCACCGGAAAACAGAAACTTGACACTCGATAAATCGTACTTGTCGACGATGGGATGCTTGGCGAGGAAGTTCACAAGTGGTGGAGCAAGTGAAAGCCGCTGCATCTTGTACTTCTCGACAACCCTCAACATTGTTTCAGGCTCGAACCGCGGGAGAATGACCATCGCAGCTCCTATGAAGATAGTAACGTGGAAAGTCATGGTAGCCATGATGTGGAAGAAGGGTAGCACGCCGAGAATATGTGGCTGGAAGCTTTCAATAGACGACGCAAGGAGGCCAGTGCAGTACATGGCGCTTGCTGTCAACTCCACACCCTTGGGACGAGCAGTTGTGCCACTCGAGAACGGCAACGTGACGACATCGGACGGATTGATTGGTGGCAAATTAGGGAACGGCAGGTTCTTGGCGATCAAGTCGCTGAAGTTGATGACGACAATCAACACAAAACAGTCAGTATCGAGCCACCAACATATTCGAATCCAAAACACAAAAGTGACGCACTTCATGGTCGGCACGTTGCCCAAAGCGCCTCCTTCACCCAGCGTGTACACTAGCGGACGGGATGTAACCTTCGCCGCAGCGTCAATCGCCGGCTTGGCGAGCGCCACATGCGAGATGATAGCCACAGCCTGTCGATCGAAGACTATAGTGATCAAAACTGCACGAACGCCATAATGCTTGGTCGCATATCTCTCACCTTGCCGAGCACGATCTGGTCCGCGAGCTCTTTTGCGTTAAACATCGGTGACGATGGTGTTACAATAGCTCCCAGACGGTTCAACGCCAGAAACACCACAGGATACTCGACGCAGTTGAACGAGTGCAACACCACGACCTGCTCAAACCCCAATCGATGTCAACAAATGCTACGGAACTCCTCAAAACCACCAACAAACCAACGCACGTCACCGTTCTTGATGCCATCGGCGTGTAGACCAGCACAGATGAGCTTGGCCTGACGCAGCACCTCCTTGAAGGAAAGAACGCGGTCCGTGAGTCCGCAGATGAAGGCTGGGGCGTCCGGCTTCTCTTTTGCTTGACGCTCTAGGACGTTCCAGATGGCTGCGTCGCTGGGGACGGGAACACTGGAATATGGAGAGGTGAAGGCCATGGTGGCGGCACGTAGAAGGCAATCTGGAAATGATGAAGTGAGCTGGTTGAGCGGGCAGCGCTGGCAACTGCAGCAATAAATACTTGCTCGGTATTTTTTAACACGCACCCACATCACAACTTCAACCACGTGTCCTGCGGATGGGCTTCTTGATTGACTGTCGAGTCAACATGCCGGGCATCCAAAGCAGCCTATTCTGAATGGCGTTGCTTGAAGCGCTTGAATGATCGGGCGCAATCGGAGACTTTGATTGCGTCCCGTCAGGTACAAGTGAGCGCTCTGATTGAAACTGCGCGAATGCGAAGGAGTTGAAGCGTTTTATGCTAGTGTACTGCTGGCGGAGGAGGGGATTGACTTGCATACACACACCACAAATCCGAGCTTCAACGCCGAGGGCTAAACTTGAGCGATGAACTGGCAAGGATATTTGTTACACGAAATGAAGCATTTCTTTATGGCCATCAGACTTGCTACAAGGCATCTACTACTCACACACATGGCCTGGACCATAGCTGCATTCACAACAAAAAGCTACTGATAAATACAATGCAGCATACAATGATAAACAGAGGTCAATTTGTCATAACAACTCCTCCTGCACAGCAACGTCATAAGGGTTCTTCTACAGCTTACTACGTGATGCCATCTGAGCCTTGATCTTCTCGTTCTGCACCGCCTGCAACTCCTTACGAAGCAACTTACCAGACAAACTCTTCGGAACAGAATCCACAAACTCCACCTCACGAACACGCTTGTAACCCGTCACCTTCTCAGCAACATACGACATCAACTCCTGCTCCGTCAACGTAGAACCCGCCTTCCGAACCACGAACGCCTTCGGGATCTCCTCCCCAGTTGACACATCCATGCCACGCACACAACACGAGTCCGTCACGTCCGGGTGCGAGTTCACCACGTCCTCCACCTCGGCGGGAGCCACCTGGTGACCCTTGTACTTGATCAGCTCCTTCAGACGGTCGATGATGAACACGTATCCGTCGTCGTCGATGTATCCGATGTCTCCCGTGCGCACGAATCCGTCGCTGGTGAACGTTTGTGCGTTGGCTTCGGGGTTGTTGAAGTATCCTTTCATCATGGTGGGTGTTTTGAAGAGTAGTTCTCCGGCTTCGTTGGCGGGGAGGTCATTGTCTGTTTTGAGGCATTTGACTTTCATTTGGACGTTGGGTAGGAGACGTCCCGAGGCTCCATCACGGAAATTCGTTCTGGTGGAGTATGTGACGGCTGCCGTGAACTCGGTCATTCCGTATCCTTGAAGCACATTTGCTCCAATGCGGTTGTTGACGGCGTGGATGATCTCTGTGCCAAGTGGTGCACCACCTGAAAGGATGAATTTGACGTGGGATAGGTTGTACTTGTCGACGATGGGGTCCTTGGCGAGGAAGGTTACAAGCGGTGGGGCAAGCCACAACCGCTCCATCTTGTACTTCTCGACAACTCGGAGCATCGTTTCAGGCTCGAATCGAGGGAGAGTGATAACGGCAGAGCCCATAAAGATGGAGACATGGAAAATCATGACCCCTGTGATGTGGAAGAAGGGTAGCAGGCCTAGCACGTGAGGTCTGTAGTCCTCAATCGATGAAGAGAGGAGACTGGTGCAGTACAACGCGTGGGCCGTCAGCTCGACGCCTTTAGGACGTCCTGTAGTTCCGCTTGAAAAAGGCATCATGAGAGTATCAGCCGGGTTGATCGGTGGTAGGTTCGGGAACGGCAGGCTCTTGGAGAGCAAGTTCCTGGTGTTGGGAAGTGAACGTTAGCACGATCAAGGACGACAGCAATTGAGAATTGTTGCACTCACTTCATGGTTGGCACGTTAGGGAGCGGATCACCATCACCCATCGTGTATACCACCGGATGCAACGTGACCTTGCCAGCCGCGTCGATCGCCGTCTTCGCCAGCTCAATATGAGAGATGATAGCCACGGCCTACGAAGAGATGCAGCTTGTGAGTTCAAGTGATATCATCTAACTTGCTCAAATGTCCCACCTGACCAAGCTCGAGTTGGTCCGAGAGCTCGTTCACGTTAAACATCGGTGATGACGGCGACACGATGGCTCCCAGACGGTTCAGTGCTAGAAACACCACCGGGTACTCGACGCAGTTGAACGAGTGCAGCACCACGACCTGAAACAAACAGCGCCAACTCAGGCGCTACCCATGCCCACACTGCCTCAGCATAATTCGAACGTACATCGCCCTTCTTAATGCCATCGGCATGCAGACCAGCACAGATGAGCTTGGCCTGATGCAGCACTTCCTTGAACGACAGTGCGCGGTCCGTGAGTCCGCAGATGAAGGCTGGCGCGTTCGGCTTCTGCTGAGCAGTGCGCTCCAGGACATCCCAGAAGGTGGCGTCCTTGGAGATGTTCAGGCTGGGGTACGGAGAGGTGAAGGCCATGGTGGATAGATTCCGTTGTGGGCTTCGCGGCTGATTGTCAAATGACCTCAGGGTTCGTCTAGTCCAACCTAACTTCAAGACGGCTGATACCACTCACGAAGCTACTTCAACAGTTTCGCTAAGCAAGTTGCTTACGATTCATTTCGCATCGAAGCTCTACGAACCGAGCAGCATCTCTAAGGCAGAACTTCCGGGCGAAAACGGAGGTGCATCGCATGAGCTGCACCAGTTTTCGCACTCCATGTACAAGGAGCCATGGAAATCATTCCAACAATCCGTTGAGCTACTCACGGGGCTTTCATGATTTGCCTGGCACCTTGTATTTACGGTACGAAGCAGCTTGATCTCAACACGTTGTTTGACTCGAAACGTGGTGAGTTTGATGCTGGATCATGGCCACCAAACACGTAGGCTTATAAAATGAGCTCATGTTGTGCAGTTGTGTATGCCAGAGTGCTGTCCTCTGGAACGGGCTCGTGCTTACTACATACTAGCTCCAGGCAAGATGCCGAGTCTCAATTGCGTATGTCGTCAAAACTTTCTGCTCGCTCGCTTACGAGAGCGTGGCGTTGATCACAACTGGGATCGTGATGCCCTTAGCAACCATCGTGCTGTTCAGCAAGTAGTTCTGGTACGGGTCCTGCGGCGCCGTGAACGTGTAGCCCGTTGCGCAAGACGACGAGTACGAGATAATCGACCACGCAAGGCTTGAGCTGCTCCAGCACGCCTTGTACGTCTGGGCGGCAGTGGTGCTTGCGATCCAGCGACCGCTCGTGTTGATCAGTACGTAGGCACTCGACGATGTCGTGCTCGGCTCGTTCTCGGCCCATGACCAAGCCTGCGCAGACATCTTGGCTCCGTCTACCATATCGGTGGCAACCAGGTTCAGGTTCCAACGGACAAAGTTGCCGATGTTACTCTTCACCAAGTATGTCTCCAGGGTCTCGGAGAACGTGCCCTCGTCAGAGAGCGAAATGTAGCGAAGTTCCGCCTGGTACGAGCGAAGCAGGTAGCTGTTGCCATAGATCGTGAAGCCGTCAATCTTGCGCGAGCTGTCCGGAAGCGTGTTGATGTAGTCCGTAGTGATGATGTTGTGGCCACCGCAGTAACTGTACAGGCTGTAGGCAAGACCAGTGTCCGAGTTAGCCAGCAGCATCACTTGGTATCCCTCGTTCAGGAACGTCTGGATGCTGCCCGACTTCCACGAGCCCGATGCAAGCGTCTTCAGCTCAGACTCAGGAACTGCCACGTCACCGAAGATGTCTTCAAGCAGCGTGTTGAGGTCGCTTGTCTTGCTCTGACGCGAAATGTCATCGCCCGTGTCGAGGTACACGAACACAAACTCGCCCGGATGAGCATCGACCCAGTCCTTGATCTCCTGCATCGACTGCCTCGTCGTGACCTGGTCAGCGACCTTGATACCCGACACAGACGGGAAGCAGCCGAGCAGGTCGGCAGCCCACGTGACAGTGCCGTAACCCGAAAGTTGTGACTCGAACGCCTCGAAGAACGTCTCAACAGAGGCCGAGCCAAGGTTACCGCAATGGCCCGTGTGGAAGTCGTCGAGGAAGTAGTGCGTGTCGACCTCAACCCAACGCATACCAATGTTCAGCTGGTCCGTAATACTCAGCGCGTGGTTGTTGGTCTTGAGGTACGAGTAGGACTTCGCCGAGTTCAGGTTCAAGTTGAAAAGCTGGTCACGGTTGCCGTAGCCGTCTGCAAGAGTAATGGCACTGTTGTGTGTCGACGGCACTTGGGCGTAGCACAACTGCTTGTTGTTGGCAAGTTTGCGCTGGTAGGTAAGCGTTGAGTTCAGCCATGTCGAGGAGACCGCAGCCGTGCCCTTCTTGCACACATTGCTACACACGGTGCCAGTAGAGTCACAGACCTTGGTCGTCGTGCACGTGATGTCAGTCAGGTTGTTCTTGCCAGGGTTGTAGGTGCCTGCAGTCTGGTACTGGGTCTGTGTCGGGATCAAGTACGACGGGTCTGTGCACGTATCGGTGAAGGTGCAGCCAGCCGTGCCCGGTACCGAGTTGACAAACTTGCCACCCGAGGCCGAGAAATCGATCATGCCGTTCAGAATCGTGGTCACGTTGTCGCCGAAGAAGTACTCAAAACCGCTTTGAATGGCCTGAATGAGAGGACGCGCGTGGTCGATACAGCACGAGTACTTGATTGTGCTCGCCGACTTGAGCGAGGCAGTGTCCGTGTAAGCATTGCCCTTCATGGCCGAGCACTCGGAGCCGTACGGGATCGTGACAAAGGGCACGACGACCGAGTTCATCAGCGTGAAGTTGGACGCCGAGTACTTGCTCGTGAGCTGCGAGTAGATGCTAGATCCGCAGGTGGTGGAGCCGATCTTGGAGCAGAAGAACTGGTTGACACCGTTCACGAGCTCATTCATGACGAAGTAGTTGGTTGTGACATTGGCCGGCACGAAGAAGTTGAGCAGGTCAATGAGGTCGCTGATCTGCGAGCAGCACGTGAGGTCGGCCTTGAGAATCGGGAGGATTTGCGGCAGCAGCGCGAGCACGCAGGGCGAGATGGTCGAGTTCAAGGTCGTGCAGAAGCTCGTCATGTCGGCGGTGCTCGTGTCGACCATGTGCTGGTAGAGCAGGCTCGAAAGCGACGAGGGCGAGGCCACGATGTCCTCGATGAGCGTCACGATGCTCGACAGCTCGGCGTCGCTCTCAAGCGCCAGTAGCTTGGTGAGCGAGCACTGCGTCTGCGTCGTGGCGAGCACCGCGAGGATGCTGTACAGGTTGTTGCCCACGCACGTGTCGAGCCCGTAGGTGGTTGGCAGCACCGAAAAGGACTCGGCCGTGCACGTGTCGGCCGCGGCGAACCCACCGTTGGAGGCTGCGAGCCCCAGCACACCCACAGCCGTAGCCGCCAGTCGTCGGAGGTTCATCGCTCGCACTTGATCTGCCGCGGATCTGACGGATTGGAGAGTGGCCAGGCTCGCTCTGGAGCCGCCGGAGGCGCCTGCAGGCCCATAGTGAGCGCGAGAAGAGCGCGACGCTCGTCTCTACGGCTTCCCGAGCGCCTCGAGCCGCCGAGCATTTCTCCTCTTGGCTCCTCGTTGCGCATGATGGGCGTGACCAGCGTTGGGGCGGGATCGTTTCTAACGTTTCTATTTCATAGTGAGACCAAGAGAGACGGTGGTAGAAATAGAAAACTGTCACGTTCCTGACAGCGGGAGTGCCACCGAGGATCCTCCGTCGCAGGGTGAGTAACGCGCAGACTGGGAGAGCTGTTGGCACGGAGGTGACCCGGATGAGATGAGACCAAGGTGTGCTAACAAGTACTGTACTGTTCACTCGGCTTGACTGGAGTGCGAGCAGCGAACTGCTCACTTGGCACACGCACCTGCTCGTCCAGCAGGCCACAGTGTGCACAAAACTCCGAAAGCGTGGTCAACGGTTGGCGACTCTATGCTGCAGACAGACTGCGACTGTCTGTGTAGTCAG
The DNA here is from genome assembly GCA_024867545.1 of Phytopythium helicoides. Classification (NCBI taxonomy): domain Eukaryota; phylum Oomycota; class Peronosporomycetes; order Pythiales; family Pythiaceae; genus Phytopythium; species Phytopythium helicoides. Next base: position 1,639,138 of record JANFNE010000001.1, on the reverse strand, counting down.
CAGTGAGATGGGGATTTGCTGTTTGCTCACCGTCAGCAGCCTGAGTCGGCTTAGTCCTCCTTGAATCAGCACTTCAAGTCGAGACTTGCCCGGTCAGCACTTCAACTTCCGGGAAACGCAGAACACCCGACGTGAAAAGTATGTAGCAAGTCGATGTAATAACTTTTTCGTTACGACAAGCACTTGAACGTCACGCGGCGACAATGTCTGACTAATATGGAGGCTCCCAGAAGTCGTCGTCCTCATCCTCGTCAGACCCTTCGTCATAGCCGAAGTCGTCATAATCGTCATAGTAAGCACCGGTGTCGTAGTCGTAGCCGTCCACGAATTCAGCTGGAAGCTCGTAGTCGAGAGGAAGCGAGTCCACATCTAGAGGGAGGCCATTCCCCATAAACCCGCTCGCTCCGCCGCGGTTGGCAAAGGAGATGCTCCGGTCAGGCTGTTCGTCATCCCATCCGTACCAGACGCTGGGCTCGGCGTGTTCCGTGTAGAGCCCAAGCTCGATAATGCTGCTGAAGCTGTCACGCATCCGGCCACTCGTGGTGATGCGAATCCGTAGACTCGGGTGCTTGGTCTTGACACTTTCCACCAGCTTCTCGAGCTTCTTCATATACTCTTCGCTCCACCCTCGCTCAACTTGTACTAAGCTGGAATTCGTCATGCGGAGCACGAACTTGCGGTGAGCAAACGTCAGCTCAGATTTTGCGGTCTCTTCGATACGCGTTAGCAATCCAATTAGCGCGTCATAGAACGCATTTTGTGCACCGATGCTGGCACCCCCGAGCGCAATCTGGAAGGCTCGCTGGCATTTGAGCTCGTCTGACATCCCGCTCAGAAAGGCAAAAACTCCATCTCCAGTACAGTTCACAGATCGGAGCTCCAAATATGAAAGGTACTTGAGTTTGCTGAGCGCAGTCAGTCCTTGGTCGGTCAGCATTTTGATCGGCTCGATCTTCTCGTTGTATCCCTCGACAACCTCCCAAATCGTAAAGCGACTTACTAAAGGGCAGTCCACCGCGAGTCGTTCGCAAAATTTGTCGTCAAAGATATCTGGATTCAGGACTTCATGGTCAGGGTAAGTGTTTGCCAGGAAGTCGTACTCGCGGTCGAATGCCATCTCCGGGTTGTCAAAGACCTCGGGTTCCAGCGGATGATACAACCCGATCTCGAGTACATCAAGCTTCGGGCAGGCCTTTAGTGCCGTGCTGGCGTCGACGGCCTTGAAGCCGTATCCTGGCCGTCGGCTCGCGCCATTCAGTCCGACACTGTCTCTACTGAGCTCTCCACAGGCTTGGAAGTACCCGGTCCAGTCCCACAGCATGTTGACGCAAAAGGTCAGAGTGGTGAGCTCAGGTTTAGTATGCTCACCAAACGCTTTGAAGAACGGGTCGGCAAAAGGAACGACGACCCAGTTGAACTCTTTCAGCTTGGTGCACGTAGCATTGAAGCGTTCCCACAGCGACAGCGGTAGCACCCACTGATCATGGCATGTGAGGCGGTCCATCTCTCGCAGCGACTGCTTGTATCCGTCCAGGTACTCGACATCAGGGCAGTACTGCATCACGTGTTCCAGGAACACCTGCGTCGACTGCAGTTTGTCCCTTTCCGGCCTACTGGGCACGGTGAGCTGTCTCATGGCTCTCCACCGCTTCATGCCAGCATAAAGCGTGTCCATGACGGGCTGCACGACGTTGTCAGCTTCAGCATCCTGCCTCTCCTTCCCTGGCAGAACGAGCGCCTGCAGCTGGGGGCAGTGCCTCGCTGCGGCCTCGATGGCCTGCCTCAAGTGTGGACTTCCCATTGGCATGGTCGAGAGATCCAGGCGCTTGAGCCCTGGCGCAAGCGCGAAGATGGCGTCCCAGCCCAGCTGCGCGTCGTCCAGGAAGTGCAGCCCGGGGTGGCGCGAAAAGTACTCGCCGAAGGACGCGAACGAGCCCATGCACACGCGCAGGTCGCGCACGTGCGGCCCACGCAGCGCCACGCGCCGTCGCGCCGCCAGCACGTCCGCGCGCCCCGCGCCTGCGAACGTGAGCGTCACGCGAGCGCGCTGCGCCTGCGCCGCCAGCTCGCGCAGCGGCGCCGCCCAGCTCTTGCACACGAGCGCGAGTGAAGCGAGGCCATCGAGGCGGGGGCCACCGCGGCTGGAGCTCACGCGCGCCGCGTCCTGATCCAAGTCGGCGACTGCGAACGCCACGACGCGCGCCACGAGCGGCGGCGGCAGCGCCGCCAGGAGCTGCGCCATGATGGGGATAAGCGCGGAAGGAAGAGCTACGAAAGGCGTGGGCTGACTACTGGGGAGTCAAAACGGGGTTGTCGAGGTCATGTTGAAGTGGTACCGACAAGTTGCGCCACGGAGGTCTGGAGGCTGTGGGCGACCTCGGCGGGGCGCCGGCGGCGCCAGTTGATGTCTGCGTTCGGGTCGAAGTTGAGCGTGAACTTCATGAGCCCCGTCGTGTTCATTTTCTGGAGGGCAAGGGTCAGCGGCTCTGCGGGGTTGGAGCGAGAAATTCTGAAATCGTGACACCGACCTTTAGCAGCGGACGGTACTCCACGATGTCGTGCATGACGAGCTGCGACCGGCTGATCAGGCCGAGACCCCGAACTAGAGCGTTCCCGATTGCGCTCGGGCTGCTGAGGGGGTCTACGCTTTGAATCGCCTGTGATTCAAACATTGAGTGAGTGATCTCAGATGTCTCGCACCACACAATTCAAAATTGCACAAACTTCTTGTATCACGGAAAGTGTGAGATTCCCTGTTTGGTTGGCATCCCGCTCTTCCAGCTCGCTGATAGAGACCACACTTAGCTGGGTAGTGCTCAGCAAGTAACATATTCCGAGATTGCGTTACGCACCTCAGAAGTAGCAAGTAAAAGTCCTGGATCTCTTTGAAATGCTGCGTGCGAATCGTCTTCACAAAGAACCCGCGAGGGTGGCGCGAGCCTAGTGGAAGAATGTCTTCGACGTACAGAATAGAGTCATTCCCACCTCGCTTCATCTTGTGCATGTCTCGTATTATTGACTTTTCGATCGCCTGCAGCTGGGTGGAGTTTTTCAGCGGAAAGAACTTGCGAAGCACAACGAGGGCATCTTTCAGCAATACCCGGCGCTCGGATACAAAACTCTCGATGCCATAGCATTCGGTGAGCTTGAGTAGTAGAGCTTGACAACTGCATAGCATCTCTTCTTGGTCCACATACACACGATCGGAAACAGCATGTGTCAGGACCAGCAGGAAAAGCTCGATTTCTGTATCCCATGTATATGTCTGAAGTGCCAGCAGTAAGTTGTAACCCCATTCTGCGATCAATGGCTGAAACCCATACTTGCGCTGCAGTTTATCAAATAGCACGTCCTCAAGCGGTACGCTTGCCAATGGATTTCGCATCTCTCGCTTACGCTTTTCTGACCAGACTTTGCGAACGAGGCTTTCAACTTCGCTTTTCTTCAATGTTCGCTGCTTCACCTTGCCTTGGTGTCGCAAATACATCGGAATCTCTGCGTGAACTCCAAGAGCCACAATATATGCTTGCTTTGCCTTGGTAGCTAATTGCGCTTCCGAGTCAGGGTCCCCTGCGATTGCTCGTCTACCAGTTTTGCGGCGAACACGATCCAACTGGTGATGTAAAATATTCAACTCAACACGAGCCTCCTCAACATCATGCCAAATCTGAATGAAACCATCCGACCAATATCAATATTAACTTGAGCCGATCGAATGCAGCAGCTGCAGCTACGTACCCGACTAAGATGAAGATTTACACCACAGTGCTTCTGGAGACGTTCAATCCACATCAATAGCTCTTTAACTAACACTTTGGTATGACCTGCTGATGACGTCTCGGAGGTACGTCCGGACTGCATATCAAGCGACTGAAGATCAATTGATGAGCTTGCTGCCAGCTCGAGGCCTTTGTCGGTATCATCGACCATCTCCCATTCGTATTTCTGAACAGACAACTCGGGAGTGCGGTCAATAATGTCAGCCCAGTAAGGGCGTGGGGTATGACACTCTCTCGCTCGATTGTAACTCGTTTCGACAACCTGGTGGAACTCACGCGCATCCTCAAGTTCCTTCCTTTTTGCTTCCTGTCGAGCCAAGTCTAATTCGTACTGAACTTCAAGTGATGCGGCTTGCTTTTCAAGCCGCTCGAGCTCCTGCTCTAATTTTATGTTAGCATTCTCAGCCGCCTCGGCTGCAGCTACTAAAGCATCCGTCTGCTCCTGTTGCTTCCTCTCCTCCATATGCCGCTTCATAGGTTCGTGTGAAATGTAATCCAGATAAGTTGAATGCTCCTTGAGCTCTCTCAATAGAGCTTGCTGCTTTTCTAGCTGGCCATTCAGCATCCTACACTCGCGTTTCATATCACTCTCTTGATCTAAAAGCATTGCGTATTCGTGCTCGAGATGAGCAACTGCTGCTTGCTCGCTTTCGACTTCCTCCGCTACACTTCGGTGTTTCTCTCTAACAAGCTCGAGATCTGCTCCGAGATGATTGAGCTCTTGCACCAGGTCTTCTTGGAGTGCTCTTTCCATTTTGAGTTTACTTTGTTCGCGCTCAATATCGCTCTCTATTGCTGCTAGTCTACGTTCTGCTGCATTTAACAGAGTAAAAAATTCTTGCCCAACAGGCGGCTCACCAAATACCTCCGCATCCAAGACAACCTGCGCATATGCTGCCGAAGAGAGGGTTTTGAAGATCTCTGCAAGCTGAGATCGTATTGTAGGAGAAACCACGTGCTGATGCCAAAGTCGCAACACGTTGAAGCTCTGTGCAGTTCTCTGTTGAAAATCGGTCAAGGATGGCTGGGAGTTCTCTTTGCTATCGGCTTGGGAAGTGTAGTATGTCCTTGCTAGGTTTTTGGCTTCAGAATATTCCACTGGAGGCGGAGCGTATCGAATGCAAGTTACTCCGCGCGCGCCTTTTCTCCGAACCTTGACTTTGATATTGTTTTGCTGGCGATCCCGAACGGGAGGTAACAACTGTGGTTGTGAAGATTGGCTCGTGTCATATGCGATAGTAGGGATCTCTCTTTCTGCGTCAGTACCACTGTCGCCCCTATCAGCTCGGGCGAATTGTGGACCTGGTGGTACGTCGTTCATCGTTGTGGTTGTGACTGCAAATCGCGACTCAAGAACGATGGGAGTTACAGCTAAAGATAGTGAATATGTATTGAATAAAGAAAGTAGAGTTACTACCCGATCCATCTTGATCGTACGTTGAACGCTCGGAAGCATTCGTGTAGATGGGGTAGGTGCGAGAAAATCTCGAGCACGTCTGTCGTTCGGACTGAATCTGTGGTATTATCAGCATCTTTTGACACTGATGTGCAATTCTGTATCAGTCCGAACGCAACAGCAAGCACATCGTCACTCTTCGCTAGATCGCTTTCAAGCTTTCCCACCATTGACTCTCTTTCAGTCAAGCCACCGCTCCGTAACTCATGAATGCGATCATAGAGACTGAGATTTTGAGCTTCCAAGTCGAGCAGCAAGCATGCACCTCTGTAATCCTTATCTTCTGAAATATCAGACTGGGAGATGTTTGGTTCGCCAAGCGATATGTTTTCAGCAAAGTGTCCGAAGAGGTGACGAGCAGAAACATGGTTCTCAATGATAAGAGCTCGAAACGCATCGCTGCTGACAGTATCGTTTCTTATCAGCAATCGCAATGGTGTGACGCAATCTCCCGCAGAAGATGACGCTTCCTGTCCTAGATCAGCACCGTGCTCAATAAGTAGCTTGATGATCACAAGGTTTCCTAGCTCACACGCAATGTGAAGAGGGGTAAAACCATCACCAGAGCGGCGAACGTTCACGTTCACGTGGCTCGATGTGACCAGCTCTCTAGTGACATCGATATCTTCGTAGGTGACCGCATAATGCAACGGCGCAGTATGTTTACGCCTCATACCACCTCTATTGGTAGAGCTGTGATAGTGAAGACCACTTGAAATCAGTGGCAAGGTTACTCGAACATTTGCACTCGGACCGATCAATCTTTTAACAACATCAGCAGATCGATGGGCTGCACATGCAAGTGCAAGAAGCGGTATATCGGATCCTTCTGGCTCTTTACATATATCAGCGAACGATAGAAGTCGCAGGCTCAGCTCATTGCTATACTGGAGTGCGTAGTGAAGGGCCGAGAAAGCGGATTCAAAGTACAAGTGATACTTTCGAAGGCCTTTGAAACCACTAGTTGAGTCAGACAGTTTCAAGTAATGGCGCTCCACTGCCTCTAGGTGGCCTCCATTCGACAACAACACGTTATACTGGTTGGGGTTTGCGTCTGACCGTGACGATATAAACCCGTGGACATCACTGCGATCCAAACCTGATACCAGTACTTCGCTTCCCGGCACAAGTAACGACAACGAGTCAATAACTGCTACTTCATGGACAGCGTTAATATTCATCGACGACGAGGATTCTGGTTGCATGCAGCTGGAGAGAAGAAAATTGATCACTTCGTCATTACATCCAGACGAACCACTCTTAATCGACAAGTGAAGAGCGTTGACATTTTTGAATGCCGTCTTTCCGAGATCAATTTTCCATTCTTTGACGAAGTAGTTCAGAATTGCTGCTCGAGCTGCGCCGTTCGAACGAAAATTTGCCTCCATTGTGTCATCCAACGGAAAAGTTAGCGGGGAGTGAACGTGTGCTCCGCACGCCATGTGCCATGGCAGGAACCCCGCCTCAAAAGAGACGGCATTCAGGACCTCTTGTTGATTTGACAGCCTGGTCACAATCCCTCTAGGCTGAGTCAAACTCAAGAAGCCCCTTCGCAGAATTCCGTCGACCTCTATCGCCTGCTTTTCTTCTGACGTCTTGTTCTTACGGATGTCGAAATGGCTCCCCTCAACCAAAGGATATTTTACTGCAGCTTCTAGTAACAGCGTGATAATTCCAATCGAATCGTTTGTGCATTCGCTGGATCCTCCACAAAATCCAAGGCAGGCATAGTGAATAGGTAGATAGCCACGAACGTCGCGCACATTCGGGTTAGCTCCGCTACGCAGCAGTAGCCGGGCGACTTCGATGTGTCCGTAGAGAAGTGCCAGGTGTAAAGCCGACTGACCCATCTGGTTGACACTATTCAAATCGGATTTGTAAGTTGTAACCAACAGTTCAATAAGTGCTAAGAGACGGGTTTGCTCAATTTGACGAGAGTCATAGCGAAAACACAAATCGATTCCACGAATTGTTTGACGAATTCGTGACTTGGATATAATAGAATGCAGAAGAAAGTTTCCGTCTGCATCAGATACGTTGACATCAATCCCGAGATGCAAGCATTCTTCCAGCTGTACGGGAAACCCTGGAATAAAGTCAAGTGCAAGTAACAGCTGCGTAGCATCAATCACCAACTCTTCCGAGCAAGATGCAGCCGCAATATATGTATCTGATATGAGCTTGTTTGCTTCTTGAGCGGACGAAATCGCGTATTTCCACACTGGCTGAGCCTTGTCATTGGTTGTGATTGCGTTAAGATCTGCACCATGTGATAGCAGTGCGTGAACAAGCGTTGCTTCTCGATTGAGGAGTGCCAGCATCAAAGGTGTAGTACCGGTTGAGGAAGATGTGTTCGGACTAGCCCCTACGTTAAGTAACTCCATGGCAATCGTATTTTGTCCAGTTTCAGTCGCCACTAATAACGCCGAGTAGTTGGAGTAACCGAAACGCGGTACATCAAATTGAGGATCAAGTAAGTTGGTGGCCCACAATTTAGAAAGAGTTGGCACGTTTCCTTCCTCAGAAGAAATCACCGGAGCGGCAATGTCTTTTATATCGTGCTGGCTTTGATCAGCTGCTCCTTGCTGTCGAAGGCCCCAACGTACAAACCGCAGTATTAGAGCTTCTACCTCGCGCGCAAACTCGGCAAGTCGGTCGTCGCCGGTTTCTTTTCCCAAAGGCGTTTTCGGAATGCGTACACCGTCGAGATAGGCAATCAGCACGACAACTGCTCCGCAACTAGCTGCAGCGTTGATTATCATATCGATCTCGGTAGTATAAGTGTCATGTCTTTCAGCATCCATATCTAGTCCAGCACCACCTGTCAATATCCATATCACTCGAATAGCTGCCTTCACTTCGTCAAAGCATGTTGCATTGGAGTGAAGCACAGACATGATAGGGTTTAGTAGCGCCAGGTGCGGACTCGTTGGAGTTGGGAGTACCGCATCTTGTGACGCATCATCTCCAGCATTAGATTGGTTGCTAATGACACCCGCATCTGGATCGTCTTGGGTTCGCTCTGATGCTCGTTGCGACTTCTCCATGGCATTTAGCAGTAATTTAGAGCCACCGCGGCATTCTAGCAATTTTGCGATGAGGGACAATAGATTCACACATACTACTGGGCTCGACCCAGCGTAACGTGGAATCATGTGGTAAATGAGTTGTCCAGACGAGAAAAGAGCCAACACAGTAGATTCTCCAATAAAGGAGGGTTTTGTGGAATCAAGTCTCTTTTTGCTCGGTGCAGCAGACCCAGCTCCAATTGAAGGTGCTGGCTTTCCTATTTGGCTTCCCGCTCCACTTTCTTGCTCGACAAAGCTTTCCCAAAAGTCAATCGTCGACCAATCTTGGGCGTTATTGATCTCAAATCCTTGCATCGTCGAAAGCAGCAACTGCGATCCGAGTAGGTCTGGCTCAATATCGTGCCGAATATCTGTCAAAGGAAGTGGATCAAACATCGATTCATTTTCAAACTCGTCAGTCCACTCTAGGAATAGTGACTTCAATTCTTGGCGGCCATTTAGCCCCTCACTGCTTTGGTTTCCTTCATCACTTGCCCCGACTGGTCGAGACAAAAAGCTAGTGACACGCTCGACGGGGTCCAGACCATCCATGGCACAAGCCTGGATACCACAATAATGTTCAGGTGAGTCACAATTTGGTGCTCAACACAAAGCTAGCAAGTACGTACCGCCAGAGCAGTCGGATTTGCCTCAAAAATTGTGCCAAGGCATTTGAAAACGAACCCAATTAGCAAGGTTTTTGTCAGCTCACAATCCTTCACGATTTTCAGCAAGACAGGAACGCATTGATCTCCGAGCGCTTGCGCATTTTCAGGCACTTCAACCACAAAAGCTAGCCATCGACAGATTCTTATAACCAGCGTCTCATCACCAGCTCCATGTGCTCTTTCGAGCAATGTTACGACAGCTTTGACAGACACGACAGGCTCACTGCCATCATTTTCAGTCATCAAAGCCTTGAAAATGGGCTTACACTTTGATGCAACTTTCCCAGGGCTTGAGTTGGTATTCAAGGACTCACCAACACAACTTTGATGCAGTAATTTATCAGCAACTTGGTGAAGTGTGGCGTCACCAGGAATCCTGAAAGCTTCAAGTGCAAAGCGAGAGGCATGCTTTGAATAGGCAAGCTCTCTACATTGACCATCTCTTTCAATCATCCGCCCGAGACTGCTCATCATTACCGTTACTCGGGATGGATTATAGGGAAAGAGTGCTGCAGCTGCTGCAGCATTGGCGGCGGCGGCGGCAACAGCTGCAGCTGCAGCTGCTGAGTTGCCACCAGCAATAGGAGCGCCATTTCCTGTTGGTGGTGCCTCCAACGCGTTTGAGATATCTTTTTGTAACACTAGCATCGCAATTTCGATCACTCCGGCGCATGATGGGGTAAATGTAGTAGATGCTAACGCTCCTGGTGCGCCATTCGACGCATCTGGTTGTTTTCCAAACTGAATTCTTGTAAAGATTTCGCAGATGTGTGGGATACTAGCCGAAATTATAGCTACATCTTGAGCGGTTAGACTAGATGCTGTCGGGCCATTCGACATGATTGCTGCTGCCGCTGATGTAATTGCTTCATTCGCCTCTTTCACCATTAGTTCCAGTGCTTCAAGAGCCCCTTGCTCCTTCAACATCGACCTACCACACCCTACACAGACGAAAGGCAGGAATCAGCGCTGTGACAAAACAAGCAAACGGCCAGATCTGGAAGCATTACCTTTGCGCGAGAGCGTGTCCGTGATTTCCAGCATTAGAGAGTGAAACCGGCGCTCGGGGTGCTGCGCAAACGTTAGCACGCATGGGACACCACCGTGTTCAGCAAACTGCTCCAAGAGGCGATCGGCTTGATCGTTGGCGAGAAGAAGAGCTAGGCATGACAGCGCTTCAAAGTCCAACAGCGGGTCGTTCGACGTTAGACAGGTAAGAATCACCGGAAGGGGTGACCCCGATGTTTGATAGGATGTCAGCGCAGTAGAGTCGAGCGCTGTCCTGTCCTCTTCTGCCTCAATAGCACCGCACTCTCGGAGTAGCGCCGAAAAAATCCGGATAGCCTTGGCCTACGTATACGTCGCAGCGATTCAGAGACACGATGAGCCCCTGGATTCTTGAAGCGTTCCGCCCCGAAACAATCTGACGGTGTACCTTGATTTCCACCGAGGTGATGGCGGAGGCAAACAGGGCCACAAAGGGCTGTCCTGCTGTTTTGCCGCCATCCTCTACCTCTTGCAGGGTGGACTGGATGAAAAATCGGCCTAGGAAGTAGAGTAGTACGAGAGTTGCCACGTCAGTGAGTCATATAATATTGTTTGTTGCGACCAAGTTTTCCAGGTGCGTACGATTTGCAGGCGTCTCGTCGGGCGATAGCACATTGGTGAGCTGGCGCTCACCGGAGAATTCGTCAGTATGCGCGTGCGTCTCAGTCTCGGTGCCGTGCGCCGGCGTAATCAGCAGCACTTCGAGGGTCGCGAGCGCTTCCAGCACGATCTCTGGAGTCTGCCGCCATAGCCGCAGCCAGTGCACATCTCAGGATAGGCGCGCTCCAGCCCAAAATCGCGCAAATGACGCTATAGGCACCTTGAGGCGCGTCAGCAGCGCCAGCAGCGCCGGCAGCGCCTCCGGCTGCTCGCGGAAGAAGCGCGCGCTGTCCGCCGCGAGCCGCAGCCCCTCGCGCTTTTTATCTGCGTCCCTGGACTTCAGCAGCTTCAGCTGGCGCTTCCACTGGGCCGCCCGCTTCTTGTCGGCGGCCCTGGTGGCGTCGCTCATGGTCACCCTCTCGGCGTCGCTTTGGAACCAAAAAGTCCAAAAAGGCTGCACTTTCTCGTTTACCATCCCTCTCTAAACCAGTGCTTTCAGCATCAAAATACCAGCGCGTACTGGTTCAAGAGGGAAACGATGGGAGGAAAGGCAGCGCGGCATGGAGAGCCCTCTCGACGCCACGGCCGCCCGCTGCTGCACTCGCTGGTCGACGGCGAAGCCACACGCGGGGGGCGTCGCGATGGGAAAGACAAGCGGCGCGTGTAGCGCCAGGGCGCAGGCGCCAAGTCGCCGCGTTGGATAGGGATCCGCTGACGGCAGGGTCCGGCCAAGCGCCAAGCGCAGGGGAAAGGCGGGCGTCGCGGTGTCATTTGCGGCCCGACGAGGCAGCGGCAGCCAGCGCGCGCGCGCTCGTTCCCCCCCTTGCCGAGACGCACAGACAGACTCGCGCGCCGAGGAGGACGGCGGGATGGAGCGGCTGACCATGACCACGAACGCGACCTCCGAGTCGGGCGCGTCGTCGCCGCTGTCCCTGGACGCGCTCGCCACGCCTTCGGTGCCAGGCATGCCCAAGCGCCGACGCACGTCGGCCTGCGACGACCTCTCGCTGCTGCACTTCTCCACCGCCGTGCGCGAGGAGCTCTTGGAGAAGATTGGCGCCGTGGCGGAGGGCATCATGGAGAGCATGGGCGCCGCCGACGGACCGTCCGACAAGCACTGGAGGCTCAAGTCCACTAGACACGGCGTCGACTTCTTCGAGGACCGCACGCCCGCCAGGAGGGGACAGGCGCGCTTCTGCTGTCTGAGCACGGCCGAGGCCACGGTCGAGGAAGTCGCGCAGATTTTCGTGCTCGCGGACGACGAGGCGCTGCGGGACCAGTGCAGGATACTCTACGACAACGTCGTCAACGCCAAGGTGCTCAGCGTGCTAGAGTATCCGTCGCACGAACACCCCTACAGGTCCGTCTACGTGCGCTACACGGCCTTCGAAACGCCCAAGGTCCTGCGCTCGCACCGCGACATGCTCGTGATAGTGGCAACCGATGTTATCACCTTCCCGGACGGCTCGACCGTCGGCTACTGCGTATGGGACTCGCTTCATCTTTCGCAGCTCACTGCGCTAGACATCCCGCCGGGCTTCGTGCGCAGCCGCATGTTCCGATCGGGGTACTTCATCAAGAACTCGGGCGAGCGCAACGCACTCACCAAGGTCGCGTACATTGTCGGGATCGAGGCTGGCGGGTTCGTGCCTCGGCTCGCGACGCGGTTCGTGATGCCGCGGTTCGGCACTGTGCTCGAGCGCGTCTGCGAGCACGTCAAGTCGAAGAAGAGTCTGGACCCGAGGACTTTCGTCCTCCGCTCGCAGTGGGCGAATGTAGACGACGCGCGCTTCTGCCAGTGCTGTCTCAAGGACTTTCCCGAGGAGGGAGGCCGTGGTTTTCTTGGGTCGAGTCGCCTTGGGTCGAGTCGCCTCGGAGCGAGTCTGCTCGGAGCCAGCCGACTAGGTGCAAGCAGGATGGGTGCGAGCCGATTTGGCAGCAGTCGATCAAACGACAAGCGCACCAACTGCCATGCCTGCGGTGAGGTCGTCTGCAGCGCTTGCGCGCAGCTGGAGAGCGTCAATCTCTCCGGCGTGAAGCTGGTGAAGATCCCCGTGTGTATCCCGTGCAGGACGACAGCGGCCCAGCCTGTCAAAACAAGTCTGAGTAGCGCCGCGGACACTTTCAAGCCCGTCAACTTGGGCAGCTCCGTGGCTCGAAGGAAACCCGTCGAGTCGATCTGGCTGTGAGACCTCTGTTTGTTATGATGCGTCCTATGTAATTGAGCCTTTGAGTGGCATGAACTTCCAACCAATATATGAAAGCGCCGTCGGGAGCGCTGCTCTAACTAACCTTCCGTTTTCCTAGCTCCACAAACTACCAGACGCGTTCACTGTTCTTGCCATCACTGGATGACCGCGTTTCATGCAATTCCGAGTACACCCGTCGTCTACGACTCATGAGCACACGAACGGCAGATTATGTCGGTGTTACGTGTCGACTGTGGCTCGACTCGGTCTGCAGCGCCGTCTAAAGTCCATGAGCCCATCACTATCGAGTTGCCGTCAAAGTCTGGCGGGCGGTGGTCGCCCAATCACGACTGTGGCGCGTGGCCGTGCCCAATCACCACGCCCCAAGCACCAAGGACGGGCCACCGGAGCTGTCATGAGCCAGCATGCTGCGCAAAGTATGGCCCTGCACGGGTTAATCTGGCGAAACGAGTCATCTCATGTCGCCTGCTGCTCTGAGGTGGGCTCGGGCTCATCACGGTCGGCGATGCTCGGCCAGTCCAGTCTGACTGGAGCTCGAGTCGTTGACGCCATCAAGACATAATACTTCTCTCCACGCGCCGAATGCATTGACATGCGTCGCCGGCACCGCCAGCCACGGAGCCGCACAGGCGGACACCTGACTAGAGTCTCGTCGATTCAGGTACTGCTGCACTCGATCACATTTCCCAATCAGCCTCCAACTTCCCACGCCTCCGCTAAAGCAGCTCGACATAAATGACGACAGTGGTGCCCAGCACGCCTCCGTACGCGGAGATAAAGTCACCCGCCGCACTAGAAGGCGGTGCGATCCGACCCGGTGGAGCTCCCAACCTGTACTCGCTAAAGAACGTCGGGCTCATGGCCCAGTATGCTGCACTCGGTGTGATCCACGGCACGATCAGCAACTCCGTCTACGCGTTCCTCTACCAGTACCTGCGCATGACTGGTGTCCAAGTTGCCTCCGCACGTGCTCTGCTGCAGGTCATCTGGTTCTGCAAGTTCTTCATTGGTATCCTGACCGACTGCTTCCCCATGTTCGGCTATCATCGCCGGCCGTACATGATCCTCGGCTGGTTGATCGTCTTTGGCTCCATGCTTGCCATGGCTGTCGTGAGTCTCCCCGGCCCATACTACCCCGACTCTTCCTGGGCTAAGCTCAAGAAGTTCACCGATGCGCAGCTTTCCGAAATGAACACGGACGCTCCTGATGAGGGCGTCAAGTATCTCGTTCTGATGGTGATTGCCAATATTGGGCTCATGGTCGCCAATACGGCATCAGACGGCATCCTAGTCGACTTTGCTCAGCGTGAGCCTGAGGAAATTCGCGGCACGGTACAGGCGATGACCAACGCCGTCAAATTCGTGTTTGCGATCATTTCGGCGTGCATGGTCGGCTTCGGCATGAACGGACCAGAGTACGGTGGCTCATTCAGCGAATCGCTCGGGTTCAACGCTATCATGGGAATCTGCGCCGCCTTCGCGCTTGCGGTCATCCCGTTCACGTGGTTCTGCATCCAAGAAGAGAAGGTAGAGCGCGGCAATTCGTTCCGTGCCGCTGTCGCTAGCATCTACGACATCCTTCAACTGCGTGTCGTATACCAGCTCGTGGCCTTCCGCTTCTTGCGCAACATGTTTGCTCTATTCAGCACGACAGCGGCTTCTCCAGTGCAGAGTCTGTGGGCTGGAGTCGAGCCTCTGAACGACGCTATTGCGTCCGTGCTCACGTATATCATGGCTGCTGGTGGGTTCTACCTCACGAAGCGCTTTGGTCTCAACTGGAACTGGCGCACAATGATCGTGGTCACCCAATTTGCGGTTGTGATCATCGACTTCATTCCAACGACGTTGACGATCTGGGACGTTGTGCGTAGCCAATGGTTTTGGCTCGGTATCCCGCTCGTCGAAGAACTTCCGTACTACGCTGGTATGGCAGTCTCGAGTTTCGCTATAATGGAGGTCATCGAGCCTGGGCAAGAAGCCGCGGTGTTCGGTCTCATTTCGACACTCCAGAATCTTGCGTCGCCATTCGCCACTGTGATCTACAAGAACGTCGACTCACACTTTGCTGTAGCGTCGACTGATCTAGTCAAGGACACGACCGCTGTGCGATCCGACGTCTTCTACACCTATTTGATCGCGTATGGCTTCAACCTGTTCTCGACAGTGTTCGTGTTCCTTCTTCCGCGCCAGAAGGCGGAGACGCAGGAGCTCAAGCGGACCGGAGGACGCAGCAAGGTCATGGGTATCATCACGATCAGCTACCTCACATTTGCCTTTTTGTGGGCCGTCATGACCAACTGCATGTCGTTCTCCGCCTCGACATCGTGCTTGCGTCTCGCAGGCGGATCGGGGTGCTAACTATCGTCATTCCTATCTTTCAATCTCGGAAGCACCCAATTTTTCTTTTTCATTCCTCCGTAAAGTGTGAGCATGAACACGAACACGAACACGTTGCAAAGTTTTTCAAAATAATCACCTGCGCCTATATTCGTTGACTCTGCTGCAGCTAAAGCTAATCTTAGACCAAGGACTCCAATTCTAACTCACTTGCACCTGCAACTCCGCATTTTGCAAGCAAAGAGGGGTGAAATGCACCGAGCCAAAGCTAGACACCCAGCTGTGGTCTCTCCAGTCATGGACGAGAGTGATCAGGCTGACGCTGAGAACGCGATCGGCATGGGAGTTGTGCTGGAGACCCAATCGTGCTCAAACAACATGGAGGGTGCGTTCGACGTCGCCAAGCACGAGCATTGGCATATCCAACTGCAGCCGAAAAGTGCCGGCCTCGAGCCGAGCGCCATTGCTAGCGTTGGTTTCTTGAAGCGCTTTTTTGGTGGGCATGATGCCTCAAACCAAGACAATGATGCACCTTGTGATCCTGCAGCGCTTCGGTATGGAGTTCTAGGTCAGAAGGAGCAGTGGAGAAAACAGCGAGCACAACGACAGCGACAGCCGCAGACCGTGTCATCTATCTCGTATGATGACGAAGACCTAGACGAGCTGGAGAGTGCAACGAGAGGTAGAAAAGACAACTCTGCCGCCTATGGTAGTGCTTCCGTAGGCTCCGTGAACTCACATCACGAGCATCCTTCGGGATCTTCAAGCTACAGAAGCATAAGCAGCTCTAGTCGAGCTAGCGACTCGATGAACTCGTCACGAACCAGCTACGCAAGCTACAGTAGCACTGACAAACAGCCGCACCTGTCGGTCCGTCAAAAGCGATCGACTTTTACAGCAAAGCTCCACCTTCCTGGTCAGAAGCCACTCTATCTGGGGCGATTCAAGTCACAGGAAGCCGCTCAAGCCGCTTACGAGCGAGCGTGCAGCTCCATTCTCACGCCGCGTGGCACTCAGACGGAGTGAGCAGTCGAGGAGGAGATGGTCCTGTACGTAGTAGAAGTTGATATGCAACATGGACGCAATTGCTTTGATTACCAAGAAGTTAAAAGGCTACGGCAAGAACGTTGTAAACACCACTTGTAAGCTGCGTCGCGTCCGCTGGTATCGAATGAGGTCTTCGCATCTACGACCAAGTGACGGTGAAGCCCGTGGCGATGCTCTGGCTCGAGAGAGTGATCTCCAGCTTCTGCGTCGTCGAGTCATACGACGAGATCGTGCCCACCGACACACTCGACGGCTTGCTCGTCACGCCCAGCACCACCAGCTTGTTCACCAGCAGCGAGCTCGCAGCAGAGTATTTGTTCTGCGTCACCGTGCTGCTGAACGACCCAGCAGACGCCGAGAACGTCACGATCGTCGAGCTCGCACCCTCAATCTCCACACCGTCATCCAGGTACAGGTCACCCGACGCCGATCCAGACGAAGGGAGAGCCACGAGGATGTCGAACGGAGTCGCACGAGCAGCCGTGCTCGTGAGCGTGCCGTTCTGGTGCATAGCGAGGATGGTACCTCCACGCATGTGCACGGGCATGTCGTACAGTGTGACCGTCGTGGTCACGGACTGACCCGTGCTCGTGATGCGCGAGTAGTCAAAGATGTTGTACCAGACGCCGGCCGGGTAGTATCCGGTGACGGACGTCGCGCTCTGGTACAGCACAGGCGTGACGAGCAGCGCGTTGCCAAGCATGAACTGGCGGTCGATCGAGTGCGTGTTGGTGTCGGTGGGGTACTCCATGTAGAGCGGGCGAGCGATGGGAGTGCCATCCACGTGAGCGTGGTAGCCGAGCGTGTAGATGTACGGTAGCAGGCGGTAGCGCATGCCGAGGAATTTCTGGCCAACGTATGTAGTCTCGGCCCAGACGTAAGTCTCCTGTGCAGAAGCCTCCTTATTGTTGTGGTTGCGCGAGAACGGGTAGAAGGCGCCGAGAGCAGTCCAGCGAGCACACAGCTCCATTGTAGTCGACCCAGAGAAACCGCAGATATCAGCACCGACCATGGGGATACCAAAGAGACCAAACTTCAGGATCGTAGGAATCGACCAGCGCAAATCATTCCAGGTGGCGGCATTGTCACCAGTCCAGTGGGCGACGTGCACACCACTACCAGGGAACGTCGAGCGCGAAAGCACAAATGAGCGCTTGTTGGCAAGTCCCTCTTGCACCACGTTCGTAGCGATTGATTCCGTGATGCCGTACAGGTTGTGTGTGTCGTACTGGCGGCGACTTCCGTAGTTGAGCGCGCTCGTGGAGATACCCTTGTTGTAGATGGCATCCTTGCTTCCAACGTTGTTGATGGCGAACGGCGGGTTGTCCCACTTGTTGCCGTCGCCCGAGCACGTCAAGCAGCACGTCGTGATGGCACTGATGCTACCCGTGTTGGGACAAGTGACAGCCGAGTTCCGCACGCAGGTCGTGCCAGGGCAAAAGTTGGCAAGCTCGTTCATGTCGATCCACAGACCGTCGAAGCTGAAGTTGTTGTACATGCGCGTGATTTGCGTCTTCCAGTACGAGGTCGAGTTAGGGTGGAAGAAGTCGGGGAACACCGTCGGGCCGGGCCAGACCTGGCCGAGGTACGGCTTGCCGGCAGTGTCCTTGATGAAAATGTCCATCGCGAGACCAGAGGTGTAGGCGTAGTCGGAAGTGTCATCCGGGATACCGGGGTCGATGATCGGCACAAACTTCTGTCCCTGGTTGTGCAGGGTCGTCATGAAAGCCGCCATGTCAGCCTGCTTGAAGTTGGTTGGGTCCAGCGTGAAGTCGTGGTAAGCGTTCATGTAGTCGATGTCGGCCCACATGACGTCCAGCGGGAGTTTGTTGTTCGCGTAGTTGGTCACCACTGTCTGCAGAGCGCTGACTGAGCTGTAGCCCCATCGGCATTGGTGGAATCCGTACGACCAGTAAGGCATGAGCTTCGGCTTGCCGATCAGACTCGTGTACTGCGACACAACATTGGCAGGCGTAGGTCCAACAACGACGCTGAAGTCGATGATGCCTCCGATGGCCTGGTACGTCAGCATGCCGCTCTCGAGCGTCACATCCATGCCGTTACTGTTGAGCAGGAACACGCCGTGTGCCTGACCCTTGGTGTTCAAGCCAAGGAAGAACGGGTGCGAGCCGTATGTGTTGACGTTGAGCGTCGCCGATCCCTGGTCACGAGCCCACAGCGTGTGCTTGTCGCCCGTTGCCATCTTGAAGTACTCACGGGTACTCTCACCGATGCCGTATAGGCTGAGGTCCGTTCCGACCGCGGTGGCGACCTGGATGTACTGGTCCTTGAACACGAGTGGCAGAGCCGACGAGTTGAACAGCGTGTAGCTGTCCGAGTTGCGGACGACCGAGAATGTGAACGGGTTTTGCGTGTAGTTGAAGGTGTAGAGCGCCGAACCCGACGACGTCGAACTCGCGCTACCGAGTGTACCCTTGGGGAACAGGGTCGTCGGCACCTCCCAACGAGTCGTGCTCTTGTCAGTAATCTTGATGCGCACGCTATCGCTCTGGGTCTTGTCTACAGTCACCGCGAGAGCCGTCAGGTCCGAGCCGTACGTCGTTGTGGAGCCAGAGTTGACAGCGAGATTAATCGTGAGCACACCACTAGCCTCGCTCGCAGATGACACATAGTATCCAGGACCACTCAGGTATCCAGACGGCACAGTCGACGGAGCCGGCGTCTGCGTGTTCTGGTTCACGAAAGCGTACGTGCCGACCGTGGAGACCTTGTAGTTGGCGTTGAGGTTACTGTCCCAGAGTCCATTGCCGTCATTGAAGGCCATCTCGATCGTCGAAGCCGAGATCGTGTACATGAACCAGCCATTGGCAGCCGAGAACTTGCCGCCGTAGGTGCTAGCCGTCATAGCGACACCAGGCAGGGTCGTCCAGCCACTTCCGGTCGTGTAGTGAATGTACGGCTGCGTCCACGAGCCCTTCTGGAAGAGGATATGGTATCCAGTGCCGTCGCTGGGCTTGACGAGCATTCCTGACTTGAAACCCGTGACCTTGCTCACGACCGTGTACGTGCCTTGCGCGGTCACCTTGTAGTTGGCGTTGTTGTTGTTGTCCCAGGTGACGCCAACGCCGTCGTTGAAGACGAACTCGAGCGACGTAGCTGACGACAGCGTGTACTGGTACCAGCCGCTCGTGGCCGGGTAGCTCGAGTCCGTGCTCGCCGCCATGGCGACACCGGGCACTGTCGTCCATCCGCTGCCGGTCGTGTAGTGGATGTAGGGCGTCACCCAGACGTCCGACTGGAACAGGATCGTGATGCCCGTGCTGCTCTTGACGAGTGTCTGCGCACTAGCCAATGATAGGAGGAGGGCGAAGAGCGCGGCGACGAGCCCACCCGTGCGAGTCGCCATGGCTCTACTACTTGGGAGAGGTAGAGTC
Organism: Phytopythium helicoides; assembly: GCA_024867545.1. NCBI lineage: Eukaryota > Oomycota > Peronosporomycetes > Pythiales > Pythiaceae > Phytopythium > Phytopythium helicoides. Next base: position 1,619,531 of record JANFNE010000001.1, on the reverse strand, counting down.
GAAGACCGGCGTGGACGCCTCAGGAGTAGGTGGTAGGCTCGGAGTTGCTTGGAGGGTGCAAGTTCCGGAACGAGCTCCTGGCCATGATTCAATCCTTGTAGAGGAGTCTTTGACGGTGCGCTAGCAATCGCGTTGAAGTTTTACCGTTTTATGCAATAGTTCCTCATGACTGATGAAAACACAGCGTCGTGATCTGTACCACAGTGTTTATCGCGACAAAGTTGAAGCTTTGACTTTCAGATCCGAACCGCTCTTCGCCAGAGATTGGACAGTTGAACTTGGTCAGGAAGATCATCGTGTCTAGTTATTGACAACAACAAAGCAAAACCAGACATATTCTATTCGCTGCGGGTTCATATTTGCAAGTGGTAGCAGTCGCTGCTTCAAAGACCCTGCTAGTGCAACTTTCTGAGAAAGTTGGGTATCTCTAGGATTTATCTTGAAAGTGCTGGGATTGCCGGTACAGCAATTGTAGACATGGCTTCTCTCAGCAGCTCCGTGCAGTATGCTACGCTGGTCGTGTGACGACGAGTCCGAGCAAAGCAGATTGGTTGGCGGCAAATTCCCCTTTGCATCCTGGGTCTCTTGCAAAGGTCTCCGCCAGTACCAAGAGCAGAAGGCCGGCCTGTGTGAGCACCAGGACGCGGCGGAATGAATCAAGTGACGACCCCACGCTCACTGTCTGTTTGCCCGGGCTGAACGAGAGGCAACTTCAACTGTGACGAAGCTGGCGCATTGCTGCTCATCTGGATCTGGATGTGACAGTGGTATTAGCATTCGAGCTCATTTGATGACTTCAATTTATCGGCCTTTATTGGTTGACGTCGACGTGCCGGCTTCTTGTGGAGTCGGAACCCACATGCATTTGAAGTTGTGGTCGTGTCAACGTCTTGCGAACTAGGCACTCCTTGGCGAGTACTCTGCGTTAGTTATAAAAGCCTACCAGAGGACAACTGCAATTCGAACAACTTGTGTTCGCTAACCTGCCACTACGCTCTGAAGCAAATGGTTGCGCGTGCATACGTACCATCGTCATAGCCATCGTGTAAATGTTGTAGGTGCCGGATATTGGTTCGCTTCCGGTCGTAACAACCTTAACACCCTACCATACTGCTTGACAAGGATAAATGTGTCGCTGCTTCACCCTGTCACCAATACCACACTTTCCTAGCAAAATAGCTCACACCGTTAGTAAATCGTCGCAATACCGATCAGTGAGGACTTCCGGCGACTCCGAAAGCGCCAACGTCGCCAGGCGTACCATTGTGGTTTCTGCTTTCACCCCCTGACATCACTAACCCGCTCACGCCGTTTACCGCTGAAGACGAACCGAAGGATCGGCGTCGCGCCTCAGCGTCACGATGGCTAACATAGCCACTCCGCACATGGTGCCACACATATGGCTCCCAGCAAACAAGCGTCGCGCTGCCAACAATCAAGATTTGGCTGGCAACTCTGGAACCACGGGCCATCATCATGATAATGAACCCATTCCCACAAAAGGCAAATTGCTGCAAAATGTTGGTCACGCCAATTTTTCTTTTTCATTCCTCCGTAAAGTGTGAGCATGAACACGAACACGAACACGTTGCAAAGTTTTTCAAAATAATCACCTGCGCCTATATTCGTTGACTCTGCTGCAGCTAAAGCTAATCTTAGACCAAGGACTCCAATTCCAACTCACTTGCACCTGCAACTCCGCATTTTGCAAGCAAAGAGGGGTGAAATGCACCGAGCCAAAGCTAGACACCCAGCGGTGGTCTCTCCAGTCATGGACGAGAGTGATCAGGCTGACGCTGAGAACGCGATCGGCATGGGAGTTGTGCTGGAGACCCAATCGTGCTCAAACAACATGGAGGGTGCGTTTGACGTCGCCAAGCACGAGCATTGGCATATCCAACTGCAGCCGAAAAGTGCCGGCCTCGAGCCGAGCGCCATTGCTGGCGTTGGTTTCTTGAAGCGCTTTTTTGGTGGGCATGATGCCTCAAACCAAGACAATGATGCACCCTGTGATCCTGCAGCGCTTCGGTATGGAGTTCTAGGTCAGAAGGAGCAGTGGAGAAAACAGCGAGCACAACGACAGCGACAGCCGCAGACCGTGTCATCTATCTCGTATGATGACGAAGACCTGGACGAGCTGGAGAGTGCAACGAGAGGTAGAAAAGACAACTCTGCCGCCTATGGTAGTGCTTCCGTAGGCTCCGTGAACTCACATCACGAGCATCCTTCGGGATCTTCAAGCTACAGAAGCATAAGCAGCTCTAGTCGAGCTAGCGACTCGATGAACTCGTCACGAACCAGCTACGCAAGCTACAGTAGCACTGACAAACAGCCGCACCTGTCGGTCCGTCAAAAGCGATCGACTTTTACAGCAAAGCTCCACCTTCCTGGTCAGAAGCCACTCTATCTGGGGCGATTCAAGTCACAGGAAGCCGCTCAAGCCGCTTACGAGCGAGCGTGCAGCTCCATTCTCACGCCGCGTGGCACTCAGACGGAGTGAGCAGTCGAGGAGGAGATGGTCCTGTACGTAGTAGAAGTTGATATGCAACATGGACGCAATTGCTTTGATTACCAAGAAGTTAAAAGGCTACGGCAAGAACGTTGTAAACACCACTTGTAAGCTGCGTCGCGTCCGCTGGTATCGAATGAGGTCTTCGCATCTACGACCAAGTGACGGTGAAGCCCGTGGCGATGCTCTGGCTCGAGAGAGTGATCTCCAGCTTCTGCGTCGTCGAGTCATACGACGAGATCGTGCCCACCGACACACTCGACGGCTTGCTCGTCACGCCCAGCACCACCAGCTTGTTCACCAGCAGCGAGCTCGCAGCAGAGTATTTGTTCTGCGTCACCGTGCTGCTGAACGACCCAGCAGACGCCGAGAACGTCACGATCGTCGAGCTCGCACCCTCAATCTCCACACCGTCATCCAGGTACAGGTCACCCGACGCCGATCCAGACGAAGGGAGAGCCACGAGGATGTCGAACGGAGTCGCACGAGCAGCCGTGCTCGTGAGCGTGCCGTTCTGGTGCATAGCGAGGATGGTACCTCCACGCATGTGCACGGGCATGTCGTACAGTGTGACCGTCGTGGTCACGGACTGACCCGTGCTCGTGATGCGCGAGTAGTCAAAGATGTTGTACCAGACGCCGGCCGGGTAGTATCCGGTGACGGACGTCGCGCTCTGGTACAGCACAGGCGTGACGAGCAGCGCGTTGCCAAGCATGAACTGGCGGTCGATCGAGTGCGTGTTGGTGTCGGTGGGGTACTCCATGTAGAGCGGGCGAGCGATGGGAGTGCCATCCACGTGAGCGTGGTAGCCGAGCGTGTAGATGTACGGTAGCAGGCGGTAGCGCATGCCGAGGAATTTCTGGCCAACGTATGTAGTCTCGGCCCAGACGTAAGTCTCCTGTGCAGAAGCCTCCTTATTGTTGTGGTTGCGCGAGAACGGGTAGAAGGCGCCGAGAGCAGTCCAGCGAGCACACAGCTCCATTGTAGTCGACCCAGAGAAACCGCAGATATCAGCACCGACCATGGGGATACCAAAGAGACCAAACTTCAGGATCGTAGGAATCGACCAGCGCAAATCATTCCAGGTGGCGGCATTGTCACCAGTCCAGTGGGCGACGTGCACACCACTACCAGGGAACGTCGAGCGCGAAAGCACAAATGAGCGCTTGTTGGCAAGTCCCTCTTGCACCACGTTCGTAGCGATTGATTCCGTGATGCCGTACAGGTTGTGTGTGTCGTACTGGCGGCGACTTCCGTAGTTGAGCGCGCTCGTGGAGATACCCTTGTTGTAGATGGCATCCTTGCTTCCAACGTTGTTGATGGCGAACGGCGGGTTGTCCCACTTGTTGCCGTCGCCCGAGCACGTCAAGCAGCACGTCGTGATGGCACTGATGCTACCCGTGTTGGGACAAGTGACAGCCGAGTTCCGCACGCAGGTCGTGCCAGGGCAAAAGTTGGCAAGCTCGTTCATGTCGATCCACAGACCGTCGAAGCTGAAGTTGTTGTACATGCGCGTGATTTGCGTCTTCCAGTACGAGGTCGAGTTAGGGTGGAAGAAGTCGGGGAACACCGTCGGGCCGGGCCAGACCTGGCCGAGGTACGGCTTGCCGGCAGTGTCCTTGATGAAAATGTCCATCGCGAGACCAGAGGTGTAGGCGTAGTCGGAAGTGTCATCCGGGATACCGGGGTCGATGATCGGCACAAACTTCTGTCCCTGGTTGTGCAGGGTCGTCATGAAAGCCGCCATGTCAGCCTGCTTGAAGTTGGTTGGGTCCAGCGTGAAGTCGTGGTAAGCGTTCATGTAGTCGATGTCGGCCCACATGACGTCCAGCGGGAGTTTGTTGTTCGCGTAGTTGGTCACCACTGTCTGCAGAGCGCTGACTGAGCTGTAGCCCCATCGGCATTGGTGGAATCCGTACGACCAGTAAGGCATGAGCTTCGGCTTGCCGATCAGACTCGTGTACTGCGACACAACATTGGCAGGCGTAGGTCCAACAACGACGCTGAAGTCGATGATGCCTCCGATGGCCTGGTACGTCAGCATGCCGCTCTCGAGCGTCACATCCATGCCGTTACTGTTGAGCAGGAACACGCCGTGTGCCTGACCCTTGGTGTTCAAGCCAAGGAAGAACGGGTGCGAGCCGTATGTGTTGACGTTGAGCGTCGCCGATCCCTGGTCACGAGCCCACAGCGTGTGCTTGTCGCCCGTTGCCATCTTGAAGTACTCACGGGTACTCTCACCGATGCCGTATAGGCTGAGGTCCGTTCCGACCGCGGTGGCGACCTGGATGTACTGGTCCTTGAACACGAGTGGCAGAGCCGACGAGTTGAACAGCGTGTAGCTGTCCGAGTTGCGGACGACCGAGAATGTGAACGGGTTTTGCGTGTAGTTGAAGGTGTAGAGCGCCGAACCCGACGACGTCGAACTCGCGCTACCGAGTGTACCCTTGGGGAACAGGGTCGTCGGCACCTCCCAACGAGTCGTGCTCTTGTCAGTAATCTTGATGCGCACGCTATCGCTCTGGGTCTTGTCTACAGTCACCGCGAGAGCCGTCAGGTCCGAGCCGTACGTCGTTGTGGAGCCAGAGTTGACAGCGAGATTAATCGTGAGCACACCACTAGCCTCGCTCGCAGATGACACATAGTATCCAGGACCACTCAGGTATCCAGACGGCACAGTCGACGGAGCCGGCGTCTGCGTGTTCTGGTTCACGAAAGCGTACGTGCCGACCGTGGAGACCTTGTAGTTGGCGTTGAGGTTACTGTCCCAGAGTCCATTGCCGTCATTGAAGGCCATCTCGATCGTCGAAGCCGAGATCGTGTACATGAACCAGCCATTGGCAGCCGAGAACTTGCCGCCGTAGGTGCTAGCCGTCATAGCGACACCAGGCAGGGTCGTCCAGCCACTTCCGGTCGTGTAGTGAATGTACGGCTGCGTCCACGAGCCCTTCTGGAAGAGGATATGGTATCCAGTGCCGTCGCTGGGCTTGACGAGCATTCCTGACTTGAAACCCGTGACCTTGCTCACGACCGTGTACGTGCCTTGCGCGGTCACCTTGTAGTTGGCGTTGTTGTTGTTGTCCCAGGTGACGCCAACGCCGTCGTTGAAGACGAACTCGAGCGACGTAGCTGACGACAGCGTGTACTGGTACCAGCCGCTCGTGGCCGGGTAGCTCGAGTCCGTGCTCGCCGCCATGGCGACACCGGGCACTGTCGTCCATCCGCTGCCGGTCGTGTAGTGGATGTAGGGCGTCACCCAGACGTCCGACTGGAACAGGATCGTGATGCCCGTGCTGCTCTTGACGAGTGTCTGCGCACTAGCCAATGATAGGAGGAGGGCGAAGAGCGCGGCGACGAGCCCACCCGTGCGTGTCGCCATGGCTCTACGACTTGGAAGAGAAAGAGCTTGGTACGATCGAAGACCGGCGTGGACGCCTCAGGAGTAGGTGGTAGGCTCGGAGTTGCTTGGAGGGTGCAAGTTCCGGAATGAGCTCCTGGTCATGACTCGATCCATCCAGCAGCGCCGTTCCCGTCTCTGGCAACACCGCGCCGTGTCTAGAGACAGCCTAGATGCTTTGACTCTTCGCCTGGGATCGTGAGAGTTGAACTTTGCCTGGACGACCACCTCGTCTCGGCATTGCCAGCAGCGAAGCACAACCAGACATCTTCTCTACGCCGCGGGATGCTGCGCGCGCTCATTTGCACCTGGCAGCAGTCGACACCTCGCCTCGGACAGCTCGTTTAGGAAAGTGGGACGCTCACAGGATTTATCGTGAGGACGCTGGCATCGCTGATGCACCAAATGCAGCGGTTGTCCTCTCGGTGTGGCGAACTGCAGCAGCTCCGTGTAATTGAGTGGCTGGTTGACGCATCCGAGCCGAAGGCTTCGGCTGGCCGCCATGAACCCGGCGTGTCTCTGCAGAAGTGCGGGCGCTGCCAGGAGCAGATGACCGACCTCCTCGGCACCAGAACGCGGCGGAATAAATCAAGTGGCGAGCCCACGGCGTTCGTTGACCGGGTGCAAGGCGGACGAGGGGCAACTTGAAGTGTGACGGCGAGGACGCGCAATGATGGGTTTACGCGGTGCGCGGTCTCATCTGGGCGTGATAGTGGCACTTCTAGCGATTTATACAAAGGTATTTTTAGATAGTACATTCATAATGTAGAGTATCAATTAAGAGTATATATAGATTAAAACAGGTTTTACCTGTTCGAGCGCATCTGATTCGCTTGAGCTTCAACTTGGGCAGGTGCATCTCCTCGGACTTTACAGCGCGCACAGCCACAGACACGCGCACGTCGGACGCGTGCACTCAAGTGTGGTGTGTACGCACGCCACCCGATGGAATACGCCACCGACATCCATGCCCGATGTCTATGCAATGCAGGGTGCTGCCGACATTGTGCTGCGGATGACTGCGCAGTGCTCGGGTTTTTCCTCACACTTCAGCGAGGGCAGCGCGCGCTCATCCGAAATAAATCAAGTAATCTCATGTGCAAGGAGGGTCTTGCATCGTCTCGCACGGTGTCCCGATGCTACTGTGAGCAGTTTCGTGTACCCTTGTCGAGAATGCGCATCTGCCTTTGTGTAGTCGAGTGCGCTTTCGCTCAAGCGTCGTGGCGCTGGGTGAGAATCTCCTAGTGAAGCTGGTAAGAAAAGCAATCGAGAAACTGAGCGCGGTCTACAGTGTATCTATGGCTCTTGACTTTCTTTGCATGACGTGCGTGTTCTGCCTCGATGTTATGAGTAATTGTACGGTGTTCGCATTCCCTTGACCACGTCATGGTCATCTAATCGACGTCTGCCTCGATTCAGCTCTCCTCCCGTTGACAGGCCCATGCCGTCGAGCCTATAGTCCACGAGGTTCACGTGGCTATAGCGTAGCGTAGTGGGTCCTGTTGGTGCATAAACTGACTCCGATTTTGAACTGGAGCGATGCCATAAATTGTTTGTTTTCCATCGTCGACTCTTGTCTCGCCCCACTTCCACGAGACCACGTTGTACTGTTGACGATCTGCCAAGAGCTCTGCTGGATTTCAGCAGACCGAAGGAATCAAGTTGCCTTGCCGCGTCTTCCCCGAACTAGTTGAACTTCAGGCGCGGCGGTTGCTTCAGGTCCAGCCGTCGCTTCAGCTCTGCTTGTCGTGTGTCCACTGTCAAGGGCGCATCACTCAGTGGCCTGTCTGCCACGCCAAATGCTCATCTTTCTAGTCAAAGATGCGCTCGAAACGAATGACTCACTGATGTCCACCTCCGACCAAGTAAACAAACAGCATGAACGGAGGCGTTGAATAGAGTACACTCGAAACGATTCATGCCGCTGCTCCACCGTAAGCTTCATCACACCCCACTTGATACATGCCACCGCATGGCGAAGTGTGCTACTCCTGCGCTTCTAGCCGAAGCAACGAGCTCAGCGTGTTTGGACGAGACGTATCTTTGTATAGTGAACGTATAGTCCACTTCAACTTGCATGAACTATACGTATATTGACGATTGACTGCTCTTACCGTTTCTGGAAGTTGAGGTACCGCAGCGCCAGCAGCGCCAGCACGCGGAAGATACCGATGGCGGCGAACACGTAGCCAAAGTCGGCCCACATGTTGGATCGATGCATGTTGAAGACCGACTCGATGTACTGCTGCACTGTCATGGAGTCCATGGTCACTGGAAGTCCAGTCACAGGTTGGCATCCGATCTCCGAGCTAATGTTCACAAACTGGCCGAGGGCTTCGTCCCAAGTCGGTTCGGTCGGGCAATTGCCAAAGGCAAGCGATGCCAAGATTGACAATGTGTATCTCTGCGGTGTGATCGTGTAGAGCCACTGGTAGCCTTGCGGGATAGTGTCAGCGGTGGGGTTGAAGCCCATGAAGGTGAAGAAGATATTGGTAGCCAGCACGCCAATAATGGCCGACACCTCGACACTTGGCAGAGCGTAAATGAACAGCTCGCCCATATACGAGTGTAATAGCACGTGGAGCGACATGTTGATCCAGTAGAGCACCCCCGAACCGAACCCCGAAAATCCGACCATTGGATAGAAGATAACAGTGAAGAGCAGACACATCGAGAAGACGTACGGAATCTCAGCGATAGTCGATCCAACAAAGTACCAGAGCGAGTTATACGTCTGCGCAGCACGCTCACGATAGTACGCTCCGCGCTCGGCTGTTGCAACCGGTAGCACACCATTGAATGAGATGATGCCGTTGAACATCACCGTCATGTAGACCATACCCATGCCGCTGTTGATGCCTTGGTACGTTGAGTAGTCGACGCCAAGGTACGTGATACCGAATAGAATGGCGAGCATGACGCCAATAACGAGTCGTGTCAGGTTGTACGATGGCGTTCGCCAATACATGAGCACGAAGCGCTCCACCAAAAAGCGCATCTGGGTCCAAGAACTAGCAGCGCGCTTCTTTGAGAACTCCATGGGCGGCAAGTCCGTTGACGGGTGACCAACACCTTCTTGGGCCATAACCGCATCAAGTGCGCGCTTTTCTTCACTTTCATCGAAGCACTTGACAAAGTCCATCCCGTCCGCAGAGATGTTTCCCACGCCAGCGCCGATGACTTCGAGCATCCAAGTCGCCGGGTTGTAATCATCAGGAAGAGGTCGCACATCCGGAATCGCTTCGAAATACTTGACTAGATGCACCGAGTTCTCTCCAAGCTCTCCAAAGAAAACTGTCTGACCGCCACGCTTGAGCAGGAGGAGACTGTCAAATAGGAAAAACACGTCTGAGGACGGCTGGTGGATTGTGCAAACGACTGTGCGACCGCTGTTTGCCACTTTCCGCACGCCGTCCATGATGACCTTGGCGGATCGAGCATCGAGCCCGCTTGTGGGTTCATCCAAAAACAGAACACTGGGCTGCGCTGCAAGCTCCACACCGATAGTTAAACGCTTCATCTGCTCGACAGAGCTACCGCGGATCATCTGGTCGGCAACTTCGTGCATATCAAGCAGATCGAGAACTTCGTTTACGGTGTCATATTTCTTGCTGTCCGGGATAGAGCTGTCCTGCCGCAGAAAAGAACTGAATGTAAATGCCTCGCGGAACGTCGATGCTTCCGAGTGGACATCCATCTGCTCGCAGTAGCCGGTTGCGCGGCGAATCGCGAGGTCGGTGGCTGGGTACCCATTTAAGAGAATGCGACCTTCAATCTTGCCACCAGTCTTGCGTCCAGCGATCACATCCATCAATGTCGTTTTTCCTGCTCCCGATGAGCCCATGAGTGCAGTCATTTTGCCTGGCTTGGCGTATCCCGTGATCCCCTTAAGGAGATCCAGCGACTCCTTCGGGCTTCCAGGCTTTGGCACTGAGTACCAGAGGTTTTCGAATGCCAATGTCACAGGAATAAAGTTCTTTTCGCGCGGAGGCATATTCACGACAATCGGCTCGGTTGGAGGTACATCAGCATTTCTGGGAGTCTTAGCGAGCTTGTATCCATTTGCCACGGAGCCATCCTCCGACTCATCCTTGTGCTTGATGATCGTGAAGGCAGGGCTCTCATATCGGTGAAACTCGAGAATGAAATTGCCGATTAGCATGAAGAGCCCATAAGTAAACACCATGAAGAGCATACCGGCCCAAAGCCACTCCTTCGATGACGGCATGCCAAACTGCTGCAAGTAGTACTCGCCCATCTTCATCCCGTAGCTAGTGCAGTAGTTAACGCCGCCGTACTCACAAACTTCATACTCGCTCGAGCGGTACTGGTTGACACCCAACGCACGGAAGCACCATGCGATTGGGTTGATCCAGTAGATCCAGCCGACCCAGTCGGGCATTGTGCTTCGAACCATGATAAAGCCCGCAAATAAATTGTAGAAAATCATCGTGAATGTTGACACCGGCTTCGCAAAGTAGAAGTCTGGCGATGCCGCCGTCAGCAAGAAGAACCACGATGCAAACACCAGGTTCGTCAGGATAAGCAATATTAAAAAGCAGAGATATGCCCCGACTTCAGCAGCAAAACCGCACATCCAGTAGACCATCGACCCGAACACGAGGCTCTCGGCTAGTGCCAAAGGGATTTGCGCAACCGAACAGGCGACAACATACGCTGACGTCGGGAAGAATCCTGCAGCTCGCTGCTTATAGTAGATGTCGCGCGCGTCCATGAAGGTTGGGATCTGTGACACCTGACCAAGACCCAGAAACATCATTGCTTGAAAAAGAACCCCGAGCACATTTTGCACATTGGTTGGATCGACGTTCCAGAAGACGCTCCCGAAAATCAATCCCATCACAAGAACCATAATGGTACGACCGCGAATGAAAGGAATGTTGCGCAGCGACACCATTGTCTGGCGCTTCATAAGTATCCTGGTGTTATCCCAGAAGGAACGCCGAAAGTTGGGCATAGGCTCGAGGTCTTCTTTTGCACTGCGTGCCAACTCCGTCTCGAGTGGAGCATCAACAGCTTCCAGCATAGCACGGTGAATGCTTGAGCGGCGGAAAAGCTCTGCATACTCGCTTGGGTCACGAGGAAAGTTTCCAAGGTTTGAAGGCAATGCTCCTTCGTATTGGTGCTGCTGGTTGGTGCCCAAGTCAAGCAGGAAATCAGCAGCATCGCGATCAGGAGGGCAAACAAATCCAAGACTTTCAAAGTAGCCAACCACTTGGTCGCGCGGTCCGTGATACATAAGCTCCCCTTCATTGAGGATCATGACATCGTCAAACATGTCAAACACCTCTGGCGCAGGCTGCAATAGCGCAATAACGATAGTCTTGTTGAACGTCTTGGCGATGGCGCGCTGGTTCTTGATAATGTCGAAGGTGGCAGCACTGTCGAGGCCCGTGCTAATCTCATCCATGAAGGATACGTACTTCATACCAAACTCCATCTCGCCAGTTGTCACTCGCTTGCGCTCACCACCCGAAATCCCTCGAATCATGCCGTTGCCCACGATCGTGTCTTGGCAGTTGTCCAGTCCAAGCTGCTGAATGATAACTTCAGGGTAGTGCTCAAATAGAGCGCGTGCGGTCTCGATGGCCTCGCGATTGGACTCGAGCTCGCCCTTGGAGAGCTTCGCCTCGCCGCGCTTGGACAAATGTCCGCCGCAAAACTCGTGTGCAAACTCGAACGTCTCCTTTACCGACAACGTGGCGTAGTGCTTGTCTCGCTGTGCAATGTAGGCCGTGAACTGCGGCACGCGCTTCTTTAGCTCTGCCTGCGACTTGCCGTCGTACGTGATGTCGCCCTCGATGGTCACGTTGTTGTCTTTGGGGAAGCGTCCGCTGAGTACCTTCATGAGCGAGGACTTGCCGGAGCCCGGCTGTCCCAGCAGCAGCGTGATAGTCCCCGGTTTGAACACGCCCGTCATGTTGTTGAGGATGACCTTCTCGGCGCGGTGGCTCTTTGGCGCGAGTTGCAACACCGCCTTCCTGGTCGTGTTCCACAGCGTGGACAGCTCGGGCTTGTCGCTGTCGACATGGGAGACTACCACGTCGGCCTTGATGCTCAGGTTTCGGAAGCGCACGTCCGTCCTGGGCATGGCGTGGCCCATGGCCGCCTCGAAGCGCCTCGCCACGAGCTCGTGCAGCGCCTCGCCACGAGCTCGTGCAGCGCCTGCGGGCCCTGCGCCATCAGCGCCTTGCCCGAGTCGAACGCAATCTCCGCCATGCCTCACGTCTGCACTAAACTGAGCTGCTGGAGGCCGTCGAGGGCCGCTGGGCGTCGGCGACAGGCGTGGCGAATCGCATTATGAGCGGCGGCCGGAAGTGGCGATGGCAATTGGAGTCATCGGTGGCAAGTGAGCTGCTCGATGGTGGGCTCGCAAGCTCAGGTGGCGAGATTGCGAGCCCACGGACCTGTGGTAATAAATAGAAGACCGGTGCATTGGAGGATGAGAGTGGACTTTAGTATTGGATTGGACCTTTGGAAATAGATAAACGCGCGTAACGGCTGGCTGATCTTGGGATTTGTATGGGGGAGTCCCACCAAGTGTCTCAAGGCGCATCAACACTGCATCACCGTGATTGTGAGCAAGTTGCTGCTAACCAACTGCAACGACAAGACCACTCGCGCTCGATTGCTGCTGCGTTGAGAGCTCCCAGGACCAATGTGCTGGTGGTTTGAGACCACCGTCATGCTAATGTCAATCCACAGCCAAATGTTTCCAGCTTTTTTTTTTTTGCTTGAAGATGAAGAAGACTCATTGCTCAGAGAGGAGACCGTGGTGTTCCTCTCCTCTCGTTTTAGGCGGCCAGTCTCCTCGTGCAAATCTCGGTCGCATGGCCAACGATGCGAAGAAAATCTACTATCATAACGGCCACTGGCGATTTCTTGAGCAATAGAAGATCATCTCAGGCACTGCCAATATCGATCGCACCTTCGTGACCTTGGAGCTCCTGAAGTGTGGAATGCCAACTCAAAGCTCTCGTCGCTTTGCGAAATGTGACGATGGAAGTCCTCTTAGCATCCGATGACACTTTGTACAGATATCATCGCAGTTGACAACTTGCCGTCGGTCCACTCAGCACCCCCACGTGATGTGATGGAACGATCGGGCTTTAGCAGCTCCATTTGAGTTGTGAGTTCTCCATCGATTCAGTCGCAGTCAATCAACCACCTCCCTCGCCTCGTGCTCCAGTCTTGGTTCCATTTGGCATTTTTCCCGCGAGTTCGATGCCAGCAAAAGCGATCTTCACAATCTCTCGTGATACCCGTCACTATCAGAACTGTAAATGAACCCACAACGACTCTCCGAGGAAGGTCGCCATTTTCTCCCAACCTGACACCGAGCGCAACCGAAATGCAGTGGGAGCCTGTGGTCGCCGATGGCTACGCGCCGGGCGACGGCTACCGCGTCACGAGCGCCGCCGAGTCGCACGGCGTGCTGACGCTGGAGCTGGCGCTGCGCTCCGGCGACTTGGCGGCATCGGACGCGCACATTCCGGCGCTCAAGGTGGTCGTGAGCAAGACCGAGAGCGATGTGGTGAACGTCCGGATCATCGACAGGGACGCTCAGCGCTGGGAGGTGCCGCGGTGGCTGTACCCGAAGGGCTCGCTCGGCCGAGAGATCGGCGAGGACGAGGACTTTGAGTTTGTGCTGGGGGACGCTCGCTACGCCTTCAGCTACTCGGAGGACCCGTTCACGTTCCAAGTGGTGAGAAAGGAGGATGGATACACGCTCTTCGACTCGAGCGCGCTGCCGCTGGTGGTGGACGACCAATACCTGCAGATTGCGACGACTGTGGGAGGAGATTTGAGCATCTATGGCATTGGGGAGAGCACTCGCGAGCACTTCAAGATGCAGGTCGGCGAAAAGTCGACGCTGTGGACGCGAGATGAAGCGTCTGCGAACACAGACGTCAACACGTACGGCTCACATCCATTCTTTCTGGGGCTCAATTCCAAGGGCCAGGCACATGGCGTGTTCCTGTTCAACAGCAACGGGATGGATGTGACGCTGGAGCACGACAAACTCGTGTACCAGGCTATCGGCGGCGTGCTGGACTTCCACATTGTTGTTGGTCCAACACCTGCAAAGGTCATCTCGCAGTACACCAAACTCCTGGGCAGACCCAAGCTCATGCCGTATTGGTCGTACGGCTACCATCAGTGCAGATGGGGGTACAAGAACACTGCCGCTCTTCACGAAGTCATGGATCGGTACGTCGAGGAAAACATCCCTCTCGACGTCGTTTGGGCTGATATTGACCACATGAATCGCTTCCACGATTTTACGCTCGATCCGATCAACTTCGCTCCACAGGATATGCAAGCGCTCATCAAGAAGCTCCATGAGAGTGGTCGCAAGTTCGTGCCGATTGTGGATCCGGGTATTTCCATTGATGAAAAGGATCCAGCGTACACTACTGGCTTGGAGATGGACATATTCATCAAAGACACTCTGGGTAAACCAGTCGAAGGGAAAGTGTGGCCCGGACCAACAGTGTATCCCGACTTTTTGCATCCGAAGACTCTCGAGTACTGGCAAAAGCAGCTTCAATACTTTCACGACCAAGCTGCATTCGACGGTATTTGGATTGACATGAATGAGGCGTCCAATTTTATCCCTGGTCACGCAGCTATCGATCCCGACACGAATCCACTTGACCATCCCCCGTTCGCCATCAACAACGGCAAGATTAAGGATCCGCTTTTCCACCATACAATTTCACTCACTTCGCTTCACCGCGGTGGGATTTGTGAGTATGATGCACACAGTTTGTACGGCTTCTCCGAGTCCTTTGCAACCAATGCTGCCGTCGAGAATATCACCAAGAAGCGGGCGTTTGTACTCTCAAGGTCCACCTTCGCTGGGAGCGGTGTACACACCGCGCATTGGACTGGCGACAATGCATCGACATGGAACGACCTGGGTTGGTCGATCCCGACGATCCTGAAGTTTGGTCTCTTTGGTATCCCCATGGTCGGTGCTGACATTGCCGGATTTGGAGCCAATACAACGATGGAGCTCTGCGCTCGCTGGACTGCTCTCGGCGCCTTCTACCCATTTGCACGCAACCACAACGCTATTGGGTGCATTTCGCAAGAGACCTACGTCTGGCCGGAAACCATCAAAGTTGGCCAGAAGTTTATCGGCATGCGCTACCGCCTGTTGCCGTACATCTACACGCTCGGCTACCACGCTCACGTTGATGGCACTCCCATCGCTCGCCCGCTCTACATGGAGTACCCCACCGACACCAACACGCACTCGATCGACCGCCAGTTCATGCTCGGCAACGCGCTGCTCGTCACGCCTGTGCTGTACCAGAGCGCGACGTCCGTCACCGGATACTACCCCACCGGCATCTGGTACAACATCTTTGACTACTCGCGCATCACGAGCACGGGTCAGTCCGTGACTACGACGGTCACACTGTACGACATGCCCGTGCACATGCGTGGAGGTACGATCCTCGCTATGCACCAGAACGGCACGCTCACGAGCACGGCTGCTCGTGCGACTCCGTTCGACATCCTCGTGGCTCTCCCTTCGTCTGGATCGGCGTCGGGTGACCTGTACCTGGATGACGGTGTGGAGATTGAGGGTGCGAGCTCGACGATCGTGACGCTCTCGGCGTCTGCTGGGTCGTTCAGCAGCACGGTGACGCAGAACAAATACTCTGCTGCGAGCTCGCTGCTGGTGAACAAGCTGGTGGTGCTGGGCGTGACGAGCAAGCCGTCGAGTGTGTCGGTGGGCACGATCTCGTCGTATGACTCGACGACGCAGAAGCTGGAGATCACTCTCTCGAGCCAGAGCATCGCCACGGGCTTCACCGTCACCTGGAAGGCGAGTTCGGCGGACGCTCCGTCCTCCTTCTGCTCGTGGATGTGAGCAAAAGTGTAGCCATTTGCCTTCAACCCGTTCATGTGAATCGCTTTTTGAATGGCTTTGATTCGCCTCGTCTATGTGCGCTCTGACTGGTGGTGCACAACTCACCACACTTGTCATTTGCAGTCCGGAGCCCGAGCGCCGCCATGTCGAGCAGCTTCAAGCAGAAGAAGATGAAGACACTGGCGACCCGAAAGAAGACGCGCAAGCGCCGCATGCAGATGGGGCTGACGCTCGAGGACGACTCGGGTCGGCTCTTCCAGCCGCCGAGCAAGCGCGACCCGCGCTGGAAGAAGCCGTCCCTGGACGCGCTCGTGTCTGGCGTGACCAGCAAGAAGCAAAAGCTTAGCCACTCGCTTGAGGACGAGGACGACGATGATGAAGACGACGATGAAGATGAAGATGAAGATGAAGACGAGGAGGAGGAAGAGATCGACATTCCACTCAATGATGACGCAGATGCCAGCAACAGCGAGGACGATGCGAGCGACACTGGTGATGGCTCTGCTGCTGAAGTGGTTCGGGTGCCTCTTACGCTATGTTCATCGCTGGAAGACTGCGTCAAGAAGGCCGAGGCCAAGCACGTTGAGATACGGCGGAATGACGGGCGACAAAAGGCCAAGGTGCTCCTGCTTGTGGACACACAGTCGCTGTTCAAGGGCATCAAGACCAAGATGGGCGTGCGTGCCGAACCCGTGCGGTCCAAGAGCCGTGTCGGCATCCGCTCGCAAAAGCAAAATATGGTGGCTTTCCGCAAGATTGGTGCGCTCAAGACGCCGATGGATCGCTTTCACGACGCCAACAAGGATGTGCTGCAAGATTTCAAGAGCGGCAAGCTGCCGTCACTGTTGGCAGAAGACACATCCTTTTTCCCCTACTCGGATCTCCGCCTGCAGCACATCATCTACGTCGCCAAGCGAGCTGCAACGCTCAAGGCTCTTGACCGGTCTTTGCTTCCGGAGCAAGCAGTCGCACACTACTTTTTGCTGAACGAAGGTGGATCGGGGCTCTCGGCTGAGGATCGCGAAGGTCTCGAAGATGCCATGTTCCAGCTCGTCTAGTGCTGATGTGAAGTAGATACACATGTACTTACTCGATGAACTGCATTTATTGTGAGCATGCAAGGTTTCTATGAGAGGTTGGTCGTATGATGCGCTACGAGTTGTTCTCGTTTGGTGTCGGCTGGCGCAGCGCTAATGCAGCAGTCGTACGGGACATTCACATTACGAAATCACGGAAGCGACGGAGGCTGGTAACCGCCTGCATCGAACTGAGGTGGTCCGAACGTCTTCTTCCCGTCCAGGAACGAGCGAATCTTGCTCATATGGAAGTCGGAGATCTCACGCGCCGAAGACGTTGTCTCAGGCTGAAGCCACGGATGCTGAAGCGCCAGAGATGCTGGCGGGCGATTACCGGGGTTGCCAACGAGCAAGTACTCGATGAACTTCTTGGCATCATGAGACACAAGCGAGTCGAGGTCAGGCGGGAACTCAAACTTGCCTTCGACGATCTTGTCCTCGACCTGCGATAGGAACCGCGCGTCGAACGGGTACTGCCCAAAGAGCAGGATGTACGTGACGATTCCGACCGCCCACAGGTCGATCTCGCATCCATAGACTCCATTCTTGACAAACATTTCCGGTGCCATGTAGTGCGGCGTTCCGTTCATGCCCGTCATCTCGTGTCGGCCAATACGACCACGATGCGCGAGTCCAAAGTCGATCAGCACGATTCCATCACGGAGATTGGGTGTTCGGCACATGATGTTCTCAACCTTGACGTCGCGGTGCGTGATACCGCGCGCGTGGAGGTACGCCAGGACCTGCAGCAGCTCGCGAATAATACTAGCCACGTCGCCCTCACGCAGCTGAGGTCTTTGCGCATTGCAAATGGCGCTCAGCACCTCTCCGCCTCGTGCCAGCTCTGTGACGATAGCGACGCGGTCGTCCTCCTCGAACACGTCTAGCAGTCGGAGCGCGTTCGGGTGCTTGACGTGCGAGAGCGCCGACAGCTCCTCTCGCAGCGCGTCGATGCGGTTCTGTGTGGACAGATACTCCTTCGTGACGATCTTGACCGCGACTTCCTCGATTGCATTGGCGCTGCTTGCTCTCCAGCTCCCCCTCGATCCGCCGACCTTCGCAGCGATGAAGACCTGCCCGGTCTTGCCCTCGCCCACCTGATGCAGCAGCTTGTACTTCTCCTCAAGCACTCGCTGCCGCCTCCACGGCCCTCGCGGCAAGATCACCGCGCTCTCGCCACGTGAGCGGGGCTCCTCTCCGCTCGACCGACGCCTGAAGCAAGACATCATGGCTCGCCAATAGCTCTACAACCAGACGAAACCCGCCGCGAGGAGCTACGAGTAAGAATCTGAAGCTTCCAGAGCGAGCTGGGGAGCTGCTGGAGCTGCTGAAGTTGGGCCGAAAACGCAGCCAGAGCTTGAGAAGCGGCTGGGAATGAAAGCGAGGCTGGCAAAGCTGCCGTCTCTGCCTCGAGCCGCGCGCTTCCTGCCCGCGGCACGCTCGTGTCCGCTTGTCATGTGGTGCATAGGTGCGATGCGCACTCTGACTACATGGTAAGGAAGGTCGCGCGAAGGTCGCGTTACAGGTCGAACACACCTAAGTGTAGCCATGCACTTGGTGGCGACGGTGTTGGTTGCAGCAAGGGCATGAGAGAAGTGAATGAAAGCAATGTTTGAGAATGCAAAGCATCAAACGAGCAAGAGCAAGCTTGTTTTCGAAGTTAGCGGCTTACATCTTTATCCAAGAGCTCCATTCGCTGGAAGCAGAGGGCATCGTGGTTGAGCCCATAGTTCTCTCTCTCCTTCTTGACCAGCTTGGTCTGGTAGCTAACAAACTTGAAAAGCGCGTTCACGACAGAAAAAATGCTGACACGATCGTTTGCGTTGTGCTGACACATGCTAGCAACTAAAGCAGACTCGTTCCTTGATGACTGAGTGTCGGCTCCTCTCTTGTCTCTTGGCTGCTGTGAATTGCTATTGCCGATTGCACGAGATCTCGTGGTTGCAAATTCCCGGTTTGCTTCAAGCTGAAAAACCTCCCGGATACAAGCCCCAAATGCGAAGATGTCGGATGCAAAGGTAACCCTGCCGCCATCGAGTACGTCAGGCGTGCCACAACTCGTTGACTGTGTAGATGAGATCTGCTCTTCATCACAAAGACTCAATCTGAACCCTGCTAACTTGACTTTTACTCCGTTGCGAGTTTCCATGCGTGACCTCAAATCAGAAAGACGTGGGGAAATGAATACGAGTATGTTGCTGCTCTTCAGAGAGCCGTGCACTATGCCGTGAGAGTGAAGGTATTGAAGACCAACTGCTGCTTGGTACAATATCCACAGCTTCAACTCTCTCTTCATCGTATCACTCACCGCCAGGCTAGAAATCTTAGCGATTGCATGATCAAGGCTTGCAAACTTGGTATAACGCTCGCATACGAGGAAAAGTTTGTCTTTCAAGTCCCTGGATCGCGATGCTCCCACCCCAAGCAGCTTCAAAATGTTCCGATGGCTAAGATTGTGCCAGAGCTCTACTCGGTGACGAAAATTTGAGTCCGAAATGGTTGGGATTTTGATTTCTTGTAACCTCTCCCCTTTCACGGAATCAAGAGTAACGCTCCTTACGCTTCCGAACTCGAGTTCAGCGAAAAAAATAGGCTTGCCTATTGGGAGGGAGTTGATGGACATTGGCTGGTCTGATGCATCAAGTATACTGTCTGGATTGATTCGCCATAACTTGGTGCTGTCAATAGAATCACTGCCAGCAGCTGTGCTCGTAGCAGTAGTCATGGTCAACGATAATTGGCGTTTAATGCGAGTATCAGATAGCGAGAGTTTAGGATGCTTGAATTCGGCACCACGTGCTGGACAACTCCTTTCGTTGTTCTCTATTTGCTTGCGAAGTTGATCAATATACTGAGCTTGTGTGCGTGAGAGTCTGTTAGCGATTGACTCATCAATCTGTGCCTCATCGGAAAATCTGACAAGATCTTGACAGTCAAATACCAATTCATGCGTCCAAGAATTGAATAGGAGCCTATCTTGTATATCCTTGTAGTTGAATTCCTTTTGGTCGATAAACCAGACTTTTTTCTCCTCGAGATACATGAGGAAATCTAAATATTGCCTAGGAATGCTTTGGGCTTTCTTCGTCCCGCGAAGGCACTGCCACACAAAACTGGGGTTTTCGCCAATGTACCAGGCACCATAGAATTCCCTCAGGAGTGGATGATGCAATTTTGACATCAAATCCATACGGCGAATGGCCTCCTCTTCCGCAAATCTGCTGGTAGTCTTGACAATCTCTACGTGCAAACTATTCCAATACTTGCAGTTCTCTTTCTTTCCATGGTGGAAAATAGAGGGCGTTTGAATTGGGTCGATGAAGAGGCGAGGAATGCTCATAACTGCCATGTTTGCTGCCGCAGCAATCACATCAGACGCAAACTCGACCAAGCACCACTCCTCATCAGTGTACACAGTCGCAGAGTAAAGATCAAAATCGTTCTTCAGCAGTGTCAGCAGCTCTAATGCGTCATCTTCATTCCACTCAATCTCCTCGGACATGAATACTTTCAGCTCCTCATCAACGTCTTCGTCACACATGCCATCTAGCCCCTTGATTTCCAACCCCAGTCGGTTGCGAAGCTTTACGAGTTGCCAAGAAAGAATCTTGCATCGCTCGCTGCGTTCCTTCTTAAACACACTCTCCCAGTCCCTTTGCTCTTCAGTCGCTCGCTTTTGATCGCGCAGCTCGGCACTTGCATCACGGTAGCATCCTTCGATAACTCTCATGACGTAACCCGTTCGCGCCAACCGGTAGAGCGGTCGCGTTTCCTCTTCGTACTGGAGCAAGTGTTTTGATACCGTGTACACGAACGGGTCGTCAATGTTGCCCATAGGGATCTCTGACTCCCATAGCCACCGGACAAGGCGGTCTCCGACGCGGTCAGGCGTTGTCAGTTGTCCTTTATGGCTCTGATGCCACCGGTTTGCACGGGCGACGATTGTCTTGCCCGGCTGCCACTTTCGCCCCACTAGCTTAGTCTGTTGTTCTGCAAACTTGTAAAGTGTATTCACAACTGCAAAAATGCTAATGCGATCTTTGGAATCGTTTTCCCACATTTGAGTAAGCAGCCTGTGCTCTTCGTTTGTCACCATATCATCGCCTTCTTTGTTTTTTGTTGTAGGTTTTTCGGGGATATGCTGTTTTTTTATGACATAGTACCGGATGGATTCAGCAGGGATTGATTTGAGAGGCACTTCAAGTGAAAGTGCGTGTAGGATACACATCCCAAACGCATAAATATCGGATGCAAACGTTGGCATTTCGCCACGGAGAACTTCCGGTGCAGTCCACCGCTTTGCGGCAGTGATCTTTTCCGGCTTCTCCCACGCATAATGACTGAGCCCAAAGTCACTTAACTTGACTGTTACCCCGTCACGGACTTTTAATCCCGAATCCGAGCGATTGAGCTCCGGAGACGTAAATACCAGGATATTGTCTCCCTTTAGGTCGCTGTGGACAACGCCACGTGAATGAAGGTATTGAAGGCCAAGTGCAGCTTGATATAGTGCCCACAGCACCAATTCCTTATCTGCCCTTGTGCTCTTCTCTGGTTCTGATACCTTGTTAATTCCATCATCAAGCCTTCTTCCTTCAGTGGCTGCTTCACACACGAAGAAATACCTCTCGACCTCATGAACTTGGATAGAGTTTCCGCCAAACAGCTTCACGATATTAGGGTGACCCAGCTTGTACCAGAGATTGACCTCACGAAGGAACGTGTCACGGGAATCTTCTAAGGTCTTCTCCTTCACCATCTTCAACACTTTCACAGCAACACGAGCATTGTGCCACCGAGCGTAGCTTACTAAGGCGAAGCCACCCATCATGGTTTCACCTGTCGAGTTCGCGAAAACCCTGTCAGCATAATCAGTTTGCTTCGAGCTGACACTGCTACTGTAGTTGCTGGAAGAAAAATCCGTTGCGTTTTCGTTCTTGTCATCGACGTTGCTCACTAAAAACAAGGGCTGGCGGCGATCCTTGCCGTCGAACTGAGCCTGGTCTGCAAATAATGTGCGTGAGTCAATTCCCCATGGTTCTTTGCTGTAATTGTTTCCTACACCTTCGTCGTTATTTTTCAAATTGATTGAGAGAAGCATGCTGGGTGGTTCTTCTTCGCATATTTTAGCCTCTACTACTTTTTGTAGCTGACCAATATGCTCTGATTGCTTCCGGAGTAGCTCGCAAGCGTCTGCCTCACTGCAATCTGAAATCTTGACAAGACCTTGGCAGTCGAGAAGCAGCTTCTTGGTCCAACAGCTGGATCGGATCTTAACTTTTGGGTCAAACTGGTTACTCTGGTCACGATACCAAAGCCCTTTCATCTGAAGATATCGGAACGCTTCCAAGCACAGCTGGACTTCAGGATGATCCTTTTCCCGTACTCTCTCCCAAAAAAAAAACGGCACTTGTCCGACATGACAGGCACCATATAACTTCCGCAGGAGTGGATGATCCAGATTGGCCATCGATGCCATTTGACGAATCACCTTTTCCTCTCGATATCTGCTTCCACGAGGATGCAGGTTCAATTGAACCACTTCCACGTGCACTCCAAACCAACGCTTGCAACCTTTGTGCTTTTCAGGGTTTTCTACATCGGACGTCTCGATAGGATCAACGAAGAGGCGAGGAATGCTCATAACTGCCATGTTTGCTGCCGCAGCAATCACATCAGACGCAAACTCGACCAAGCACCACTCCTCATCAGTGTACACAGTCGCAGAGTAAAGATCAAAATCGTTCTTCAGCAGTGTCAGCAGCTCTAATGCGTCATCTTCATTCCACTCAATCTCCTCGGACATGAATACTTTCAGCTCCTCATCAACGTCTTCGTCACACATGCCATCTAGCCCCTTGATTTCCAACCCCAGTCGGTTGCGAAGCTTTACGAGTTGCCAAGAAAGAATCTTGCATCGCTCGCTGCGTTCCTTCTTAAACACACTCTCCCAGTCCCTTTGCTCTTCAGTCGCTCGCTTTTGATCGCGCAGCTCGGCACTTGCATCACGGTAGCATCCTTCGATAACTCTCATGACGTAACCCGTTCGCGCCAACCGGTAGAGCGGTCGCGTTTCCTCTTCGTACTGGAGCAAGTGTTTTGATACCGTGTACACGAACGGGTCGTCAATGTTGCCCATAGGGATCTCTGACTCCCATAGCCACCGGACAAGGCGGTCTCCGACGCGGTCAGGCGTTGTCAGTTGTCCTTTATGGCTCTGATGCCATCCGCTTGTCTCGGTGACTTTATCAGAAAACCACCACCCTGTGCGTTTTTCACTCATGCTTGGTTCTGCTTGCGCTCGCTCTCTCCGATTGTAGA
Organism: Phytopythium helicoides; assembly: GCA_024867545.1. Taxonomy (NCBI): domain Eukaryota; phylum Oomycota; class Peronosporomycetes; order Pythiales; family Pythiaceae; genus Phytopythium; species Phytopythium helicoides. Next base: position 1,596,321 of record JANFNE010000001.1, on the reverse strand, counting down.
ATGCTGGACAGCAGTAGGAGGTGGTCTTTCTTCGACAGGAGAATAGCGCTCACCACGCGCGGGAAAGAATGTTCCTTTAACTCAGGTCAAAAGGAAGCGAAGATACAGGCAAATATGCATGGGCCTGTCTGATCAACCGTGCAACTGCTGAGGTGGCCGTCGTACGCATACTGTAAGAACGTCATTTCCCGATGGCTGAAGGTTCAAACTCGCTACACAGACGACGCCATGCTTCATCAACTTATTAGAAACTGAGAGTGCTGTCGCTCGCTTATGGGATGATAACCAAACACCGCCACCTCGGCTGTTCTCCACAGAGCTTCACATCAAACCTGCATGTTCAAGGAAACCGGTTATACATAGACGTTCACGCAAAACGAAATTGCGCATGTGGCGGAACGGTTCAAGCGAGAGAGCTTCGTTGACTATAGCCGACAGCGTCGATGTAAGCTCTGTGCTGAACTAGATAGCGTTCTCTATCCAAATCACCACCGGATCCAACAAGCATCAGTGGTGTCCGTCCCATAGCGCCATGAGAATTCACATTCGCGCAATGATCGATCAAATCGGTGTGAATGTTCATCGATGGACTCGAGGAGATGTTCGAGCAAGGTCGCCTCGAGTATGGATCTGCATGGGCTCTTATGCATGGAGAGCCAGCCAGTAATCGAGCGTCATGCGGACTCTCTAGGCGTCGAATCGGTCGTGTCGACCTGCAAGATATCTCGGGCTTCGCCGCGCGCTCATTGGTTGCATCGTGGATGCCAACGCGCAGGTTCGCAAGTCTGCCTCCTCGCTCCGTTCCTCTTTGCAGTACAAATGTCGAGTCCTGGCTGCTCACCAGACCGTTGGAAAGCAGAGGGTGCCATCCCTCCTTGTTCATCTTGCTTCACATACACTTTGCATGTAAAAAGGGAGGGATGTCATGAAAGAGCTAGGACTTCAACATGCGAGGGCAAAGCATTCGACGCCAAGCTCTGTTCTCCTCAGTTGGCAAGTTTCAAGATGGAGCTCAAGCGACTGCTCTCCGCGGTTCACGACCCAGGACCACGCGCTTGAGGATCCACTGCGCTAGGAGACCAAGGCGAAGACTCACCCTCTCGTGATCAAGATTAGATCCCCGTCAGCTGGACCCAGGCGTTCGCGAAAACCAAGCACCTCGCCTCGGCTTCAGCTGCGCGTCCAGGGTCAAGATCTTCACGGAGGCTCAAGCGGCGGCTCCATCAGACGCTTGCGAAAACCAAGCTGCGTCTATCTGCTGCTGCTCAGCCACGCTCGAGAGCTGCGTCGATGAGCAAGTGTTGTGTGCTAGCGAAAACCAAGCAACGCGCACGACGTTCAGCTTGACGACTCCAGTACGAGAGCGCCGTCGAGAAGACACGTCTTCGTAACTTCGGTCGACATGCGCGACAAGCCAGCTTCTTCCCGGACTACAGCGGGGCGTCATTAAGACGTATGCAGTTGAGCAGACTCTAGTCTCTCGCTGCGCGGCGCAGTGTTCCGCACACGCCGTGAAAGCTACATTTATCAAGTTAGATATAGTGTAGCTACTGTGGTATGAAACTCGTCGCGGACCGATTTGTTACTGCAGCGGAACTGGATTCACCTTTTGTGTGAAGCTGAGGGCCTCCGCCCACGCTTTGTCGACGGATGTCTTCACCACTGGGTCCGACAGATCACCACGGATCACCCAGCCATGAACGACGTCCGGGAAAGTGATAGCCTTGCTCAGCTCGCCAATCTCACCTCCTTTCGCCTTGAGAATCGCTTCGACAGAACCACCAGCCTTCACCGCGTCAATGTCGTTGCCTGCAGCAAGCAACAAGTTTGGCACCTTGACGCGTTCCGCCAGCTCTTCGACTGCACCCTCGCCGTAGAGCATGTTCTCGTTTCGCCACGACGGATGGAACGAAACGTGACCCGTTACGACTGGCTTGTCTTGCGCTGTCAAGGATGCGCCAACCCAAGCACCCAAGCAGTAGCCGTAGCTGCTGATCCTCTCGACACCAACCTCTTGGTGCAAGTACGCGATAGCGTCGTTGACCCGAGATGAAATGTAGCCGTCATATGGGTGCGCGCGAAGCCAGTCGAGCACTTCTCCGAGACGCTCCATGTTGAGGTAGTCGCCGTCGGCAACATCGACCACGACGACAGCGTAGCCTAGCTTGCCCAGGTTCTCGGCATCCTGCTTGGTGCGACCGCTGTCTGGGCCAAAGATGTCAGGAAACGCGAGCACGCCAGCCTTGGCTTTCTTCGGTCCGGCAACAAACAGCGTGGTGTTGCCGTACTTCTTGGTGACGCCGACTTGGCCTCCGACAGTAGGTCGGCTGGGCTCCATAACGTTAGGGCAGCACGAGCTCATGGTTGTTGGCGGTAGTGGGGCGGAGAAGGAGTTGTCGAGTAGTTGCAAATTCGAAAGTGAGGTCCGAGTTGCTGCTTCACAGAGGGCCATGAACGTTCAAGTCCGACCATGAGCAAAACTTGCATCAGCAAAGTGCTCGGCGAGCTTCAGCAACACCATCAGTCCCGCTACCCTGTTCTTGATCACAGCCCGGCTCACTTCAGCGATTGTACTCAACATCAAGAAAAGATCATGTCGTAATCCGAGCGAACTGACTGCGGCGCAATCGAAGCGAAGTGAGTGACTTGCCTTCAGGTGGGATATTGCTCGCACGTCGGCTTACGACATTTCGCGACTGTAGAGCTTACGACATTCGATTACGAGAGCCGCGAGAGCTTCGATGTGAGCCTGGAGCAGTCGGTCGGGAAGGTGGAGAGAGTCGTATACCTCACAGCTCAAGTTCCGACTAGCTATGAAGAACACGAAGGCTACCACATGACGCATGACGCACACAACACGAAAGACACCACCAACACAAGCGTCATGGCCCCCCAGACGAGTGGGGGAGGTCCCGAGAAATTAAAGAAATTTATCACGTAGAAGCCTTTCGGCAACTGCCTTCCTGATGGCAAATTCCACAATACGCACTGTATGAGACAGCCTCCCACACGCCTGTTTTCTCCCATTTTCCCAGCTATCACCATCCTGACTCGAAGCTCCGTCGATGCCATGCGGAGCTCGCTGGAGATGTGGGCCATGCTGCTGGTGACGGGCGTGACCAACTTCTGCATGTTCCCGGCCATCGTCAACCTCTACCGCCAGGAGTTGGTCTTCGAGGTGCGCGCGTGCGGCGCTGGGCGGCGTCAGTATGGCCGTTGCTAACGCGTCGCTCGCAGGCGTTCATCGGCATGTTCACCATGGTCACGAGCTTCCTCTACCACTGCAGCGACAGCATCGACGGCCCGCTGTGGCTCACGGAGGTGTGGCTCTCGGCTGTGTCGGCCGGTTGGCTCTCGGCGTTCTTGTCGGGGGAGGAACGCTCACACGGAGATGTTGACAGGGCCAGTGGCACCGGCTGGACAACATCGGCTCCATTATGAGCTTCGTGAACTGGACGCTGTACCTGATGGACCTGCGCAGCCCCGTGAAGCAGCGGTACCTGCAGTACCTGTTCCTGGCCGTCGTGCTCGTGTTCCAGGAGAAGAACCCGTGGGACGAGCGCAACTCGGTGGCGCCCATCGCGCTCAGCTTCTCCTGCCTGCTGCTCTCCTTCGCGGTGCGAAGGCGGCTGCCGCCCTACGACTACAAGCAGATGCGGAGAGGTTTGCTGCTGCTGCTGTGCGGCGTCGGCTGCTTCGTGCGCGGCCTCGACGACGACCACGACCCGTTCCGCTTCTTCCACGGCTGCTGGCACGGCTTCGTCGGCGCCGCGGCCTACTACAACTTTAAAGTGCTGCCCTCGAGCGCCAAGACCTCGCACCTGCCCTTCAAGAGCTACTAGACCGTCGAGCAGCAGCGTCCGCAGGCGAAAAAGCGGAGCCATCACTTCAACTAGACCTGCTGGTGTTAGTCCCGTACCAACGAGGACGTGTCTCTCGATACATGTTGATTTTTGTATGCTGAGGTTCCTAACAGCTACGCGGGGGGATGGTGCGGTCTCATTGTCGCGCACCACGTCAGTCCGGCGATCGTCGAGCACGGGGGGAACTGGAGACCTCGCTGGCGTCTCAGCCACTGCCCAAGCTCCAGCCACGGCCACAGTCTCCTCCTCCAACTCTAGAAGCCATGGGCCTGCTGCAGACGCTGTATTCGTACGACCTGCGGCTGGTGACGAGTCTGTACAAGCGCTTCGGGCAGAACGCGAGCGTGCGCTTCTGGGGCGAGGTCTTCTCGCACACGGGCGACGGCTTCCTGTGCGTGCTCGGCTGGTTGAGAGGCGCTCTGTAGCCATCTCCGTGGCTGATGAACTCGCGGGCTTTGACGTTCACCGCAGGTGGCTGCTCACGATCCCGCCGCTGCTTGCCGTGGCCTGGGTCCTGGGCTACCTGAGCGATGTGTCGCTCACCACACAGCGCTTCTCGTACGCCTTCTACACGTGCATGGTGGTGCGTTCCCTTGTAGCTATTGGCGGTTGTAGCGCCCTTTGCTCATGACGAGTGAGGCGAGCAGGTCGACATCATCGCCGTCATGGCCATCAAGTACGTCGTGAAGCGCAACCGCCCGCCGTACCACGTGACGGACGTGCGCTACATGGGTCCGGACCAGCACTCGTTCCCGTCGGGCCACGCCACGCGCGTGTGGTGCGTCGTGGCGTTCCTGCTGCGGCTCGCCGAGACGCACCCGGAGCTCATCAGCGACTTCTTCAACGCGTCGCCGGAGCTCGTGGTGGCGCTGTCGATCGTGTGGGCTCTCGCCATCAACTTCTCGCGCATCGCGCTGGGCCACCACTACCCATCGGACGTGCTCGCGGGCTCGCTCATCGGCTTCTTCGTCTTCTACCCGATCTCGGAGGCCTTCATCGACCACTTTGAGATCCTCTCGCTCCAGTGAGGCGACGAGGTGGCAAGTAGAGAGCTGCTTACCCTCAGGACACAAATGATGAAAACCTTCCGAGTAAACTTCAGCCACCGTGGCGTTGCGAGCTGAGACCACGTTGCGTGGTCTCAAAGCTCAGCTCCGAGCATCATCACAGCCTGGTCTCCATCTCACGAACGCCTGGACTAATCCCACCAGGCCTCGCCATGCAGCCCGATTAGTCCTGGCTGGTTCATAGCCATGCAGGGCGCCATGCTCACTCACATGTTGAGCCGAGGTCTGCTCCCTCCCCAGTGCCACTGCTAACTTCTAACCGCTACGTAGCTGTCTGCACATCGCCGCCCTCTCCCTCGCCAGCTCAGTCTCGGATTCCGCCTGGATGCCGCACGCCGACTACGGCGCCGTCGGTCGCAGCTCCAGCCCCAGCAACTCCAGCCCCAGCAGCGCCAGCCACTCGAGCCCGTCGAGCGCTCGAGCCGCCGCCACGTCCGTCCGCGAGCCGCTGCTGAACGAGCACAAGCCGCAAGATCAGAGCAGCCAAGCAGCCATGAGTCTCGCCGAGCGGCTGTACGCGTATGACCTGACGCTGGCCACGCTCACGTACCAGCGCTTCGGCCGCTGGCGCCCCGGCCGCATCGCCGGCGAGGTGCTGTGCCACACGGACGACGGCTACCTGTAGGTGTGCTGCATGCTGAGGAGGCAGCGGAGCGTGCGACTAATGCTGCTGTTGCAGGTGGCTGCTCACGTTCCCGCCGATCATGGGGCTGCTCTGGCTCACGGGGCTCATGCCGGACATGAGCGACGACACCAAGGCGTTCATTAAGGCCATCTACGTGTTCATGCTGGTGCGCATGGTCCTCCCGATCACTTCCCCCTGCGGTTTGCGCTAATGCCGTCCGTCTGCTTGTGAACGTTTGCGCAGGTCGACATCGTCGGCATCATGTTGCTCAAGCTCGTGTTCAAGCGCAGCCGGCCGCCGCATCACGCGGCCGACCCGCGCTTCATCGGCCCCGACCAGCACTCGTTCCCCTCGGGCCATGCCACGCGAGCCTGGGGCGTCGTGGCGTTCATCGTGGCCATCGCCGAGTCGCGCCCCGAGATGCTAGTGCACGTCTTCCGCGCGTCGGTGGGCGTGGTGGTGGCCGCCGTGGTCGTGTGGGCGCTCGCCATCAGCTTCACACGGATCGCGCTCGGCCGCCACTACCCGTCGGACGTGCTGGCCGGCTCGCTCATCGGGTACCTTGTGTTCTACCCCATCGCGGCGTTCATCTCGCACAGTGCGGGCATCCTTTAGCCAGAGGCTCCGTTGTCATGACATCAACGACCCTGGGCTTTGGTGAGAAGCTGCTGTAGAGCGAGTTGGGTGCGGATACTCGGCATGTAGTGTAGTGACGAAGTGCACTACTCGCTCATTAAATCAAATGCCCCTAGCTTCCGTTCCTCGTGAAGCGAGTTGTAGCATTAGAGCTGAGCGTGTCACCGTTGCGATCTCGGCCATTTGCATTGCCGTCTAGCGAACAAACGAACGCCTCAACTTGGTGATGGCCATGGCGAGCTTCTGGCAATGCTGTCGACGTCAATACATGGTACATGGTACCATATGTACGGTTCGACAGTTACACATAGCGGCACAGTGATGCGCGTCAAGCGCAGCAAGCGCGTCACCTGCTCGACACTTCTGCTGCCTCGCGGCCGTGCAGCCGAGCCAGCGTCCTCCCCATTCGTATAACGCGGCTCTCCTCCATCGCCCAGTCATCTCTGGCTAGTCGAGAGGCAGTGCGGCCAGGCACCCGACTGCTCTCAGCCAGTCGATGTTGTCGTCTCATTCCGGTGCGAATGGCTGCGTGCTCGGTGCGTATGAATGTGTGGTGGACGCCAGCGACGTCGGTGGAGATCGGCCGCTGCTGACTTTCTCGAGGGAGCTGCTTTCTCGAGAGTTTGTGATCAAGCGTGTGGCTCTTGAAGTGACTTCACGGTCGATCAGCCATTCGCGATTGGCGCGTGGCCATGCGGTTGTCAGTGTCGACGGCGCCTCGGTTCGCGAAATGTCGTCCAAAGAGTTTGAAGCAATCTGGCGGCCGACAGACCGAGAGATCGAATGCAAGAGTCGATGGCGAGTGCGGTTTCGAGACCGTAGCCGTGCTCAGCTCGCCGCAGACATTAACAAGGAGATGGCGTCCCACAGCTCGTTCTTCAAACTGTTGCCTGTGGTGCCCGGGAATCTTGACATCAACGGCGAAGATGAGCTTCAGTTACAGCTGTGGGAGGTCCAAGAGAATATTTGGCGCTTCGAACTTGATGCTGCAAACTCCCTGCTCCGTGTGTTGCCGGGTGCTGCGGACCCACTCCTTCTGCTTCAAGCACTTGAACTGGAAACTGTGAGGGCGTTAGCGTCGCATGATGCATTGGAACTCAAGAAAGCGAGGACAACAGCTGCACGTACCGTGGAATGGCTTGAGAAGCTTGCAGCTCTTTCGTCACTGGCAACTCCTTGCCGGCTACAAGCTGAAATCGCGCTAGCCGAGGCGCTACTATTGCGTGCACTAGTGGAAGCGCTAAACGTAGCTTCGGAATCGGCAGCATTGATATCTATGGCGAGCACGGTCACGACGATTGCAACTTGTGTTCATCGCAGCTCGTCAATTTACTGTGAATTGGCCCATCACTCTCCAGCCAACGCCGATCACAAGACTAGACGCGATCACACCAACTTACCAGAAAGGATAGCACTTGATCTAGACAACCGGGTGCGCTTTGGTGTTGCCGTGCTTCGCCTGTGTGGAAGTCTTGTTTGGAGAAACAACCCTCTGGAATGGTTGAAAGCGTCGTTGTTGCCGGTCTTTGGAAACGAAGAGAGAAATAGCAATAACGAAGAGTCTTCCGCTATGCGAGCGAGTTTGAATGTGCTATTTGCACTTGCTCGACCAAACAGCAAAGATACAGAACAGAACACATCTCCGAGCAAACCAAGTAAATCGATACTACGACAGCATTGGGTTGAGCTTTTACTACTACTAGTGGGCCCGACGGCCATTCGCGCCCTCGCTGATAATGATAGCGGGGGCGGTGATAGGACAAGGCGGTTTCTTCTTCTCGCTCAATATCGCAAGGAACTCCAAGAGCTTCGTAAAAAAGTTCGTCACGAGCGTTCAAGCTCGCCACTATTGATGTGGGCTGCAGGAGCAATCGATCACGCTGCTACGAAGTTGCCCACAACTGAAAGAGCCCACTTGGTCCGGTTTGAAGCTGGTTGCCTGCAATTCGCTCGACTAGAATTTGACGATGCAGTACGTCAGCTGACACTCATCTCCAGGTGTGAAAGCGCTCCAAAACGCTTGCGAAGCTTTTCGTGCGTATTTGTGGCGACTGCATATCTGATGTCATCGTCGGCAGAAAGAGCAACAGTGACCCAATTATTTAGCCAGAAGCATTCGCCACCTTTGGTGCGATCTGTTCGCGTCCTACTCCGCTCAGCACGCCGTATCTTGTCTGGTATAGACTCGACAGGTATGGCTGGAAATGCTCAAACTGATCTGGAAGTGGATTGCCTGAGGCATCGCCTGGACTTTTATGTGGAGTGTGGAGACAGATATTTACTCTTGCTACCAGCCGAGGTTTTCTGTATACTAAGTAACAACTCGCTTCAGAAGAGCAGTGGCGACTCTGGTGATTCATGCGCTGTGTCATCGGTGAAGGAGATAGAAGAACGCAAACGTTACGCGAATGTGCTGCGACTCCTAAACTTGATCAATGATTTCTCGGACGCCAATGCAGCTCACAACGAGGCTTGTGAGGATCCAGTGTGGCGTGCGGAGTGGCTGACGTTGCGAGCAGTTACTTTCTTCCATATGGATGAAGACGATGGGCATCATAACCTCGGCAAAAAGAGCAACCTGACACGAACGGAACTGGAGAAGCTGATTCTGCACATCAGCACTAGCATAAATCCCGGTCTGCTATCCAAATTGATGGAGTCGTTCGTCGTCCCGGTTGCTTTTTTTTACCAGCTGAAGCTGAATCTCCTAGAACGTCAATTCTTTTCTGAAATGGCTGGCTCAATTTCTTCTGACACACGAGTACTATTGGACTTGTGGTGCTTTGGGCAAGGTTGGGGCAATCCGTACTGGACTCGATACGAAGGAAAAGTAAATGCGTTGCGTCGACTGTTATCAGCTCGGCGAATGTCTTCGTCGTTCAGCACCGCAAGCAGCGACGGAGGATCAATTCGATCTCGGGCTGCTACTATTGGAGACCAACAAAGCGATCGACAGAATATATAATAGACCAGACTGTACACACCAAACATTTACCAACAAACCACGCACTAACGAGTTCCGCGAAAACAACATGCTGCGACAGCGCTTGTAGGTGTGTCGAATAAAAAATGGCAGATTATGCTGCGTGAGTCGCATCATCATCCTTGCCCTTGGCTCCACCACGCTTCCATGCGAACCGCTTGGTGACACCTGCCTGCTTCGCCGCGGCCACTGCACTCATCATGCCGCCAAACTTGGACTTGGACTTGCCACTATCCTTAGAGGGAGGAGAGTACACGTACGAATCTTCAATTTCGGACTCGAACGACCGGGCGCTGCTAGCCGTGCTCCCTTTGCGCAAACGGTTAGTTGGCACAGGCGGCTTACGGCTCAGAAGCGAGCTTGCCACAGAACTAATACCGCGTGTGCGGCTCTTCTTGTCACTGCCCTGGCTGCTGGGAGTCGAGTTGTTGCTTGAGCTTTTGGACGTACTGGAGCTCTTATCAAAGACGTTGTTGATCTTCTCCGAAGCAATGCGGTTGAGAAGGTTACCGGGGCGCCATCCGAGACCAATTGAGCTACTGACACTGAGCACAGTGCGACGCCCGCTTGGCTGTTCGTCCTTGTCCGCCTCAGAGAACGAGAGACGGTCACTTGAGAAAGAGCTACCGCGCTCGCTGTCAGTGTCAAAGTACTGCGGCCCATCAGTCTTTTCAGCCTTCGACTCCTCGGTGCTAGGGGCTGCCTGCTCAACGCGGTCAAAGCCAAGCATCGCACTATCGGCGTCTGAGCTATCACGGTCTCGTTCGGCGTAGCTGAGGCTAGAACCATAACTATCACGAGGGGTGCCCGAATCAAACGTTGACCGGTTGAAGGATCCCGAGCCTCCCGAGATCCGCTCGTCGTAAAAAGAATTGCCACTATCCCGGTCGTCTCCGCTTTCGTTATCGCTGTCAATCCGGGCCAACGACTTCGGGGACGCCTCGTCAGAAGTAACATCCTGTTGCGGAACAGTATCCAGGCGATCAGAGACAAATGCGCTCTCGGCGGAAGGCGTAAACTCGAGGTCGTTCTCTGGTGGGCCGACCGATCGCGTCTCACTACTCGCACGTTTATCCGAGACATCTTGCTCGCTTTTGGATGTGGCAGAAGCTTGGGACTCGTTAACATCTTGCTGAAGCTCACTCTCTAGCTCGTCATCATCGACCTTGAGCACACTTGTGGGTGACGATACATCCGCCTCGGGTTTCGGACTCAAAGTGTCCACGGGCGATTTTACACTAAATGAACCATCGAAATCGTCATCATCTTCGTCCGACTCAGACTCGTCATCATCCGAGTCTTCACTATCTCCAGAGAGCACCGACAGACGACCACGCAAGCTCATTTGGTGAAGTTCTTCCAAAGTTGGTTGGCGCCTGGTGAACGAAGTTTTCCCCTTTTCAGAGTGACGAAGTGAGGCTCGTTCAGCCTCCGCAGCAGCCTCAGCCTCCGCCTTGGCAGCAGCCGCACGAGCCGCGACCTCAGCACGCTCGCGACGGAGAGCGTCCACTTCGTTAGACGCCAGCACAGCACGCCACTTGGCCTGCAGACGAGTAGCCATCGCGGACTCCAACTCTGTCTGCGCGGCAGCAGCAGCCTCCGCATTCGCAGCAGCCGCAACCTCACGCCGACGCGCATCCACCTCGTTCGTCGCAAGAACAGCACGCCACTTGGCCTGCAGACGAGTAGCCATTGCGGACTCCAGCTCCACCTGCGCAGCAGCCTCCGCAGCAGCCTCAGCCTCCGCCTTGGCAGCAGCCGCACGAGCCGCGACCTCAGCACGCTCGCGACGGAGAGCGTCCACTTCGTTAGACGCCAGCACAGCACGCCACTTGGCCTGCAGACGAGTAGCCATCGCGGACTCCAACTCTGTCTGCGCGGCAGCAGCAGCCTCCGCATTCGCAGCAGCCGCAACCTCACGCCGACGCGCATCCACCTCGTTCGTCGCAAGAACAGCACGCCACTTGGCCTGCAGACGAGTAGCCATTGCGGACTCCAGCTCCACCTGCGCAGCAGCCTCCGCAGCAGCCTCAGCCTCCGCCTTGGCAGCAGCCGCACGAGCCGCGACCTCAGCACGCTCGCGACGGAGAGCGTCCACTTCGTTAGACGCCAGCACAGCACGCCACTTGGCCTGCAGACGAGTAGCCATCGCGGACTCCAACTCTGTCTGCGCGGCAGCAGCAGCCTCCGCATTCGCAGCAGCCGCAACCTCACGCCGACGCGCATCCACCTCGTTCGTCGCAAGAACAGCACGCCACTTGGCCTGCAGACGAGTAGCCATTGCGGACTCCAGCTCCACCTGCGCAGCAGCCTCCGCAGCAGCCTCAGCCTCCGCCTTGGCAGCAGCCGCACGAGCCGCGACCTCAGCACGCTCGCGACGGAGAGCGTCCACTTCGTTAGACGCCAGCACAGCACGCCACTTGGCCTGCAGACGAGTAGCCATCGCGGACTCCAACTCTGTCTGCGCGGCAGAATTGGTGACAGAGATGGATTGTTCGGGAACCTGTTGTGGTGACTGTGGTTGGGCGTCAAAGTCGGACAGTTGTGAGCTGACTGAGATGCGCTGGCTGTAGTCGTCTGCGTCGGATAGTCTCGAATCCATAGACACCCGGTTGTCGAGATTGCTACCGGACAGGCTGTAGTCAAGCGAACTACGCTTGAAGTATTCGTCGTCATCCGACATTCTGGAGTCGACTGACTCGTTCGCCTTGTAGTCGTCTGATCCAGAGAGTCGGGAATGGACCGACACGTTATCTTGGAAGTCGTCGGAAATCATTGAATCCATCGATACGTTTTGACGGAAGTCATCCAAGTCCGAAATCCGTGAGTTCACAGACAGGTTCTGCCGGTGATCAACTGATCCTGATAGCTGAGAGCTCGTTGACAACTTTCCTCCGTAGTTTTCATAGTCGTCGCTTGATACCTCAGAGAAAGCGCTCCGAACAAGAGCCAAGCTGGCTCGGGCAAGCTTTCCTCGCCAAATACGCTGAATTTGAACAGCAGCACTCTCTTCAACAGACATCCCATCTGGTTCATCCGTCAATGAAAGCTGTAGCTCAGCGTATGCTCGTCTCGCTACGGCATCACGCCACCAAGCTTGAATATACGAAGCAGAAGCATCCTCGATTTCACGAAGGCGAGCGTGAACTTCCGCAATAGCTTTTTCGCGAATCGTTGCCACCTCCGACCGAGCGACGCTGCCACGCCAGTGACTCTGGATCATCCGAGCCATCGAGTTCTCCAGCTCAGCCTGCTTCGCACGAGACAGCTCCACCTGGTGCTGACGGATTGCTGCCACCTCCGATCGAGCGACGCTGCCACGCCAGTGACTCTGGATCATCCGAGCCATCGAGTTCTCCAGCTCAGCCTGCTTCGCACGAGACAGCTCCACCTGGTGCTGACGGATAACTGCCACCTCCGACCGAGCGACGCTGCCACGCCAGTGACTCTGGATCATCCGAGCCATCGAGTTCTCCAGCTCAGCCTGCTTCGCACGAGACAGCTCCACCTGGTGCTGACGGATAACTGCCACCTCCGACCGAGCGACGCTGCCACGCCAGTGACTCTGGATCATTCGAGCCATCGAGTTCTCCAGCTCAGCCTGCTTCGCACGAGACAGCTCCACCTGGTGCTGACGGATAACTGCCACCTCCGACCGAGCGACGCTGCCACGCCAGTGACTCTGGATCATCCGAGCCATCGAGTTCTCCAGCTCAGCCTGCTTCGCACGAGACAGCTCCACCTGGTGCTGACGGATTGCTGCCACCTCCGACCGAGCGACGCTGCCACGCCAGTGACTCTGGATCATCCGAGCCATCGAGTTCTCCAGCTCAGCCTGCTTCGCACGAGACAGCTCCACCTGGTGCTGACGGATTGCTGCCACCTCCGACCGAGCGACGCTGCCACGCCAGTGACTCTGGATCATCCGAGCCATCGAGTTCTCCAGCTCAGCCTGCTTCGCACGAGACAGCTCCACCTGGTGCTGACGGATTGCTGCCACCTCCGATCGAGCGACGCTGCCACGCCAGTGACTCTGGATCATCCGAGCCATCGAGTTCTCCAGCTCAGCCTGCTTCGCACGAGACAGCTCCACCTGGTGCTGACGGATAACTGCCACCTCCGACCGAGCGACGCTGCCACGCCAGTGACTCTGGATCATCCGAGCCATCGAGTTCTCCAGCTCAGCCTGCTTCGCACGAGACAGCTCCACCTGGTGCTGACGGATAACTGCCACCTCCGACCGAGCGACGCTGCCACGCCAGTGACTCTGGATCATTCGAGCCATCGAGTTCTCCAGCTCAGCCTGCTTCGCACGAGACAGCTCCACCTGGTGCTGACGGATAACTGCCACCTCCGACCGAGCGACGCTGCCACGCCAGTGACTCTGGATCATCCGAGCCATCGAGTTCTCCAGCTCAGCCTGCTTCGCACGAGACAGCTCCACCTGGTGCTGACGGATAACTGCCACCTCCGACCGAGCGACGCTGCCACGCCAGTGACTCTGGATCATCCGAGCCATCGAGTTCTCCAGCTCAGCCTGCTTCGCACGAGACAGCTCCACCTGGTGCTGACGGATTGCTGCCACCTCCGACCGAGCGACGCTGCCACGCCAGTGACTCTGGATCATCCGAGCCATCGAGTTCTCCAGCTCAGCCTGCTTCGCACGAGACAGCTCCACCTGGTGCTGACGGATTGCTGCCACCTCCGATCGAGCGACGCTGCCACGCCAGTGACTCTGGATCATCCGAGCCATCGAGTTCTCCAGCTCAGCCTGCTTCGCACGAGACAGCTCCACCTGGTGCTGACGGATAACTGCCACCTCCGACCGAGCGACGCTGCCACGCCAGTGACTCTGGATCATCCGAGCCATCGAGTTCTCCAGCTCAGCCTGCTTCGCACGAGACAGCTCCACCTGGTGCTGACGGATAACTGCCACCTCCGACCGAGCGACGCTGCCACGCCAGTGACTCTGGATCATCCGAGCCATCGAGTTCTCCAGCTCAGCCTGCTTCGCACGAGACAGCTCCACCTGGTGCTGACGGATTGCTGCCACCTCCGACCGAGCGACGCTGCCACGCCAGTGACTCTGGATCATCCGAGCCATCGAGTTCTCCAGCTCAGCCTGCTTCGCACGAGACAGCTCCACCTGGTGCTGACGGATTGCTGCCACCTCCGATCGAGCGACGCTGCCACGCCAGTGACTCTGGATCATCCGAGCCATCGAGTTCTCCAGCTCAGCCTGCTTCGCACGAGACAGCTCCACCTGGTGCTGACGGATAACTGCCACCTCCGACCGAGCGACGCTGCCACGCCAGTGACTCTGGATCATCCGAGCCATCGAGTTCTCCAGCTCAGCCTGCTTCGCACGAGACAGCTCCACCTGGTGCTGACGGATTGCTGCCACCTCCGACCGAGCGACGCTGCCACGCCAGTGACTCTGGATCATCCGAGCCATCGAGTTCTCCAGCTCAGCCTGCTTCGCACGAGACAGCTCCACCTGGTGCTGACGGATAACTGCCACCTCCGACCGAGCGACGCTGCCACGCCAGTGACTCTGGATCATCCGAGCCATCGAGTTCTCCAGCTCAGCCTGCTTCGCACGAGACAGCTCCACCTGGTGCTGACGGATTGCTGCCACCTCCGACCGAGCGACGCTGCCACGCCAGTAACTCTGGATAACTAACGCGTTCTTGATTAGAAGGGTTTCTCTCTCCTTCTTGCGACGTTGCAGCTCTTGGGTAGCAAGGAATCTTCTGCTTCCACGTTGAATAGTGTCTATAGCACGCCGCTGAGCTTGAAAATTCCGTTTTGCTGACTGTCCTCGGTAAGTCTTTTGGATTGAAATCGCCGCACAGTGCTCGGTCTTCATTTGCTCAACACGCTTTCGGGCTTGATGAGCCAACACCATCTTGGTAACGTACGCTTCAATTTGCTTCGCAGCGCCTAAGCGTTCAGCATACGCGCGTCGTGCTTGATGTCCTCGCACGATCGACTGTAGCTTTGCTGCTGAAGCTCGCGCGACAGTAATACGGGTATTATAGCGTTGTCGTTCTGCTCTGCCTCGAGCAAACTTTTGGATCGCAACAGCAGATTGTTGCTCACGAAAAACCAGCTCGCGAAGGCGGCGTGTCTGAATTTGCGCTTGTCTCCTTCGGAACTGCGATTGGATGCGGATCGCAATCTCTTCAGCAGATTGGCGCTTTTTGGTGTAGCTTGTGCGGGCATTCTTGCCTCGGATGGTTTTCTGAATGAGGATAGCCATTTTGTTTTGGCGCTCTTGAAGAGCTCGAGCTTCTCTCTCTTGCTGCTCCTTCGTGCGAATGGCCAATGCTCGCGGGTTGTTGACATCATATGAAATGCCGTTGATTTTGAGGGGTTTGTTCGAAAGTTTGGCCTTCTCGGCTACACATACACATAGAAAGCAGTTAAACATGATTGCCGATCGACGCTCATAGTCAGTAATGACATCGTTCAACACGCACCTGCTTTGCGATCCATTTCAGCAAACTTCTGCGCAGCCGTCTTTACGTCAAGCTTGGTATCGTCTACAGACGCCTTGATCTGATCCAAATCAAAATCTGCCGATTAAGAATTGTGTTAGAAGAAGGTGAAGGTTCAGGTAATAGCTGAGAGTCGCCGTACCCTCAATTGAGCCCTTGCGAACAGATTGCATGGACTCGATAGACTCAATTGAAGCTTTACGTGAAGATCCACCTGACCCATTCCAGGTACCAGTAGAATCCATTGAACCTTTGCGAGCATAGTCGATTGAAGCATTCCGCTCTGCTTTCTTCGCTTCTTTCGCGCGGTTCTCCGCTGCGGATAAAATTCGTCAGGACGACTACCCTCAGAGTTTAACTATCAACGGTCGTACATACCAAGGTGTTGCTGAAAGCGCTCAAGAGCCTTCAGCGATGCTGCGCTGGGGGCCTTGACACGTCTTGCGGGGTCTGTGAATGGATACGAACTCGCTACTGTGATCGAACGGTTGGTTGGTCAGAGAATATTCAGAAGAGAGGACATCACCAATAAAGTCTTACCAGGCCCAGTCGGAGGCGACTGCACCGAACTCTTAGGAACCATGACACCGTTCTTCATCACCATTTCGTGCGAAACGTCCTGCTGAGAATACTGCAGTAGCGATGCCTTTGCTTTCTCCTCAGCTTTTTTCTCCTCTTCGGCAAGCTGTTTAGCGCGCACATAGGCACGGTCAAACTCCGGGTCCGAGTAGTTGTTCTTTGTGATCGACTCCTTTTCTGCCAAAAGCCGCAAACGCTCAGCATCTTCTTCGCGCTTGCGCTGCTCCAGCTTTTCGTCAAAGAACGTCTTTCCAACCGTAAAGTTGCGCAGCGTCTCCTTTGCGTGGCGCTCAGCCTTGAGCTCCCCTTCGCGGAGCTTCTGCGCGTGGTTGTAGACATGGTCATACTCTGCGGGGTACGAAGTCGATGCGTGCAGAGTCTTGGACTCCAGCTCCTTTTGTCGAAGCTCCTCCTCGCGCTTTCGTAGCTGCTCGCGCTTCTCGTCCTCAAACGAAGTGCCGTCGACGGTGAAGTTGCGCAGAGATGCCTGTGCTTGGCGCGCTGCCTCACGCTCCTTCTCCTTCTGTTTAACATTGTGGGCGTACGCGTGGTCGTGCTCGAGCTCGTACGCGGATCTCTTGGCCATATCATCACGAGCAGCCTGGGCCACTCGGCGCTCCTCCGCCTCCCGCAGCTTCTTCTCCTGCGCGACAGCGTCTAGCAACGTCGCTGTGTTGCGCACCGTCTGGTGCGTGCGCTTGGCCTCTACCTCGGCCTTACGCTCGGCCTCTCGCCGCTCTCGCAGTCTCCGGAGCACGCCATTGGCGACCGAGTCTGGGTCCTCGGACGATCCAACTGCATTCGACGGCGGAGGAGGCGCGCTCGGTCTCGCCTGCTCTCGAACTTGTAGCAGCGCCACCGTCAGCTCCACATTCCCAAATCCTCCTCACCAGCAGACTTGAAGCGCTCACCCTTGTTGACGAGGCGTCGGTTAAACTGCGGAGCCGGGGCGGGCTTGGCCTCCGCGGCGCCCTTATTGAACTTGGCGCGCAGGCTCGCGACGCGTCCAGCCGCGGCCGCCAGCGCCTCTCGCTCCTCTGCCACATGCGCCACCATCTCCGTCAGTCCCAGCACCTCATGCAGCGCATCGCGACGCGCCAACGCTCCAACGCACCGTCGTTCATCTACAGATCCGATCGCCGACTGAAGGTTTCCCTTTGGAGAAAGTGCGCTCCTGACGGCGCTGAACCGCGAGAACCGCCGCTCGACTCGCCAGAAAGACGCGCAGCAGCCACACTTGGAACGCACGCAGGGAGCAGCCGGCCACGTAGGCAGGTGACGAGCGCGAGCGTAGAGGAAGGGGGCGGACGGATGCAGCAGGAGCCTTGACCGCGAGTGGAGGAGCTTGAAGGGCGACAGGGAGGACGACGATGGAGGAGGCGGCCCCTCTGCCACGCACGGCGAAACGGATAGCGGATGCGATTGGCTGGAATTTTGTGAAGGAAGAGAGATGATTGGAAGAAACCGAGTGAGACAACGCGCGATTGGGCGAAATTGCGTGCCGATCAGTCGCAAACAACGAGGCGACAAGCGCCACCGACCAGTCACCACGTGGCGAAAGCGTTGCATTGGGGAGGACACTTGAGCTCAGTATGTGGGACGCTTGGAACGACGCGGAAGTGGGAGGAGCACTGACTGCTGCCACCGAACTGTATATCGGGGGTTCTGGCTCCTTTTTCTGGCTTTGCCCCTCCGAATTGATACGCACAGTCTCTTTGAACTAATTTCTAACGGATGCCGCACCTTGTGAGCCAAACAAAGCACATGGCTGCGCTGTTCCCCCACATCGGTGAGGAATCCGACCACTCCAAGCTGCCAATGGTGCCGTATAGGACTCACGAATTGCGAGTGCGCTGGAGGACAGACCAGTGCAGACGCCTGGAAAATTTGCTGAAAAGGAGTCTCCATCAGGTACGCGAGACTAAGGTCGATGGAGTGTTCGGATCCATCGACGCAAACGATTTTTTTTGTCAGAGGACTTGCGGTGCTGCGATTCAAGAGGCCCACAGAGTGTGGCAGACAAGTCTAAACGCGCAGCAGTATGCACTTGTGAATTGTATGTAATGTGATTACTCTTGTCAATTGCACGTTTAACATGACTCAGCCGCAGGCCATCATCTCCTCAAGTGTGTTGTTATCGCGTTGACACATGCGCTAGGCGCAAATTCAGCAAATGCCCGCGAACTTTTCAAGCTAGTAAGATCCATTTTGAGTGATTTGCTGCGCTCTGTGCCCAATGACACACTCCTACTGAACTGCGGTAGCGCGTCTACGTGGGCTTTCTGCGCGACATTGCTTCTGTCAACAGCCGTATCAAAAAGGATATGCAGCAGGTATGACTGCATCGCTCTGAAATCCGTAGAAGCGCGTCCTAACCTACCACTCGTGTCAGCTTGGAGCGATTGATGCTGTGGCGACTGCGCAACAGTGCTTCAGTTTGTACACCTCCGGCTGGAATTTGTGCGAGGAGCTTGAGATGTTACTGTCCTCTCATTCGATGGTAGCTATAGAGCAGAGATATGACTTGATGATCCCGCACAATGGCAGCTGGGTCTTTGAAGGCGCAACGATACGCTCTCGAAAAAGCATTGACGGGGAGGAGACCAGTTCGCTGGCATCCGCCTACACCACGGTGACTGCGCCAACGTCGATTGTCAGCTTCAAGAATAAACCCTATCAGAACTTGCAACCCATCCAAGAAGAGATCAGAAATACCAGCCGAAATTCAGATTTGTTGCTCCCTGGCAACAAATTTCGTCTGCAAACGCTCGAAGAGCACAGATTCGCTACACGATTTCAGCCAAAGCGCGTAACTGTAAAAACGTGGAGAAAAGCTCAGCGAGAAGCAACACAACTGCTTCGATCTGGTGATCGCATTAGCCTTTCAGAAGCGCTGTATCTGCTGCTAGAAATTGTATGGCTGAGTCCAGTTGGTGCTCCATTACCCAGAAACTATGCCAACATTGGATCTGTGTACATGACGTTCGACCACTTGGAAGAAGCAGCCAAAGCATATCGTCACTGTCTCCACATAAACCCAAGCCACTGGAAAGCACGGTACAATCTTGGGGTCGCTCTCGCTCGCCTCGAAGATCACGTCGACGCCAGCACACAGCTGCAAAAGTTGACATCACCGGGGTATTGTCCTGTTCCTGAAATTGTTGATCAGGCTCGCTTAATACTCCATGAAATAGAAGAATTGCAGCTTACCCGCAATCGAACAGCTTTCAAGCAAGCTACAAAAGCACGGGTTTTCACCGCTCAATTCCTTCAAACATTGCACATTGTCACAGCCACCGACATGCCAATAATTCGCATGGCACCATCGACGCAGAAACTAAGATCACTTCCTCCAGTACTGTTTGCGCGACCAGAAGGCTGGAAAGGAGCTATGGCAAGTCTTGTGCACAGACTGCATGTTTTCGCATGCTGTAGAGGATATTCCATTGATGATGTGACCACTACAATTGACCCAGAGAAAATCGGCATTTCTATTGAAACGTTCGATACTTTAGTGAAGGAAATCACAGGTGCCGGGCTACATCTCGATGAGAAACGCGACCTATGCAGCATATTTGATGTCAGGTAAGGCTTGCAAAATGCACAGCGTCAGCTTTTTCTAAGGATCTGATGTTGGCATTAGATCAATATGTATCCACTTCCTCACTCCGAGACCCGAGACGCTCTCCATCATGAAAGAACTCCAGCGTGTGGGAGGTTTCCGCTCTGCGTTGGACTGGCACTTGACTGTTCGACGTCCAAAGTGGAATCAAAATGTGCTGGGGAATCCCGATTCGTTTCGTTACTGGCTCGAGTTGCCAATGAATCGCTGGGCTCATCAAGTGCTGTCACAGGCTACAGGCACAGCAGCTGTATCAACTGCTCCTAAAGATTTCATCAACGACTTGAAAGAACTTGGGTGGTTATCACCATTTGATTTCGGCCTCAACAGTCGGCACTTACTTCAACCAAATGAACTCACCAAGCTTAGCTTTTCAGACCGCGGCGCTTTGATATTTGAGTCGCATCGTGCACGCTCATCCATTCAATACCAAGCCAGTGTGTTGATTCAAATGCAAGCTCGGCGATATTTAATTAGTCGCCGCGTCCACAATCGAAAACGACATGCTGCGAGTTGGAGCAAGCATGAGAAGCTATCAGCCAGCCAGACTTTGCTGATGCCAACCGCTGAGAAAGTTATCGTTCACAACGTCGCCAGCGTAGTTAGCGATCTAGTAGATGCTGTCGTTAGGAGTGGAGTTGCAGATCTTCAAGGTATTGAAGCAATGCTAGCAGCCTCGAGCGACGCTCCAGTGAGAACGGAGCTTCGTCTTCGACGTTTAGGTTAGAGTAAGAGTATCTCTAACATTTATAGTAAGTTAGCAACAACAGTGTCCGAGATCGTTCCAACAGTGTCTTCTAGCTCGGCTGCGGCTTCTTCAAGAATGTCGGCGATCATCATCTCCTCTAGGCTGCATACCATTAGAATGTTAGCACTCCTGCAGACTCTTCGTCAGCAGCATAAGGCAGGTGTACTCTTACATTTCGATGACTGCACTTTGAGCCATGCCAGTGTCAGCCAACGCAGCTTCAACGAGTCGTCGATGCTTGAGAAACTTAATCCGCCGCTTTTCGATGGACTGAAGTCGTTTACCCTGCAATACACTCGTTTTGATAGCCGGAAGCACTGAGTTCAGCTTGACGTCCAATGGAGGTCTGCTGATTTGAACTTCATCTGGCACATGCTGAGTTGGCAAATTACACATCTCGACACCTTGACTTCCCACTTCGCCAGATAGTTTGATGTTCATTATGACTTCTAATGGCAGCACAGTGGAGGGTTGAGATTTGGGTGGCGGTGACCTAGGCGGTGTTGGCTCGCTTTGGCGACCCTCATTGAAAACATGGACAGGATCAGTAGCAGGAGTAGCACAAATTGTAAAGCTCGGCATCGCGTGATCAGACAATAGTTGAAGCTCTGCTTCTTCGATCTGTTGGATTTGCAGTAAAATGTCATCAAGTTGATCAACGTGGTGCGCAGCTACCAGCCTTTGCGAGTGTTGTGTTTCTTCCTCATTTAGTAGCTGAACAGTATCCTAGATTGGAAGAAATGTAAGGGATTCGTCAGAATTTACCAACCACTTTGAAGTATCTTTATGCATAAACTGAGTCGCACGTACAAGAAGGATATCATCAAGAATTGCCCATGACAATGCCTCCGAGTTTTGGGCGACGGATTTTAACTCCTCAGGAGACAAAATGAGGCTTAATTTACATCCGTGCCGCTTGTGAATATTTCGTAATGCCTCTTCTGCTTGATGAACAAGTGGAAATAGTGATGCCTAGTCACGACAAAGAACTCAGTCGTACCACGAGCTTTACGGTGCATGATGTTGTCAATAGTGTACCTTTAGGTTGTAAACAACCGCTGCTGCCCGGTTGAGCATGTGACCAGGAAACAAACCCGGAACGTCATTGGTCTGATTGTTCATTGGATTTGCACTATCCCAATGCAAAGACGCAGCAGCACTTGCTTGATGACACATTTCATCTACATAACGCTGAAAGAGTGGTCCTGAGCAAAGAATGATGTAGCAGGAGGAAAAAGAGTACTGTGAAGTAATAACACTTTGTGGCGACTTACCTGAATGCTTTGAGCCGCAGGATCGTTTTCGACCGATCTTAAATCATCTGTCTCGAGTGGATGGGGTGCCACCATCTTTGCATCAGAAGCAGATTCACTCGGAGAGACATCTCTCTCCCGTTCCTGGAATGTGGACATGGGTGACTTTTTGCTTCCAAGGTGCGAGTTACGCAGAAAATTTGTCTCTAGACTACCCTGGCCCGGAGATGAAAGTGAGAAAGCTGAGCGCTGCGAGTGTGTCTCGATTCTTTCCAGGGAATGAAGTGCCTCGACTGGTCTGGAGGCTGCGTCGAGCGTTCCTACTAGAATCTCCCACTCTTCGAGATCAATTGTATTGCATCGACCATCATGAATAAGGTACACGTAGTCGGAAATCTGCGCAGCAAAGAGTCAACAATGTGCCAATTCACAGTAAAAGGTCGCACGCACTCACCTGATTATGCGTTGCGGGTAGCCCAAGCAAGCGGAGTCCTTGAAGAATCTGGTCGACGCCAATGCGTTTTCGCTCGTTACGGTCAAGCACAGCAAATACCCGCGCAGGGTAGCTAGTTTGTCCTCGCGATTGTTTGTTCTGCAGCACCTCAGCCGAAGGTAATGATCTAGTTCGACTCCCAGGAGAAGTCCTGCTCCGAACAGATTTTGGAGACTGACTCATAGATCTTGAGCTAGTAGGAGGACTCTGTGTGCTTGCTGCTATCCTGATTGGACCATTTGGGCTCAGGTTTTCTAGCTGAGTCTCTTGTTCAATTCTGGAAGATCTGTTGTCTGTGATCCCTAGTCGAAGAGGTGATGGTACTGTGTCGGCTGGAGAATTGATAGGCATCATTGCTCGTTGACCTAAGTCGTCTGGAAGCGAGAAGTTGAGAGCGTTTTGGTCCTGCTCATGTTTCTTCCACTTGAGAGCTCGGAATGCGAGATCTGTGGGTCGTGGCTCATAAAGTCTATCAAATACGTTTTTCGGACGACCTCCTCTTTTGACTTGTCTACTCATCGCTTGGATAGGTCGACCAGTAATCTGCTCAATATTCTGCTTGACATAATCCTTTCGCGGCTTTGATGGCAGCCTGTAGCTCCGTTGGGTTATGTATCCACTTGATTGAGTTTCCCGCCGTTTGAAAGTCATGCTAGATGGTTTTCTCACTGACTGGTGAGTTTTTGTAGTATTCGATTGATTTGATGGTGACCTGGTGTTAATCGATGGCCGGTCTTGCAAATGGGTTTGCTCAACATCAATTTGGCGCCTCCGATCCCCAGGTCGTGCATGAAACAACGAGGCCTTCTTGAGCGAAGTGTCGAAGAGCCCGCTGTCTCGAGCAACATGATCGTCCCAGCTTGGTCTCAATCTAGGTTTTGACTTTCTTGGTTGTGATGCTACATGAGATGTGGGTCAGTACAGAAGATTCAAGATTAGCGCTTACTCGAAGATCACTCACGTTTTGCGGTTCTGGTCGAAGTTGTCGTCGAGCGTCTCGCCGTCTTTTGCGAGGATCCCAATTGCTTTGCCGGTTCAAGTGATTTAATTGACTTCGGTTGAGGCGCCTCGATGGTTAACGCCTCGCTGTAAGGACTAACATCGCGGTGCGCGTGGTACACGAGCGGTGACGGCGGTACATTCTGCACCGCAAACTGGACCCTCCGCGCGTCCAGCTGTCTCGATCGATGGCGTTTCTCCTCCTTTTGCAAGTGGCCGTCCTCATCCTCAACTCCTTCCTCGCCGTCGCTCCTCCTCGCTGGCGCTGCCGACCGCCAGCTAAACGCGAGCTGCGTGCTCATCCGGTCCTTGGCGATCTTGAAGAGCCGTCCATGCCGTTTGCCAGGCCTCGTCGTGCCCCAAGCATCATGCCGTATGACAGGTCCACTTGAGTCTACATCCATGATAAATGAAAATATGAAGTACGTTTGAGTATCAAAGTATAAAATAGTCATCTATATACGTAATATAAGGTACAGATAGGCCCAGAAGGCGCAATTCCGCGTATCCAAATTTACCAGTGGTTTCTCGCTGGCTCCCTTGCGCACTTTGGCTTCGTACGTGGCCGCCCCTCCTCCCCCGGTCGCTTCCCCCCGCCAGGCGCCAGCATGAGCGGCAAGGCCAAGCAGCAGGCGGCCGCGGGCTCGCTGGTCATGTCGATCCTCTCGTGCATCGTGTACAGCGTCATGTCCAACACGATGGTGCTCACGAACCGCTACCTGCTCGGCAAAAAGTACTACGGCTTCGAGGAAAAGTTCTTCGTGGTGGCCGTGCAGGCCGCCGTGGCCGTGCTCGTGCTCGAGTTCGCCAAGATGCGCAAGTGGGTCTCCTACGACGCCTACAACAGCGAGACGGCCAAGAAGTGGGCCCCCGTCACGATCTTCTTCGTCGCCATGCTGTACACGAGCATGCAGGCCACGGCCGGACTGCCCATCCACATCGTCACGGTCTTCAAGAACGTCACCAATATCATCATCGTCTTCGGCGAGTGGCACTTCTTCGGAGAGAAGGTCGGCCTCCTCGTCCTCGTCAGCCTAGGCGTCATGCTCATGGGCGCCGTCATGTCGTCCTACAGCGACGTCGGCGGACGCGCCTCGCCCAGCACGCTCTCGGGATACCTCTGGATGCTGCTCAACTGCGGATCCACGGCTGGCTACGTGCTCTACATGCGCTACGCCACGGCCCGGTCCTCGCTCAAGATCTCCAAGTTCGGCATGGCCTTCTACAACAACCTCATCTCGCTCCCGCTGCTCGCGCCGCCCATGCTGCTCAACGGCGAGGCCCTCACGGTATGGAGCAACCCGCTGCTCAGCAACATGAACTTCAACATTCTGCTCTTCATCAGCGGCGTCGTCGGCGTCGGCCTCAACCTCGCCTCCTTTTGGTGTGTGTCCGTCACCTCGGCCACGACCTACGCGACTGTCGGCGGCCTGAACAAGATCCCGACCACGTTCATTGGTGTGCTGCTGCTCGGCGAGGTACTTAAGCCTGACACGGCCATCTACGTCACCTTCGGCATGGTTGGCGGTATCCTGTACGGATACGCCAAGTTCAAGGAGGGCGAGGCTGCCAAGCGTCACAAGATCGAGCAGGCTGCACGCGCCAACAACGCCGACAACAAAGTATAGAGAGCGGGGTGCTGATCCATCGACCCCTTGAAAATGCGGCCCGCACGCATGCACATTTGTAGCCGTTCCACCAGCACGCATGGCCGTGCTGTTTTATGAAATATACACCCGCATGCCACCGCAAAGTTTTGCTCTCTGAGTCAATTGCTGCAAACTACTCCACACCAACCAACCATCGACGTCTTTCTTACGACTAAGTGGGTGGCGATAAATATTGATCATCACGCTGTTGTAGACTTTCGCTCCTGCTGGTTTTGGCGCTGTTGACGACTTTCTTGGGTAGTTCGTGTCTGCAGACTGGCGCCAGCGAGACGACTATTATTCAACAGCACACTGCAGCAAGGCAAGGAGGTTTCAAGTCAGCACCCATCGAGACAACTAGGTTTGCTTTTGTAGCACTTTAGTTCAAACAAACCTCGAAGCGTCCAGACGCGAGCCAGCCATATCCAGAAACGCATCCTCAAGCGCAGACTGGGTCACGGAACCTGCGGCAAACCCAAGTCCAACCAATCGAGTCAGCAATTCCTGCAGGAGTCAAATGCGAAATCACTGTCGCACCCATAAAAGGATTATCTCCGTGGAATGAAGACATGGCCGACATTCTCATGAGTTGAGCGTTCATCTGGCGTTGAAGCTCAGCAGCAGCAGAGCTTGTCGAGCTTCGGTATGCGTCGTTCAAGACAGGCGGATCAGAAACGCCACCACCACTCATCCCTCGGTTGCGGCTCTCTTCTTCTCTCATCAAGAAAGGGAAGTCTGACAAGTCAAAAACACAGTATCAGACGTCTTCGAATATTGGCAGCGGACAAGAAAACAGCAATAAATTACCAGAACTTGAGATTTTGCGACCCAAACGAGGGGAATACACCGGTGGAGACCCGAGTGGTGGTGTCGCCATCGACATGCCCTTGAAAGCATGCGTAAGTATGGAGTTTGCATCCAGCTTGGCGCTGATTTCCTGTTGCATGGGCATAAAATAAGTTTCAAAACTGCAAAAATGAAAAAAAAAACGCAATATGCACGAACGAACCGATACTCCATGAAGGCCACGAGGCGACGCCACTGCTTCAGGTGACAACAATGGCGATGAAGACAGCGAAAAATCTCCGCGACTCAAAATCTCGTCCTCCAGAATGCCCGGGGGATTCAGACGCAAGCGTGGCGGAGACTTGAGCAAAGGTGCTCCATATTTTGGGTCGTCAGCCAATTGTTCCCATCGAAACGGGCTGCCGACAGGTGTAGTAGTTGCAGCAGCAACCCCTTCCAAACCACGCCTTGACGGAGCACCAGCAACTGCAAATGGAAGTGGAGACCCTGGCGAACTGTACCCGAAATCGTCGTCATCCGACTTCAGCAGCTTCGGCGACACGATTGGGGTCGCGAAGTCGTCCAGCGAGCTAATCTCCTCGCCGCTACTTAGCTCCGACAATGGCATGACTTGTGCGTCATCGTCTGGCCCAGGCTTTTCTTCACTTTCTTGCTCTCGAGGCAGCGACTCCACTGCGAGCACACGAAAAAGCGCATCTCAGCAACTATGAGCAGCCACACAATGCAACAAAAGATCGCAGCACATACGAGCTCTTGAGACTGCACTAAATCTCTCCCTGGCGTCGTGCAGCATCGCGTACCGCTTGACGCACTCGACGGGCGACGACCCGACCGCCCGCGCGACCTCGAGCCCTGTCGAAGCGACACCTTCAGCGAAAAGTCCATATAGCACCCCCATATTAATTAATTCGCAAAGCTCGCACAATTGACACCCACGGGGAAGCGCTCGCCACTCGCCGTCGCGTGCATCACGAGCGTCACGAGCTTCTCGTCCGTCTGCGGCGTCCAGGGCCGCGCGGCGTCGGCGCGCGCGCTGGACCATCGCGGCTCGTCCCAGAGCTCCTCGGGCAGCGGCGACGGGCGGAGCATGGCGAGCGGCTGGAGCTGCTGGCGGGCGCGGAGGCGGCGGGGCGAGGGCTGGAGCGCGGCGGATCGACGCGCGCGTTCTCCAGCTTCTTCAAGGCTGCATCAAGTGTAGGTGGTTTACTTCCGTAAAGTGCGCGATTTGGTGATTAAGTGCGGTTACGATCACTCAAGACAGACGACTGCGAACCTAGCGACACGAGCTCAAGTTGAAGTGAGCCGCAACGGCGACGGTCGGAATAAATGCATTCGATTCGATTCAAAACCCCGGGAGCGGGCCAAAAACCGGCGGCTCACACGAGGTGGATGACCGCGTACAGCGTGAGGCCCGTGGCCGCCATGATCACGGGCGCGTCCATCGTGTGCGGCGACGTGGCCTCGGCGTACGCGGCCACGAATGGCAGCACGGCCATGGTGACCCAGAGC
Organism: Phytopythium helicoides; assembly: GCA_024867545.1. NCBI lineage: Eukaryota > Oomycota > Peronosporomycetes > Pythiales > Pythiaceae > Phytopythium > Phytopythium helicoides. The sequence continues at coordinate 1,568,988 of JANFNE010000001.1, read as the reverse complement.
TGCAGCGCCGAGGCAAAGTCGAAGTACTGCAGCGCTGGGAACACGAGGCCCGAAAGGAAGACGCATGCGCTGCCCTCGAAGCTGCGCGTGTACTTGCGCCGTGAGAAGCAGGTGCTCGCCGAGTACTTGTGCCGGCCGAAGGCGATGCCCACCGGCTCAGCGAGCCCGTCACCGATGCTCGTGATGAACACAAGGATAAAGACGAGATCGCTTTGCGTCGTGCGCGAGAACAGCCAGCGGAAGAAGAGCAGAGCGAAAAGACCCGGGAAGATGTTGCCGGCCACAATCCACTTGAGCGTGTGCGGCCGGTCCTCTGGCCGGTCGAGCGAGTTGAATTGCAGCATGAAGAAGGTTGACCGCTCCCGGATGGGCTTAATGAGCAGCAAGAAGCAAAATAGCGTCACAAAGTCGCCCCATGCGAGCTCAAGCGGTCCATTGCACTGGCACACGTCGTCGTCGGGCTTTACGAGCAGCGGCACGAGGTACGCGGCCAGCAGCTGCAGCTTGCGCGTGTAGTTGACCTTGAACGTCGAGCTGCGCTCTGTAATGACGTACCCAGCCTCATCGACGATGCAGAAAAAGCGACAGATGATGCCGCCGAGCGTCGAGACGCCCATCATGACGAAGATCTTGGGCAGCAGGAAGAACCAGAAGGTTCCGTTCTGCCACAGCTCGGGCTTGACGACGCTCGTGATGACGACGAGCGCGGCTGCGAACACAAACATGCCCAGCAGGAAGATAAAGTCGAACGTGCGCGTCCAGCGCGTGTCGTAGCGGCCGGCCACCTGCCCGGCGTAGATGAGGTCGTTCGAGTCGCCGTCGTAGTCGTACCCATTGTACTCGTCGTGATCGTCGGCTGGGATCGTGCCGTAGGTCGGCACCTGCTTTGGCAGGCGGAACTTGGGCCCGGCCTTGGGCCGCCACAGCACGCGCAGCACGAACAGGATCACGAGCAGCGAGCCCAGCGGCAGCCCCACGAGCAGCGAGTAGTCGAGCGAGTTCAGCTCGTCGGACCACACGAGTGGCTCCTCGTCTGCGGGCGCCAGCGGCGTGCCCGAGCTCACGTTGTAGGCCGCGTCGCCGTCCATCGCCTGGGCTGTGAGAGCGCGTGCGGAGCTCGAGGTGGAAGTAAACTGAGGCGGCGGGTGGCCGCGAGGTCTCCGACCTTCCAGGTGAGGCGAAGAGCTACGCTTGCGCCGGTGGAAAAAGATCCAGGCGAAATGTCGAAAGAAGGTGGCTTTGAGTGAGCGATTGGACCTGGATTTGGAGAGAGCATTGCCATTTTTCAAGTTAGCGTCATTTTATACTGCCTTGTTTAGGAATTAGCAGATCATGAAGATCTTGTTTGCGGCGCGTCACTTGACCCAAAAAAATCAGTCCAAAACACTGGGTTTAGTGGCGTTGCACACGATTGACTTGAAACGTATTGTATGAGACCAAGCTTGGAGACACTATCCACTTCAGTCACTAAATGAGAGGGCTGCTAAATATCGAACCGGAGCATCTCCGATGCGTGTCAGCGTGGCGCTCTGTGATGGTGAAGGGATCTGCTACGTCAGCACAATGCTCAGCCCACGTGTACTCAATCATTCGACTGCGCTACCAGCCATGCACGAGCATGCAATCGGTCTACTCCTGGGGCGGCACGAACCGCCAGACTCGCACCACGGCGTCGTCGCCTGCGGACGCGAGCAGCAGAGCGCCGTCATTGTCTGCAGGAGCCGAGGGACTCCACCGCACGCAGTTGATATCGCTCGAGTGCGCCTTGTCCAGCTTGCCCGCCAAGTCGAACGAGGGCGACGCGGTGTTCGCCGACGACTGGTTAAGCTTGAATACTCGGATCGCGTCGTCGGAGGCTCCAGTAACGATCAGGTCCTTGTGAGCCGACCAGTCAATGCTGAAGATTGTGCGCTCATGGAAGCCCGAGAGTGTTGCTGCCCGCTTCCACTGCATCGGGCTGGTTGAAAACGAGCGCGTTGGTACAATTGCAACCGATCAACGAGTCCTTTGTCGATCACGTACCTTCCATCGGCGTGAACTTCCTTGCTATTAGGATCGAATCGCCACACGATAACATTCGTGTCATCCGACACCGACGCCATCATGGACCCGGAAGGGCTCAGCGCCACTCCCCAAACGGTCGACTCGTGCCCTAATGGCGTGGAGCATTCGGTTTAGTATCAGCTGCCATCGAGCCAGCTATATAGTGTTGATGAGAGCGCACCAGTCAGGGTCTCCTTGCAGTACCAGTCATCTGATAATGGATGGCAGAGGTGTTAGTCGCTGTTTTGATTCCCTGCAATACCGCCACCCGACACGCTTACCGTCGTTTTCAGCCCAGACGCGGATGGTGTCGTCGTAGCTGGCCGAGATGAGCAGATCCTCGGTTGGGTGCCATGCGACGAACTTGACGTCCTGCGTGTGGCCGTGTAGCACCGAGATGCACTCAAAGTCCGTGTCCGGGTCAGCCTCCCAGATCCACACGCTCTTGTCACGACTGCACGTGGCAATGTAAGCTCCTGACGGGCTCCATGCGACGCTCTTGACCTCGCTCTCGTGGCCCTCGAGCGACGAGATGACCTCGTACGAGCTGCCCTGCTTCTCCCAGATGACCGTCGTCGCGTCGAAGCTCACGGACGCGATGTAGCGTCCGTCCGGCGACCTGCCACATTCCCACCCTCGTAAGCACCAAATCGCGGCTCTCGCTGCGCCTCCCGTCGCCGACGCACCACTCGCAGGCGCGGATCGTGCGGCCCTGCGCGTCCTCGAGCACCGCGACGCACTCCCAGCTACCAGCGCCCGGGTCGTCGGCGTTCGCTGGCGCCCAGACGCGGATCGTACGGTCGCCGCTGCACGAGGCCAGCAGGCGGCCGTCCTTGTGCCAGGACACGTGCCACGCACGCTCGCGGTGGCCCTCGAGCGCCGCGACCTGCTCGAAGCTCATGCTCACCGTTCGCTGCGCGTCAGTAAAAGTCCAAAACGGCTTGGCGCGTACCGTAGGGGCTGTGAAGCGCCACGCGCGACCTTCGCGCGACACTAAAACCTCAAAACCTCGCTACGGTCGCTTGAAGGTCGCTTGAGTCCACCTGCCCTCGCGCGGCGCCTCCCGTTTTTAGGCTCTGGAAGAGAAAGAGGCGAGAAAAACGCCCCCGGCGGCATTATGATCCATCGCCTGGCCGGCCCCCAGTCAGCCAGCCAGTGGCGAGCGCCAGGCGCGGCAAACAGACACAAAGAGACCGGCGCGCGCCTTCTCGCCGCCCGCCGCGAGTTCCGGCGCCAGGTGCGGCCCCCGCGCGGCTCCCCCGCGGCTGCGCGGCCTTTTGCTGACGCGCGCTCCGTTCGGTTTGCAGGAGGGGCGGGCATGAGCGCCATGAAGATGGACTTTATCTGCGAGGAGCCGCGCGAGAAGCGCGTGGACGGCGCCGCGGCCCCCAGCCTCGCCAAGCTCAGCGCGCTGCTCAACACGCCGCCGGCCGCCGCCACGGGCGCCGAGACGCCCTCGCAGCTCACGGACCGCGACGCGTCCGAGCGCAACGCGCTCAGCGACAACGAGAACTCGGAGGACGAGCTGGCCGAGCACGCGCCGTGGCAGGACGTCGACCTGAACCCCGCCGCCGACCTCGTCAACCGCATCGTGCGCGAGAGCCTCGACGCGGGCAAGACGTACAACAAGTCGATCACCGCCAAGACCACGCAGGTTCGCTAGACCAACCGCCTGCGCGCTCTGTTCGATGCTGCTGTGGATGATGCTAATGAACTCGTTTAACCTCTGCGCCTTTCAGCTGATCACAGGGTGCGAAAGCGTGCTGCTTGAGCTCAAGAACCTCTCGGACGCGCGCGAAAGCTCCCGCAAGCGCGCGGGCATGAAGCGCGGACAGGATGCGGGCTGCCACTGCGCGTTTGCGCTCGCCATGCTGCCGCTGGACTCGACGCCGGACATTCTGAAGGCGAATGGTGAGGCTCAAGAACAGCAACAGCCAGCGAAACGCCCGGCCGTCGTCGTGGATGAGCCGACAGAGGACCAGACAGACCGCGTTCTGTACAAGATTGAAGCGTCCATGGAACGCCTCCGAGAGCTGGCGGAAATGATCCAGGCCACGAGTATGCAAGGCGAAGCTAACTTGATCTCCAAGGTGACTCTCCAAGAAGGAGCTCTGGAAGCGCTGTCTTCGGCTATTCAAGCGAGCGCAGCTGCAGCTACAGCAGCAGCGATTGCACAGGAGGGCGGCCGGTCGTCCTCCGCTTTTGGACGCCTTTACTTGCCGATTCAAGTCAAGAAGCTGCAGGAGTGGTATTACTCGTACCCACGTCCGCTCATGGACGAGTTGACGCTGATGCGCACGATCCTCAACTACCGCCCGTACGCGAACCCGTTCCAGGTGGGCGGACTCACAATTGCTCATGTTCGAGATTGGTTCAAGCGACGGCGTCACCGCGAGCGAATGCGCTACATCAAGCTCGCAATTGAGGCGGGCCGCGATCCCGTTGCTGCGGAAGAGGAAATCAACCTCCGCATTGAGCAGCGCATTGAGCACCTGCGCATGTCGATTGACCCGAACGAGCTTGTGAAGGAGCTTGACCGCGTCCGGAACGAGAGCTCCGCGTATGATTCGATGGTGCATTCTTTCACGCGTCCAAACAAGCTCCAGGGGTACATTTCCTCCTCCAATGGCGTTCCTACAACAGCGGACCAGACTCCTCCGAATGCCAACGCAAACGCCAATGCGGCTAACCGGCACAAGCGCATCCGCACTCAGGAATCAGACTTGGATGACGCAGTAGTGGTCAAGCCGAGTAGTCGGGTCGAGGTACAAGCTCTCCAGAACCGTTTGCGAAGCTTGGTTGTGCTGCCCCGAACGGCTACGAACACGAACGCCCTACAACAAGTGGTTGACATTCTGCGTGCTATGACGGTCACACCGGAGACACGAATTCAGACTGGAATTGTTGCGGACCTGAAGAGTATCCTGAAGGTGTACAAGAAACCGACTCTGCTGCGAAAGTCAACGATTGCGCTGCTCGAGAGCCTTGGTATGAGCCAACGTGTCATTATGGACGACTCAGCTGTTGATGACGGCCCACTTCCCGATGAGGCTACAGCAGCAATCCACTCAGAAGGGGCGTTGGCTGAAGGCATTGAAGACCATGACGACAGTCGCCCTCAAAAACAGCCGAAGCAGGAACCAAACGCCACTTCCCCAGTTGGAAAGGGTAAGAAGCCTGCGGCGAAGAAGGCACCGAAGCCAGCAAAACCCGCACGTGGAGAGAAAAAGCCGAAGGTTCTTCGGCCAATGAAATTTTCGATGGACCAGGTGCAAGCTCTAGAGGCATGGTTTCAGCAAACATACAAGCCAACCCAGATCGACATGGAGGGCTATCTGGAAAAGCTGAACTCGCCACCGCTACGCGACGAAAAGCAAAAGGTTGACGTGAACATCACGCAACTGCGACGGTGGTTCAACAAACGCCGCTGTCTCCGTCGTCCTCCTTACGCTCTTATGGGCCAACAGGAGTCTGGTCGGGATGAAGCCGAGGATCCCGGGTCTGCCTCTCTTGCTGAAGATGCCGGCAGTGAGCGCATGGACGTGGACTCGGTTATTTCCAGCGACGACGATGACGATGATGTCAACGACGACAGCAGTGGCAATGAGGATGATCAGTGAACGCCAATTAGTCTCTAAAAGCTAGCAGGTGAACGAACACGAACAAAAACCATGAAAAAAAGTGCATTCCAACTCATGCAGATGGTGCTCGTATGCACTGTAATGCTTGTGGTATTCAGATACAACCTCTTTCCTCACTCCGGTGAACCGTTATCTTTGTTTGGAGATGAAGCATGCTCGCCAGACTGTGTTGGCGACTCTTCTCCATACAATTCCTCAGGAGTTGGCTCTGGGGGAGGGAGACCACTGCTGGCATCAAACTCCGTATCTTCGTAGTCGTAGGTGTCGAAGGCATTCACGTCGATATCTTTCGTTGTGTTGTCAGGTGCAGCAACTTCATCAAAACTATCTTCGGCGAGCAAGTTCTGCTGTTCTACACCATTTTCCTCTTCGTTTTCCTCGTATCTAAGACTTCTGCCCTCCTCAGCAGGTGAAGTTTCATCCGTCATTACGGCCACATCGCTTGGCACTGCGTCATCACTTGGCACTTTGTCATCGCTTAGAACAACATTATCTCTCGCCGTGGGTGGCTGACTTCCAGTAGTTTGTTCGTCCGCAGAGGGCTCCTCGCTTGCGACGGGTTCTTGAGTTGACAAGGTTTCTTCACTCGGCTCGAGTTCTTCACTCGGAGTTGGATCATTCAATACGGCATTTTCATTGGTTGAAGCCTCTTCGCTTGGTGCCAGTATTTCATTTGTTGCGGGTGATTCACTTGATCCTGACTCTTCATTCAATTCGGTTTCGTCATCCAAGCCCGACTCTTCTCTTGAAAGTGCGTCATCATTTACATAATCATCGCTCGTGATCGGCTCTTCAACTGGCAAAGCATCTTCTCTCGCATCGCCTGCTTCGCTGTCAACAATCTCCTCGCTGGATATCTTATGTTCAGGAGCAGAAGCCACTTCAACGTGAACTGATTCAATGCTTGGAGATGGCTCTTCATTTTGCACTGGATCCTCAATGGGCGTATCTTGGATTGCAAGGGTTGCAAAAGACAGCTGACTGGTGGCACTACTTTCACCCTTATCAAATGCTTCATTTGAGTTCTCGCGAGGATGTTCAGCAGTATCGAAGACATCGTCGCTCTCTTCCCGCTGCTCAGCGTTGTAATTATCGTCATCGTACCGAGCAGACAATTCCCCTTCTCCTTCAAATCCATCGTCATATGATTCTGCCTCCTCTTGCTCCAAATGCAAAACCTCTAGATGTTGCGTTTCTTCTGCAATCTTCTCCTGAACCAATTCGCTTTCATAATTATCCGGGACGTCGTACTCAGCGTCGACATCCACTACGGGTGGGTTATTTTGTGCGAATGCTTCGTTTTCGTAAACGTTGGCTTCCGAGAGGGTCACCGGTAACGAGTCAACAACATGTGGGTCCTCGACTACTAGTGCAGTTGCGTCTAACGGATCCAGTGAAGGATTGCTGCTTGTACTTGGATCGTCAGGGCTGTATTCATTCTCCTCTATTTCATTTTGCTGCTCTTCAGTATCATTGATATCCGATGTACCCACCTCAGAATTAACTGCTGCAGGCTTCTGCCCATCTTCATCAACCACAGCAACGCTCTGACCATTGCTCGTTTCATACTGGTCTTCATCATAGTTCTCTTCTGCCGCCTCTTCCTCGATGGAGTGGTGTTGACGTAACTCTGATACCTCAATTTGCTCCGCCTCGAGACTGTAATTGTCTGTCACCTCGACTTCGTGAGTGTCGTCAATGGGAGAGGAGTGTATTTCTTGATCCATGTTCGTGGTTTCATATTCTTGAGCAGTTTGATAATTATTCTCGTCGGCAGCGCTCGCAACTGGAGCACCAACAACTCCAAAATGCTCCATTGCTGCCTGAAGAGTGACCTCCCTTATTCGGCCTCCATCGGTTTGATGGCAGCCAGAGGCGAACTTGATTATCCAGTCAGTAAATTCGGATTTGGTAATGCTTTGAGCTGACGATTTGCTAAAGTCGCGGTATGCCTGCAGTGTTATCGACTCGAGTGACTCGTCCGAAGGGACTGAACCAACACCCGCCATGACGCAGAGACCCCGGCAGGCGCACAGCAACGAAATCGTCTACATCAGAAAATACACAGCTAAGCGAAGTACCAAGAATTTGCGACAAATAATCGAAAGCTACCATTTCATCCATGGAGATCTCTTCTGTGCTGTCAAAGTCCATCGAATCGAACACAACTATGACATCGCAAAGTAAGCCCAAGTCTGACACAATAGCCCAACCATGTGCGAAAAATGCAGGTATAATCAACGCACGAGATGCCTTCTCTAACGCTGGTCCGGCGCTAACAAGGCTTGCACCAGTGATGAATGCCAGAGCGTTGACGCTGTAAAGCCATTTGTGAGCTTATAGAAAAGGATACCCCACATTTGGACTCTTTGAGCTACGTACATGCCGTTCGTGCTACCAAAAGCATCAATGATGTTCTCAGCCCACTCCTTGTCGTTAACAAGATCACCCAGCACCTGAGCATCGAGAGCAAAGTCCAAATCCTTGTCCTTGTAGTCCTGCAGCAGCCGTCGTGCAGCCTTGATGTCCCCTGAAAAGCACCAGACACTCAATTTTCCAAAAAAGGTTTTGCATGGACTCGAGGGCTCTCAGCATCATGCGTACAGCTGCCCATGCGCTCAAATGTCGGATGCAATGGCGACGGACTTGACGCGGTCGTCCCCATGGCGAAGGTGTCGTTGAGCTCAAAGTGAAAGGTCACAATGTGAAGGTATACATCACTTCGAGCAACAACTATACGTCACTACACAGTGGCACCGCCGAACGCCGCATTGACCACCAAGGTGTCGGGATGGCGGACGCGGACGACGACTGGAGCGACGTGGAGGACGCAGACGCACAAAGCGAGCGCGAGAACGCAGCACAAGGCGCTGAGCCGGGCGGTGGCGCGTCGAGAGAGCCCAAGCGGACGCCGAGGAAGGCGCGCAACCACCGAGATGACGGCGGTAGGGCGAGTTGTTGGCAGATGAAGGAAGGGCATAGGCTGAGTGAGGCGGGCGGGCAGCAGACTTTGAGTCGCAGCAGAGCATTCTCAAGTGGGTGCGGCGCGTGCCCGGCCCGCTGCAGGACGTCATGAAGAAGCAGGCGGACCAGTACGTGCTTCACTTGCAGCTATGGACGGGTTTGTGGAGACGAGCTGAGCGCTTGACGCCTGTGGACAGGATGGAGAGCGAGCACTTTAGCGAGTTCGCGAGCGGAAATTCGGACAGGTACTCGGTGACGATCTCCACTGTGTTCGACGATGGCCCCTGGGTGGACATGTGCAACTTCTTGGGAATGGAGACGAAGCCGGGTACCGTGTATGGTAGGTGGCGTCTCAGTTCGAATTCTGAAAGCCCAGCTCAAGTGAACATCGTCGGCGCATTACGCGAACAGGTGGGATCAAGGTCAGCCGACTCAAGTACACGCTCCTCCAGATTCTCGAGGATGATAAAGCTCCACCGAAAGTTCCACAGGTGTGTGAAGAATAACTTGTGCAATATTGCAATATGACTAATGGCATCTAACGTGTTTTATCGTTCCTCTCACCGCAGCTCCTCCTACTGATCAAGTCGACTCGTTATGTAGACGAAGAAATCGTTGCAGTCTTTCATGTATGTTGCTGACTGTTTGAGTGTGACTGAATCGACGGCTAATTTGGAATTCTTGTTGCGCAAAGGATCCGACGGCTGACATCGAAGGCTACTTTCATCGTGAGATCGTCGAGCAGATTGGGCCAGCGTTGACTGAGGGTGTTGGAATTTTGCTTCGTAATGTGTCGGTGTTCACTCCTGTGTCGACTCGCGGAGAGAGTTTCCTGAACATCATGCCAAACAACCTCCAGCGGGTGTTTATCGGCAAGCTGCCGGCAGGAAGCACCTACGAGGCTGCTGTCCAGCAGTTCAACGCAACGCGCGAGCTGGAACTTGAGGAAGAGCCAGCAGTAGAAGACATCAACTCAAATGAGTCACCGACAGACCCTCCCTTGCTCCAGCAAGATAACGTGCGCCACACTTCGACCGAGTTGTCATATCTTTCCCAACGGCAGGTCGTTCATCGAAACCCACCAGTGAACTCAACCGCTGCCAACATCATGTCAGGTAGGAGCACGAACGCAGAAGATCGGAATGCTGAGTCTGAGGCAACAGGGCTGGGCCGCTGGCAGTGGAGTCGACTTGCTCAGAAGAACTCCAGCAACGACAACGACAGTGATGATGGTGCTGGTACTGCAAACACTGAAAGCACACCGGCATCAGCTGCCACTTCTCGATTCGTTAGCATGCTGTCATCGAAGCGCCGGCGCAAAGAGAAGTCAGGGAGGAAACAGATCACGATAGACGAAGACGACAGCGATAGAAATGACGACGAAGGAGATGACAGCGAAAAAGAGGACACTGGATCTCCCCAGGCGAAGAAGAGAGTGTCCACGAAGGTCACTTTCGCGCCTGACGTAGAGGTTAGCACCACCACCACCACCACCACCCAGCCTTCAGCACTGGCAAAGAGCTCCAATGCACCCGCACCTAAAGCTTCTGTAGTGGTCGAGGACGATGAGGATGACGACGACGACGATGACTGGTGAAAGTGGAGATGGCAGCGTGCCTCGCCGCCTAATGTAAAATCGCGCATTCCCCTTTTCCACCCTCGAAAAGCGTCATTTTTGCTCCAGGCACTTTTGAAATCGCCAGCCGTTGAATACCGCAGCCAGGCGCGAGCACCATGGCGAGCGTGCTCGGCGCCAAGGAGCTGGACGCGCGGCTGGAGCTGCTTCGCAACAAGGCGGGCGAGGAGGCGGCGGACCTGGCTGAGGAGCAGCGCAAGCTGTTCGAGTTCGAGGACAAGTTCCTGCGCGACACGCTGCTGGAGGGCAACATGCTGATGGGCTGGGGGGAGCCGCGCACGGCGCCTGTGCGCTTCCGCAACGCGGCGCTGCGCAAGAAGAAGCGCGAGCGCCAGGAGGCCAACAGCGCACGAGCGCCAGCCACGCCCACACTCAGCAACGACGACCGCGAGCGGGTGGACCGCCACCGCCTCGCGTCCTTCTCGTCGCTCACGTCTCCCGCCGAGCCCATCCGGCAGCAGATGGAGACCAAGTCGGCGCAGGCGCAGCGAGCTGAGGCCGAGAAGGCGGCAGGAGGTGACGGCAAGGCGAAGAAAGATGCGAAGAAAGATGCGAAGAAAGAGATGAAGAAGGACGCGAAGAAGGAAGAGACGAAGGAGAAGGCAACAGCGGCGTCGCCATCCAAGCGCTCCAAGCGGGCGAAGAAGTGAGCAGGGGTATAATAGAGCGAGGGAGAAGGATAACCGCGGAGGGGAATGCGAGCGCTAATGCTGAGCTATTGCTATGCAACCTACTGCCTATGCACGGGATTTACTACACCGCACCACCTACTTTCCGGAACCCGCGACGCCAGTTGTTAGCACGAGAAGAACATGAGCGCCTCGCCCCCGGCAGCCACGAGCAGCGAGAGCTTGGCAAACGTCCAGTAGCTAATGTTGAGCCAATAGCACACCGAACCGATCACGCCCATGGCGATCGACGTGAACTTGAACGTGACGGCCCAGATCAAGTAGATCGATGCCATGTTCTTGAGCAGCGCGTTCAAGTCCACGTGCGTGCCAATGTCGTCCGGGACGTCCTCCGTGAAGGCTTCGAGGAAGATGCGGCGCAGTGCAAGACGGTTCTGGTTGCGGTTCTTTGACGGGTCCACCTTGAATTCCGGGAGGAAGCGGATCAGCGTCTGCAGAAATCACCATATTAGCCGAGTGTCCACCAACCCAATCTCTTCGATCCCATTCACAGGTACCTTTCCAGGAAGAGCAAACAGACGGCCAGGAGGCCACAGCTCGTACGCGCCAAACACGAGTGCTGGGATCACGTTCTTGTTGATGTCCTCACGAAGGTAGAAGGGGCCCTTCTTGAACTCTTGAAGCTGTGTTCGAGCATTTCGGAAGCGGGGGTGTGAGCATTCGCGGTACAGCATCATCACGCCAAACCAACAAAAGAAACGCACCAGTCCATCCTTCGAGCGAGTTCCTTCCGGTGAAATGCACACCGAAAATCCGCGCACGTTCACCGAGTACGCCATGTGCTTGAGACTCTTGAGAGCCGAAGAGCTACCCGGCAGCAAAAGATAGAGTCAGTATGATAACGTATGTGCCACCTAAGCAGTTGGTCGCACCGGTTGCCACGATCAATCGCAACAAAGTCAAATCCCCAGCGCGCAGCCCATCCAAGGCACGGAATCATGAAGAGACTCTTCTTGGCCGCGAACTGGTCGACGCATCTCAACGAGTCAATCATCTCATCCAACAATCAAGCCAAAGTGCAATGTAACTTACGCGCAACGCGGTCGGCGAAGCAGCATTGGCGATGAATCCGTCGAGATTGGAGGCATGGCTGCACCATTGCAAAGAAGATACGTTAGTCGAGAAGATGGGCTCGGCCAAGTTAGAACCGACATCCAAGTCGCACCTGAACATGCAAACAATGGCATCACTGAGGCCTCGGATGTTGTCCGTTCCCTCTGCCGTAAAGTCGGCGCACGAGGCAATGCAGAGCAAGTTGGCCATCATCCACTGCAGCACGCCAACACACTCGTCAGCAAGGTATCGCGCGGCGGCAACGCGCGCCACTCCTCACCGAAATGACGTCCATGGGGAAGTAGTTCTTCTTGACGCCGAGCTGCTCAAGCACGGGGTTGAGCAGCTTGAGCGGGATGAGCAACGTGATGGCGCTGAACCACCCGACAAGCAGCAGCACAAGCGTGGCGAGCCGCACGCCCATGTAGGCCGTCTCGAAGAGCGACTTGCTGGCCGGCAGCATCTCGAGGCGCAGCTGCTTGCGCACGGCGTCGAGCTTGGCGTTGGCCTCGACCATCTCGGGCGCCGTGAGCCAGAGCTTCTCGATGCCCAGCTCGTTCATCTTTTCCTCCAGCTCGACGCGCAGCAGCTCGCTGTCGCGGTACAGCTGGCGCCGCACCTGGTTGCGCCTGGCCAGCGTCGGCTCGGCCTGCGCCTTGGCCAGCGCGGGCGCCACGCGCGCCTCGATCTCCGCCAAACGCTCGGCGAAGCGCACATCCTGCAGCACCTGCGCGGGCGTCGCCATCCCGCCGGCCTTTCTTCTTGCGTTGTGAGCGGGGAAGCCCGGCGGCGGGAGGGAGGGGAGGGGGGACACCTTAACCAGAGAATGGCGGACGTCCGCCCGCTAGTATATGGGCGGATGTAAGTGGACGCCGCCGGCGGACGGCGGATGATGCGATGGCGGCGCAGCGTCACCTCTGCTTGTGGGCGGCCGTGGTACATCTCCTGGAAGCAGGCGGCCGAGGGGATGACCGCCGCCCACGCATTCGCGCGCCTCGCTGCTTTCACGCACTGCGTTTCTGTATGACGCGGCGCGGCGGACGACCCACGCAGGAGCCTGGCTTGCGTCGAATTGCAGGCTCGAACGTTCGCAGCTTCATGACACATTGCGGCAGTCTGCCGAGCCACAAGAAGCACTTCAACTTGATGGAAACTTCCATGCGTTGAGTGCGCTGCGGCTGACAAATATGGAGGCGTGGTGGTTTCGAGCCGTCTCCGAGACCGGTTGAAGCTGCACGAAGAGGCGCCAGGCGAGCGCGAGCTCAAGCGCCGCGCAAAATCCAACGCCGCAGGAGCTCGCGAGATCCGAGCTCGACTTCCCGAACCAGAGCGACGCCATGACCGACGACGGAATGAGCGCCAGCGAGTTGCGCCAGCGGTACGACCGCGGCGGGTCCGTGCGAGACTGCGACTTGAGCGCGGCGCAGCTTCGGTCTCGATATGCGATCCCAACCAACAGTGCGGGCTGAAGATGGTTGCGACTTGGGATGCTGGTGCATTTTGTGCTGACGATGTCATTGCTTTTTTGTGAATGCGTCTAGCCTTCAAGGAGGAAAGGTCGGACAATAGCATGATGATGATCGCAGGAGCGGTTATTGCGCTGGTGATCCTCGCCGGCGCGGGCTACATGCTCATGTAAGATCATGCTGCTCGAGCAGGTCTCCATTGACTTCAGCGAAAAATCAATTGCACCAACTTGAACAACTTCCATTGCGTTCGCGATTCTTCTTGTTTTGCTCTCGTATTCGCAGTGTTTGTCGATGTTCAGATATCTAATCGCTCAACAGCGAGTATCCCCAACAGCAATGAACTTCGAGATCTGTCCAGGACCATTTTTGCGAGATCTGTGTGGCTCACTCGTCGATATTAATTGCGGTAGCGATCCAGATCATCGGCCAAGGTTGATGCTACCTCACCTCCGCTGCTTCATGGGCAAACTTTTTGACAAGACTCCTTCGTTGCTGTTTCCACTCCTACTAAAAGTCTCATAGCAAGTTCATCATGGGAATTGGCGGCCACTTGAAAATACCGTGAATGGTCCTGCGCATATTGGCCAAGTGTCCAAGGAGTATTCGTTCGAGCTCACCAATGAAGGATCTAAATGCCACGATCACACAGACTTCGACGAAAGAGCAACTACCAAGAGCAGCTTGGACGCATGGTGCTCGTTCAAAGCCCCGAGGCCGCCCAAGTAAATCCTCGATCCGCTTTCCGTGTGGCGACACATTTGCTCTCGGTGCTCCCAGTGCAAACTGCGACTTGTGAGATGAATGGCCGGGGTACCCGGCTTACGGTACTGCCCAATTGACAAGCTGGCAGCGCAGTTCATCAGCTTCAAGCGGGGTTGCGCGATGCCTCCCCAGCGATGACAACAGCACTGCCTTGACACTTCGTATTGCTTGTTGAAGATACCATAGGAAAGATCTACAGAGCTCTATCATGAGTCACGGCAACGAACGAAAGCGGCTGCCGACCCTGATCTCCATACTCACAGTGTAGTTTGCCACCATGGCAAACAAGCTGGAAGGAGCGGCGGCCCGACATTTTGACGGCCGAGCGTCAGATGCCATCGAAGAAGACCGCGTCGCTCGAGCTGCTGGAAACGTACACACGATACGTTATTCCACGTATGGAAAACCTGCTAGGATTTTCACGGACGAAGGGATTCCGCAACCTGCGTTTTGGACGGTACATCTTTGCGCAGAAAAAGCTTCATGAACTATGTCGGAGACTGACCCAGCAAGCAGGCAGGCGAACGGTGGTTGGATTTGGAGATTGGAGCAATACCGATTACTCTGGACTCATCAAGAAGTGCCCCGCGGGGCCGGTCAAAAGACTGGAGCACACGTTGAGAAACTACTGTCGTGTACAACCAATTGATGAGTTTCGCACCAGCAAGCTTCACTCACGTTGCCACCGGCAGCTAGAATACCAGTACAGTCTCCGACTCTGCAAGGTCAAGAACAGCACGGACAAGGAATGGCGGACGTGCAAGGTTTATAGTGTGCTCCATTGTCAATCCAATGGCTGTTTTGGTACTACTGTGAACCGCGACGTCAACGCCTCGAAGAACATGCTCATGCTTCTCTTCTACATGCTCCGTGGTCAACCAAGACCTAACGCTTTTTGCCGAGCGTCAACTTAACACATCAGGGGCCACAAAGTGTCTGCAGGTGCGCTCAACGTTGCCCGCAGATAGCACTGTATACTCAGGCATTGTTGCATTTTCACTGGGTTCCATTCCCAGTCATCGTCTTTTATCGTAGGATGCCGGGTTTACCACGGCCATACCCGCGAGGTGCTAGCAACGCTGGTGTGCAAGAGAGAGCTCAGCGACTTTATGTCCTCGCTCATCACCGCGTCACGGCTAGCATTGCTCATCATTGGCCGAAATACTCCGTCTCTTTCGTATACTTTTCGTATAATTGCGTATATTTCCGCATACCAACCGGACAAACTGCACAAAGAAAAACGGATTACACGTGTAATATACCTCCATGGCGGCCACAGTCACTTTAGTCGCCAACGAAGAGCTCACTTGGAAGCCCCCGCGCCGCGCCAGTCTTCCGCTCGCCCAGCGCCTCGCCCAGCTTCAGCACCGCCGCCAGCACCGCCGCCAGCATGAACTACCTGCTGTTCCTGTACCTGAACCTCGTGCGCGGGCCGCAGCTCATGGAGGAGCGCCGGAAGAAGGAGGACGCCGAGCGGCTGGCCAAGCTGGCCGAGGACATCAACGCGGGCAAGCTGTCGGCCACGGTGGCGTGCAAGAAGTGCGACGCGCAGGTCAGCCGCATGCTCGTGAGCCCCGGAGCCAACGTGGAGCCCATGTGCGAGGATTGCAAGGCCAAGGAGGCCGCCGAGCGCCGCCGCGAGATGCAGGAGAGCATGCGCATGTCGCCCTTCCTCTGGTTCCAGCTCTTCGTCATGCTACTCGGCCTCACCGTCTTCTTCCACCGCAACGTCATGCCGCTGTACTGATTGATACGCTTAGACCAGGCCTTTGAGCGCGTTGCAGAAGCGTTGGGTCGACGTCTCTCGATGCGGCGCAGGAGGGTCCAAGCAGTCCACCCAAGCCATCGACGACGGCGTTTACCTCCTCGCTATGCGAACGTGCTAATTGAGTAATGAACATACTGCATATGTAGCTGCTTGTCATGGAGCTCCGTCCGTCGATCTAAACTCTACCAAGTCGCCTTCCCATTTCCGGCCACCACTCGATGCTGCGGCTTCGTCGACACGTCTAGCACAGCACTGGGTAAGTGAGTGATGGTCTGCCACGCCAACCCCAATCAAAACTGCACTCGAGAAAGTGCGGTGGTGCTGGAAGCTCGCGGCTGGCGGCGATGCGGCTGGCGGCGGCGCCAACACGCGACTGGGCGTGGGACGCGGATGAGCTGACGCAGGAGATCGTCGCGCGGCTGCGGGGCGGCGAGCGACTCGAGACGCGCCAGTTCCTCAAGCCCGTGTTCCGGTAGCGTCGAGGGTTGCAGCTTTTCGGTCGGCTAGGTCGGCGGTGGCTCATTGCTCGCTTTATAGATGGATGAAGATCGGGGTCCACAAGGACGGCAAGCGGGACAACGACGCGGTTGACAAGGCGTTCGCGTACGTGGACTGGCTGGTGCAGCTATCCACCGGAGGAGACGAAGCGCTGGGAATCCCACCGCTGCCGGAGCTGCAGCCGAGCTACGCGCTCAACACGATCGTCACGGCCAGTCAGCGCGCTGGCAGCCTTGAGGAGGCTGTGCGCGCGTTCGATCTGCTTGAGAAGTACGGATACGAGCCGGACGTGTTCACGTACACTGCGCTGATTGACGTGACGGCCCGCAGTGGCGACGTGCAGGCTGCAATCGCAGTGCGTTCTGCTCCTTGGATTTTCAGTATTACGCGCATTGTTACTAAATCTTCTTCATTGTCGGCAGAGATATGAGGCAATGCGCAAATCATCCTCCAAACCGAATATCGTCACGTACACGACACTGATTCGGTCGGTAGGCTTTAACGATAGCGTGGATACCGACCAATGCCTCACCTTTCTAGCGCACGCACGGGAAGACAGCACCTTCGACGACGCCCTGTTTCTGGAAGCAATTACAGTCTGCGCACACCGCAAAAATCTCGAGGTCGCTGAAGTGATTCTTCGCGAGATCAGTTTGTTGTCGCCAAAGTTGCGCAGTGACGGCCGCTTCTTTCACGTCGTTGCCGAGCTTGTAATGCAATTTGACAATGGAGAAGAGCATCCCATCTTGGACAAGTGGCTACAACAGCAAGTGATATCCACAGACGAGCACTCTCGTATTCTTGCGAATGCCAACGACCTTCGAGCTGCGGCTGCTGCTTCAAAAGCTGCTGGTGGTGCGGATGATTTGCGCCGAAATGCTATAACTGATGCCTTATCACTCGATTTCATCCGCAGGCACAAAAGCAGTCGGATGTCTCGGGTACCAAACGTCCGAGTCGGTTCGTAAAGCAGTCGTTCATCATGATATTGCGCGTCTCATGGAACGAATTCGAGCTGGAATGCTGGTGACAGTGTAAGTCTCAGCAGTTTTGAGTCACGTTGGAAAGTAACGCTTACCATCCTAGTTTGGTGCACCATCTAGAAATGATTTCGAGACCCTGATCCATCAATGCCGCAAGCGCAAGTGGAAAGAAGACGTCGAGGAAATCTTGGATGCTATGCGGCGTGTAGCTAATCACGGATGGACCTCTTCAGATGATAATGCTGACGAGGACAACTCCATTTCAAACGTCGATGGCAGTAGCCTTGACGCCACTTCAAGCTTTACTGTTCCAAATGAAGAGCAAGAGTTACAAGATGTCATTCCTCCTCAGCCGCAGCTTCTGCCAACATCCAAAACATATGTCGCAGTTGTAGACGCCTACTTGACTTGTGGAGATGAACCAAAAGCATGGGAAATCGTCGAGTACGTTGGCCAGCAGCCTGGTCTCTCGCGAGAGTTTGGTCTGTATCGCAAATTCATCCGCGGCGCATACCTTCTCACCAACTGCGATCACATTTTGCCGTTAGTCAGGCTTGCAAGACAGGATGGTGTGACTTTCACGGCTCGAATGTGCGTCGAAATTGCAAGGATGTTCGGCTATCGCCACCAAGAAGGCTTCTCTCTCATAGTCGATGATCTGGGGTATCTAGTTGAGTCATCACAAAAGACAGCACGGCAGCAAGGAGCTTTAGAAGAGCTTGTCAAATCGTGCGCTTACAAGGGCAATGAGCAAGGCGTCGAAGATACGCTAAAGTCCATGTCGATAAGGGGATTTCGGCGATCGGCAAACACCGAGACAGCTGTGTTTATAGCGTGCATCCAGCACACTTCGCTAGATGATGCCAAGCGCTCTCTCCAGCATCTCCAAAAAGAAAAGTTGGTGATGCGCATTCCAGTATACGACTCGCTTCTACGTGAGATGTATTTCAAGTACACCCGTCGTGGTGCAGTTTTTGACGAGGCATCTCGG
Source organism: Phytopythium helicoides (assembly GCA_024867545.1). Taxonomy (NCBI): domain Eukaryota; phylum Oomycota; class Peronosporomycetes; order Pythiales; family Pythiaceae; genus Phytopythium; species Phytopythium helicoides. The sequence continues at coordinate 1,550,491 of JANFNE010000001.1, read as the reverse complement.
AAGGTTGCAATGAAGACTTTATATGTTCGGCGAGCACTTTTCGAACAAGCGTTTCAAGACTGGGAGGTGCTTGAAGCTGCTGTGTACAATCGTACTGGCGACGGTGAAGAAATTCAGGCAAGCAGTGGTGACAACGAAAGCGCATTGTACTTTTGGTGTTCACACTCGGAGCTGAACTGCTCGCCCCTCATGTTCGCTCAGCATGCAGTTGAAGTATTGACGACCATCCGAGACAAAGCAGCCAAGATTGCTGCTGAGTCTACCATTCGCGCAGCGCTCATCACTGCTGATGATCCGGTGATGTTCTTGCTTCGAGCAGTCATGTCGTTGCGATTCCTCGACCTCACATATCGATCTCTTGGCAAGCTCGCCAAGCAATTGCTAGCTTTGATGAGCTCGCAGCTGACATTCGAAGATCGTCACGCTGAGTACTGCGTGTCGCAGCTTCCTCTTTTGACCGTCCACATTGTTAAGGAGCTTGATGACGTTGTTCGGCTACACCAGAGCTATTCGTCTGATCTCTTGGCATTTGCACTCGAAGCGCTGGACCGCGATAATGTGGACAAAGTGATTGGATTCGTGACGAACCGCCAAGAGCTGTTTACTCTTGAGACAGCACGAGTATTGACCCCCAAGCTCGCGGAAATGTTTGTCTACGGCGGAGTTAGCACTGTAGTTCAATTTTACAAACCGGACGGTCCTGACTCGCTGGAAATGCGACGTCTTTTCATTCGCGAAGTCATAGAGATGGAAAGTCTGGACCAGCCTGATGACGAGGAAGAGGGCGAGGAAGATGAGGGAGTAGCGGCCTCGACCTTTCCTTGTACATCGCGTGCGATTCGTGAACTCCGCTTGCAGCACGAGCCCGAGTTCATGCCTTTTGTTATGCATTCGCTTCGTGAGCGACAGCTCCGGTATTTCGCCAAGGCTGAGCGCGACGAAGACGATGGATGCCCATACTTGAAGCTACCGCTGGCGAACGATCAGGTTGTTTTTGTGGACAACGACGAGGACGTAGCGCGAGCCTATAGCGTGCTCAAGAGCGAGAGCGTGGACGCATTAGGTCTCGATGCGGAGTGGCGACCTGATGGCTATGCAGGCATGCAGTCTAGGGTGGCAGTACTTCAGGTCGCTTGCTCCACCCACGTGTTCCTGTTCGACTTCACCAGCGTTTCTATCGGTGACCTCGAAGATCTCTTCTCCTTTATATTTTCCTCGGAGCGCATTGTGAAGCTTGGGTTCGCTCTTGATGGTGACATCAAACGCCTGCGATGGTCTTTTCCAGACTCTGATTGTTTCGACGTCTTCAAGAACGTACTGGACCTGTCGTTCGAGACCCTCGCTCCAGTCTCGTGTCTAGAAGGGCTCTATTCGTTCGAAAATGCAGCCTCCTCCACACCCCTCGTCGGGTCTCGTCACCACCGTCGTCGAGCCAAGGGACTCAGTGCCCTAGTGAAGGACGTGCTCGGATTGCCGCTGCGAAAAACGCAGCAGCGCAGTGACTGGGAGCAGCGGCCGCTCACACCGGCGCAGATCGCGTACGCTTCTCTCGACGCCTTCTGCCTGCTCATGGTGCTCGACAAGCTGAGAGCCAATTCGTGATCGTAGACCTTTGGTCGAATACAATATAGCTGTAGCTGTAGGTAGACACACCAAGCTCAAAGACAACTCGCGCACCAGATCGTGTTGAAGGTGATGCCCATCACATTGTCGTCTCCTTCGTGTCCAGTCATTTTCGCGTCCTGCGCTTATTCTCGCGTGTGTGACGCTGCATCCGTGCGTCAATTCATCCAGGACGCACGCAGCGTCCAACTGACGCACCAGCAGTAGGAAGAAAGGATGCGAGACGCCGAGGTGATCGTCGTCGACGGCTCCAGCTCCAGCTCTGAGGGCGAGGCGGCGCCCCAGAGACGCCACGAGCAGCCGGGCGAGCAGCCGCCGTTGGGGACGCGAAGCTTTGGGTTTGAGGGCGTCAAGGCGGCGCTGGCGCTGGCCGACAGCCTTCGACGGGCCAGCGATGAGGAGGAAAAACGGAGACCAGTCAAGCCCAAGGCGGTTCGCAGGCCTCGGACGCCAAAGGAAGTGGTCGATGAATACTCCAAAGCCCCACTTGGCGCGATAGCGAAGCCCAGCAAGCCAAACAGGCCGGCACGACGAGAGAGTCTGGGGATGGGAGACCAACCGTCCCAACGACGAAGCGCTGGCGGCGAAAGCTGGAGAACCGAGGCGCGCACAGAGACCCACTCAGATTCCAGGAAACGACAATACCAGCGGTCCTCTGCGTCTTCAGAGGAATTATCATCTTCAACTCGACGACCTCGTCAAAAGGCGAAGAAGGCAGCCCGGCCGTCCTCAGCTCCAGTGAATCACCACCGGAAACGGGCGACAAGCGAGGATGATTTATTGACTTTAAATTCGGACTTAGATTCATCGTCGGGGAGTTCCGACACATCCGATGGAGGAACGACGCGCAGCTGGCTGGCTGGTATGAAGAACACCAACACACATTCCCTGCACAAAAAGTCTACCTCCAGGAGGAAAAGTCATAGCTTTTGCCAAAACGTCGACAAAGACCGCCTCAAGACTGAAACCAGTAACATGGCCGATACCCGTAGGGCGATATTGACGTCAGAGAAGCATATCAATGCTGAGGCTCTCAAGAACCGAAAAGCCTTGGCGAAAAGTGCCTTCGCTGCACATTCCACATTGTCACGCTCAGCATCCAGCACTACCGGTGCTGGTGGAAGGTCTTCGTCAAAGAAGTCAAGAGCACGAGAGCACGGCAACCGCTCATCTTCAAGTGAGGTTAGCGCATCGTCGGATTCGAGTGACGGTGATGAGGTCCCTCGTGCTGGAACCGGCAAGAAGTTAGTCTTCTGTAAAAAGACAGCATCTGCCCCGACCTTGCCGCCTAAAGTGCATCGCCAAAATCGACCAAAAGAGGCACCCCAATCACAAGCACGGTCGCAGACACAAAATCAGCCGCGGAAACAGCCTTCGGCACCTCCGCTGCCACCGACTCGCTCTCATCCTCCTCCACCACAAAAGAAGCACTCACGAGCGCGGTCGCCGCCGTCTTCGCCACCGTCGCCTGAGAAGAGCCTCGTTTCGCGTATTCGCCGAGAGACAGCACTGGGTGGGTTCAACTTAGACCATGTGGCACTGGACCAAATTCAAGCCCAAGAACGCGAGCTGGCTCAGATCCAAGCAGAGATGAAGCATCGGACGAGGGAGCATACGGCCAAGGCAGTTCGCCCGCAGGGGAAGCAAAGGTCAGCCCGGACCCCGGCGCGAGCACACTCGCGGGACGTATCATCCACCGAGAACGAAATCATCGAGATCGACGACGAGCCCTCAGACGCCAGCAGTGAGGCCGAGTTTGAGGCTGGACCGACAATCAACGTGAAAAAGACCACCTCGACAGTTCGTACGGCAAAGGCTACGTCTGCGGCAAGAACAGTAAAGACCGACGAGAGTGATATCGCCATGGATAGTGCCGACGACGGTGATGACACCAATAACTCAATCCGTGCCATTGATAGCCACAAGCGCGAGGAAGTTGCCGCGCATCCGACAGCGTTCCGAGCTCTGTACATGGATACCGCCCCAACAAATATTCTTTCTCGTTCCGGTTTCGCTGTTGACGGGCTGAACTTCATGTTACGAGGTGACCGCGCGCTGCCTCATTACGGTGCGTCCAGCCTTTTCGATGCATTCGCTGTTGTAGTGGCTGTCTTTTTCGGTCTAACTTGCTTGCACTACTGAAGATAATGACTGCGTCGACGAAGGTACAAAGTCGTTGGCAGAGGCGGCTGAATTCGCTTCAGCTCGAAGCGAAACAAACCGCTTGCTGTCATCGATCTACTCTCAGCAGGCAACGTCATCCACACAGGAGGACACGAACGAGTCTGTGCGCGCGGTGGCAGATGAATGGGTGCCGAAGCTCCGACGGTATCAGGAAGAAAAATCTCGGGATATCATTCGTAAAGCAAGAGGACGAGTGCAAGCGTATGTTGCTGCACTTGAGACGCTCCGAGAGCAAGAGCTTGACCGTGACGGTGCGCGCTTACCTGTCTGCATGCTTGCTTGCACTTGTGGTTTGATGACTGAACTCGTGCTTTCCACTCTTCAGTGTCCACAAAGCATTTTACCCACTTGGCAAAAGAGAGGCAGCTTGCTCGGGCTTTGGTTGGAGACCCATCGCTACTCTCAGCGTCGTCATGCTGCTCAGTTGAGGTCAATCATGGCAGCGATGAGCCCTCTGTCAGTATCGTCAAGGTTACTCCGCTGAAGCAGATCTGGCCACTCAACAACTGGACGACGTCTATTGGCATGAAGCATAGCATCCGCGTCGAAGACGATGCGCTTCTTCGTCATTCTGGGGTTGGTGGTCGTGATAGGATGGGGAGTACTGGAGGCGCGAAGGATCGAACTAGCGAGCGGAAAAAGGTGCTGCCGACCACAGGCGCTCTAAACAAGTACGCTCTTCGCGTTGGTAGCGTTGCTGATGAAGAGGTCATCGAGTACGTAGTTCGAGTGGTTGTGTCGCGCCTCGGTGACTCAGACCAGGTGTTCACGGCGCTCAAGACGGAGCTCGGGCTGTCCCAAGCATACACGGACTACTTGGAGTACAAGAAGCAGTATGAACGCGAGGTTGAAGCTGCTGCAGCGTGGTCGGCGTTATCATCGGCTGTGAACGATGCAGCGTGTCCGTTCAAGTCCGAGTTGGATGTGCTGATAGAAAATGTGCGTTCACTCGTGCTAAAGTCGCGACGGGAGCATCCGCGAGTGGCGGTACGGTCGAGCTTACTGTCAAGCTGGAAACTCAACAATTGGCGTACCACTAGATCGATGGGTCTTCGGCGATCCGGCAACTTTGAAGAGCTGTCGGAGTACTTCACTGACACATTCTGCCGTTTGTGCTTCACGTACGATTGCCAAGAGCACGGGACGCAGCACCCGCTACCGCTTCGGCGTGTGGATCCGATGTACCCTGGTGTATTGTTGCCGCTGTCTCTCCACAATCCCAGCAAGTTGTCGGCCTCCGTCGTCGGCGAGAAGTGGCAATCGGTTGCCGATAATATGGAAGCAGATACAGGTGCAAGTGATATGGACAACCAAGCTATGGAGACGGTGAGCGACCCGAGCGAATATATCGACGTCTCTCATGTCAAACTGGTTGTGTCTCGGCTGCAAGTGCTCGTCGAAGAAAATTCAACGTGTGGGTCCTCGTGTTGGAAGCTACCGGTCTCGACCAGCGACTCGTCCTCGACAACCGTGCAGCGTGAATGTGAGCTCGAGTTGTCTGCTGTGGCCATCATCAACAAGCTACGGTCTGTCGTTGGAGATAGTGCATGCGTGCTTTCAGCTTTACTAGGCTGCGTATCGTGCAGCACTGTGCACAAGTTCTTGGAGTCGACTGGTGTGCAAGGCTTCGCGTCCGCTGTCGAAGGGAGAAGCAGAGATCGTCGATCGCGCACGTGGCACCGCGGTCGCGGATCCACGGGTAATGCTGGACACCAAGAGTTGCTGCAGCGCACGCGCAACCAACGGCTGCGCGACCGCGGATGCGCCAACCACGAGTACAAACCTTGTAGCCACGAAGGACCGTGCAACTCAATGGCGTGTGGGTGTATGTCGCGCGATCACATGTGCGAGAAAGCGTGCTCCTGTCCGCGGGATTGCCCGAACCGGTACGTCGCGGGGTTTCTTGTTGATCGGAGTTACTGTGGATCTCTTACAAGTTGTGTGTCCATCCACTAATGCTTTTTCACTTTGTTCCTTGCTCGGTTTCAGGTTTGAAGGGTGCTCTTGTGAGCCAGGAACGTGCGAGTCAAGTGGTTCGTGTCCGTGTGTTGCGGCCTTGCGTGAGTGCGATCCGGATCGGTGCTTGTCGTGCGGGGCGAGCGAGATCGCGGTGCTGGTGGCTGTTCAAGGCAAGAAGCTCAGATCGCGAGGTCTAGGACCCCGGCAAAGACGGCTCGCTCAGCGTGCGAGCTGCTGCAACGTGAGCATGCAACGCGGTACGCACAAGCGACTGCATATGGGCCGTTCGCGTATCCACGGGTGGGGGGTGTTCGCGGGCGAAGCGATTCGGCGAGGCGAGTTCGTGTATGAGTACACCGGCGCGTTACTATCGCAGGACGAGGCGGAGCGTCGCGGGTTGATCTACGACCACAACGAGCGCAGCTACCTGTTCGACTTGAATGAAGATGCTGTGGTGGACGCGATCCGCAACGGTAACAAGAGCAAGTTTGTGAATCATCAGGGTATCGGACCGAACTGCCGCGCGAAGGTATTGAATGTGGGCGGCGAACACCACATTGGGATTTGGGCGGAGCGGGATATAATCGAGGGTGAGGAGCTGTCATTCGACTATGGGTACAGCGGTGGCGCTGCACCGGACTGGAGCCAGCGGCGCGTGACGTCATGATCGGCTTGGCCTTCGATCGCTTCAGCTTTGGTGTCTGTCAGTCTGTGTCGTCTGCTGCTGTTGCTGCTGTTGCTGGTGGTTTTGGATGCGGCGGTGGCTGTTGGTATGGCACAGTGCAATGTGCTGTGTTGTGTTATCGCTCAAGAGCACCAAGCTTGGAAAGTGCAGACGACAGACTCGGGCAAAATGAGCTCTCCGTCAGCGGTCGGTGGTGGATGTCGGTCGGATGTACACCCCTGGCAGGATGTACACTGTCGGTACGCCATGTATTTCGTTGGGCATGTGCATGTGATGCATGTTTGCTCGGCGTGCCTGGGTGCTTGCAGGTGAGGTGCTGCGCATGATGTTCGTGTACTCGCTGGGCATGTGCATTTTGGAGGCCACTGCCGATCAAGGACGTGACGGTGACACGGTACCGAATCGAGCTGAGCCGGGGCTGGGACATCGCCCAGCCCTAATGAAAATGGCTTCGTGTCTGTTTTTCCCCGCAAAATCGGAGGCGGTGGTATCAAGGGTATCAACGCGGCAACGACAGCGACGGCAGCTGGGGCGACTGCAGGACGCGAACACTAAGGGACCGTAGTACAGTTTCGTACAGTAATTTTTGCAGTCGCAGTCACCGAAGACCCGGAACGCGCCGGCCGCCCGACCGTCGTTGCGGGTGCGTTCAAGTCGTGGGGGACGCGCGGGACGAGACGGGACGGGGCAAGATCAAGGGTGAGCCGACGACACCACAAGCGACAGGGCAGCGATCAAAGGTGCGTGGGTGCGGAATGCGCTCTCCATTGTGGAAGTGGAGGTGAGCTTGACGCACTGACCAGTGTTGTGTGTTTTTGTGTGTTTGCGCTTTGCTAATGCCGCACCGACCACCACATGAACGGTTGGTTATGATCGGATCGTGCGCCTCTTCCATGCTGATCGAACAATCACCATTATGTGGGGACAGCATTTTTTGCATATGTATTTACAGGTTGCATGTTCAAGAGCACTCTTTCGGGACTTTCGTCAATATACATCAATTTCAAATGGCCATGGAAAGGCAACTCTTCTAGAGCTAACTTCAGCATCGCTTTAACCTTTATCACACGATAGCATTCTATATTCAAAGAGTTATGACTGGATCTCATCGATGCGTGGAAGCAATGCTAAGAATATATGGCGCTATCTATGCTAAAGAAGGATCTTGCGACGGTTATGTGACATGTTTAGGATAGAAGAACGTTGCGATCTTGCAGTAACGCTTGAGATAGACATACATACGAAGCGAAGCCTCAATGCACAGGTTCAGCTGCAGATGTCTACATAAATACGATTTTCCACCCTTGAAATGTCGTATCAAAGCATTCAATAAGTGTAAATGGCTTAAGGCAACGGAGAATGCTGGGTATGTAGCTAAAAGCAATTGCTTCCTGTTATTTTATATGGGCTGCTATACAGCAAATGTGACGCCATAGCAACTAGGGTCTAACATGCAAAGGTGTAGTAGAGGCCGAAGTCCCACCCACAAGATACACTGATTCATTTTTCGCTCATCATTAGACCGTTACAATTGCTAGCACACAAGATAAATCGATAGGGCACTCTAAGAATATTTCATCACCCCTGATAAGAGTAGCTTTTGTCCAGCAGTGTCATTCAGTGTTCTTGAGCGAAAACACAGCACAGAACACTGGCGATGAACTGAAAAAGTAAAATCGTCAATGAGAGACAGCGCTCACCGCTCGTCAAATTGGCAATCGTACCAAAGCTGACACGATCGAAGACCAAGCAGATCACATCTGAGTCGATTGCGATGTAGTGATCTCTGAAAAGGGGAATAATGAAGAGATGACGCTGCAGGATACGTAAGAGCACGAATCACACTTGCTGGGCATAACATTGCAAAGACTGTTGAGTTTGACTGGTGGTCAATTAAACGGGCAATCGACTCAGATGTGATCTGCTTGGTCTTCGATCGTGTCAGCTTTGGTACGATTGCCAATTTGACGAGCGGTGAGCGCTGTCTCTCATTGACGATTTTACTTTTTCAGTTCGTCGCCAGTGTTCTGTGCTGTGTTTTCGCTCAAGAACACTGAATGACACTGCTGGACAAAAGCTACTCTTATCAGGGGTGATGAAATATTCTTAGAGTGCCCTATCGATTTATCTTGTGTGCTAGCAATTGTAACGGTCTAATGATGAGCGAAAAATGAATCAGTGTATCTTGTGGGTGGGACTTCGGCCTCTACTACACCTTTGCATGTTAGACCCTAGTTGCTATGGCGTCACATTTGCTGTATAGCAGCCCATATAAAATAACAGGAAGCAATTGCTTTTAGCTACATACCCAGCATTCTCCGTTGCCTTAAGCCATTTACACTTATTGAATGCTTTGATACGACATTTCAAGGGTGGAAAATCGTATTTATGTAGACATCTGCAGCTGAACCTGTGCATTGAGGCTTCGCTTCGTATGTATGTCTATCTCAAGCGTTACTGCAAGATCGCAACGTTCTTCTATCCTAAACATGTCACATAACCGTCGCAAGATCCTTCTTTAGCATAGATAGCGCCATATATTCTTAGCATTGCTTCCACGCATCGATGAGATCCAGTCATAACTCTTTGAATATAGAATGCTATCGTGTGATAAAGGTTAAAGCGATGCTGAAGTTAGCTCTAGAAGAGTTGCCTTTCCATGGCCATTTGAAATTGATGTATATTGACGAAAGTCCCGAAAGAGTGCTCTTGAACATGCAACCTGTAAATACATATGCAAAAAATGCTGTCCCCACATAATGGTGATTGTTCGATCAGCATGGAAGAGGCGCACGATCCGATCATAACCAACCGTTCATGTGGTGGTCGGTGCGGCATTAGCAAAGCGCAAACACACAAAAACACACAACACTGGTCAGTGCGTCAAGCTCACCTCCACTTCCACAATGGAGAGCGCATTCCGCACCCACGCACCTTTGATCGCTGCCCTGTCGCTTGTGGTGTCGTCGGCTCACCCTTGATCTTGCCCCGTCCCGTCTCGTCCCGCGCGTCCCCCACGACTTGAACGCACCCGCAACGACGGTCGGGCGGCCGGCGCGTTCCGGGTCTTCGGTGACTGCGACTGCAAAAATTACTGTACGAAACTGTACTACGGTCCCTTAGTGTTCGCGTCCTGCAGTCGCCCCAGCTGCCGTCGCTGTCGTTGCCGCGTTGATACCCTTGATACCACCGCCTCCGATTTTGCGGGGAAAAACAGACACGAAGCCATTTTCATTAGGGCTGGGCGATGTCCCAGCCCCGGCTCAGCTCGATTCGGTACCGTGTCACCGTCACGTCCTTGATCGGCAGTGGCCTCCAAAATGCACATGCCCAGCGAGTACACGAACATCATGCGCAGCACCTCACCTGCAAGCACCCAGGCACGCCGAGCAAACATGCATCACATGCACATGCCCAACGAAATACATGGCGTACCGACAGTGTACATCCTGCCAGGGGTGTACATCCGACCGACATCCACCACCGACCGCTGACGGAGAGCTCATTTTGCCCGAGTCTGTCGTCTGCACTTTCCAAGCTTGGTGCTCTTGAGCGATAACACAACACAGCACATTGCACTGTGCCATACCAACAGCCACCGCCGCATCCAAAACCACCAGCAACAGCAGCAACAGCAGCAGACGACACAGACTGACAGACACCAAAGCTGAAGCGATCGAAGGCCAAGCCGATCATGACGTCACGCGCCGCTGGCTCCAGTCCGGTGCAGCGCCACCGCTGTACCCATAGTCGAATGACAGCTCCTCACCCTCGATTATATCCCGCTCCGCCCAAATCCCAATGTGGTGTTCGCCGCCCACATTCAATACCTTCGCGCGGCAGTTCGGTCCGATACCCTGATGATTCACAAACTTGCTCTTGTTACCGTTGCGGATCGCGTCCACCACAGCATCTTCATTCAAGTCGAACAGGTAGCTGCGCTCGTTGTGGTCGTAGATCAACCCGCGACGCTCCGCCTCGTCCTGCGATAGTAACGCGCCGGTGTACTCATACACGAACTCGCCTCGCCGAATCGCTTCGCCCGCGAACACCCCCCACCCGTGGATACGCGAACGGCCCATATGCAGTCGCTTGTGCGTACCGCGTTGCATGCTCACGTTGCAGCAGCTCGCACGCTGAGCGAGCCGTCTTTGCCGGGGTCCTAGACCTCGCGATCTGAGCTTCTTGCCTTGAACAGCCACCAGCACCGCGATCTCGCTCGCCCCGCACGACAAGCACCGATCCGGATCGCACTCACGCAAGGCCGCAACACACGGACACGAACCACTTGACTCGCACGTTCCTGGCTCACAAGAGCACCCTTCAAACCTGAAACCGAGCAAGGAACAAAGTGAAAAAGCATTAGTGGATGGACACACAACTTGTAAGAGATCCACAGTAACTCCGATCAACAAGAAACCCCGCGACGTACCGGTTCGGGCAATCCCGCGGACAGGAGCACGCTTTCTCGCACATGTGATCGCGCGACATACACCCACACGCCATTGAGTTGCACGGTCCTTCGTGGCTACAAGGTTTGTACTCGTGGTTGGCGCATCCGCGGTCACGCAGCCGTTGGTTGCGCGTGCGCTGCAGCAACTCTTGGTGTCCAGCATTACCCGTGGATCCGCGACCGCGGTGCCACGTGCGCGATCGACGATCTCTGCTTCTCCCTTCGACAGCGGACGCGAAGCCTTGCACACCAGTCGACTCCAAGAACTTGTGCACAGTGCTGCACGATACGCAGCCTAGTAAAGCTGAAAGCACGCATGCACTATCTCCAACGACAGACCGTAGCTTGTTGATGATGGCCACAGCAGACAACTCGAGCTCACATTCACGCTGCACGGTTGTCGAGGACGAGTCGCTGGTCGAGACCGGTAGCTTCCAACACGAGGACCCACACGTTGAATTTTCTTCGACGAGCACTTGCAGCCGAGACACAACCAGTTTGACATGAGAGACGTCGATATATTCGCTCGGGTCGCTCACCGTCTCCATAGCTTGGTTGTCCATATCACTTGCACCTGTATCTGCTTCCATATTATCGGCAACCGATTGCCACTTCTCGCCGACGACGGAGGCCGACAACTTGCTGGGATTGTGGAGAGACAGCGGCAACAATACACCAGGGTACATCGGATCCACACGCCGAAGCGGTAGCGGGTGCTGCGTCCCGTGCTCTTGGCAATCGTACGTGAAGCACAAACGGCAGAATGTGTCAGTGAAGTACTCCGACAGCTCTTCAAAGTTGCCGGATCGCCGAAGACCCATCGATCTAGTGGTACGCCAATTGTTGAGTTTCCAGCTTGACAGTAAGCTCGACCGTACCGCCACTCGCGGATGCTCCCGTCGCGACTTTAGCACGAGTGAACGCACATTTTCTATCAGCACATCCAACTCGGACTTGAACGGACACGCTGCATCGTTCACAGCCGATGATAACGCCGACCACGCTGCAGCAGCTTCAACCTCGCGTTCATACTGCTTCTTGTACTCCAAGTAGTCCGTGTATGCTTGGGACAGCCCGAGCTCCGTCTTGAGCGCCGTGAACACCTGGTCTGAGTCACCGAGGCGCGACACAACCACTCGAACTACGTACTCGATGACCTCTTCATCAGCAACGCTACCAACGCGAAGAGCGTACTTGTTTAGAGCGCCTGTGGTCGGCAGCACCTTTTTCCGCTCGCTAGTTCGATCCTTCGCGCCTCCAGTACTCCCCATCCTATCACGACCACCAACCCCAGAATGACGAAGAAGCGCATCGTCTTCGACGCGGATGCTATGCTTCATGCCAATAGACGTCGTCCAGTTGTTGAGTGGCCAGATCTGCTTCAGCGGAGTAACCTTGACGATACTGACAGAGGGCTCATCGCTGCCATGATTGACCTCAACTGAGCAGCATGACGACGCTGAGAGTAGCGATGGGTCTCCAACCAAAGCCCGAGCAAGCTGCCTCTCTTTTGCCAAGTGGGTAAAATGCTTTGTGGACACTGAAGAGTGGAAAGCACGAGTTCAGTCATCAAACCACAAGTGCAAGCAAGCATGCAGACAGGTAAGCGCGCACCGTCACGGTCAAGCTCTTGCTCTCGGAGCGTCTCAAGTGCAGCAACATACGCTTGCACTCGTCCTCTTGCTTTACGAATGATATCCCGAGATTTTTCTTCCTGATACCGTCGGAGCTTCGGCACCCATTCATCTGCCACCGCGCGCACAGACTCGTTCGTGTCCTCCTGTGTGGATGACGTTGCCTGCTGAGAGTAGATCGATGACAGCAAGCGGTTTGTTTCGCTTCGAGCTGAAGCGAATTCAGCCGCCTCTGCCAACGACTTTGTACCTTCGTCGACGCAGTCATTATCTTCAGTAGTGCAAGCAAGTTAGACCGAAAAAGACAGCCACTACAACAGCGAATGCATCGAAAAGGCTGGACGCACCGTAATGAGGCAGCGCGCGGTCACCTCGTAACATGAAGTTCAGCCCGTCAACAGCGAAACCGGAACGAGAAAGAATATTTGTTGGGGCGGTATCCATGTACAGAGCTCGGAACGCTGTCGGATGCGCGGCAACTTCCTCGCGCTTGTGGCTATCAATGGCACGGATTGAGTTATTGGTGTCATCACCGTCGTCGGCACTATCCATGGCGATATCACTCTCGTCGGTCTTTACTGTTCTTGCCGCAGACGTAGCCTTTGCCGTACGAACTGTCGAGGTGGTCTTTTTCACGTTGATTGTCGGTCCAGCCTCAAACTCGGCCTCACTGCTGGCGTCTGAGGGCTCGTCGTCGATCTCGATGATTTCGTTCTCGGTGGATGATACGTCCCGCGAGTGTACTCGCGCCGGGGTCCGGGCTGACCTTTGCTTCCCCTGCGGGCGAACTGCCTTGGCCGTATGCTCCCTCGTCCGATGCTTCATCTCTGCTTGGATCTGAGCCAGCTCGCGTTCTTGGGCTTGAATTTGGTCCAGTGCCACATGGTCTAAGTTGAACCCACCCAGTGCTGTCTCTCGGCGAATACGCGAAACGAGGCTCTTCTCAGGCGACGGTGGGGAAGACGGCGGCGACCGCGCTCGTGAGTGCTTCTTTTGTGGTGGAGGAGGATGAGAGCGAGTCGGTGGCAGCGGAGGTGCCGAAGGCTGTTTCCGCGGCTGATTTTGTGTCTGCGACCGTGCTTGTGATTGGGGTGCCTCTTTTGGTCGATTTTGGCGATGCACTTTAGGCGGCAAGGTCGGGGCAGATGCTGTCTTTTTACAGAAGACTAACTTCTTGCCAATTCCAGCACGAGGGACCTCATCACCGTCACTCGAATCCGACGATGCGCTAACCTCACTTGAAGATGAGCGGTTGCCGTGCTCTCGTGCTCTTGACTTCTTTGACGAAGACCTTCCACCAGCACCGGTAGTGCTAGATGCTGAACGAGAAGAATGTGTAGGGGAGGGTTGCGCCTTTTTCATGATTGCCTTGCGTGAGTGTGTTGGGAGAGTTGGCGAGGCAACTGCTGATCGTTGAGATGAAGCTGAAGGCAGTCTTGGGGCACTCTTTGTTACAATATTTCCGGTTGCCGTGCTTCTTGCCGGTAGTTGCAGAGATCTACGCGCACCAGACGAAGTATCACCGGCACGTGATTTCGATGAGCTTTCACTTCTCATCGATACACGCTCATGATTGGTAGTGCGCGATTTTTTTACTTCGGTTTGCTCTGGTGTTACAACGCCTGGCTTATCACTCGACTTTTTCCCTGAGGATGCGCGGGCGGGGCTAAACCCTGTTTTTGGCGAGTCTAAGCTCGATGGAGAGCTCAATACTCGTCGCTGCTTTTTGGATACTGTTTCACGGTAGCTAGCTCCAGTAGACAGCGATCCATCGGAGTCCGACGACTGAGAGTCCGATGCCCACGATGGCACTTCCGTATCCGAGCTCGACGATAAAGAAAGAATCTCCACAACCTGGGCTTGGCTCGGCGCTGGATGTTGGCGTTTTTGCTTGGGCTGCTTGGGTCTCTTCAGCTTCGCCTTGCTACCAGGCTTCACCACCACCGGAGACCTCTCTGACGACGAAGATCGCTGCTTTCGCGGCTTCTTCCCATTCTTCCCCATTTTTTTCTCTCCTCGGTACTTCTTGTCGCCAACATTGACTCGAACGGTTTTCAGCCTCGAGTCCTCCCCGTCCGAGTCATCTCTCGCTCGCTTCAGCTGCTTGGGCTTCACCGCCGCTCGCTCTTGGTCCACCGAACTGGGCGAGTCCGGCGGCAGCGGCTTCTTCCTGGACGCCCGGATCTTCGGGTGGCGGTTGGGAACGCCGCCGCGCAGAGAATCAGCGACCGCGAGCGCCGAGCGCACGGCCGACGCGCTGACGCCGCGCAAAAGATTGGCGCGCGCCACAGACGCGGGCGGCGCGCTGGCCTCGCGGGCGGGCGCCTCGCCCTCGGAGCTGGCGCTCGAGTCGTCGACCACGATCACGTCGTCGCTCATGGCTGCTTTGGCTGGTGCTGCTGCTGCTGCTGCTGGGCATTATCACCTTTTTCTGCGGATTGGCTACCGGGTAGCCAATCCATACGACGACCCTTTTTGCGGACCCCTAGTGCAAAGGTGTACGTAAATCCAGAGCTTCTCCGTGCATAGCACGGCATAGTACTATCGAATTCGATACCTACACGAGTTACTATACGAACTCCAAGTACTCTCTAATTCAATACCTCTCTAATATTTGCATCGAATTATAGAGGAGCGACCTTACTAACTCCAAGTACTTTCTAATTCGATACCTATATTAGACCTCTCTAATCGGCACGAGCGACATTACGAGATGACTTCAACTTGAGCCGAAAGAGCCCAGCACACGCAGCTCCATGCCTACGCCGCCGCACACTACGATGTGCTGCTTTGGGTGCCCCGTGACTGCTGTGACGGGGCCGGATGTGGGGAGTCGGAAGCGGTCGAGGCGGATGACGTCGGGCTGGCCAGCAGCTGTGTCTGTAGGGTCGGGTTGACTCGCTGAGATTGCCTGTGGAGCGAGTTGGTTCAGGTCGATCACACTCAGGAAATCGCTGCCGAGCATGCCCAAGCAGACTATGCTCCCGTCGAATATCAGCGTTGAAGAGC
Organism: Phytopythium helicoides; assembly: GCA_024867545.1. Classification (NCBI taxonomy): domain Eukaryota; phylum Oomycota; class Peronosporomycetes; order Pythiales; family Pythiaceae; genus Phytopythium; species Phytopythium helicoides. The sequence goes on along the minus strand of JANFNE010000001.1, from coordinate 1,534,944 downwards.
AACGATGACAGCTCAGCCACGAATTGGGGCTCGGGCGAGCGCTAGCCACCGCGACTTCGAGCGCCGAAGGTGTGGATAGCACGGACACTGGAGTAGCGGACTTCGCCACACGCGGTAGTATTGGCGCTACAGCATTACCAACCCTGGTTAGAACATGTAGCCAGAAGTATCGAGTCGGGAGATACACGCACCAATGAAGCGCGAGAAGATTTTGACGACACTCGACTTCTCGAGGTCAAGCACGACGACCCAGTCATTACGCAGTTGGCATAGGATTTGAGTCGCACTTTGTTGCAATGCACGCAGCGACACTACACCCATGCCTCCAGGCGGAAGTGCTAATGGTTGGGCCGAGAATTGCTCCGGAGGTGAATGCACTGTTGATTGAGCCACCACAGCAGGCAAGGAGTTAAGACAATTCCAAAACCACAACAGTCGAGTGTGAGGATACTTACCTCGAACCATTTCGGCTACATTGAGGACGCCAAGGCGCTGTGGCATGGCTTTCGTCCCGAAAGCTCGTACGCTCAAATTATAGATGTCGTACGTCTGCAAGGTATACTGCACCGTCAGCACGGCAACCTTTTCCTGCTCTGCTGAAAGTGATAGCACGCACCAGGATATAGCCGTTTTGCGTACCACAGATAATTCGCTTCTTGCAGTCAGAGAGCACAATCGTGTTGATTGGGTGCGGTCCTGTCGAAATGGTCCACACTGGTCGATTGGGATACCGCAAGTCCCACATGCGAATGGCCCCGCTGACATCACCAGCGATCACATGGCTGAGCTCGGTTTTTGTCTTGGACTGGATTTTCCTCGGTTGCGATGTCGAGACTGTGATCTGCTTCGTTACGAAGATTATTGACATGTAGCCTGCCGATGCATGCGTGGAGCTCTTGAGCACACGTTGTGGCCGAGAAGGAAATTTGCTCAGGTTAAACAGCCAGATTTCGTTTCTGTTTGAGAATGAGCACGCGATTTCGTCCTGGCATCGTATCACTCGTTACAAAACATCTCACTCACAGCCAAATCCTGCACTGCTTACCTCGTTCATCGGATTCCACTTGATGCACTGGACTTCGAATGGTGTGAAGATGGTGTGAATCTGCAAGCAGCGTGTGAGTCTTCATTGCGTTATCAGCTTTGGCGGCTGAGGGCCGTACCGGATGCATGACCTCCAACGGAGCTCGATCTGCCTGCTTGTCGTTCCCAACATCCTCTCGAGCTGCCATCGCCTTACGCTGCACCAATTCGTTCCATCGTCATTTGACTGCATTCATGCCACCTTGACCTTCACGGATCCCTCTACCTGTCCAATGTTGATGCTCCGGTGTGCGTACTCGTCAAAGTCGTAAATAGCGATCACGCCGTTGGACGCGCCGGCAGCGAGCAGCACGCCATGAGAGTCAAACTCCACGCAGCTCGCGTAAAACTCCTCGTTCCTCAGGCGACCAGCGCGCTGCTCCCAGTCTGGCGACAGCGCGAGTCGCACGGGCGACGTCTCGAAGCAGCTGAGTGCCCAGCGCGCGATTGCCTGGCGTAGTCGGCGTCTCGGGTTGTGCCGCTTGTGCGCGACTCTCCCACCGAACTCCCCCAGCTCTCTCCGTCGCAGCGCGCTCAGCACGTCGTCGCGGTCATCCCTGTGTCTCCTGGGCTTGTCGCCCTCCTTGGAGTCCTGCGCCTTTTCCTCAACTGCTTCGTCCTCGATCGGGTCCTCAGGCTCCACCGCCGGCGCGACTGGATGCTCGTCAGACACTATGGGGGCCCCGCGCGGCCGCTTCCGCGCGAAGAAGTCGGTGATTGACGTGCTGCTGAGCCGCTTCTTGCGGCCGGTGCTCGGCGCCATCATGAGCCGCCGGCTTTGAAGTGGTGACGGCTTTTCCCGCCACGATTTGTTGTGACCGGTAGTTAATTTTATTTATGCCAAGGCACGCATAAAATTAACTACCAGGTAAATATAACTACCAGGTAGTCATGAATAAGTGACAGGAAAAGGAGTCCCGAAAACATATATACATTGGCTACCGGATAGTCACGAATACATGACAGGATAAGTAGTCCTAAAAACATAATGATGACAATAGATGTATAAACGAAATCAATATTGATGAAAGTAAAATAAATTAATTACTAAGCTCACTTCAACGGGGTCAAGCAGGCGGCGTGGCAGGTTTTGGTGTTGTGGAAGCGACTTTTTTTTAAGCGTCCTTCATGCTGCCAATGGTGGGAACAGTGCTGGCAACTTCTAGCGAGCTATTTCCGCCATCTGATAATTTTTGGATCCGCGCCGAGACCACTTGCCTAGTACAGACTCCACAAGCAAACGCAAAGTCTTCCTGACGCATGAAAACCATCCATCTATCGAGACCCTGCTCAAGTGTTGCTGGAATGCTTGACCATTTCCCTCCGGCGGTGGTCTCGCCTCTGGACAGAGAAGACTTCGACTCGCTTGAATACGTGTTGCTGGGGTGTTTGCGATCGTCCGGAAACAACGATGTCGAAGGGATTAGCAGCGAATCGACTAGTGAGGCGAATGATGACAGAAGAGAAGCTGATGGAGTGTGCAGTGAATGGAACGAGTCCGACAAGTCTCGGGAATCGGAGACCTCTGATGGATTGATGACAATGAATACCGCGCGCGAAGCTCTGCGATTTCCGAGCGCACAGGAATGCTCTCCAAAGGATTCATTCGCAATTTTACCAGAACTACAACAGCAAGACGAGTCTTGCCTCCCCGACTGCCTCAGTTCTCCAGTACCGGAGCTTGAACATAATCCCGCTGACGACAAGCAGCGCGGTGTGGTGAGGAAGCGTTTGGGTCTCGCCATGATCTTCGAGACCATCCGGAACTCGATCTTCAAGAGACGTACTGACGGCGGATCTCGATCTCCGTACACTCATAGTCGATCTCTGCGTTGGACGGGAGTGCCGCGTACTGCCCGAGTGCACACCGCACTATCGACAGCTGGGTCGACCAACTCGACTGTAATCCAGGGCGAGATGGAGGCATGGAGCTCAAAGTGTCGCCGGTTTTTGCGTTTGAAGCACTTTGTGTGGAATGGAGGAGCGCCGCAATTCTCGTTTGCCGTCGACCAGTTATCTGGAAGTGTGATTGTGAGTGCAGTGTTGTCGAGGGGGGCTCTAACTGCTGGAATCCAATCGGGCGACGTGCTGGAGGCCGTTGCAGACACTTCTACGGTTGGAATGAACTTGGATCAGGTTACCCAGCTGCTCACTGAAGTTGAAACGCCAACTGTGCTCCGCTTTCGAGCAGACGACTGGGCACGAAGCACCTCTGGACTTCCTAGTTTTGAGCATGAACAGTTCCACGTGATCCTCCGGGGAAAGAAGCTCGGTGTGACTTTCACAAGTGACGGTCCTCGCTGCATTCCGGTTGTAACTCGAACGGCGTTATCCGGAGCTCCTGCAGCTGTATCCGGAGTTCGTCCTGGAGACGTCTTGGTTGCGGTGAACGGTCAAGATGCGATTACAATGGGTTTAACGCGTGTGATGCACTTCGTCAAAGCTGCTCCACGGCCAATTTGCTTTACCTTCCAGCGCCTTCGAGTAGCAGCAATTCACCAAATGGTGCGAAGTCGCGGTTTCACAAGCATTCAGAGTGTGGATGACAAAGTTTCGTCAAGGGAGCTCGGCAACAATACTACAGAAGCTGGGATTGAAGTGCTGATTGTGTGGAAAGACGGCCCTCTCGGCGTCACACTTGTGTCGGATCCACTTTCCGGGCTTCCAATCGTGAATCGTCTCACAGGCAAGGGAACCTCACGCGGACTCGAGCAGCTCCGAGAAGGATACTCGCTACATTCAGTCAATGGAAAGAAGCTAGCCGGATCACCAATGGGGGAGTGGCAAACGCAGCTGTCGCAGTTGCAAAAGCCAGCGCTACTTGTGTTTAAAGCCCCGAAGCTCGTCAGCTCGTTCTACGAAGCTGGCAGCAGCAGTGACATCGATTCAGATAGCGGGTCATTGACGTTCACGTCACCATCGTCTTCTCCGCGTGCCCCTCTTGCGCTCATCAAAACTCCTGCGACTGAGCACATCCTGGGAAGCCTTGCAAGTGCCCGACTGTCATCGGGCAATAACAGTATGCTTGAGATGACGAATCCAAATGATTTCACGAACCCAATAGACGAATACGGCTGCTACTATCTGACGTGGAATGGCCCTCGGCTTGGCTTGGGTTTGTCGCTCGAGACGGAAAGTCAAAGCCAGAGCCCCGGTGATGTCGATAACGAAACTTCACGCTGTGTGCCGGTCGTTCGTGTTGTTCAGGGGAGCTGCAATCTTTGTTTTCCCGGCAATCCGATTGGGGATATTCTGGTTGCCGTCAACGACATACAGACAAGAGGTATGGCAGAAGGAGAGCTTCGAGAGCTGATCTTCTCGACTCCAAAACCGGCAAGTCTTCGCTTCTATCGTCCACGTGCTAATCGATCGAGCAAGAGGTGCTGGTCGCGGTCGAGCTCAAGGTCGGGGTGGGGAGAGCTACACGACTCGGAGGATGAAGCCATCTCAGACGTGTACAGGTCGACTGCCTCTCGCAAAACACATTACTTCTACAATCTCCTCTGGCCGGCCGAGACACCACTCGGCGTCACATTTGCTTCGTACCTCGATGCTGATCGAGGCGGCCAAGTGGTCGTGTATGTCAAGCGAGTGGCACCCAGTGGCCATGCCGCTAAGACAGACTTGGTTGTCAAGGGCGACGAGCTTGCGTCTGTCAACGCTGGGAGCTTGCGGCCGCAGAGAGGATTTGACGAGACAATGCACTGGCTCGCGAGGCAGAAGCGTCCTCTGGTTCTCGGCTTCGCTCGGCCCCTGGTAGAACGTGAAACCGAACGCCTGCGCTAGTCAAACAACGAACAGACAAAACAGAGTTGCAAGTCAGTCGCAGCATACTGCGTGGTTACCAAACATTCCTGTTGTCTCCTGAGGAGAGTCCCCTCTCCAACACCCGTGCTTGATAGAAAAACATGGTTCGTGTTGATCGCGGATTTACTTGTCACACTTTCTCATCATCGCATTCGTCGTGTCTTCTGCTTCCTCATCCTCTTCTTCTCTTGTACAACTCCCGCGACGGCCCGGCAGAGCGCGAAGCTCACACAAACTACCACTAGAAAAACAATAAATACTCAATTGCCTTTGTCTTCTTCGCCGAGCCGCCCCCGCACCGTCATTTTGGAAGCGACAGCGCTTTCTGTTCACCACTTGGCCGTAGCCGCGCGGTCCTTGACGTTCCAGTGAAACAGGATGACGTCCTCCTTGAGCTTTACAAGGTTGTTGCTGCAGCGCGGTAGCGTGAACACGGCACTGCTGCTCTCCTTCATCTCCGAGCGGAGAAGGCGCTGCGTCTCCACGATCTCGCCCTGCGATATAGCTGGGATGTCGCTGACTGGAACGAACACAACCTCGGTGGTTGTGCTATCGCGTCCCTCTTGATAGAACCCAAGCAAGTTCATGGCCGCGTCAAAAGCCGGAAAGCCAATCGCATTGCTCGAGTCAACGGTCACCATACGTGCCACCACGTAGTACACTTGCATTTCGATCGCATCAGCAATTTGCGAGCTTGGGTTCGGCGGTGCACCCGATCCGCCCAAGTTCGGGTAGAACATCGCGTCGCTGCCTTCTTGCTCATCGAGCTGTCGCATGAACTCTGTGAGTCCACCCGAGTTGTTCCGGAAAAGTCCAGGGGGTCCCTCCATGCTATTCAGATTCATGTTGACCGCTGTTTGCGTCGCTGCCATTGGGTTTGTCTGCGCGGCTGAAACGGAGAATTGGTTCGCTGCAGGAGCAGCCATTGCAGTCGAGTTCATCATCATGCTCTGCGCCATCATGACATTAGCGTTCGCGTTCGGGTCGTTGCCAAGAGGAGTGCTGTTGCCCATCGTGCCGTTCGAAGCTCCGTGAGGGCTCACAACCGAAGCATTCGCTGCGTGCATGCTGTTGGCAGCGGCAAATTGCTTCGCCACCTTCTCGGCTGACGCCTGCTGCGCACTCGCCATCAACGCAGGGAAGCGCTCAATCGACTTGAGGACGTAGTCAAGGTGTCCGACCGTATCCGTCGCGTAGGTCAGCAGCAAGTTTGCAATCAAACACTTGGTGTCGTGCTGCGCTGTTTCATAAGTCATGACGTCCTTGTATCTCCAACAGGCAGGGCATCGATAGATTGGGCGGTCTGGATCTGCGGTTCCATCGCTCTTGCTCTCGTATCCAACGGTCTGCCACTCCAGCTGATGCAATCCATTGACAATGGCTGCAGTCCAGCCCAAGACGCTCTCCATCGCGCTGGAAAGTGGATTGTTACCGTGAGGGCTGCTCACAGTCCCCAAGGGCGACTCGCCGGTGCGCATCTTCTTGCGGCGCTCCTCAGCGGCAAATGTCGAGCCGAACGTCAGGTCATTCTCTCCATTCGATGCAGGAGAAGAAGTGGTGGACCCGGGCGTTGCCACGCCGGTCAGGATGTGATGTGACATCGGCGCTGGGAGACCCTTGTGCGGTCGTCGCTTGTTGCGCTTCGAACGGACCGAGATCGTCGAGCTGAGGTCGTATGCGACGTCAAAGTTCATCGGGGACTGAGCCGTGTCGGCCTCCACTTTCAAGCGGAAAGCTTGGCCTTGGTGGTTCTTGGACACATCTTCAATGCGCAGCTTCAGAAGCGCCTTGCCCTGCGCGTCAATCGTGCGCTGGCAATCAGGCGACATCTTCAAAATGTCTTGCTTCAGAACCGGGTGCTCGTTTTCGTAAAGCAGCGTGACGCGCAGCGGCACGGGGCGGTTGCCAACGCGCTCGCCCTTTTCGTTGACGAGGAAAATCGGCAGCAGCATGCACTTGTCGCGGCCGCCTTCGTCCTTGTACCACAGCTCCGGCAGCTTTTCTTGGATGAGCAGTCGGTGCTGGATCACCGTCATCTCCGACGTTACCGCAGGGACGACATTATACTCTGCGAAATGGCAAGCCATGGAGGATTAACACACTTGCGCACTATTGACGGCGTCGCGAGCAACAACAACAAAATAATGGATCGCGTACCTTTGTTATTGGCGGCACTGATGTGGATGACGAACTTTCGGTTGCCGAGCGCCATGGAGCACTCGCTGATGCGGATGCGCAGCTTGCAGATACCGTCGCCGTTCATGACGGGCTTGGTGGACGGGTCGATGTGCATGATGGGCTTCTCGACCGGCAGCATCTTCTCGGCCGAGTAGAGCTCGACATTGAGCGGCAGCGTGATGCTGTCATGTCCGCGGCAGCATGTTCGTCAGTGAGGGGGAGGTTGGACATCAGGAGATGGACAGCGCCACGCACCCGGACTTGAGGTGGTCGGCCGGGTCCACGAGGTACACGGTGATGTCAAACGGGTGGTCGCGGAACGGGAACTTGGGCGGCTGCGGCTGGATCTTCAAGCGGAGCTGCCGTGGGCGCATCATCATCCACCGAAACCGTTAGGGTCCCTCCTGTCAAGCCATCCATCCATCACAGGCAGCGCAATACGCACCCGCTCCGAGAAGTTGTCGGCCTCGGGCTCGAGCAGCGCCGAGCTGGCGGTGACCGCGGTCGCTAGCGCGCCGGGGGCGTAGGCCTCGGCCATGAGCATCGCGCGGGCGGGCAGGCGTACCGTACGCGGCGGAGCAGGCTACCGTTCGGACTCGGAGCACCTAAAGGCGGCGCAGGTCAACGGCGGAGCGTTCGACGAAGCCAATTGCAAACTGCGCGCCACGGAAAGAAGGCGCTCGGCACGGCGGCGGATCTTATTCGGCCGGCGACGCGCGCGCTCCGCGGGGCTTCGGCGCGCGTTCGGCTCGACGCGGCGGCTTCTTCTCTGGCGGCGGCCGCGATGGTGGCGAAGGGGGGCGAAAAACTCTATTTCATTCTGATTGGGTCGCGTCATCTGGCGTTCAAGGCGACGATTGGCTGAAAACAGAGGGGTGAAAAATAACCGTTTCCAAACACCTCATGAGGTGTTTTGATAATACACCTTGAGGTGTTTTCAATAAACCTCATGAAAAACAGAAAAACCTGAGGTTTTAGGAAGGAATTCGAATCGGAACGGCGACTAGCAAAATGGAAAAACCTCGATAGTTGGTAAAAAACCTTGGTTGGTTTTTTTGGTACACGAAGTAATTTATAAAAAAAATCAGGGGCGACCGTTCGAGGAAGGCAGCGCGAATGTTCGGGCATCAAGATGGCTGCTTCAACTCGCGGCGGGCTCTCAGGGGTTCACGATGGGTTCCTTGATGGCTCCCTGCTTGTCTACTAATACACGCGTGCGCGTGCGCCCTTGCGTTCTACTGTAGCAAGGACCACCACCTTCCAGAACGCTCCACCACGTAACAAATCCGAAAGCGGACACCTGCGTTTTCCTCCACGAACCACGTTGTCGGACCTTTTGGACGCCGCCAACGAGAGAGAGTTCATCACCGAGATCGATCGCTCCAAAGCAAAAACGTTGGCAACCACCAACAGAACGGAATGGGTGGACCGCGGGCGGTCACATCTTGGTGAACCCATACGCAAGGATCGCGTTGGCTAATTTTCAGCAAAACAACCGGTTTTCCATATCCCTCTATCGATCATACCCTCCTCACGGTATTCTATTCTGTAGGCCGTCTCGCCACTGCCAGGCAAAAAAAAACCGCAGCGCAACCGCCTCATCATGAGCTCGAGCCGCGAGAAGAGCAAGCAGGCGGCCAAGCAGCTGCTGGCGCTGTGCGCGGCCAAGGGCGTCAAGCTCCCCACGGTGCGTCGCGCGCGGCTCACGCGCTGGACGGCGAGCGAGCGACTGGCGGCTGACGACGCTGGCAGGACCCGGGCAATGCGGCCGTTGTGGCCGGCACGATGCTCAACTCGACCAAGGAGGACGTGAGTGGTGGCTATTGGCGGCTGGCAGCGCGACGGGCGCCGTGGACTGAGGGAGAGTGGCAACGCAGGGCGAGTTCCAGATGGACAAGGCGCTCGAGGAGATGATCAAGAAGTTCGGCACGGACGCGCCGCCGGCCACCAAGAAGCGCAAGGCCGCGGCGGTCAAGGGCGAGGACGACGACGCCAAGCCCGAGAAGGGCAAGAAGCGCGGCGCCAAGGCCAAGAAGAAGGTCGAGGAGGACGAGGAGGACGAGGAGGACGGCGAGCCCAAGGCCAAGAAGCCGCGGCAAAAGGCGGCGGCGACGGTGGAGGCCAACCAGCCGCTGGCTGACGCGTTCGCCGAGCTGTCCGGCTTCGAGTTCAAGCGCGGAGAGAAGTTCAAGGGCGGCACCTGGTCCAAGGTGGCCAAGGCCATCCGCGACTGCGAAGACGAGATCACGTCCGGCAAGCAGGCGCTCAAGCTCAAGGGCATCGGCAAGTCCTCGGCCGCCAAGATCGACGAGTTCCTCGAGACCGGCACGCTCGAGAAGCTCGAGGAGTACCGGGCAGGCAACATGTAGTAGCGCTTGCCCGACTCGTAGCGTCGCGGCCGTCAGGGAAAATGCATGTATCAACGCTGGATGGTTGTCACTGCTTCAACCGCGACAAGTGTTGGTTGAAGCCACAAAACAGAACAGGAGACGAAATCAATAGTGGGTCGAGCCCCCACGGGACCCGCATGGAGTTTAGCATGGATCAAGTATGCAGCTCACGGGTCGCGCGGGTCGTGTCGCGGGAGACAGGTCTGCAAACCCGCGTGTGAAACCAATTATTAGCACCGTATCCCACGCACGTGTGACCGATCTGATGGGTTCCCAATCCGCAAGAGACAACCGGAGGTAGAACGCCCAGTTCCCTTCGCGCTCCACCCGCAGCTCCTCCGCGCCACGCCCGCAGTCACCTGGCGCCTTCCCCACGCGCAGCGGCCGCTCCAGTTCGAGTTTGTGCGACGCGCTCGCCTTGTCGGCGGCTCCGGTCGAGGGCTGCGCGAGAAAGGGCAGCTTCAAGGCGGCGACAGGCGCTCGCCTCGCACACACGCGAACGAGTCAGCGACAGCGAGGAACGAGAGCTCCGAATGCGAGGAAGCATGACTCCGGGCGAGCGAGTGGCGGTGACGAACGCGCGTGAGGCCCTCATGGAGGCGCCGAGCCAGGAGGCGACGAGCCACGCGGGGGGCCTTGAAAAGGCAGCCGACGGCACGCCGCGGTACCATCTGTACCAGGCCCAGCCCACGCTGCTCGCGCCTGACGAGGCTGGACGCCGCCACGGCAAGTCGCGTGCCTCGCCTGGACGCAGAAAGTCGATCAACGGATGCATCCAGTTTTTGACCAAAGGCTCATGCAACTATGGAAACCGCTGCCGGTTCTCCCACGACAGAGATGCGCCGATGTACTCGAGGTACGCTGTCATCTGACTCTTTGTTGAAGCACCATTGTTCCATGATCATTGACTGTATTCTCTTGCTTTGCTCCACTAGCTCCGGCTACACCAGACCACCAAGTTCGAGCGCCAAACACTCGAGCCCCAGGCCAGGCTTTCCGATACCAATGAGCGTGTCACCAACCCAGCACCCTGATCTCACTGCCACCTCAACGACGATCATGTACGGTCTCGCACTTGAATTCCTTTTGCTGTCGATGCTCGATCGAGCTAACTCGAAAGGCTGACCACTCAAAGGGATCGAGGACACTTTCTTCCACCGTTGCCCCTTCCTGCGTACGCTGATCCTCACCTTGTCCATCCGAATGCTGGACACCACCCTATTCAAATCGCCCCATATCCACCGTCAAGCCCGATATCGCCGAGCAAAAAGTTGTTGTTCAAAGACGCCGTCCTGAAGCGAAATATGTCCAGAGATGGCGCCGCTTTCCACGACACTACTCCGCCCTCCAAGCCCCCATCTACTCAAGACAAACGGATGAGTCGAGGAGATGTGCTTGAGAAGGACATGCTGGGTGAGATGAACTACAAGATCCCGGTACATCGAAATCGACTTCATCGGCGTGACTGGTCGATGTACGATCGTCGGCACAAGGATGCCTTTGATCATTGTGATCGTCAACAGGCTCCGAGACCCAGCAACAAATCGCACGGGGCAGATTGTCGGTGTGCAAACTACCGCTCGCACCGATTCAACCAGCTTGGAGTCCATCCAGCTAGCGAGGTTTATCCAACTGTCAATCATGAAGACGCTCTCTACAGGTTGGAGCTTGTATCACTGTCTAAAATTATTGCAGCTGGATTCTAATCATTGTCATTGCACGAACAGCAATCTCAGCACACAGTCCGAGGCGCTATTGGCTTGTCTGGATGCAAGTCTCGCAGTGATTGAGCCGATTCAGCTTGAAGCTGTTCAGGCTCTTCGTGCCACTGTTGCTTCTCGCTGGCCAGACGCTGTCGTCGACGTGTACGGCTCGAATTATACGCGCTTGGCACTTCCCATGAGCGACATTGACTGTGTGCTGGTATCGAAGTCATTGTCGAGTGAGTCGCCATTCAATATCCTCAAGGAGCTGGATGAGCTGGTAAAGACACAGCCGTGGGCGAAGCGCGTCGAATTTCTCGGCAGCGCAAAAATCCCAGTGTTGAAGATCGCGTACTTGTCAGAGAGGTCGAACGTGGAGGTTTTGCTCGATCTGACATGCAGCCACTCTCCAGGACACTCAGGCTTGATCGCTCGTGACCTCATTTATTCGTATCAAGCAGAAATGCCCGCTCTTCGGCCACTTGTGATCCTTCTCAAGTGTCATCTCCACTGCTACGGCGAGTCCACTAGACAGTTCTTGATTGGGTTTCATCGGTATTCTTACTTCTGCTGTTATTGTTTGAAACAGACTTGAACTGTGCTTTCACAGGCGGTTTGTCCTCCTACGCACTCGTGATTATGGCGATCCGATTTTTGCAGGTAACACTGCATTGAACATGTCGGTTTGGTGGGGTGATGCAACTGACTTCGGCAATTGTAGGCATGTGGGGATGAGCACTTCAAGTCATTCGATAACTCGATGGCAAGCAAGATCGATCGGTTGCGCTATCGAAGCTGGTCCGATTTGGCTCTACCCTACACATCACCCGCCAACTCTCCAAGTGTTAGTGGGAGCCCGACCAAGGCAACTTGGTGCTACACCTTCTCGCGCGGCGATTGCATCACGTGGCGCACTGGTATCGGCAACCTCTTGTTGCTTTTTCTGGAGACGTACATCACGTTCGATTATCGTCGGTACGGTATTTCCATCAACAAGGGAGGGTACGTGAGTATGGTAGCTTTGGCTGAAATGGGAGCAATGTTAACTCTACGGGACCTTGCAGTGAATACTTTCGCCTCCCTTCGGAGAAGGTTCTCCCCGACAGTTGCTCTGTTGTACCACCGTTCATTGTGGACCCAATCAAGCCCGGACGCAACATTGGCAACTGCTTCCGTATGAGCGAGGTATCCTTCTATAACTCATTGCGCGGGGGTAGCTGTGATGGTGCTAATAGCGTCGAGTACAGGTGATTCAAGCGTGGTTCAACATGTACCAGAATCTTTTAGCTGGTGTGTCGTTGGAAGCTTGTGTCTCCCAGCGCCTCAGCCTCGATCCCGAGTGAGTTTACGGTTCTTAGTGTCACCACGACCACGACCGCAAGTAGCCGGATCGCACCTTCCTTCTGTCCCGCATCCGCTCCTCGCCAGATATGTGTTCATGCGTCGCTTTCCATGTGCTAGCTCCTTGATAATTGAGTACGTCAGTAGTAGTAGTTAGCAGTACAAGTAGAAAACCATCGACTAAAAAAAAACAATAAAAAATTGCTGTCCAAGCGTGAGTGACAAGCGTGAGTTTGTTACTCGCACTTTTCCATCACATCGACTGACGTAGCAACGAGCTCTAAAACTCTAGCGGGCGCACGCGCATGAACTCGTGCACGACCTCGTCCGAGATCTCGGCTCGGCGTGCCTGGATGTCGATCGTGAACTCCGTCATAACGTCGATCAGCTTCTGCTTGACCTCTCCTGACATCATGCGGCCGCTGCCGTACTCCTCGCCGATGCGCAAGAGCTCCTCATCGTCCTCAAGCATGAACGACAGGTACTGGTACGGAATGTCCACCTCAAGGTTGGCGCCGTACTTCTCGTGATCGGCCTTGGTCTCGCCGCCACCGCTGAAGGCGTACTTCTTGATCTTCGTGGCGATCTCGTCGGGCGTGTCGCTAATGTAGATGGTCGTGCTGGCCTTGCTAGCACTCATCTTCGTCGTGCTTCCCTGCAGCGCAGGGAAGAACTTCGAGTGGATCGACGACGGCTTGAGGTAGCCAATGCGATGGGCTACGTCACGAGTCATACGGAAGTACGGGTCCTGGTCGATGGCGTGCGGGATGAGGCAGCGAAGACCCTTGCGGCCACCTAGAACAACCGGGAACGTCTCCGAAAAGGACGGCACAGCCTGAACAGCCGGGAAGGCCGACTTGCCAATGTTGTCGGAACCCGTGAAGCCAAAGATGCCGCGCACCTGGTTGTACGTGACGCACTTCTGCACCTTGAGGATTTGCGGGTACATCTCCTTGATGTAGTCCGTGTCCGCGAAAATGAACGTTTTCTTGACGTCGAAACCGCAGGCAATGATGTCCTTGGCGTTCTCCCACGCCATCACACGGCTCTCCTCAAGCGTCTGGTCCTTGAACAGGAACTTCTCGTCGTTGGTGAGCTGGATCACAAGCGGTACGTCGAACACGCGCTGCAGCCAGGCGGTGAACGTGAACGGGATCATGTGGCCCATGTGCATGCTGCCCGACGACGGGCCACGACCAGTGTACAAGAAGAACTTCTCGCCCTTCTCGTACGCATCGAGGATCACGTCCAGGTCGCGGTGCGAAAAGAAGTAGCCGCGGCGGAGGTACCGGTGCGCGCGCACGCCCGTGAGGCGCTCCATCCGGTCAATGAGTTCCTGCGGGATCTTGGTGCTGCCGAACTGCTCGATGAGCTTGTCGTAGTCGACGCCATTCTCGGCCTCGACGTCCCAGGGGGTGACGATCTGTCCGTCTCCGCCGCCCGAGGTCTTGACCTGCTGCTCGAACGTGACCTGGCGCAGCAGCAGGTCGGCGTCCGAGGGCACGGGCGCGCTCTCGGCGGGCTTGGCGCTCTCGGAGGGCTTGGCGGGCTTGGGGGCCTGCTGCTTCTGCTTCTGCTTGCCCGTGGCCTTGTTCTTGGCCTCAGCCAGCTTCTTCTCCTTCTTGAGCTGGTTCTTGGACTTGCCGCCGGCCGCGGCGCCCGCGTCCGCCGGCGCCTCCGCCTTCTTCTTCTCCTTCTTGCCGCCCGCAGTGGGGGCCGCGAAGTCCGCGCCAGTCAGCTCCTTGTACTGCGTCTTGAGCGCCAGCAGCTCCTGCACCAGCGCCGCCACGCGCTCCGCCTGCTGCGGGTCCTTGGCGGCCTTCAGCTCGCGGATCTCGCCGCCCACGGCCGCGATCTTGTCGCCCAGCGCCGTCGCGTCCATCGTCGCGCTCGCGTAGCTCTTGGTTGAGTGGCAAAGGTGCGGCAGGGGGGAGGAATGGGTAGAACGCCCTCTCCTTGGTCAAAAAGGAGGCACATGAAGCGCTGTGACTGGACATAAATGGGAGGAATTTTCTTGTGCAGCACGTGGATCAAGAAACAGCTAGGTATCCTATAGGTATCCTACATGCAGCTGACTCCTGCTATCTAGCTCACCACTTGGCCCAGCGATCGAGGATGTAGGGCGAGTAGTAGGTGATGAGGATGGAGGCGCCAGCACGCAGCAGGCTGAGGTGTGCCTCGCGCACGACGCTCTCGAGCGAGTCGGTGGACGTGCCGTAGTCCTTGAGCATCTTGTACTCGCCCGAGACGACGTAGCAGGCCACGGGCAGCGACTTCTTGGCCGCGAAGCGCGCCACAATGTCCGTGTAGAAGAGCGAGGGCTTGACGATGACCGAGTCGGCGCCCTGGCTCAGGTCGCGCTCGAACGCCAGCTCGGCGTGGCTCGTGCTGCCGACCGGGTGCTGGTAGCGCTTGCGGTCGCCCTTGAACGTCGACTCGACGGCGTCGCGGAACGGCGCGTACATGACGGACGCCTTCTTGGACGTGTACGCCATGATGGACACGTGCGGGAAGCTGTTGGCGTCCAGCGCCTCGCGGATGGCGCCGATGCGGCCGTCCATCATGTCGGACGGGCACACCATGTGTGCGCCGGCCTTGGCGTACGCGAGCGCGATGTTGGCGAGGCGCTCGAGCGTCTTGGCGTTGTCGATGACCTGCTCGCCGTCCACGTCGCGCAGGATGCCGCAGTGGCCGTGGTCCGTGTACTCGCACATGCACACGTCGCAGGCCACGAGGAGCTCAGGCAGCGCCTTGCGCAGCGCGGCCGTGCACTTGATGACGGGCGTGTCGGCGTCGTCGGCCATGCACCCGCGGCCGTCCTTCCTCTCCACGACGCCAAAGAGCATGACGGACGTGAGTCCCTTGGCCTGCAGCGCGCGCAGGTGCGCCACGAGCGTCGCGAAGCTCCCGTCGGCGCCCTGGCCCCACTGCTGCTCGGGCTCGAGTCCGCGGATCGCGCGGTCCTCGGCGCGCTCCGTCACGAACAGCGGGTACATGAGCTGCGACGGGTGGAAGTGCGGCTCGCTCCACGCGCGCTGCGCAGGGTGGTGCAGGCTCGAGTGCAGCTGCGCGCTCATGGCGATGGCTGGAGGAGGAGGAGGAAGAGGAGGAGGCGGCGCTGGGCGGCGAGAGGCGAAGTGAGCGAAGCGAGAGGCGAAGTGAGCGACGCGAGCGACGCGCGGCTGCAGGTCGCTGGCTCCAGCACGAGCCTTCCGGACGGCTTCTACAGGACGTTCGGTGGGTGAGTCAGAGGGGCGGTCGACCTCGCATTCATGATCTCCTGAAATAATAAATATGTAGATTTTAGGAGGTATGGAGTCGTTTGCTTCAGTCATGGTGAGCGATTGCGTGGAGGACAAGGAGCAGGCCCGTGCGATGACCGAGAGCGTAGCCTCGAAACAAAAGCAAAAGGTGACGCATCTCTCTGACAGTGCGTGCCACACTTATCGTTTCGTCATTGCTTTCATTCCCGTCAAACACGCGAGAAGCATAATCGGCGCTCCTATTGTGATATACATTTCCAAGCTCTGATGCGATGCTTGGCCATTCATTGCAACCCGTCACTTGGCGATTATCGCCGTGCTTGTCGTCCTCAACGTTCGAATCATTGATAGATTCATCGTTACTCGACAAACCATCCTCTGAAACGCAGGCGCGGCGGCTCGACGTCCGAGGCGCCAACGTTAATGATGCAGGCCTGGCTCCCGAAAGGAGCTTCATGTGGCTATGCTTGACCGAGGCGCGCTTTATCTGCACGGCAGTCCGATGCACTCGAATGTGTAATCGAATTTTCGGAGCGATGGAGTTGTGAGCATGGATGGGTACATTTGGGTGCGACTGGCGTTACGCCACTTCAACGACATGCACTCTGGAGGACTACTTGGTCCTCTCGCTCGCAATCTTGTCGTCCAGGTACTGCGTGGTCTTATCTTTCGCGCGCTTGGCCGCGATGCTCTCTCCGATCTGCGCCATTTTGGCGGCGCCGGCACCGATGCCAGCGGCGGCCATGACGCCCTGGTTGGGCAGGGATTTGGTCGCGTTGCTGGCGAGCTGGCCGAGGCTGAGTGAGGCCTTGTATTGCAGCTCCTCGTCGGTAGATCTCGCGCGCGCGATGCGCAACAAGGCCTGGATTCCGCCTTCCTCCGCAATGCGCAAGTGGTTTTCGTAATTGTCGGCCAGCTTGAGGAGTGCCAAACCAGCGTAGTGGCGAGGCTCCGAGTGCACAGTCATCATTACGATGAGAGGCCGCAACGCGCCGAGCTCCACCAAGCGCACCTGGTAGTCACGATTCGACGCCAAGTGAGCGAGCGCAAAAGTGGCGTACTCCTGACATTCGGCATCCTCGACGCTCGCGAGCGCAATAGTGGCTTCTAAACCACCTTCGCGGCTAAAGTCGTCATGAAAATCGGTTTGCTGCTCTACAAGCAATGCGAAAAAGTATCCGCAATGGCGCTTCACTTCGCAGTCGATGCGTCGTGATTGGCTAATGACGTGAGCCATTGCCCCCACTTCCACGAGCTTGAGAAGCACATCCTTGCTCTCTGCAAGAGACCCGATACAATACAGTGCAGTGCGCACGCACTCCAGATCGGGTGAAGAAAGTAGCGCCAGAAGTGGTAGCAGCGCACCTTCCTGCATTGCAGATACCTTCGTGACGTTCTGCTTTCCCAACACCAACGCGTTGAGTGCCAGCGACCCGCATAGCTGTACATCAGCGCTCGGGTAGCGCAGCAGGTCTACAAGTGGGTGCACCGCACCGTCTTCGATGAGCCGAATCTTGTTATTGCCATGACCACCAAGCGCCAAACCCGCCAGGGCCAAAGATGCGTATCGCTGGATCTCGGCATCGGGGAACCGTATTAGATGCGTAAGAGGACGTATGGCACCCTGCTCAACAATATGGATCTTGTCATCCGGACACGACGACGACGATACGTTGCAAATGGCGAGCGTCGCAAATCTCTGTGTTGCGCTGTCGAGGGATCGCGTCAGTCGGAACAGCGTCTTGAGCGCGCTGTTTCCACTCCCATCGTTGCTTGTGTGTGTCACAATCTCTCTCTTGATGGCATCCGTTATTGAAAGAGAGGCAAGGACTCGTGCACAATCGCGTTGAACACGCGCATCGTCATGAGCACCAATATCAACAACAACCGAGATGCCTCCCTCTCGAACGACATCCTGCTGGAACTCGAGTGAATCTGTTATGTTGGCAAGTGCAAAGACGCAATCACGCTTGACCTCTAGGTCCTCGTACAAGCAGCACTTGAGAATCTGGGCTAATCCACCGTCGCGCACGAGCTTCAATTTGTTCTCCTCGTTGAGAGAAAAGCTCGAAAATGCTGCAGCAGCTGTGCGTTGATAGTCGAGGATTGGGCTTTGAGCAAGCTTGAGGAACGGTTGAAGGAGTGATTCCTGAACAATGTGGACGCGGATTTGTGGGTTAGATGAGAGAAACCGCAAACCCATGGCAGCGTACCGCTGAGTCACATCATCTGGCGAGTCAGTGAGATGAATGAGGCACTTCAAAGCACCCTGTTTGAATGCAGAAATGTGGTTCTCCTCATTGGAGCATAGGTTTGCCAGAGTGCGACTGGTGTCTTGGTGGATCTCAGCACTTTCGACAGACATGGCGAGTGTCACAAGTGCTGCTGTGAGACCCTCTTCTACAATGCGTATCTGGTTCCCTGTGTGTTCAGACAGATTCGCGAGCAAGCCTGCACACTGGCACTGAAGGTCAAGATTTTTCGCATTGTTGTTGCTCATGCAACGCAAGATTGGGCGTAACGCCCCTTGCTCGACGATCTGCGGTTTGATGTCGATATGAGTTGATAAGTGACGCAAAGCCGCGACTGTGGGAGCTTGCAATGGCACATCCGCATCTCGCAAAAAGGAGATAAGCGCTGGGAGCGCACCTTCTTCAACATACTTGAGCTTGTGCTCGCTGTTTGCGGCAATATCTCGTAGGGCGAGGATAGTTTGGCGTCGTGTGTTTAGCTCCTTAGCACGCAGCAAAAAGAAAAGAGTTTTTAGCCCGCCCTCGTAGATTAGCCCACGGTGACTTGCAAAATTTGGAGCAAGCTTTCTCAACGCAAGTGCCGCGTTATATTGGCACTCCGTGTCAAGAGAGAAACCGAGTGCAACAAGACCCGGGAGGCCATCTGTAATCATTTCTGTGTGGTGCTTGAAACTAGACAATAGGTTCGCAAGCGTGCGTGATGCCTCGCGATGCACATCTTCGCTTTTGTGCCGCATGAGTCCAATGAGGAACATCCCGCATCGCGCTTCAACGAAAGCATCGTGTGTGTCAAGATGCTCAGCGAGGTTTGCAAGTGCACCACAGGCTTGTCGCGCTACCTCTAGATCCGGGGACTGTGCCAGTTTGATCAGTGCTCGGAGAGCGCCACCAGATGACTGCGTCACAATCTCAACCTTGTACTCATCGCTTAGCGATAAGTTACATAGAGTGGCGGCAACCTCACGCTGCGTTTCAAGTTCTTCTGAATGGCCAGCAATTGTGAGTGGTAGCAAGCCGCCACCACGAACGATACGACCGCGATTAGCAACAGAGAATTGACACAGCCGGCGTAGAGCCGAAATTGCAAGTGTGTGAGCATTGGCATCTTCGGCGTGTGCGAGGGTCACGAGTGGGAGAATACCACCTTGCTCACCGAGCACAGCACAGACATCTGCGTTTCCAGCAAAGTTAGCGAGGGCGAACGCTGCATATTGTCGAATATCTTCATCTTTAGACTGCGACAGACGGAGAGCAATCTGGAGTACGCCACGGGATAGCATGTGCGAGTGATTGCTTTCGTTTGCTGCAAGGTTAGACAGAGCCATGATTGCGAACCGCTGACTCTCAAAGTCCGGTCCAACTACATCGTCGTCCTCGGGGCTTGAGCTTCGATCCTCTGTCATGGCCATGATTGGTGCCAGCCCACCATGAACGAGTACTTGGACTTGTAATAGAGGATCGCATGCGAGATTGCAAAGCGCAATGCATGCGTAGCGACGGACTGCAGCATCAGGGTCTTTTGACCGAATAATTAACGCTTGTAACCCGCCTCCACGTGCAGCAGCAGCTCTTGTGTCGACATTCGCAGCCAAGTTGCACAGCGCCATTGTAGAATAGAGTCGGCAGTCTCCATCCCCGGAATTTGCAGCTAGTCTAATGAGAGCAGCCTCGATACCAGCATCTACAATGCGAAGTTGGTTCACTTGGGCACAAGATACGTTATAGATAGCCAACACTGCACTTCGCTGGCACTCTAGATTGGGTGAAAGGCACAATGAGCGCAGAACGGGGAGAGCGTGCCGCTCAACAACCACCAGTCGATTCTGCCGATGTGCTGCTGTATTGGCGAGTGCCATACCTGCATATCGTGCAGTCTCAGAGTCTTGCTCGCTAGCGCCAGCTAAAATAACCAGCGAGTCAAGTCCACCATCGTGCACAAGGTGTAGCTGATTTGCTGGGTTGTTTGTTAGATTGCAAAGCGTCATGCAAGCAAACTTGGCACTCTCGGCACTCACCACGTTGTGTACCGCAGATAACTCCGCAACACGGTGGTCGAGAAGTTTGACAAGAGCTCGCATGCCTTGAGCCTTCATGATTTTTGATTCATTCATTGCATTGCTTGATAGATTGCATACAGCCATAACAGCACATCTTTGGGTCTCACGATCGTTTTCCCGGAAGAATGCACCTTCTCCAATGAGAAGTAGCCTCACCAGAGGTATGAGGGCCCCAGCGTCAATTATACGTACTTGATTTTCTCCGTGTGCACTCAAGCGATACATGGCACGTGCCGCATATTGTCGGCAAGACGAAAATTCGCAAGCTAGCAAGCGAGTCAATGATACTAGCCCTCCCAGCTCCGTTATGTGCAACTGAGTACGCGCCGTAACAGCCAAGTTTCCAAGACACATAGCAGCATCTCGGCCACAAAGCTCTTCACTCGCACGCATTCCAAGAGAGAAAACAGCTCGCAGTTCAGGAGCCTGGAATGTCCCAAGTTGCAACTCTGCATTGGATGAGAGATTAGCAAATGTACGACTCGTCAGTTGCGCTATTTCGGAGTGATTTGATGCGTTTGCAGCGCTTGCGAGCGCCACAAGTGCGCGCATCCCCGTGCCTCCTTCTTCTTGGGCGATTCTGACTTGATTGTGAACGTTTTCGCTCAAGTTTGCAAGAACGCCAGCACACTGCAGACGTACATCGTCGTTATCAATAAAACAGCAGCTCAAGAGTGGAGGAAGAGCTCCCTCGGCTATTGCAAGCGTTTTAATAGGCGGGTGGAGGGTCAAATTTCGCAATCCAGCTGCACCCATGCATTTCAGAGTTTCATCTGCGCTTCGCAAAAGAGCTATGAGTGCACGAACAGTTCCATCTTCTGCCAACGAAGGTTTATTCTCTTTGCAAATAGTCAGGTTCTTTAACGCCCCAGCCGCTTGATGCTGAACATCTAAACCGGGGACAACAAGAAGGGCGTGAAGGGTTTTCACTGATCCACTTGATAGCAATACACGATGCACGTGTGTAGAGCTCGTCAGTTTGTGGAAAGCGAGCGCACAGTTGTATTGGCACTCGTGGTCGTCAACTTTGGCCACGCGCATCAGTGCTGGAAGCCCTGGCTCTAAGTCGTCAGTGACAAGTGTATGAAACTCACTCGTCGAAAGTAAGTTAGCTAGTAGTCGAGAGGCTTCACGATAGACAGGGAGGTGGCGGCTCCGCATAGCACGTAGCGCGACTCGAACTGCGTGAACATCAACCATCTCTTCATGAGTCTCTGGGTCTTCAGCCAGGTTTGCAGCAGCACCGCAAGCATTCCTCGCAACCTCGATGTCGGCAGATGCGCAGCGAGAGAATATCAATGACATGACGTCGCTGCGCTGTGCGATTACAATCTTGCTGGAGTGAGAACGACTGAGGTTGCATAGGCATGTGAGCGCCTCGCGTTGACATTCAAGAGCGACCACTAGCGAGTCAGCACTCTCTTTGGAGTCATTATTTCCATCTCGGCGTCCACATGCAACAAGAGCATCAAGCACAGAATCCGAATGGCGTGATATCATGGCCATACGATTGACGTCAAGACATGAAATGCGTCGTAATACCGAGACAGCATGGCACTGAGCGCTGGCACTTCGATCACCATCACCAATCTTCTGCGTTTGCTCATCTTCATCGTCTTCGTTACCTTCGTTAATGGCAGATGTTTGGCGGTCTATATCAAGAGCAAGCCGAATGAGAGGTTCTCCAAAGTCGCTAAGCTCTCCGATTAATTCGTGGTATGCTTCGTTCATTGCAAGTTTTCCGAGCGCAAACGAAGCATAAAATCGGGTCTCCATGTCATTTGTCGGCAACAAGGCACCAATAAGTGCCGGCAAGACGCCTCCTTCCTCGACAAACGATTTATGGTTTTGGTGGTTTCCAGAGAATATACTTCCAAGTGTGAGTATAGCGAATCGACGAGGGTCTGCATGCTTTGTATCTTTTGCCAGTGAAACAAGGGGTGCCACAACACGCTCTCGCAGGACGCGAGAATGATTCGCGGGGTTAGCAACCAGGTTTCCTAGTCCAATGGCACCAAATAGTCGTGTTGTCACGTCATCGGCACGCTGCGTTGCGTGCACAAGTAGCTCATGGCAACCGTCAGCCAAAAGCATATCGTGCATGGCATAGTTGGTGGACAAATTGGCTACACACTTGACTGTCTCCCGAATCGCATCGATTTTTCCACTGGTGGTGTCAGTTAGGAACTGCAACAGAAAGCGCAGTCCTCGCTCACGAGCAATACTCTGATGGGAGTCTGCGTTTTCAGCGAGATTGGCAACACTAGCGCATGCAAATCCTGCAGTCACTGCATCCTCTGATAGCATCAGCTTGAGCAACTCCCCCAGTAATGGCGATTTGTTGGCAATCACAAGTTTGTTGCGCTCCGTGAGCGCTAAATTATATGATGTGAGTGCAACTTCGCGCTGAAGCGAAGAGCTCATGGAACGTGCCCCAAGTACAAGTGCCTCAAGCGCACCTGCCTCGACTAAGCGTAAACGAGAGTCCGCACCACCGTTAGAAATACCGCGCAGGGCTGCGATTGCAGTTGATTGATCTGCAATGTTCTCAGAACACGCAAGCTGGATAATCGGCATGACACCCCCAAGCTCTTCCACAAGCTGTCGCCGAGAGGGATTAGCCGCCAAGTTGCAAAGAGCGAGTGCGATACACCGATGCGTCTCGAGATCGACGCTGTTTGCCACGTCAACCAATGGCCGAATTGCTCCAGCAGTTACCATCTGCTCTTGGTGTTCTGCGCTCATTGCTACATTGCCCAGCGTTACAGCACCAAAGAGGCGATATGTTGCGTCTGCCGAACACAGAAACGATACCAAAGACTGCATATCGCATGCATCCACAAACACGTCCGGTTGTGCGCCGATACAGCCGCTGAGTGATAGATTACACAGGCACGCGAGCACCTCTTGTTGTACATCCATGTTATCAGATTTTGTAAGAGCAAGCAGGGCGGGTAACGCTCCACGACGAACTAATTCTCGGCGAGCGACATCGTTGACACACAGTCCACGAAGTGCACACACGGCGCGGTATTGGCATTTGGGATCCTGGGACTTTACAAGCGTAAGAAGCGAATCGAGCAATTCGCCGTCGGCTCCAGCACTTAGCAATATCGCATGATTGTCTGCAAAAGCTGCAAAGTTAGCAACGCAAAATGCTGCAGCAGTCCGCATTGTAGCATCGGGATGAAGCAGATTTGAAACCAGCAGCGATAGAATGCCGGACTCGACGAGTTGAGCCTGAGTTGCGCGTACGCTACCTAGGTTAGTAAGTGCAAACACTGCATATCGCTGTGAGTCGAGGTCATTGTCGCCTCCTCCACTGGCACTAATGCCTCCAGCAAGGGCCACGAGCGACGGAATTATACCGTCTTGCGCTATCCTCACAATGTTGTCTGTGTTTGTTGATAGGTTAGCAACACCCATGGCAGCGAATCGCCGGCTTAGTGGGTCTGGGGAGTGTTGCAAAGCTGCAGCGAGAGGAATGAGCGCGCCAGACGCTGCCAGCTCTCCAGTATAGGCGTATTCTGCCGCCATATTCCCAATAGTGCGTAAAGCCTCGCGCTGGACGTCGACGCTTTTCGCTCGAAGCACAAACTTAACGTGTTGTAGCATGCCCTCTTTGACCATACGTCCTTGGTTCTCGACAACTTCAGCTAGGTTAGCCAGGACTCCACAGGCTTGGTGCGCGACTTCAACGTCGCCAGAGTGTACAAGAGTCGTCAGGGATGACAGAGCGCCATGCAGCACCATCGCAACTTTGTTGTCCTCACTCAGAGACAGATTTCGGAGAGCAGCACACACTTCACGCTGCACCTCGACGCTTTCCGACGATGACGCGAGTTTAAACAGCGGTGGGAGGGCTCCAAATGATACGGCCTGTATTCGGTTTCGATCTTCAACAGCCATACGACGAAGAGCGAAACACGCCTGTAAGTGTGTATCAACGTCAGCATCTTGCAGCAAAGCTACCACCGTTTTCAACACGTTCAGTTTACGAATCATGACTGCGTTTGCTTCATTTGCTGCGAGATTGTTCAAGGCAAATGCAAGTGCCCGACGAGTTTCGAGGTCAGTTGATTTTTCAACGGTCATTAGCGCAGTAACTGCGCCTTGGTCAAACAAGTCCTTGTGATGCTTGTGGTCGATAGCGATGTTTCCGATCGCAAGAGTCCCAAACCGCTGGCATACCTTATCGCCATCAGGGTCTTGAGCAAAACCTGATATAAATCTCAGAGCATTGCTGCGCAGCAGTGTTAGCTGGCTCGAGGGTTTCGCTGCAAATAATGCGATGCAACGCGCAACTTGACGTCGGACCTCGACATCTGGGGTAGTTGCGAGCGTATATAAAGGAGCTAGTACTCCTTCCTCAAGCATTTTCTTGTGCGTGTGGCCCTCGATCATTTCGGCCAGGTTCGCCAGTGCACAGACAGCATGGCGCTCACGATAAGCGTCACGACTGCTCGCCAAAGCGATAAGCGGCGGCAAACACCCACCCCTGGCCATTGTGATTTTATTCTCCTCGCTCAATGAAAGGTTGCTTAGTGTCGCCGCTACCTCTCGCTGGACTTCAATGCTATCCGATGACGCTGCAAGAATAAGTGGCTCAAGCGCTCCGAACCGCACAATTTGCTGTCGAACGTCTGCATTCACCGACAGACCACGCAGCCCCGCAATTGCTTGAAACTGCACATTCGGATCGCCTGGAAACGCAAATGAGATAATGGGCTTTAGACAACTTGCGGCCACGATCGCATCAATATTAACAGGGTTGCTGCAAAGATTCCCAATTCCGAAGATCGCAAATTGTCGGCACTTGACGTCACGATGCTTGGCGTAGCCCGCGAGAAGGTGTAAAGTCAGTGGTACTAGCTCAGCGTGGGTTGAGTGTGAAACTGCAAGATTCGCCAGTACGAGTAGACAGTAGCGCACGACATCACCGTCTGCGTCTGATCGAGGGTCGAGGGCGTCTTGAATGCGAGCTACGACAGGAGTGAGCACTCCCTGCGCCACCATTTTGGGCTGGTTGTCAACGTTAGTCCCGAGATTGCACAGCGCCATGGCCGCCATCCGCTGGCAGTCAACTACCTCCGATCCCAACAGTTGAATAAGTGCCGCTACACAACCGCTGCGACGCAGAATTACATCTGCAAAGTCACAGTTTGCAGCTAAATTTCCCAGTGCTCGAGCAGCTTCACGCTGGACAATGACGCTCCCGTGTACAAGTGCTTCTACAATGGGAGGAACAGCACCACTGTTCACAATGTGGCTTTGATTTTCAACATCTTCAGCCAAATTGGCTATCGCGCAAACGGCTTGGCGCTGGATCCCGACGTCAGGGTTTGAGAGAGCTGCGAGTAACGGAGGTAGACCTCCTGCCTTGCAAATATCCGATTTGTTTGCATCAGCAAATGAAAGGGTGCAAATAGCGGGGAGGACGTCGCCGTGTATTTCCGCATTTTGAGTGCGAGCCAAATACAGCACTGGCTCAAGTCCACCTTCCTCGGTGATCCTCTTTCGAAGATCTGCGTTCAGCGCCACCTTCACAAGGGCAAATGCCGCATATTGTCGAACCTCTTCATCTGGGGCGCTTGAGAGAGAGATTAATAACGGAAGCGAACCTTCCTCAACGATGGCCCGATGGTTCTCGACACAAGTGGCTAAATTCGCTATAGCTAAAATGGCAAACCGCTGGATCTCTAACTCAACATCTTCCGATCGAGCAAGTGACATGAGTGGCTCCATAGAACCACTCTCCATGAGCAGCACTCGCATCTCCGGATTAGTGGAGAGATTGCATATACCGAGTGCACCAACACGCTGAGATGCCATGTCTGGTGACAGGAGATACGACACTAGCAATTGGTGACCGCCGTGACGAACAATTTCGTCATGATTCTTTTGAAACGCTGACAAGTTTCCAAGCGCTCGACCAGCTTCTCGCTGCACTTCTACGAACTGTGATCGCATCATCGCGATGAGAGGCTGCACGCCACCGTCCAAACATATTTTCTCCTGGTTCTCTTCGACCTCTGCAAGATTGGCAAGCGTCGCACAGCTTTGACGTGCAACCTCCATATCCTCAGATTGAGCTAAAGCTATAAGCGGTCGTACGGCCCCACTCTTGGCGATCTCGTATTTTGTTTCCTCGCTCACAGATAAGTTGCACAGAGCCGCACAGACCTCCCGCAGAATTTCGATGTCATCAGAGGTTAAAAA
Source organism: Phytopythium helicoides (assembly GCA_024867545.1). Classification (NCBI taxonomy): domain Eukaryota; phylum Oomycota; class Peronosporomycetes; order Pythiales; family Pythiaceae; genus Phytopythium; species Phytopythium helicoides. The sequence goes on along the minus strand of JANFNE010000001.1, from coordinate 1,508,651 downwards.
CAACACGAGTGGTTCGAGACCACCTTCTTGCACAATCTTGATTTTGTTGTTCTCACTCACAGCGAGTCCACGTATCGCTGCGATTGCTTGGTGATGCACATCCGTATCTTCTGATGATGCGAGCGTGATAATCGGCTGTAATCCACCCTCTTCAACCATTCGTGCGTGATTAGATTCGTTGGAGGCAAAGTTCGCGAGCGCGAAGGCGACGTAGTATTGGCTTAAAGCGTCAGCAGTACTTGCAAGTGAAAACAATGACAGCAAGCATCCTGCCTCGAGTAGAGCAGGATGGTTAGCCTTCATTGCTGCCAAGTTTGCGATAGCGAGCACAGCATAACGACGAGCCTCAAGCTCTCGATCGAAGGCTTGCGCAAGTTTGATCAGTGGCGTGATAGTTCCGAGACTCACAATTTGGACTTGATAGCTCGCGGTTACACTCAAGTTGGCTAGCGCTAGCGCTGCATAACGCTGACATACGTGGTGGTCAAGAAGAAGTGCGCTTACAAGCGGCTGCAGCACCCCTTCTTTCATCAATGCTGGCTGCACTTCTTCATTGGCTGTCAAGTTGGCAAGGCATCGACAGGCTTCAGACCGAGTATTGAGGTCTTTAGCCACAGCTAGTGCCATAATTGAAGCTAAGCCGTTTTCGCGAATTAGCTTCTCGTGTAGTTCATGGAGCTCCACAAGATTGGCAAGTGTGCTACAAGCAAACTCTTCAACGGCTGCATCGCCTGAGAGCGACATCGAGATGATTGTTAGCAACGCGCGATCTGATATTTCAACCTTATTCTCGGGTGTAGCAGAGAGCGCACAAAACGCAGAAGCAACCTCGCGCTGAATATCTCGCTCGTCCGACCGAGCCATGAGTACGAGTGGATCTAGCATGCCTTCTTTGACAACCAGTATGCGATTGGCTGGGCTAATACAGATGCCACGCAGACAGGCAAGGGACTGACGCTGAGCGCTCACTTCACTGCAGCATGCGAGAGCAATTAATCGAGGGACGGCACCTTCGTCAACAATCAAATGCCGATATTCGTTGTTTACAGAAAGGTTGGCCAACGCAAAGGCGCAGTAAACGCCAGAGTGTACAATTTCAGGATCAAGCAACTTCACCAGAGGCTCAATCGTTCGTAGCTTGACAATCTCCTCGTGGTTCTCAGGTTCAGCAGCAAGATTACCGATCGTCATGGCAACATATTGCTTAGCGATCGCGTCGTTGTCCGATTCCCTTAAAAAATCAACGAGGGGTGAGAGAGCACCCTCCTCAACAATCTTGGCACGGGTGCCGGCGCACGATGCAACATTAGCGAAGCACAGACACGAAAGACGCAGAGCTTCGAGGTCGCTCGACTTTGTAACAAGCACTAGCAGAGTCTTGACGACACCCTTGGAAACCATCTTTTCGTGCAAATCGGCATTCGTGGAGATCTCGGCCAAGCTGAACGCGACATCACGCTGCTCGGTTGGCTTGCGCTCTCGTCGACCCCTTGCAATCAGCTGCTCCAGCACCTTGGACATGGCGGTGAGCTCTTGACGCCGGTGCCTTCAGATCAAGAGCAAGTGTTGCTGGGGCAGGCTTGTCGTGGACAGTCGCTTTTATCGACGGATACAACGGACAACGACCTGTCAAAGGTCACCCCATTATGGTGTTGACTCTTGCTGTTGAGTTTTTCCAGGCGTTGCACTGCAAGCATTCACAAGCAGCACGACAGACGACAGGGGCCAAAGCTGATGAGTAATTACACTTATTTCCTGTTCGCCGACGAGCTACGCATCGACAGGCGGAAGCCCAGCGGGATTGCCAAATTCCTCTGTCAGGCGCTCAACATGATATTGGCGAGCTAGTGGCGCATTCTTTCCGTAGAAGTCGGAAATGAACGCTTCAATCTGTACTCCACGCACAAAGGTTGAGTTGGTGTACTTGGAAAAACAATGAAATCAGATGTTAGTACCTTTGCCCTGAAGAACGACAGCGAGGAACTGGTGATGTGCACGCGGCAATATTGATGCAACTCCGTCCTTGTTGACAAACAGCTGTCCGTTAGCCCATGACCTTCGTACACAATGAAAATTGCATGCATGCACAAACCAATTCTCGGCCTCGGGTTGATAGACAGAGTAATCTTCGAGTACGCCAAGATTCTGGAAGGATAGGTTCTTCACGTAAACGTAGAATCGCTGCACCAAAACAAAATTACAATTGATAAGTTGTTTATGAAGCTGTGTGGCGGCAAGCCCTCGCACCTGGTTCTTCTCGTCAAAGAGAGTGTCTTCCACATACTCCACAAACTCAGCATTTGCGAAGCGCTTGATCAGATACGGTGTATCATTCCTGAAGCAACAAGCCGTACAACGATGAGCACCACCACTTTAGAAATGTTGATAAAGCTGCTAGCACACCTGAACCGCAGCATTCGGCGCTTGAAAACGGCATTGTACTCCTCGAATTTGTGCTCCTCCATCGGAACAATCGCGACTAGAAGACGGCTGGCTGGGTCGGGCAAAGGCTCCTTGAACTTCCGATAGTAGACATCGGACGTCTGCAGCACGCCTAAATGGGTAAGACACTGGTAATCTCATAACCATGCGGTATCACTCGCCTGTTCAACTGTAAACGGGATAACTGTTGTTGATTCCCCGAAGATTGAGGCGCCGGCATCTTCCGGCAGCGCTAGCTCCAGATAGGGCGTCTCCAGACCCCCACCGGTCTGAGCCGCCTGAGTAACGAGTTTTATACCATACTTCTTGATCGCTTGTTGGGTTGGTGTCTCGGCCTGCTGGCGACGCCGTCGTCTGTGGCCCGTTCTTCGACCAGCTCCAGGTCTTGGAGCGCCTAGAGAGACCCACACGAACTCACCGGAAAGCAAACGCCATGGGAAAACCTATCGTGTCAATTCAATAGGGCGACCAACAGTTAGTTCAAATAGAGGAATATGACGTGGACAATGCTATCCCCGACACTTACACGAGATCGAAGAGCTACAACGACAAGATAGCCGACCGAGAACCAAAGCACAGGCGAAAATGAGCGCATAGTCGAGTCGCAATACTCTTGACCAAAGCGCTCCACAGCGTTCTGGTAGGCGACCGGGTAGACAACAGACATGAGCGTCCAGACCGCGACTCCAGAGCCCAAGCAGATGCCCATAAGCTGCAGCATGATCATGGCGTAAGATAGCGTTTGCGTGGACCGCCTCGCCTACGAAACACCAGCACATGGTAAGCAACGCATCACAATCGCCATAGCCTCAATTGCATCAAACCTGGCGATGCGGACGCTCTACGCGGTCCTCTGTCGCTCGAGCCGTCGTCTCCTGCGTCGGTCTAGCGCCATCCTCTTGGGCTTCAATCGACGGTTTGAAGCTCGGCATGATCTCCGCAACCTTTAGAATATATCGCCGCCTAGCCTCTGCGCTCGGCGTGCCCTGCAGCGCGTTCCAGCTGTTCCTGCATCGCCAAATGCCAGTGTTGTCAGCAACCAGCCACCACTCGAGTCGAGGCTCCACAACCCCACGAACCATTTCGCGCGCTCCTGCGTCGTCGGCAAGCGTCCACATCGCGTCAGAAAGCTGCCACACCCGCGCCGCCTGCCTGCATGCCACCCGCGCGACTCACCACTGGTTGGAAGGCGCCTGCTCGTCATGCAAAGCCCCGTCAGTCGCCACCTCCTTCTGCACGCCGCCAATTCGCCACGCACTCGGCTGCGCCTTGCGGCAGTCGCCGTCCGTCGCCTGCTTGAACAGCCCGTAGAGCTCCAGCTTGCACGCGTCGCTCACTGCCACGCGCCCCGCCAGCCCCGCGGCCTTGAGCTCCTGCGCCGCGCGCCGGAACTCGCCGTCCCCGCCTGTCGCCATGGCGTCGCTTTCCGTTGTGGGGTGGTCAATGCGCTGCTGTTAGGTTCTCTCAGTGCATTGATAGGATACTGAGGAGCCTAACCAGTTGAAGGAACGCGTGAAGGAGAAAGGCATGGCGGCGCGGACGTTCGCGGCGGTGATGGAGGAGGTGAACGACCGCCTCGCGAGCATGGAGGTGTCGTGCCAGGAGGTGCTGAGCGGGGATGGGCCTGTGGGTGGGCCCAGCCAGATGGAGGCGAGCGACGCGCGCATTTTGACGCCCAGACGCGGGCAGATGGAGCTGCTGCAGCTGCAGGTGGAGCACCTCAAGACGCAGCTCGCGCTCGCGGTGGCGCGCAGGGAGGAGGAGGACCACGTGTTCAAGCAGACTGCGACCTTCGTGACGGCCAAGGGCAGCGCCAACGCCGTGCTGCGCGCGCTCTTCGACTTGGTCAAGAACGCCAACCTCTCGGGGATCAACGCCTGGCTAGATACTGGCAACGTCAACTCGCGCGACGGCTTTCTCCACTGGCGACCGGACCTGCGCGAGCTTAGGGACGAAAATGGAGCAACAGCGCTACATGTTGCGGTGGACGTGTCCATGAAGCCCGAGAAGGTCAAGCTCAAGCTAGTCAACCTGCTGCTCGACAGAGTCCAATTCGATCCCAACGTCCGCGACTTGGTAGCCGCTGCCTTCTTGCATCCGTAGACACATGATCTGCTGGTGACGCTAACGCAGACCGTGTTGTGGCATAGTTCGGGCGGACTCCGCTGCACATAGCGGCAATGAGTGGCTTTCCACAGGTATGCGTTGCTGTGCTGTATTGGTGTGTGTGGATATCTGTCATTTGGATCGAGACTGAAACTATAGTGCACAGATCGTCAAGCTATTACTCGATAACGGCTGCGATCCGCTTGCGCAGGATCGATCGGGGCTTACTGCGCTGTCTTTGGTTCGGACCTTGTCTCGACCTCGTGAAGAAGTCGTTCAGGTTTTGACCCAGGCAGAAAACACCGCTAGGAAAAGTGAGTGGTAGCTTGTGATCTTGCTCTGCTTGCTACGTCTAACTCTATAGTGGGTCCGATAGACGCCTCATCCTCTTCAAGCCTCGTATCGCCCAAAGTAAGTAAAACTGTAATTTCGTTTGATGGTGACACGACTCATTCACCAGAGACGGAAACGACAACCTAGAAAGCGATTGCTTCAGCATTGTTCTTGCGAAGTTTGTTGCGGTTCGTACGTCCCAGTCGAACCACCGAGTTTACAAAGCAAACAGCATCACTTTTGAGCGCACTACTTCGTGGTAATGTGACGACACACATGATCGTTCCAGCATTAATTTGATCTCCTAACACGTTGCGCTGTACAGTGAAGAGCGAGCAGGCTGTGTCTCTGGATTCTTATCTGAGGGAACACACTCCAATTCTGTTCGAACCGCTGCCAGCACGACGAGTTGCACGACTTGACCAACTCTTTGTTGAATCTGCCTTTCACGATTCTCAACTCATTGACGAGCTCAGAGTGGAAGCAGATGGATACGGCGTATCCCTGGTGGCACCCGTACCAATCAGTGGCTCGTTGAACGGTGCCACTTGGACAAGTGTGCTTTTGAAGATGGTCCAGCATCTAAAACTGTTGCTGCCAGATGCGTGGGCTGAAGCGCCATTTGAAGTTTTCGGGTCAGGACCGCAATCTGTATCCATTACATCTTCAGCATCGGAAGTCAGCTCCCAACATCATCTAGACTTCTACGTTGATGCTCAGTCTGTTCAAGCTCGTCAAGCGTGGCACTATGCCGTTTTGTTTAAGGCGGCAACAATTGAGTTGCCTGGTACAGTGAGCCTCAAAAAAGAGACCGACGTCGCCATCTCGTCTCAGGATCTATCCAAGTTTTTCCCTTTGAGCTCTCGCCTCATCATTGGTTCGGAAGAATTCTCAGCGATTGGATACTCTCGATCAACTCGGGAGATCAAGCTCGGTGCGTTGCCAAAATACCCCACATCGTTGGTCTTTGAGCTGACTAGCTTGCTGTTTTCCAGATCGCCTCTACAAAGGCAACAATCTAATAAACGTGAAGGCGTATGCCCCGAAAGCTGGTACAGACGTTCTACCGCCGTACATCGTTGTCAAGAAGATTTGGGAGCGAGAACCCGGCAACAAATTCGAAGTTCACATGAGCAGCGAACAGGTATGTATTTGCCTAGCAAATTTGTGCAGCGGATTCTCTCCTAATTACTTTCTGTGTTTGATCCTGGTTAGGAACTTTTTCAAGACTATCAGTTTATTTTACCAGACTCCGACTATGAAGTAGCCGTGAAGCTGGGTCCGCTCCCGACGGCCAAGGATGCTAAGAAAGTTGCGAGCGAGTGGAACCAACGATCGAAGGAATTGTTTGTGATGAAGAAGTAAGTTGGGCTTGGTTTGGTGTTTTTTGCTGGATGGCTTGGCTGAAGTCGATAGCGTGGCAGGTGCACATCGGCGTCACTTTCCTGCAACCATGATTGTCCCCAGCGCCAAGGCCACTGCATGGTACGACATATGCCTTGCAGTTTCGGTATTTGAATGATACTGACGTATCATGCAGTGCTTGGGAACGATGGTGGCTGTTGGACAGGAGCTCGCCAAAAAGTATCTCGGGTCTGCAATGCTGGCTAAGCCACTGAAGCCGCGGGCATCTGTACAAAAACTTGAGAACCGATTCCAGACCATAGAACTGTGGCCATGAGGGGGCTATTGCTAGGACGAAGGCGAGCAATTATCCTGGAGTGATCGGTCAGAACCAGCGAGGTAAACACAATTGAACAAACGCCAACCGCTGGCTAATACCTGCCTTCACCCACGCGCCAACTCGAGTCTAGAACGTTGGCTGTATTGGGCACGCACTGGCAAAAGACGATTACATAGTGGCTACTTACACGCGGGAACCCGTTCAGCCGCGCACGCCACGAAGCAGGCGACGTGGCTCGCAATGAAGATAACAAAACAGCGCGAGTGCGAGATGCAGGGAAAAGAAGGTCTTCTCAAGCCGCGCCCATACCGCGGATCCGTCGAGCAAGCTGCAGGTCTTTCACCATGAGCGTCACGCGCTTGGCGTGGATGGCACACAAGTTCCTGTTGACACACAGGCAAAAAAAAAAAAAGCAAGCTGTCAGTCGGCTGTCAGAGCTCAAGCACGCCGCAATCAACATGTCGTACGCGTCCTCGAAGGTCTGCACAAGGTAAGCCTCGACCGACTCCTGCAGCGCCAGCAGAGCCTCCGCCTGCCAGCGGAACTGCTTGCCCGTGAACTCGACCTGGATCTCGCGCACGAGCCGCGCGAACGGTAGCTTGCGCAGCAGCAGCTTGGTCGAGTTCTGCAGCAGCCGGATCTCCCGCAGCGCGCGCGAGCCCGGCCGGAAGCGCTTCTTGGGCGTGGCCGCGGCCGGCGCGGAGGGCGCGCGCGTGCCTGGCGCCAGCCCCACGGGTCTCCGCTGCGGCGTCGCCTGCTTGCGCGACGGGGGCGTGTTGCGGATGGCGGCCTGGCGACCGACGGGCGTCGGCGCCGGTCGCGCGGGGGCCGTCGGCCGCGACTTGCGCGCCGTCGCAGGCGGCGACTGTGACGGCGACGAGCCCGGCGACGACGACGCGTCGCTACTGCTGGCGTCGCTGTCGCTCGACGCGCCAGGCGAGAGCCGCGAGCGCTTGGCCGGCGGCGAGCTCATGGTGGTCGGCGGTGCTTTGCGGAATGACCGGAGTCGAGCAGGACAGTGAGCCTTCAGTACTCTATACGAGATCATTTGTTGGAGGTATATATATTGGTAGGAGTCGATGTGTAGAGAGATAGCGTGGGGATTCGAAATTTTGAACGCAGGTATTGAATGGAAGAGGTTTGGGATTGGCGACTTGACCTGGTTGCAGTTAGCCATTGCTAGCACTCGCCTTCGGCTCGCGGGTATGGCCGTGGTAAACCCGGCGTCCTACGATAAAAGACGATGACTGGGAAGAACCCAGCGAAAATGCAACAATGCCTTAGTATACAGTGCTATCTGCGGGCAACGCTTAGCGCACCTGATGTGTTAAGTTGGCGCTCGGCAAAAAGCGCCAGGTCTTGGTTGACCACGGAGCATGTAGAAGAGAAGCATCAGCATGCTCTTCGAGGCGTTGACGTCGCGGTTCACAGTAGTACCAAAACAGCCATTGGATCGACAATGGAGCACACTATAAACCTTGCACGTCCGCCATTCCTTGTCCGTGCTGTTCTTGACCTTGCAGAGGCGGAGACTGTACTGGTATTCTAGCTGCCGGTGGCAACGTGAGTGAAGCTTGCTGGTGCGAAACTCATCAATTGGCTGTACACGACAGTAGTTCTCAATGTGTGCTCGAGTCTCTTGACCGGCCCCGCGGGGCACTTCTTGATGAGTACAGAGTAATCGGTATTGCTCCAATCTCCAAATCCAACCACCGTTCGCCTGCCTGCTTGCTGGGTCATTCTCCGGCATAGTTCATGAAGCTTCTTCTGCGCAAAGATGTACCGTCCAAAACGCAGGTTGCGGAATCCCTTCATCCGTGAAAATCCTAGCAGGTTTTCCATTGGTGGAATAACGTTTGGTGTGTGCGTTCCAGCAACTCGAGCGACGCGGTCTTCTTCGACGGCATCTGACGCTCGGCCGCCAAAATGTCGGGCCGCCGCTCCTTCCAGCAAGCTATCTTCTGGTTGCTCTTGTGGTAGCGAGCATCCTCGTAGAACTCACGAGTAGAGCAGTGGATAGTCTCACCGTCCTGGTTGGTTGCTACAAACAGATCTCATCTGCCAGGATCTAGGCCCCACATGACATCATAATCCTTTTCCTTGAGTGGGCGGTCTGTCGCCGGATGAGTTTTCCGCATGACGATGCTGACAGCCTTTCCGTCCGTCACGATCTCTCCTACGAACTTCTTGTTGGATGTTTCAAACTTCTCGATATTGAAAAGACTGTGCCACTATTCGTCTGCGACAGCATTCCAATCGTCACCTAAAGGAGGCACACAAACACCAGCACGTAGAAGTAGGCTGCGGAGCGCCGTCTTGCACATCTTGAAGTGCGAGCACTTGAACCCATTTTTTGTCGGCAGGAGACTGAACGTGCGGACCTCTGGGATGTCCTGTCGATGCTGAAACCGGCGATTCCTCTCCTCAATGTCGGTCAGAATCATGTAGGTGAGAGGAAGCAATCTGTTAGCCTCGTCGGACAAGTAGCCGCTCTCGTTGCGCGGGATCTGCTCTCGCCAAGCCTGCACCTCGGTATCGTTGCCGTTGTAGACAGGGTCCAGGATGCTCTTGATCATGACGTAGGCCTCAGCACCATTCAAGTCATAGACCCGCTTGATGTGACGGTGAAAGCGTCGGTAGAAGTTGCGTACGATCGCGTTCTTGGTGTTAGTAGCCATCATTTGGGCTGCGTTCTGCTGCCACCCAGCGGTAATCTGCCGGTTGCTTGCACGTCGAGCGTCCTCACCTCGCCAAGTGTTGTACAGCGTGACTGATTGCTGGAATGCAGGAGACCCGAGTGTCGAGTTGGCGTTGCAAACACACGATAGGCATCTGTAGAAGAAGACCTGGTTGAGTGGCTCCACTGCATCGCCCAGCTGACACATCCGCACGGCGTGGATGTTGGCGAGGACGTAAGCCTCCAGCACGGCCTGGTCCATATCCGCCAGCACGGACTCCCACGGCAAAGTCATGGTCTCATCGCTCTTGCAAAACGCCTTGAGCGACGTCTTGACGCACACAAGCGAGGATTTGGCGTTAGCTGCGTCACGAGCTTCGACTTCGGCTCGTCGCCTCTTTGACTGACTCTTGCGTGGTTCTGCACTGCGCTTCTTCCTTTTAAACCTAGCATCGCCTGACGTCGGACCAGCTGCACGTGTTGTCTTGGACCGACCTCGACGAGTTGCGGAAGCAGTTCTTCTCATTGTGGATCTGCGTAGCCCTGCGGCAGCTTGCCTGGTCTTGGACCTGCCTCGCCGGGGACCTGGATCGCCCTCCGTGCCCGATCGAGCACGCTTGTTTGCCATGGTGGCAAATTACACTGTGAGTATGGAGATCAGGGTCGGCAGCCGCTTTCGTTCGTTGCCGTTCGAGTGACAATTCAAAACATGCAAAGGCCGCTTTACTAGCTTGCCGTGACTCATGATGGAGCTCTGGAGATCCTTCCTATGGCATCTCCAACAAGCAATACGAAGTGTCAATGCAGTGCTGTTGTCATCGCTGGGGGAGGGCATCGCGCAACCCGCTTGAAGCTGATGAACTGCGCTGCCAGCTTGTCAATTGGGCAGTACCGTAAGATACGCTCTTGAAGACAACCCCTGTGTCTTCAAGAGTCCGATTCACGGTACTTGCGTAACTTTCTTGCCGTAACCGGAGGTTTATTTAGTTTCACATCTCCTTTTCTACCTTCCGGTTCAGTGAGTGAATGCGTCGATCGTTGTGCTGAGAAGGGTGAGTGTAGATATGGAGGTTTTTGTGGTAGCGCCAATGCCGGGTACCCCGAGCCATTCATGGCTTGGACGGTCAGCCCCACTTCTTCCACTCCATGCCGTCGGGCGCGACACGCTCCTGCTCGTAGTCCTTCTCGGCCACCTCCTTCCAGTTAGTTGACAGCACCGTGCCACCCGAGGTTTGCTGCACGTTCACATGCCATAGGTTAGAACTTTGACAACCATCCATCCGAGAGAATCCACGTACGAATGACTTGTTCATGGCGCGGCGCGTGCTCTCGTCCGCCTTGGAGTAGATATCACGGAAGAGCTTCTGTAGCGCCTCCTCGCCCTCGGGCTTCTCGGCCTCAAGCTCCTCGCCCACCACCTTCTCGATCTGGTTCCAGTCGCGGCTGCTCGCGTACGGGCGTGCAGGTTGCTGCTTCGCTTCGAACACTGCTGCGGGACCCGTGATAATTTGCGCTCCTGTCTTGTAAACGGCCTCATCAAGCTTGTCCCAGTGACCACCAGCTTTCTTCTTGAGCTTGACCTCGACCTTGGCGCCAGACACCTTCCATGTCGACTCGCTCGGCTCGATCTCGTCGAATAGGCGCTTGTTGAACGCCTCGATCCACTCGCCACCCACACGCACGCGAACATGCAGCAGCGAGGGCTCCATCTTCACCTCAACTTCATCCTGCGCGAGCTTCTTCTGCAGGATCGAGACGGTGACGTGCGTCGCTGACTGGTACCACTCGTGGCTGCCCATTCACGCGGCATGCAGTGAGCATCAAGCAGGAGGACATAGTTTGAAAGCGCTCAGCTTTCACCCACCGAATAGCTGGAGCTTGCGGCTTGGGCGGTGAGGCGAGCTGGTTGCTCTGCGGGGTGGCCGTTGCCGCCTTGATCGGTGCAGGCTCGTCTGGGATCACCACCTCCGCCTCGTCGTCGCCTGTCAAGCGCAGAACACCTCTCCTCAGCAAACGACGCCCCAACGCACTCTTGACAGCAGCATCAACCCACTGTCGAGCTCTGCGTCGCACTTGCGGATCCACGTCTGGAAACGCTTGAGCAGCGATTCGTTTGCGGTCGCGTCGACCGTCGCCTTGCCGGCTACGAACGCCGCCTTGGCCTCCTGGAACCGCTCCAGCTCAAACAGCGCCACGCTGCGACCTCACCCACGTCAGTGCCTCGCCACAGACCACCGCGCATACCCGTGAGCCGCACCCCTTGCGCAGATAGGCCGTCGAGAGCCCCGCGTCCAGCTGCACGGCGCGGTCGGCGTCGGCCGCCGCCTCCTCCAGCCGGTTGAGCTTGAGCAGCGCCGCCGCGCGCTTGGACAGCGCGTCTGCGTCACTCGGCTGCGCCTCAAGCGCACGCGCGTAGGCGGCAGCCGCCTCGGCGTAGGCTTCGTCCACGAACAGCGCGTTGCCCTCGTGCTTGAACTCCATGGCGACGGATCGGAAATGGCTTCGCGAGGCGCTTCCAGAAAATTTATGGTGAACGGAGATGGTGTGGTACACAGCGAGCGAGCGACCGCGAGATCATGTTGAAGTGGTCATTGATGGGATTCTACGGAGGCTCCTCCTACGACCGCACGCGGACATTCAGGTAGAGGTGCACGGGGCGCTTGAGTAGCTCCTCGATCTCCTCGCGAGCCGAGATGCCGACCGAGCGGATTGTGTCGCCGTTGTGCCCGACGACCATCTTGCGGACTCGTGCTGCTGGAACCTGTGGGCGTGAAACTGATTAGCCTCGTAGGAATGGGGTGGATGCTGCACAACATGCACGTACAAAGATGTCCTGGTCGATTCGGATGCTCTTGTCCTTGAACTTTGTCCAGCCACTGCATACAAATGCGAAGCGTCAGGAACCGCCTCGTGTAGAACAGCACAACAAGGCACCGCGTACACATTTTCTTGTTCAAAGCTATACGGCAGCTCCTTGTTGAAGCGGCGGAAGAGCTTTTCGCGGATGATCTCGGTCACCATGTCCAGATCAGATTGATCCGACTTCATGGAGGAGTGGTAGTTCCTGCACCAAACAAAGCCACAAACACGTTTGAGTTGGGTACTAGAAATATCAAAACAGCAATTGTACGCACCATGGGCGATCGACAGCGAGAGACACCAACGTCTTCTTCAGACGCTTCATGCCGTAGCCCTTCAGTGCCGACACCTTCAGTGCGTTGTCACCAATGTATGCTAGCGGATCGAGCTCCAGCGACGCCTCGTCGGCATCGTAGTGGCGAGCATAGATCTCTTCAATCATCTGGGAAATGTCCTTGATTTTCAGGTTCATGTTGATCTCCTCGCGTTCACCCACGAGGTCGAACTTGTTCATGACAAGCATGATAGGCGACGACACTTGCGCTGACGTTGTGATGACCTTCTCCATGGCTTCAAACGCGTCGTCGTCGAGGCGTTTGACTGCATCGACAACCAGCATGGACATGTCCACACTTTCAACAGTCTCCGCAGCGGTGGTAACCAGCGATCGGACGTACTCGTGACTCTCCCTGTATCACCCAGCGATGAAAGTGTTAGCGCACTGCCCTATACAACGGTTAACATGGCTTTGAACGCACTTTGGCTTGATCAGACCCGGTGTATCGTAGAATGTGATCTGCGTGTCCTTCTTCGTGTAGATGCCCAACACACGATCCCGCGTGGTGTTGTACTTGGCCGACACTGCCGAGACCTGGGCACCAGCGTTAGATCAAGCCATGATGCTAACATCTGACAGTCCATGGTACTCACCGTCACATCGAGGACCCCGTTCATGATGGATGACTTGCCAGCGTTCGGACGTCCAATCACGGCGATATCCAGCGCCTTTGGATTCTCTGGCTCATCGGGCATGAGGTACTCGCGCTCGACCACTTCTTCGGGCGCTGACTGCATGTTGGTGAACTGCTTGTCCTTCTCGGCCACGGGGCGGCGCGTCGGGAACCGTCCATTCGACGATTTCTCGCTCTGGAAGTTCAGCGGATGCTGCTGCTGCTTGCTTCGCTGTTGCCTGTGCAGCTCGGGTCTATCCTTGGTCTCGGCGTAGCCCTCCCACTCGCCGTCGGCGTCCTCGGGGAGCAGTCCCAGGCGGCGCATGCGCTTGGTGTTCTCGATCTCTTTGCGCGTGCGCAGCGGCAGCACGGGCGGAGGGACGATGGTCGTGCGCGCGCGCATGGCGCTCCACTCCTCCTCGATCTCCTGCAGGCTCGGGCGGTGCTCGGCTGGCTCTGGCGCCGCGCGCTTGACGTCGCGCTGGCCCTTGGCCTTCTTCGCGGGCGCTTTGCCCTTGGGCTTCCTGTCCTCCTGCGGCGGCGGCAGCCCCATCGCGGCCGCGCGCTTCGCCTGGTTGCGCTTGGTACGGTACGAGGCCGCCAGCAGCAGTCGCGCGCGCCCCGGAGCGCCGTGGAGCGCGGCGCCACCGACCGCGCGGCGCAGCAGCAGCTCCATGATGGCTGTTGCTGTTGTTGATTGGCAGCTGAAGACTGGGCACAAAATTGTGTCATAAATGCACAAAAATGTGTTGAGATGCATCAAAAATGTGTCGAAAAGAAACACAAACACAAAAAAATGTGCGCCAACGAGATGCTATTGTATAGGCTTACGGCGTTTTTACCGACAACACATTGAACAGCTGGAAGATGATCGACATGAACCGCTCAGCTCGAGAGGCTGACGCCCGACATCTTGCCCGTGAAGCGTCGCTGGAGCGCCGCGTGGCTGATACCTCCGCGCGTACGGCGGCCGCCGTGCGTATTGAGCGGGTCGTTCTCCATGACGCCGTTGTCCTTGGCGGCGATCATCTCCATGATCTCGCGGCACGAGTGCGACAACTCGTCCTTGTTCTTGAGCGCGCGGAACAGCTCCAGGCACTCAGCCTTGCTTGGGTGCGAGAACGCGTCTGCTTGTCAAACAACACCGTGAGCCAACGAATTCCGCTCGAAACACGTCGCCACGAGATCTCACTCACCGTTGCTGTCGACCGAGCTGTACTTGGACATGGGCGCTGGATTTGAGAGCTGGGCTTGAGAGCTGGGCTTGGGTTGGCTTGTGTTCGCGCTGGAAAATCGCGAAGTGATCTCCAAATGTTTCGCCGCCGCGGGGAGCCTGATGGACCACCCCGTATCAAAACAAAAACCTTCTTTCTTCAACTTCAACACCGACGACCGTGATCAGGTGCGCGTGATTGGCTGGATTTTAATGCGCCAGCCAATCACCACCGACTGTTGACAATCTCCCACGCAAACGTTCTGGTGGTTTCGCGATGAACTCCATCATCACCATGGTAAGCGCCGACAGACTCGCGTCGCTTTTGCATGGAGCTGTAAAGGCGACGACCGCGTCGATGATGGAGGCGAGACGAGAATCGGCCGTGGCTCTGCTTGGAGGCTCTCTGTCGTGCCTGCTTGTGGCTCGTTTGGTGATGATGCATCGATTGCTGTAGCACGGAGGAGGAGCTTCCTGTGCAGCTGGCGTGCGTCAGATGAAACCTACGGTAGCTCCGAGGCGTGAAAGCGTCGTGGTGAGGGATGGAGATCCGAGTTCCGGACCATGACGGTCCGTTGATCTCCGCTCGACGCGGGAGCACACGAATTCGAACAGCTTCGACCCGATCTTGAAAAGTCGCTTTGCGGTTGGAGTGCCAGTAATAGCGCCGAAGGCTTGGGATGGAGTCTCGATGCACCTGCGGCTTGCTTTGTCGCGGGACAAGCTTCAATGATCCTCCTCCAGGGTAAGCGTCTATCGAGGATAGCGTCTGGAGGCTGGCTGCTGCCTACAAAGAGCGCACGTTACGTGCTTCTGGGTGAACTCCCTCGCACGAAGCTGGAGATCATTGACGGCACAAGGTTCAGATGCACAAGGAGACATCTTGAGAAATCAGCTCCAATCTAGCACCCGCATCGAAACGCGGGATGCGAATGCCACAGCTAAAATATGTGGCTAGGCTGTGTCGACCAGGCGCAGGTGCTCTTGATCCTGCGCAATGCGGTCCGTGATATCCTGGCCGATACCCACCATGCCAATCACCTTGCCGTGCTAGTTGTACCGAGGCGTCGCATTCAACAGAATTTCCACGCGACGGCCAGCCTTCGTGATCAATGGGAACTCAAAGTTCGCCGTCTCAACACTGCGCAGCGCCTTGTTCAGCACAAACCCCACAGCTTCTCGGTAGTCCTCCGTGATGAGCTCCTCCACCAGATCCTTACTGAGCACCTCGTCGTTGCTGTACTGCATGATATCGGCGGCCTTCCGGTTCCAAATGTTCACGCGGCCATCAGAGTCGACACCAAAGATCGGCGCGTTCGCCGTGTCAATCAAACGCGTGTACTCCTGCTCTTGCGCAATGCGCTCCGTGATATCTTGGCCGATACCCACCATGCCTTTCACCTCGCCATGCTCGTTGTAGCGAGATACTACGTTCAGCAGGATCTTGAGCTCCAAGAGGCGGAGATTAGTCTGCACCTGGGTGGGAGGTACCACACCTTCGATGTCTGATGGATTCACTTCTCGACTCACTCACCCGCCCGCCCCGCACAGCTAGATCAGCCGCGCTACAACCAGATCACGTCGGCGCTGCTCGAGTTCGGCGAGATATGGAGCGAAACCTGCTCAGCGTCAGCGCGGTTGCTCTGGCGAGCGTCCTCCTGGTCAGCTACGCCATCTCCGCGGTCGCGAACCGGCCCAAGAAGGAGTATGTAGACAGCGACGGCACCGTCAAGCCGTACCGCAAAATCCATCAGCTCCCGAACACGCTGCCGATTCTCGGCAACACGTTAGCTCTAAAGAGGAACCTCCCCCGCTTCCGCGAATGGATCACCGAGCTCTGCGAGAAATACAACGGCGACCCGTTCGCCTTGCACCTGCTCGGACAACCTGGAATGATCTTCGTGACAACACCGCAAGCGATCGAGGACGTGTTCAAGAACCAATTCGACGCGTTCCCCAAGGGAACGAACTTTAATGGCAACGTCCGAGACGTGCTTGGCTACGGCATCTTCGCTGTCGATCATGACAAGTGGGTGCACCAGCGCAAGACTGCGAGTCGACTGTTCACGCTGCGTGCGTTGCGCGAAAGCATGAGCGAGTGCATCCAGAAACACACGACGACGCTGCTCCGAATCATGGAGAGGCAGCCAGAGGGAGTGCCGCTGGATCTATTCAAGTTGCTCAACCGATTTACCTTGGAGGCGTTTGCCGAGATCGGGTTCGGCACCGAGATGAATTGCCTCGACACCGAGGAAGAACACCCTTTCCAGGCGGCGTTTGATGGAGCGCAGCGAGTCCTGTTTTTTCGCTTCAGGCGCCCTCGCTTCTTGTGGAAGCTCGAGAGGTGGCTCGATATCGGTATTGAGAGCGAGTTAAGGCGCCACATTGAAGTCATCGACTCGACGGTGCTCAGCATCGTCAAGGACTCGCTCCAGCGTCGTCATAGCGGTATCCAGGCAGCAAACCAGGGCAAAGACATCGTCTCGCTGTTTCTGGACACAATCGGCACGGACCCCACGGGGGAGAACTCGGCTGCCGTCCCGTCGGAGTTCGACCCTGTCTACCGTCGAGACATTGTCGTGAACTTCATCATTGCCGGACGTGACACCACTGCGCAAGCGCTGTCGTGGTTCTTCTTCTTGGTGTCCCAACGCCCCGAAATCGAGCGAAAAATCCTCGAGGAAATCCGTCAGAAGCTTCCACAGCTGATGCAAGATCACAAGCCTCCTTCAATGGAAGATGTCGCGGAGCTCGTCTACCTCAATGCCGTGCTCCACGAAACGCTGCGTCTGTATCCGTCAGTGCCAATGGCGAACAAAAAGACCGCCAAGGACACGGTACTGTCGGATGGCACGTTCATCCGCGAGGGTGAAATCGTGGGCATTTCGTTCTACTCGATCGGCCGCTTGAAGTACGTTTGGGGTGAGGATGCCGCCGAGTTCAAGCCCGAGCGCTGGATCGACGCAAAGACCGGCCACTTCAAGGCTGAGCCCGCCAGCAAGTTCGTGGCCTTCAACGCCGGTCCGCGCACGTGCTTGGGCAAGAACCTGGCACTGATGGAGATGAAGGTCGTGGCCGCGAGCGTTCTGAGCAAGTTCCACCTGACCGTGGTGAATCCCGAGCAGGTGACGTACGCGCTGTCGCTGACGATGCCTATGAAGAACGGGCTGTACGCCGTGCTCGCGCCGAGACACGTCTAGGAGGACCATGAGATCTCTTCGACTTGTTCGCGTTGTTTGCTCGCAGATCTTTCTTGGTCATCGTTGCTTGGCGATGTTTCAGATTGTAGCGGACATCGACGGTTTTGAAAAATGTCATTTCACTTGTCATGGACAAGTTGCTTTTCTTTCTTCACCCTCATGTCGATGTGGAGGCGTGTGAGCGCGAGCTTTTCCCAGCCATTTCCACTTGAACATTGCCATAAACTGTGCAGCCAACATGATCTTGAAAAGTTTGTTTGCTGCAGCCTTGACAACCAATATCGCCTATACGATGTGGCCCACATCATCTCGATTGGTGCCTTGAAAAAAATGGCAGCCAGGAAACCTTGACCACCATGGCTGACGAAGCGACCGCTGAGCTGCGCACCAGGAACGCACAAGAGGTGAGCGGTCCGTGGATCTAGTAGCAACGTACTAAGAGGCAGCGGAGGAAGACGCGCGAGGGTTCGCCTGGGCGTCAGCGGGCTGACGAACGCGTTAACTGCAGGTCATCAACGGCGTGCCGACGGACATCGCCGTGTCGATCTTTGTGGACCGCGTGTTTATTGTTGTGACGCAGCTCGGAACCTTTGGCACCGTCGTACGCTTTCGTGTGGCTTTGCAGTTGTTGATGTCGGTGCTGACGGAGGGTCTGAGCCAGCTGGAGGCGTTCCACAAGGACTCGATCAGCGGCAAGCTGCAGCCTGACATCCACGTGCGGCTCGGGAGGCGGGACGACCCGCTGCTGCTCGTGTACGCGCGGCAGCTCCTCGAGCACTTTGGGTGGGTTCTATGCTTGAGTTATTGTTGATGAGGCTTGTGATTGTTGTTGAAGCGATATCGAGTGAGACTCACTGGGATTGCTGCGGCAGCGCCCCGCTCGGACTGCCCGTGCTGGCGGCTATCGGACTGAAGGACCGTTCGTCCGAGACCTATGATCTCATCATGAAGAAGGTCGCGGAGCTCTTCCGCCTCGCGCAGCAGCCCAAGCAGCAGTAGTCTTAATTTGAAGTGGTGCCATGAACACAGCGACCTCCTCGTTCTCCATGCGTGACGTATCAGAGCCACTTGTTGGGGGGTCTCGCCAGCCTTTCCTATCTGTCTATAACTAATCCCAAACACGTCGCCTCGACCCTCATGCAGCAGCAGCAGCAGCACCACCACCACCACCGACGCTCGCCTCCACATCTACCAACCCACCCACGCAGCCCTCCGTACGCTGTATCCTCCCGCGTACCAGTCCGAATAAAAAAACCTCGCGAGGTGCTTTCGTCGGCCACGGCTGCCCCGTCAACAACACACACGGCGAGCGGGTCCGAGAGAAAAGCGGCCGAGAAGGCGACGGCGACGGCGCGAACGCGCGCTCTCCCTGCTCCGCTCGGCGCCTCCGACTGGCGCGTCGCGCTCCCCTCGCTCCCCCCGCGCGCGTCTCCGCGGGCTCCAGAGGTGAAGAACCGGGTGCGTTTCGCGCGCTGGCGGCGTCGACGGGTCGCAGCAGGTTTTCTGACGCTTGGGGCGATGCAGCAGCGCCATGGACGGATACGATCACCTGTTCAAGCTGCTGCTGATTGGCGACGCTGGCGTCGGCAAGAGCAGGTTGGTGCTGGCGATTTGGCGCGTGTGGGCGGCGCGAGGGCGAGGCTGACGAGGCGGTGGGTGCGGCGGCGCAGCATGCTGCTGCGCTTCACGGACGATACCTTTGACGACAATCTGCAGAGCACGATCGGTACGGGGGAGAGGCTCGGAGATGGCGCATCGCCCTGGACTCTTCTGCTCACGACGCACGGTCTCCAGGTGTGGATTTCAAGGTCAAGATGATGCAGGTCGACGGCAAGAAGATCAAGATGACGATTTGGGACACGGCTGGCCAGGAGCGCTTCCGGACGCTCACGAGCTCGTACTACAGAGGCGCGCAGGGCATCGTGCTGGGTGCGTGCCGGCGTTCCTGGCGGCTTCCCCGCCGACGGCAGGATGCAGTTGCTGACACAGAGTTGTTGTTGACGCCTTTAGTGTATGATGTCGCTCGCCGGGACACGTTCGAGAACCTCGACCTCTGGCTCCAGGAGGTCGAGGTATACAGCCCCGCCGGCGGTCGCGATGTCGTCAAGCTGCTGGTCGGCAACAAGATCGACAAGGTTCGTTTGCGTCGAGTTGCGTGTGTTTCCGGTGACTGCTCTCGCTGAACTGCAACGCTGAAAACAGGAGCGTGTGGTGAGCCGCCGCGAAGCCGAAGACTGGGCTCGGTCGAAGGGCATGCTGTTCGTCGAGAGCAGCGCCAAGACCAAGATCGGCATCCAGCAAGTTTTCAACGAAGTAGTGCAAAAGGTGGGTGGAACTTGGTCGCAGGTCTGGATCGAGCCGCCGGAAATTAAACCTGCGCGTGCGAATGTGTGCAGATCCTCGAGAACCCGGCCCTGCTGTCGAACACGGCGCCTCGCACTCGTGGCCGGAAATTGGATGCCAAGGCCGAGAAGACTGGCAGCGGCGGGTGCTGTTAGTCAGTGCTCGCGGTCTTGCCTTGCCGCCGCGGACCTCGGTCGTGTTTGTCGTTAGAGGCTGGTGCAGGATGCCGTCGACTCCTTTTTTTTTGCCGCTGGCCAGCATCGATCGCGGCTCGTGCTGCACCGGACGCTCGGCCGCTCCAGCGGGTCAACCGGAAGTTGCAGCCGCAGCCTGCCAAGCTTGCTTGGTCCATTTATTGAAAGAAAACGCGAACGTTATGGCTATGACCTGAAAAAAGGGATTTGGTGGGTACCGTAGCCAGATGACTTGGGTCGAGTATGGCAATGGGTCCGACAGACGATCACTACGTTTTGTATCGGAGTGATCAAGTTTGTACCGTACCTTCTGATGGATCCTTCTTTTCAGCCAATCACGCGCGCGTACACCTTGATTTCCGCGCGGGGCGAGAGGGTGCAGCCGGCGCCCGTCTCCCTTGTCGGCGCTCAATTGACCTCGTCCGATTGGCGGAAACCGGTCGTTTCCTCTGGTTTCCGTCCTCCGATTGGCCAAAACCCCGCCGCGGAGCTCCTCGAGACGTGGCCGCCAGTCCTCGCCGCCGTCTGATCGTGACTCCACGTGGGATGTCCCTGGTGATGCCCGAGTTGCCGGGGAAGACAGGCTGCCTGCCATTCCGTTCCGCTGCGGCTCACGCTCGCGCCTACTTCGGCTTCTGCCCCCGCGGCTCTCGCTGCTGCTGCGCTCGCCCCGCGTGGCTCTGCGTGCGCGCGGCCCCCGTCCAGGCGTCGAGCGCGTCGAGCGGCTCGAGCGGCTCCTGCGCGGCGCGCGGCCGGAGGATCCGCCCAGCCCGCCCTTCTCTCCGTCGGGCAGCGCTCCAGTATACAGTACTACGCTCCGCGCTTCGCCGCGTCTGCCGCGCTCTCCACCCACCGGCGGACGCCACGCGGACGGAAGATCCGCGCGGAGACTGCTTGTTCTTCTTCGGCTATCGAAGGAACGCGCGGCGAGAAGCTCGCCGAGCCACAAAGGCGCGGCGTCCCACGGCACAGCCGCCGCCAGGAGGCGCGTAGACGCCCATGCCCTCGAGACGACACAAGGACGCCAAGTGCGCGGCCACGCAGCTAGAGTGCGTCGAGGACGACTTGGACGCGCACCTCTCCAAGCGAGGAGGAGGAGAGCGCATCGCGCGCCTGCTGCAGCACGCGGCCGCACCAGTGCTAGGCGTGTCGGTCGACGGCAACGTGACCTTCTGGAACAAAAAGCTCGCGTCCATTACCAACCTCGCGCTTGAAGATGTGGAGGGAAAGCCGCTCGCCAAGTTTATCGTCGACGGATGCGTCGACTTTGTCGAGCAGTGTGTGGACGATGCACTGCACAATGACAGCGATGGGGAGCTGCCAGAAGTGACGATCCCGCTCAAGACGGCGTCCAGGGGCCGCACGGTCAAGCTGCTCGTCAACTTCACGCCCGACATCGATGACGCGACGGGCAAGGTCGTTGGCGTCTTCGGCATCGGCCAGGACGTCACTATGTGGCGCCTTCGTGGAACGCAGTACGCGCGAGTCATCACGCAGGCGAACGCCCCGATAATTGAGCTCGATACCTCGGGCAAGGTGACGATTTGGAACCCAAAGGCTGAGACGCTCACGGGTTACAGCGTCGATCGTGTGGTCGGACGATCTGTCCTGGACATCGTCGACGAAACCTTCCGTGTTGTGGTCGAAGAAGCCATTAGCAACACCATCAAGACCAACACTGCGCTCAGCGACTTTGAGCTGCCACTGACCACGAGCACCGGGTCGCGAGTCGAGATTGTTCTCTCATTGACTCCGCAAGTTGATGATGACGGTGAGGTGATTGGTATTGTGGCCATCGGGCAGGACGTGACGGAGCGAAACGCAAACGACATGGAGTATAGCAAGCTCATCGACTCGGCGAACGCACCGATCTTCGGAGTCGACACGGATCTACACATCGTTATTTTCAACAAGAAAGCCGCCGAGATCAGCGAGTATTGGCCCGGCGAAGTGATGGGATCTGACCTCGTGTCATTCTTGATCTCCGAAGACTACCAAGCTGAAGTCGCTGCAGTGTTCGAGAAGGCACTTCAGGGCATCGAGACAGCCAACTTTGAATTCCCCATGATCACCAAGAACGGACGCAAGGTCGAGATCCTTTTGAATGCGACTCCTAGGTTTGATCACCTGGGTCAGATTGTCGGTGTCGTCGGTATTGGCCAAGACATCACGGAGCGTATCGTGCAGGAGCAAGAGTACAGCCGGTTGATTGACACGGCTAACGCCCCGATCTTTGGAGTCGACGAGAACAACCGTGTCACGATTTGGAACAAGAAGGCTGCTACGACGACCGAATACACGCATCGTGAAGCTATGGGGCAGGATCTGGTGAGCTTTATCGCGGAAGAGAGCCAAGCAGAGGTTGCCGACGTGTTGTCCAAGGCGCTCGAAGGCATTGAAACGGCGAACTTTGAGTTCCCGCTTGTGACGAAGAGCGGTCGCAAGCTGGATATCCTTCTCAACGCCACGCCTCGCTACGACCACGGTGGAAATATTACCGGCGTTGTTGGCATCGGACAGGACTTCACAGACAAGCGCGCGCAGGAAGAAGAGTACACGCGGTTAATCGACACAGCAAACGCCCCGATCTTTGGTATTGATATGAATGGCCTTGTCAACATCTGGAACCGCAAGGCGGCACAGATTACAGAGTACAAGGTGTATGAGGCACGCGGTACAAACCTGATCGATGGATTCATACCGCATGACTTCAAAGCTGGCGTGCGTGATGTCATGGCGAAGGCCATGGCTGGCCTTGCCACTGAGAGTTTTGAGTTTCCACTTATTACCAAGACGGGCCGCCGTGTAGAGATCTTGCTGAATGCAACCCCACGATACAACCAGAAGGGTGATATCATCGGTGTTGTCGGAATTGGTCAGGATATTACTGTTCGCATCGCGCAAGACCAAGAGTACAGCCGCCTGATCAACACCGCGAATGCACCGATCTTTGGTGTGGACCGGTCTGGTCTCGTGAATATTTGGAACAACAAAGTGGCCGAGATCTCTCAATACTCGACTGATGAAGTTATGGGTAAAGACCTCGTGCAGGAGTTCATCTCTGAACGCTACCGCTCAGCAGTCGGCCTCGTTCTGTCTCAAGCCCTCAATGGTGTTCAAACGGCCAACTTTAATTTCCCTCTTATCACCAAAGACGGTCGTCGACTAGAAATCTTGCTCAACGCGACACCTCGATACAATGAACTTGGCGAAATCGTGGGCGTTGTGAGCATTGGCCAGGATATTACGGACCGTATTGCCCAAGAGCAAGAGTATGCGCGTCTCATCGATACAGCGAACGCCCCCATTTTCGGAGTCGATCAAGATGGCCGAGTCAACATCTGGAACAAAAAGGCGGCTGAGATCACCATGTACTCGCCTGACGAAGTCATGGGGAAGGACCTGGTCGACGAGTTTATCACAGATGACTATAAAGAGGCTGTTGGTCAAGTTCTATCCAAGGCACTAAATGGTTCAGAGACTGCCAACTTCGAGTTCCCACTCATGACCAAGACTGGTCGCCGTGTAGAGATTCTGCTGAATGCTACACCACGCTTTAACGAGCTCGCACAAGTCATTGGCATGGTCGGCATTGGACAGGACATCACAGACCGAATTGCCCAAGAGCAGGAGTATGCGCGTCTGATCGAGAAGGCTAATGCTCCCATCTTCGGCGTCGACACGGAGGGCCGAGTCACGATTTGGAACCGGAAAACAGCCGAAATCACGAGATACTCAAAGGAGGAAGTGATCGGACGCCATATGCTGTCAAATTTTGTTGCGGAGGAATACTGCGACGCACTCGATAACATTCTAACGAAGGCACTTGACGGTGACGAGACTTCAAACTTCGAGGTTGCACTGAAGAAGAAGGGCAGCGTCAAGAACGTGAAAATCCGAATGAATGCGACTGTGCGACTGGACCAACACGGCGCGATCGTTGGCGTTGTTGGCATTGGTCAGGATCTCACGGACCGCATTGTGCAGGAGCAAGAGTACACCCGTCTGATTGATACAGCCAATGCGCCTATCTTTGGTGTGGATGCAAACTTGTGCGTCAACATTTGGAACAAGAAAGCCGCCCAGATTACAAAGTACTCCACTGCAGAAGTGATTGGGGAGAATCTTGTGGAGACTTTTATTTCGCCTGAATACCGCCCAATAGTTGCGGAAGTTTTCAGCAAAGCTCTCGCCGGCATCGAGACTGCTAACTTTGAGTTCCCGCTGATCACTCGTCCTGGTACGCGAATCGAGATCCTGCTGAATGCGACCCCGCGAAACGACATGCACGGCAACATTGTTGGAGTTGTGGGTATCGGACAAGATATCACGGACCGCATTGCTCAGGAGCACGAGTACTTCCGACTCATTGACACGGCAAATGCCCCCATCTTTGGTGTCGATACTTTCGGCTGCATCAACGAGTGGAACCAGAAGATCGAAGAGATTACAGGGTACCACAAATCCTCAGTCCTCGGTTTGTCTCTGGTTGATGCGTTCATCAACGCTGAGAACCAACCTCAAGTCCGAAAGTTGCTGAACCAAGCGCTGATTGGTATCGATGTTGGCGAGATGGAGCTGCCCATGACGACCGCAGGTGGCAAGGCTCTTCTATTGCTGGTGAACGCGTCGAGTAAGAAGGACATGCATGGCAACATTCGCGGCGTCATCGGTGTCGGACAGGACTACACAGCGAAAAAGCACATGGAAGCTGCTCGAGTCAACTTCCTGGCTTCTTTCAGCCACGAACTTCGGTACGTTTGCATGATTTTTGACGTTTACTATGGAACCGCAACGCTGACATTGAAATGCATTTGAAGAACTCCTTTGAACGGCGTTCTGGGTATGCTGGAGCTGCTTCGTGAGCAAACATTGGAGAAGACTACGGAGCGTTTTGTCCACATGGCATACATCTCAGGCTCCTTGCTTCTAAATCTTATCAACGACATTCTCGATCTCTCCAAGATCGAGGCCGGTCACATGGAAATCTCGTCAGATCCATTTCAAATGGATGACTTGCTGGAGTACTCGCTGGAGATCTTCAAGTTCAAAGCTCGAGAGAAGCATGTCAAGCTGTCTCTTGAATGCTCCCCGAAAGTGCCCAAGAACCTGATTGGAGACGTGAGCCGACTTCGCCAGGTGCTGCTAAACCTTTTGTCAAACGCCATCAAGTTCACAAACGAGGGGTCGATCACAGTCAAGTGCAGTGTTGTGCCTTCCCCAGATTTGCCCAAGCAACTTGTCAAGCTGCTTTTTCAAGTCATTGACACTGGAGTCGGTATCGACGATGAAGAAAAATCGCGCTTGTTTTCTCTGTTCACAAAGCTTGAGCGGACTCGCAAAAACAATCCAACTGGATCTGGGCTCGGCTTGGCGATCTGTAAGCAGTTGGTAGAGCTCATGGACGGTGAAATTGACGTCGAGAGTGCTTTGGGAGAGGGCTCAGAGTTCTTCTTTACTGTCGTCCTTCGCCGTATCGAAGAGGGCAACTTGCTCATCGATCCTCAGAAATTCCCGGACATTATCGCAGCAAATGGAGCTCTGCTGCCGAGAGCCAGCAGCGCTGCAGCTATCAAGGATCTAGTGCCAAAGCACGCTCGAATTTTGGTCGTGGAAGACAACGAGTTCAATTGGGAAGTCGTCAAAAGTTTCTTCATGGAGGACAATCACCTGCTGCAGTGGGAGATCAATGGACGTGATGCGTTCCATGCGTACAAGGAGCACTATGAGTCGTACGACATTGTGCTCATGGATTGTGAAATGCCGATCATGAATGGCTACGATGCGACTCGCAACATCCGCAAGTTTGAGCGAGAAATGAGGATTCCTCGCATTCCTATTATCGGCGTCACAGCATATGCGATGAGTGGAGATCGCAAACGATGCCTAGACTCCGGAATGGATGAGTTTGTGGTCAAGCCCATCTCCAAGAACACCCTCCGCAATGCTGTTCGAAAGTGGATGCGGGTCCGCTACCTCGGCCAAAAAGCCACTCCACGAGATACCAGTACACTCTCGGATGACGGCGAGTTCTCAGATCCAGGTGCTGCGAACTTGGTCCCAGCATCTACACACAAAGAAGCACTGGATTTGGACCGAGCCATCTCGGACCTTGAGCTAGAGGACCCGATGATGCTGACGCACGGTGGTGGTGGTGCACTGCCTTCTGTCATGGACCAAGAGTCGCTGCTTATGGCTCTGACGACGGTGAGCGAAGGAAAGAGCAACCAGTCTAACGCGTCTGACACGATTGGACGTACTATTGGTCTCGAGAATGAAGCCGTTGTGGAAGTAGCATCGTCTTCGTTCTATGCAGCGACCAACAAGTCGTTGTATCTCGATGCAGTTTCAGATTCCCAGTCGTCATACCTACAGAGCGGCATTGACGTCTATGCTGCTTCCCAAGCGGCTGCAAGCGCATTGAACGCGTCGAAGCCGTCGCAGATGCAGAACTACAACAACGTTAAGCGACGCGGCAGCGAAGACAGTAATCAAGTCCGTGACGATCACAGTGAGTCTTCGAACGCACCGAGCAGCAGTCCGCGCTCGACTTCGGCCTCTATTGTGGTCCCTGAAGATATCCCGATTCCGGAAGGCGATCCGATTGATTATGCGCTCGGCGTTGATCAGTGCGGAGGCAACGAAAACCTGTTCATGACGCTGCTGGAGAAGTATGCATCCGTGTGCGAAGAGTACATGGGTCGCATCGAAACAGCTTATGCAACGAGCGACTATGTCGTACTGCGACGCGAGAGTCACTCACTCAAGGGCTCGTCAGCGTACGTTGCTGCCATGCGGGTATCCAAGGCTGCGTTCCGCGTACAGCTAGCAACAGAGCGAGTCATGGATGCGAACCAAGTGACCTTGAATGACCACGCATCTTTGCGCGAAGCTTTCCAGCTTCTAAAGAAAGAGAACCGCGCTGTGCTCGGCTACCTGCGGCGCAACTTTTCATTCCGTCCGAGCAGTGCCACTGGCACCACCGAGCTCAAGAAGAAGAAGACGAGCGATGATCAGAACGCGTGCGGACTGATGTAAGGAGTGAGCGCAGCTTTTTTTGATTTATTTTTTTTATTAGCAGCATTATGCATACCGTAGCTAGGAGGACCGGTACAGTAAACAGAGAATGTGTTTTCTCTTGATGAAAGCCAGCTTGTGCATTTTCACTCACTTGGCCGCCTTCACGTCGTCGAAGAATGCTTCTTGGATGTCCTGGAGTAGGTCGTTCATGGCTACCTGGAATTTAGAGCACAAGAGGCGGCGACTCGCGCCGATCTGGTCAGCAAGTCGAACGAGTTTCCTGTCATGCGGCCACCGAGAACATTAGCCAGCAGATACCAAACCAAACCTCAAGTGTACGCACGGTTTTTGCATGGCAGGGAGTCCCTGAATCCACCCAATCACGTTGTCAAGAGAGTAGCCGTGCTCCACAACCCGTTCCTTGGCCTCCTTCATATAATACTCGACAGCCTTGTGCACAATCTCGTCCATTTCTTGCTGGTCCTTGCTATCATCGCAACATCCGGGTGACTTTGCATCCGCGTCACCGCTCTCATCATCATTATCTTCGCCATTCAGATGGCTTAGTGGACGCCTGACGTCTACATAGCGAAGGATGAAGTCGTGGGTGAGTAGCTGTTTGACGCTCCAGCGTTCAGACTGATCTTTTTGAAGACACTTGTCGAGGAAGTCACGAAAGAGGTCTGAAAAT
This sequence comes from Phytopythium helicoides, assembly GCA_024867545.1. Taxonomy (NCBI): domain Eukaryota; phylum Oomycota; class Peronosporomycetes; order Pythiales; family Pythiaceae; genus Phytopythium; species Phytopythium helicoides. Next base: position 1,480,939 of record JANFNE010000001.1, on the reverse strand, counting down.
TCTCCTTTTGGCAGTTGAGGTGGCTAGAAAAAATCAAGTGAGCAGTAAGCAAGTTTGTTCACATCCACACATCAGCGGAGTCGATAGAAACGCACAGGCTCGTTGCGAATCATGTGCAGCAGCTCCCAGTAGCCACCCTTGGATGCGTACGGAAACTTGCCGAGCGCGCAAGTCATGATAGAAAGACCAAATGACCACACGTCGGATTTGTAAGAGTACGCCTTCAAGAAAGCCCCAAATCCACGTTAGTTGTTTTGTGTTCCGACCGCCAAGGCACATGAGACTCACCTCGCTTGCAATGCGCTCGGGTGACATATAAGTTAGCGTTCCAACGAATGTTGTCGCCTTCGCGACGGAATTCTCCATCTCTTTCACAATGCCAAAATCAGATACTTTGACATCGCCAAAGTGGTTGATGAGCAAGTTGCCGGGCTTGATATCTCGATGGAGCTGATGCGTGCTATGCAAGAACTGCAGACCCTTGAGCACCCGGTATGATATGTTGGCAAGAACGCTTTCAGACGTGCACCCGCCTGTGTCAACAATATCTTGGAGTGACCCACCGTCCATGTACTCTACCACAATAGATACGTTGCCCTCGTTCGGGTTCATAAATGCGTCGTACAAACACACAATCTCTGGGCATGCAACAGTGCGAGCTTGGTGAGCAGCGTCGTCATCGTCAGAAAGAGTCGACAGATTGTTGTAGAGAGCCTTGAGTTCAGCAATGAGCTGGTGCCGCTTTTCGTTTTCGAACACTGGGATCACTTTCACCGCGACAAGGAGAAGCGAGGGCATATGCAGCGCTTTATGAACCACCCCACTGGCCCCACGGCCGAGAATGCCAAGTTTCACGAGGTTCTTCTTTGTGTTCACCAGTGGCTGAGGCGTTGCACTTGCGCCAGTTTCACGGTCTGGCGATCGAGTGAGTCCTGTCTGTTTGATTTGGAACCCAACAGCATCAAATGTTCCCGACGCCGACAGATCGTACGACTTGTGGAGCTGCTGAATACCGTCACCTTGACTTTGCTGAAGATCTAGCTGAAACGCAGCACCAAGTCCTTGGACAAAATTCCGACTGATACCTTTCTTGCCGGTGGATCCTGCAGTGCTAGGAGAGTCTCGAAATGTTGGACTTTGTGTTGGCTTGCATGCAGGCGGGGCACTGTCTTCGGCGTCATGTTTGCAGTCTCGACGTACATCTTTATCAACTCCCAAACGGTTATCGCTGGTCTCGGCGTGACGAGACTCGGGTTCTAGGTCGGCGATCTCGAGCTTTATCTTTGATCTCGCGCTGCCCTTCTTCTTTGCTTTCGCCCTCTCATCTGCCGCCAAATGGACTCGCTCACGGCTGTCGTCTTCGTCAACTCGCATCGATCGAATGCGACGAATCTCATTAGCTAGTGACTGGACGCTTCGAACTGTGTGCAAAGACAAATCACGACTTGAACCCTTTTCGTCAGCTCTTGTGGTCACATCTTGCTTCTCGGGAGCTGGCGGCAACTTTTTGGTTGGCGCAGAGCTCCCACCCACGTAACTACTAGAAGGATTTACAACGCTCACTCCAACTGGCTTTGCGCCACTTGTCGGAGTTGAAGTGCTCGAAGTTGTTCGGTACTTGTCTGTGATCTTCACTTCAGGCTGCCTTAGTTTCGATCCCTTCAATTCGGGCTTGGCGCGGATTGTATCGCCAGTATCTCCTGTATGAAGTGCGCTTGCGAATGACAGGAGTGCGTTATGAGTGAGAATGGGCAAGTGGTGGAGAATCCTCTTTCCACAATTGTACCTGCGCTTTTCATCGCAAAGAGCTGCACTACGCGTTGTGCTTATGCCCTAGCAGCAGTAGCAGCAGCCACTAATTACCTGTCTGTGCCTTTGGCAGTTGCGTCTGATGCACCTTCAATGCGCACCTTTCCATCTGCTTTCTCGCGAGAAGTCTGCATGTTGACAATGCACATGCACCACAATGAGCAATCCATGCTCGCCGGCAGAAGAGACAAGCTTACGCTTACCATTGAATCGCTCTGAAAGCTGCGCGGCGGGGCAGTCGCCTTCATCTTGCAGCGACACCAAGGTGGCTATTTGATCAAAGCCTGAGGACCGTGCCTGTTGCGGATGAGCAGTTCGTTGCTTTGCTCGAGGAGAAACGTGGGGGTGAAGAGTCGTTCGGGCCAATGGTAACGGATTGCCATTCAAACCAAACTGAAATGCACCAAGCCGAGATGACTGAGAGATTTGCTTTGGAAAGTGCATCTTCAAGCGCGAACTCTCTCTATTGAGAGCATCATCAAATGCCTAGCTTCTCTGCCAAAGCTGCTACAGAGGTTTTCCCGTCGAGTGGGTATGGCGGGTGATTCGCTCGGAACGCGCTGGCAGCAGTTTTCCTGACTGCCGCTTGCTGCGAGCTGACGTACGATTCTGAGATGTGCATCGCCACTGCCTTCTTCATATCCTTTGGTTTTGCGATAGAGCCCTTCTGGATCTGCTGCTTTACTTCTGCGGTCGCTGCAGGCGTTTGCTTTTTGGCATAGGCTTTCCCTTCCTTGCTGTCAAGCCACTTGAGAGCACCAATCCGCGCATCTTCACTTGCCGCATCTGCGTGCAATCGCTCTGCCTCCAGGCGTCTATGCTCAGCCCGCGCAAGTGCCCCCGCAAATATTGCGCTGGACTTGTCCACTAGCCCACCAACAGCGTCTAGCGCTCGATGAAGCAGCTCGTTGTCATGGGCGGCTTGACGTTCATCCAGTGTTTGTTGGCCACGGTGGATGATTTGCATTCTCAGACGAAGGTTGCACTCTTGATCGACGTTGCGCAGCAAATCGTAGACTGTCGAGGTCGACATTGTGCGCTTCTGGTTCAGCTGATGCTGTGCAATGTCAAGTGGCTAGAAACAACATGAGATTTAGAAAGCTGCAATGCACCGCGTTCGTTGTGATCTTGACCCACCGTTTCTTGCTTTGCATTGTTGGAAAACACTGCAGCTGCATCGGTCTCGTTCAGAAAGTAGCGCAGCAGCAATGCGTTCGAGGTGCGCGCGCACCAGTGGAGAACGTTGTCTCCGTGCGCGTCACATTTAGCAAGGTCGGCGCCAGCTCGAACGAGCAATCTCAAAATCTCCAGCTTTGCAGCAGGAAGGCCCGCTGAGCTGCGGCACGCAGCGATCACTGGCGTAGTCCTGCTGTACTGGGTGTCAATCGCGTTGGCTACATTACGCCGAACTTCCCCGACTGCCTCGGCCTCCAGGAACGCAACGATACACCTCACGACCTCGACTGATCCAAGCGCAGCTGCCATATGCAACAGCGTCTCTCCACCTCCACCGTCTCGGAGAAAGTCTCGCCGCCGAAACACCAGTCGTTTGTCGTCCTGCAACATAGTCTTCACATGCTTCCCGTCGTCAAGCTCCACCGCTCGCCAGATGTCGTTGCCGCCATCAGTCTCTTCTCTCGTGGAAGCTGCAGGCGATGGCTTGACATCACTTGATGAAGACTCTGTAGTGCTTGATGCTCTGCTGCTGTGCGATTCTTTGAGCAGTGCTCGCTTTAGCCACGGTGGGTAGCGTGCAGTGGTCGCCATGAGCTCGCTGGTGACGCTGTCTGGCCGTGGTCCACACTTGCCTACTTCAGCGTGAACAGCCGCCGTGGAGAGGCGACCGGTGCGTGCCGTTGACGAGCCCACGGTTGGAGTCAGAATCGGCGTTCTCTGCCTGGCGCCATCAACCGCAGCTCTCCGTCCACGAAAAAAATGGAGTCTGGGCCCGAGGCCACCACCAACGAAGCACCCGAGATGGTTTGATGATGACACGCCCGCCACGAACGAGGGATGATACGATGCCCTCCACCTCCCTCACGTGCGCAAGCTGTGGTAATTGGAGCTGTGGTGCTTGGAGCACTGGAGCACTGGAGCACTGGAGCAATGGTGCTTGGGGCGAGGTCGAATTGAAAGCAGGCGGAGATTTGCCGCCTGGTGGTCGCCAGTGCGGCGCGTTGCGGCGTTCCTCACATGGCTTCAATTGAAGTGAGCGTACAGTAACCGAGAGTGGATAGTACCGTAGTCTGCATATTTTTTGCTCGACACCAGCCTAATTTTCTGTCGCAGTAATCCCCCCGTCTGATATCCAAGATAACCAAGTATTCAGTGCACTGAACGCTACTTACTTTATATTTGTATGAAAACGATTATGAAATCCCAGCGTAAACTGCTTTACCGTCCGACTCAATGGCTGCCACAGCTGGCTCGCGATCGCATCCCGTGGCATACTGAACCCAAGTGTGAGGGGCGGCAACCTTATTCCTCCGTGCCACTCTATCACTCGTCGCAAGGTCAGCCCGGTCTGCCACCGAGAGAGAAAGGCGGCGCGAAGGCAAGGGAAGCGAGCGCTCGGTGCTCTGCGACTCATTGGCGGCCGCGGTCCCCCCAGTTGGCGACAGGCGGCGGGGGAAACAGGCGACCGACCGCCGTCCACATGGAGCCGCCCGGGGAGCCCGCGCGTGTGGCGCAGCGCGCCGTGTTGCAGCTGCTGGGCGAGGCGCGCGCGCCCGTGATCGGCGTGAGCGCGCGCGGCGTCGTGACGACGTGGAACCGCGCGATCGCCGAGATCACGGGCTTTGAGGCGGCCGAGGTGCTGGGCTGCGCGCTGCAGGAGTTCGTCTACGGCGCGCAGAACAAGCTCGAGGTGCTCGCGACGATCCAGGAGAGCGCGGCGCTCGCCAAGGCCGCGGGCGACGTGCTCATCCCGCTGCGCACCGTCTCGGGCCGAAATGTGCAGATCTTGACGAGCCTGTCGCCGCTGTTCGCGGACGACGGATCGTGCGTCGGCGTCTTCGGCATCGGGTCCGACGTCACGCAGCAGACCATGCTTGAGACGCAGTACGCCAACGTGCTCAGCCAGGCCAAGGCGCCCATCATCGAGCTCGACAAGGACGCAAACATCACGGTCTGGAATGCCAAGGCCGCCGACATGACGGGCTACTCGAGCGCGAACCTCATCGGCGAGCCGCTGCTGCCCATCGTGGACCCCGACTTCCGCGACATGGTCGCAGAAAACATCGCCAAGAGCCTAGACACGGGCATCGCCGGAGGAGACTTTGAGCTGCCGCTCGTCACGGCCACGGGCTCGCGCGTCGAGATCATGCTGTGCCTCACGCCGCGCTTCGGCGTTGGAGGCGCGGTCGCAGGAGTCGTCGCCATCGGACAGGACGTCACGGAGAGAAACGCAAAGGACATGGAGTATAGGAAACTGATCGAGACCGCGAACGCGCCGATCTTCGGCGTGGATACACAGGGACGAGTCGTCATCTTCAACTCGAAGGCTGCTCAGGTCAGTGAGTACCGTCCGGATGAAGTGATGGGGACCGATCTCGTTGATACACTGATTTCCGAAGAGTACCGAACCGCGGTTGCTGCCGTGTTCCACAAGGCATTCCAGGGCACAGAAACCGCAAACTTTGAATTTCCTTTGGTCACCAAGTCAGGGCGCCGAGTCGAGATCCTGCTGAACGCGACACCGCGATACGACCATAAGGGCAAGTTGTCCGGAGTTGTCGGCATTGGCCAGGATATTACAGAGCGCATTATTCAGGAACAAGAGTACAGCCGTCTGATCGACACGGCGAACGCTCCGATTTTTGGTGTTGATTCTGATGGCCGCGTGAACATTTGGAACCGGAAGGCCGCCGACATTATGCAGTACAGCAACGATGAGGTGCTGGGCAAGGACCTGGTGGAGGAGTTCATTTCCGAAGGGTACCGTGACGCTGTGCGCAGCGTGCTGCACAAGGCTCTTGGTGGCGTCGAGACGTCGAACTTTGAGTTCCCGCTGATCTCGAAGACGGGTCGGCGCGTCGAGATCTTGCTGAACGCCACTCCTCGCTACAACGAGCACGGTGAAGTGAAGGGCATGGTGGGTATCGGTCAGGACATCACGGAGCGCATTGCTCAAGAACAGGAGTACACTCGCCTGATTGATACGGCAAACGCTCCGATCTTCGGTGTCGACTCGGACGGCCGCGTGAATATCTGGAACAGAAAGGCAGCGGACATCATGCAGTACAGCAACGATGAAGTGATGGGTAAAGACTTGGTCGCGGTGTTTATTACTGAGGATTATCGAGATGCAGTCCGCAGTGTGCTTCTTAAGGCTTTAGATGGCGTTGAAACAGCCAACTTTGAGTTCCCGTTGATCTCGAAGACCGGTCGCCGTGTCGAGATTTTGCTGAATGCGACACCTCGCTACAACGAAAGAGGCCATGTGATTGGAGTGGTTGGTATTGGCCAAGATATCACACTGCGAATGGCTCAGGAAAAAGAAACGAATCAGTTGATTGACTCAGCGAATGCCCCAATCTTCGGAGTTGACAAAGCTGGTGAGATCAACGTCTGGAACCAAAAGACAGCAGAGATTACACAATACCCCTCTAGTGAAGTGATGGGAAAGCGCTTGTTGGATCTGGTTGCCGACGAGCACAAGCAAGTAGTTTCAACTCAGCTTCAACGCGCATTCCTTGGAGAACCAACTACAAACTTTGATGTATCGATCATCACCAAGAATGACCGTCGAGTTGAGATTCTGCTAAACGCTACTCCTCGCTACGACGAAATGCGCCAAATCATTGCAGTTGTCGCAATCGGCCAAGACATCACCGACCGGCTCGCCCAAGAACAGGAGTACACTCGCCTGATTGATACGGCAAACGCTCCGATCTTCGGTGTCGACTCGGACGGCCGCGTGAATATCTGGAACAGAAAGGCAGCGGACATCATGCAGTACAGCAACGATGAGGTGCTTGGCAAAGACCTTGTGGAAGAATTCATCTCGGAGGGATACCGCGACGCCGTTCGCAGCGTGCTGCACAAGGCTCTCGGAGGTGTGGAGACGTCGAATTTCGAGTTCCCGTTGATCTCGAAGACCGGTCGCCGTGTCGAGATTTTGCTGAATGCGACACCTCGCTACAACGAGCATGGCGAGGTGAAGGGCATGGTGGGTATCGGCCAAGATATCACGGAGCGCATCGCGCAAGAGCAGGAGTACACGCGTTTGATAGACACGGCGAACGCGCCAATCTTTGGTGTCGACTCCGATGGCCGCGTGAACATTTGGAACCGGAAGGCCGCCGATATCATGCAGTACAGCAACGACGAGGTGCTCGGTAAGGATCTGGTGGAGGAGTTCATCACGGAGGACTACCGAGAAGCTGTGGGGTTTGTGCTGAACAAGGCGCTGCGCGGTGTTGAGACGGCGAACTTTGAGTTTCCATTGATCACGAAGGCTGGCCGTCGCGTGGAAATTCTGTTGAATGCGACGCCTCGGTACAACGAGCACGGCAAGGTGATTGGTATGGTGGGTATCGGCCAGGATATCACTGACCGCATTGCGCAGGAACAAGAGTACCTGCGCCTGATCGACACAGCCAATGCACCCATTTTCGGTGTGGACATCAACGGACGTGTGAATATCTGGAATCGCAAGGCTGCGACGATCACCCAGTACACGAATGAGGAAGTGATGGGCGAGGACCTCGTGGAGAAGTTCATCTCGGAGGAGTACCGCGTGCCTGTGCGCTCGGTGTTAGAGACCGCGTTCAAGGGCGTGGAGACGGCGAACTTCGAGTTCCCGCTCATCACCAAGACGGGACGCCGAGTCGAAATCCTGCTGAACGCGACGCCGCGGTATAACGAGCAGGGCGAAGTGATGGGTATGGTCGGCATTGGCCAGGACATTACAGAGCGTATTGCGCAGGAGCAGGAGTACAGTCGACTAATTGACACGGCAAACGCTCCGATCTTCGGCGTGGACGCGAATGGGTGCGTGAACATTTGGAACCGGAAGGCCGCCGACATTATGCAGTACAGCAACGATGAGGTGCTGGGCAAGGACCTGGTGGAGGAGTTCATTTCCGAAGGGTACCGTGACGCTGTGCGCAGCGTGCTGCACAAGGCTCTTGGTGGCGTCGAGACGTCGAACTTTGAGTTCCCGCTGATCTCGAAGACGGGTCGGCGCGTCGAGATCTTGCTGAACGCCACTCCTCGCTACAACGAGCACGGTGAAGTGAAGGGCATGGTGGGTATCGGTCAGGACATCACGGAGCGCATTGCTCAAGAACAGGAGTACACTCGCCTGATTGATACGGCAAACGCTCCGATCTTCGGTGTCGACTCGGACGGCCGCGTGAATATCTGGAACAGAAAGGCAGCGGACATCATGCAGTACAGCAACGATGAGGTGCTTGGCAAAGACCTTGTGGAAGAATTCATCTCGGAGGGATACCGCGACGCCGTTCGCAGCGTGCTGCACAAGGCTCTCGGAGGTGTGGAGACGTCGAATTTCGAGTTCCCGTTGATCTCGAAGACCGGTCGCCGTGTCGAGATTTTGCTGAATGCGACACCTCGCTACAACGAGCATGGCGAGGTGAAGGGCATGGTGGGTATCGGCCAAGATATCACGGAGCGCATCGCGCAAGAGCAGGAGTACACGCGTTTGATAGACACGGCGAACGCGCCGATCTTTGGTGTCGACTCCGATGGCCGCGTGAACATTTGGAACCGGAAGGCCGCCGATATCATGCAGTACAGCAACGACGAGGTGCTCGGTAAGGATCTGGTGGAGGAGTTCATCACGGAGGACTACCGAGAAGCTGTGGGGTTTGTGCTGAACAAGGCGCTGCGCGGTGTTGAGACGGCGAACTTTGAGTTTCCATTGATCACGAAGGCTGGCCGTCGCGTGGAAATCCTGTTGAATGCGACGCCTCGGTACAGCGAGCACGGCAAGGTGATTGGCGTGGTGGGTATCGGCCAGGATATCACTGACCGCATTGCGCAGGAACAAGAGTACCTGCGCCTGATCGACACAGCCAATGCACCCATTTTCGGTGTGGACATCAACGGACGTGTGAATATCTGGAATCGCAAGGCTGCGACGATCACCCAGTACACGAATGAGGAAGTGATGGGCGAGGACCTCGTGGAGAAGTTCATCTCGGAGGAGTACCGCGTGCCTGTGCGCTCGGTGTTAGAGACCGCGTTCAAGGGCGTGGAGACGGCGAACTTCGAGTTCCCGCTCATCACCAAGACGGGACGCCGAGTCGAAATCCTGCTGAACGCGACGCCGCGGTATAACGAGCAGGGCGAAGTGATGGGTATGGTCGGCATTGGCCAGGACATTACAGAGCGTATTGCGCAGGAGCAGGAGTACAGTCGACTAATTGACACGGCAAACGCTCCGATCTTCGGCGTGGACGCGAATGGGTGCGTGAACATTTGGAACCGGAAGGCCGCCGACATTATGCAGTACAGCAACGATGAGGTGCTGGGCAAGGACCTGGTGGAGGAGTTCATTTCCGAAGGGTACCGTGACGCTGTGCGCAGCGTGCTGCACAAGGCTCTTGGTGGCGTCGAGACGTCGAACTTTGAGTTCCCGCTGATCTCGAAGACGGGTCGGCGCGTCGAGATCTTGCTGAACGCCACTCCTCGCTACAACGAGCACGGTGAAGTGAAGGGCATGGTGGGTATCGGTCAGGACATCACGGAGCGCATTGCTCAAGAACAGGAGTACACTCGCCTGATTGATACGGCAAACGCTCCGATCTTCGGTGTCGACTCGGACGGCCGCGTGAATATCTGGAACAGAAAGGCAGCGGACATCATGCAGTACAGCAACGATGAGGTGCTTGGCAAAGACCTTGTGGAAGAATTCATCTCGGAGGGATACCGCGACGCCGTTCGCAGCGTGCTGCACAAGGCTCTCGGAGGTGTGGAGACGTCGAATTTCGAGTTCCCGTTGATCTCGAAGACCGGTCGCCGTGTCGAGATTTTGCTGAATGCGACACCTCGCTACAACGAGCATGGCGAGGTGAAGGGCATGGTGGGTATCGGCCAAGATATCACGGAGCGCATCGCGCAAGAGCAGGAGTACACGCGTTTGATAGACACGGCGAACGCGCCGATCTTTGGTGTCGACTCGATGGCCGCGTGAACATTTGGAACCGGAAGGCCGCCGATATCATGCAGTACAGCAACGACGAGGTGCTCGGTAAGGATCTGGTGGAGGAGTTCATCACGGAGGACTACCGAGAAGCTGTGGGGTTTGTGCTGAACAAGGCGCTGCGCGGTGTTGAGACGGCGAACTTTGAGTTTCCATTGATCACGAAGGCTGGCCGTCGCGTGGAAATTCTGTTGAATGCGACGCCTCGGTACAACGAGCACGGCAAGGTGATTGGTATGGTGGGTATCGGCCAGGATATCACGGACCGCATTGCGCAGGAACAAGAGTACCTGCGCCTGATCGACACAGCCAATGCACCCATTTTCGGTGTGGACATCAACGGACGTGTGAATATCTGGAATCGCAAGGCTGCGACGATCACCCAGTACACGAATGAGGAAGTGATGGGCGAGGACCTCGTGGAGAAGTTCATCTCGGAGGAGTACCGCGTGCCTGTGCGCTCGGTGCTAGAGACCGCGTTCAAGGGCGTGGAGACGGCGAACTTCGAGTTCCCGCTCATCACCAAGACGGGACGCCGAGTCGAGATCCTGCTGAACGCGACGCCGCGGTATAACGAGCAGGGCGAAGTGATGGGTATGGTCGGCATTGGCCAGGACATTACAGAGCGTATTGCGCAGGAGCAGGAGTACAGTCGACTGATTGACACGGCGAACGCTCCGATCTTCGGCGTGGACGCGAATGGGTGCGTGAACATTTGGAACCGGAAGGCCGCCGACATTATGCAGTACAGCAACGATGAGGTGCTGGGCAAGGACCTGGTGGAGGAGTTCATTTCCGAAGGGTACCGTGACGCTGTGCGCAGCGTGCTGCACAAGGCTCTTGGTGGCGTCGAGACGTCGAACTTTGAGTTCCCGCTGATCTCGAAGACGGGTCGGCGCGTCGAGATCTTGCTGAACGCCACTCCTCGCTACAACGAGCACGGTGAAGTGAAGGGCATGGTGGGTATCGGTCAGGACATCACGGAGCGCATTGCTCAAGAACAGGAGTACACTCGCCTGATTGATACGGCAAACGCTCCGATCTTCGGTGTCGACTCGGACGGCCGCGTGAATATCTGGAACAGAAAGGCAGCGGACATCATGCAGTACAGCAACGATGAGGTGCTTGGCAAGACCTTGTGGAAGAATTCATCTCGGAGGGATACCGCGACGCCGTTCGCAGCGTGCTGCACAAGGCTCTCGGAGGTGTGGAGACGTCGAACTTCGAGTTCCCGTTGATCTCGAAGACCGGTCGCCGTGTCGAGATTTTGCTGAATGCGACACCTCGCTACAACGAGCATGGCGAGGTGAAGGGCATGGTGGGTATCGGCCAAGATATCACGGAGCGCATCGCGCAAGAGCAGGAGTACACGCGTTTGATAGACACGGCGAACGCGCCGATCTTTGGTGTCGACTCCGATGGCCGCGTGAACATTTGGAACCGGAAGGCCGCCGATATCATGCAGTACAGCAACGACGAGGTGCTCGGTAAGGATCTGGTGGAGGAGTTCATCACGGAGGACTACCGAGAAGCTGTGGGTTTTGTGCTGAACAAGGCGCTGCGCGGTGTTGAGACGGCGAACTTTGAGTTTCCATTGATCACGAAGGCTGGCCGTCGCGTGGAAATTCTGTTGAATGCGACGCCTCGGTACAACGAGCACGGCAAGGTGATTGGTATGGTGGGTATCGGCCAGGATATCACTGACCGCATTGCGCAGGAACAAGAGTACCTGCGCCTGATCGACACAGCCAATGCACCCATTTTCGGTGTGGACATCAACGGACGTGTGAATATCTGGAATCGCAAGGCTGCGACGATCACCCAGTACACGAATGAGGAAGTGATGGGCGAGGACCTCGTGGAGAAGTTCATCTCGGAGGAGTACCGCGTGCCTGTGCGCTCGGTGTTAGAGACCGCGTTCAAGGGCGTGGAGACGGCGAACTTCGAGTTCCCGCTCATCACCAAGACGGGACGCCGAGTCGAGATCCTGCTGAACGCGACGCCGCGGTATAACGAGCAGGGCGAGGTGATGGGTATGGTCGGCATTGGCCAGGACATTACAGAGCGTATTGCGCAGGAGCAGGAGTACAGTCGACTAATTGACACGGCGAACGCTCCGATCTTCGGTGTGGACGCGAATGGGTGTGTGAACATTTGGAACCGGAAGGCCGCCGACATTATGCAGTACAGCAACGATGAGGTGCTGGGCAAGGACCTGGTGGAGGAGTTCATTTCCGAAGGGTACCGTGACGCTGTGCGCAGCGTGCTGCACAAGGCTCTTGGTGGCGTCGAGACGTCGAACTTTGAGTTCCCGCTGATCTCGAAGACGGGTCGGCGCGTCGAGATCTTGCTGAACGCCACTCCTCGCTACAACGAGCACGGTGAAGTGAAGGGCATGGTGGGTATCGGTCAGGACATCACGGAGCGCATTGCTCAAGAACAGGAGTACACTCGCCTGATTGATACGGCAAACGCTCCGATCTTCGGTGTCGACTCGGACGGCCGCGTGAATATCTGGAACAGAAAGGCAGCGGACATCATGCAGTACAGCAACGATGAGGTGCTTGGCAAAGACCTTGTGGAAGAATTCATCTCGGAGGGATACCGCGACGCCGTTCGCAGCGTGCTGCACAAGGCTCTCGGAGGTGTGGAGACGTCGAATTTCGAGTTCCCGTTGATCTCGAAGACCGGTCGCCGTGTCGAGATTTTGCTGAATGCGACACCTCGCTACAACGAGCATGGCGAGGTGAAGGGCATGGTGGGTATCGGCCAAGATATCACGGAGCGCATCGCGCAAGAGCAGGAGTACACGCGTTTGATAGACACGGCGAACGCGCCGATCTTTGGTGTCGACTCCGATGGCCGCGTGAACATTTGGAACCGGAAGGCCGCCGATATCATGCAGTACAGCAACGACGAGGTGCTCGGTAAGGATCTGGTGGAGGAGTTCATCACGGAGGACTACCGAGAAGCTGTGGGGTTTGTGCTGAACAAGGCGCTGCGCGGTGTTGAGACGGCGAACTTTGAGTTCCCATTGATCACGAAGGCTGGCCGTCGCGTGGAAATCCTGTTGAATGCGACGCCTCGGTACAGCGAGCACGGCAAGGTGATTGGCGTGGTGGGTATCGGCCAGGATATCACTGACCGCATTGCGCAGGAACAAGAGTACCTGCGCCTGATCGACACAGCCAATGCACCCATTTTCGGTGTGGACATCAACGGACGTGTGAATATCTGGAATCGCAAGGCTGCGACGATCACCCAGTACACGAATGAGGAAGTGATGGGCGAGGACCTCGTGGAGAAGTTCATCTCGGAGGAGTACCGCGTGCCTGTGCGCTCGGTGCTAGAGACCGCGTTCAAGGGCGTGGAGACGGCGAACTTCGAGTTCCCGCTCATCACCAAGACGGGACGCCGAGTCGAGATCCTGCTGAACGCGACACCGCGGTATAACGAGCAGGGCGAGGTGATGGGTATGGTCGGCATTGGCCAGGACATTACAGAGCGTATTGCGCAGGAGCAGGAGTACAGTCGACTGATTGACACGGCGAACGCTCCGATCTTCGGTGTGGACGCGAATGGGTGTGTGAACATTTGGAACCGGAAGGCTGCCGACATTATGCAGTACAGCAACGATGAGGTGCTGGGCAAGGATCTGGTGGAGGAGTTCATTTCCGAAGGGTACCGTGACGCTGTGCGCAGCGTGCTGCACAAGGCTCTTGGTGGTGTCGAGACGTCGAACTTTGAGTTCCCGCTGATCTCGAAGACGGGTCGGCGCGTCGAGATCTTGCTGAACGCCACTCCTCGCTACAACGAGCACGGCGAAGTGAAGGGCATGGTGGGTATCGGTCAGGACATCACGGAGCGCATTGCTCAAGAACAGGAGTACACTCGCCTGATTGATACAGCAAACGCTCCGATCTTCGGTGTCGACTCGGACGGGCCGCGTGAATATCTGGAACAGAAAGGCAGCGGACATCATGCAGTACAGCAACGATGAGGTGCTTGGCAAGGACCTTGTGGAAGAATTCATCTCGGAGGGATACCGCGACGCCGTTCGCAGCGTGCTGCACAAGGCTCTCGGAGGTGTGGAGACGTCGAACTTCGAGTTCCCGTTGATCTCGAAGACCTGGTCGTCGTGTCGAGATTCTGCTGAATGCGACACCTCGCTACAACGAGCATGGTGAGGTGAAGGGCATGGTGGGTATCGGCCAAGATATCACGGAGCGCATCGCGCAAGAGCAGGAGTACACGCGTTTGATTGACACGGCGAACGCGCCGATCTTTGGTGTCGACTCTGATGGCCGCGTGAACATTTGGAACCGGAAGGCTGCCGATATCATGCAGTACAGCAACGACGAGGTGCTCGGTAAGGATCTGGTGGAGGAGTTCATCACGGAGGACTACCGAGAAGCTGTGGGTTTTGTGCTGAACAAGGCGCTGCGCGGTGTTGAGACGGCAAACTTCGAGTTCCCATTGATCACGAAGGCTGGCCGTCGCGTGGAAATCCTACTGAATGCGACGCCTCGGTACAACGAGCACGGCAAGGTGATTGGCATGGTGGGTATCGGCCAGGATATCACGGACCGCATTGCGCAGGAACAAGAGTATAGCAGACTGATTGATACTGCAAATGCGCCAATATTTGGTGTTGACACGGAACGGAAAATTACGATCCTGAATCGCAAGGCTGCCTGAAATCACGAACTACACGTTTGAAGAAGTTGTTGGTCAGTCAGTACGTCGACGTTTTCATCCCTGACTACGTCCAAAATATTGTTCGAGGCATTTTGGACGAAGCACTGAGAGGATTGGAAACAACAAGCTTCGAAATTCCCGTGATGACAAAGTCTGGCCGTGAGCTCAAGATTTTGCTGAACGCGACGGCGAAGTATGATCAACACGGTAACATTGTCGGCGCTGTCGGCATCGGCCAGGACATCACTGATCGTATTGCCCAGGAACAGGAGTACTCTCGTCTCATCGATTCCGCGAACGCACCGATTTTTGGGGTCGATGTAAATGGCTGCGTCAATATCTGGAACAAGAAGGCTGCTGAGATCACCCAGTATACCCCAGCTGATGTCATGGGAGAGAATCTTGCTGACAAATTTATCACCGAGGATTACCGTGACGCTGTCCGTTCTGTCTTTTTGAAGGCCAACGAAGGAATTGAGACCGCAAACTTTGAGTTCCGCTGATCACGAAGGCTGGCCGGCGTGTAGAAATCCTGCTGAACGCAACGTCACGATATAATGAGCACGGTAAAGTCAAGGGTGTGGTCGGAATTGGTCAGGACATCACGGAGCGCATCGCCCAGGAGCAAGAGTACACGCGGCTCATTGATACAGCCAACGCCCCGATCTTCGGTGTTGACTCGAAGGGCTGCGTGAACATTTGGAACCGCAAGGCTGCGGACATTACACTTTACAGCAACGATGAGGTGCTTGGCAAGGACTTGGTGGAGGAGTTTATCTCTGAGGGTTACCGCGAAGCCGTCCGCAGTGTGCTTGAGAAAGCGCTTCGCGGCGTGGAAACGTCTAACTTCGAGTTTCCACTGATCTCGAAGACTGGGCGACGCATTGAGATTCTGTTGAACGCGACACCTCGATACAATGAGCATGGTGAAGTAAAGGGTATGGTTGGTATCGGTCAGGATATTACCGATCGTATTGCGCAAGAGCAGGAGTACACCCGTTTGATTGATACGGCAAACGCTCCGATTTTCGGTGTTGATGCGAACATGTGCGTCAATATCTGGAATCGGAAAGCTGCTCAGATCACCAACTACTCGATTGAAGAAGTCATGGGAGAAAACCTCGTCGAGACGTTTATCTCGCCCGAGTTCCGACCAGTTGTTGCTGAGGTGTTATCTCAAGCGTTGAAGGGTGTGCAAACGGCGAACTTTGAGTTTCCTCTCATTACTCGTCCAGGCACGAGAATTGAGATCTTGCTGAACGCCACACCTCGGAACGATGCGAATGGAAATATTGTTGGCGTTGTCGGTATCGGACAGGACATTACGGATCGCATTGCGCAAGAGCACGAGTATTTCCGTTTGATCGATACGGCGAACGCGCCGATTTTCGGTATTGACACGAATGGGTGTATCAATGAGTGGAACCAGAAGATCGAGGAGATCACGGGGTACCACAAGTCTTCTGTTCTCGGTCTGTCGTTGGTTCACACGTTTGTGACGCTTGAAAGCCGTCAACAAGTTCGTCAGCTACTGAACCAGGCCCTGATTGGCATTGATGTCGGTGAAATGGAGCTTCCGATGACAACCAAGAGAGGCAGCATTTTGGTGTTGTTGGTGAATGCGTCTAGCAAGAAGGATATGCATGGTAACATTCGCGGTGCAATTGGCGTTGGTCAGGACTACACTGCTCGAAAGCAGATGGAGGAAGCAAAGGTGAACTTCTTGGCGTCATTCAGCCACGAGCTGCGCACTCCGCTCAACGGCGTTCTTGGCATGCTGGAGCTACTGAAGGAACAGAAGCTAGATGACGCTTCTGAGCGTTTTGTGAACATGGCGTACGTGTCCGGTTCACTGCTACTGAATCTCATCAACGATATCTTGGACTTGTCCAAGATTGAGGCTGGTCATCTTGAGATTACCGCAGCTCCATTCCAGATGCATGAGCTCTCGATTATTCGATCGAGATCTTCAAGTTCAAGGCCCGCGAGCGCGGCATTAAGCTTGAGCTTCAGTGCGAAGAGAACGTTCCGAAGACCGTAATCGGCGACGTTGTCCGCCTTCGCCAAGTTTTGTTGAATTTGCTTTCCAATGCTGTCAAGTTCACAAACGAAGGATCGATCACTGTGACTTGTTCTGTCGTTCAGTCGCCGGAGCTGCCTCCGACTTTCAACAAGCTCCTATTCCAAGTCATTGATACGGGTATTGGCATGGACGCTGAAGACAAGTTACGACTTTTCTCACTCTTCACAAAGTTGGAGCGCACCCGGCAGAACAATCCGACAGGTTCAGGCTTAGGTCTTGCAATTTGCAAGCAGCTTGTAGAGCTCATGGACGGTCAAATCGACGTCGAGAGTCGCCTGGGCAAGGGGAGTAACTTCATCTTCACGGTTGTTGTCCGTTTGATCGACGACATTGATGTGAACCGTGCTCTGTATGAACCCTGAGGAGTTCCTGGCAGATGGGATGCTGTCTCCTGACAGCGAAGGAAGGTCAAGTTCAAACAACCCTGTCCATATCCGAAGATTCCCGCGCAGGCGCGTATTCTCGTTGTTGAGGACAATGAATTCAACTGGGAGGTCGTGAAATGCTTCTTGCAAGAGGATGACCACCTTCTGCAATGGGAAGTGAATGGAAAGGAGGCGGTTAAAGCCTACATGACGCATCATAACCAATTCGACCTCATCTTCATGGACTGCGAGATGCCTGTTATGGACGGCTACACGGCCTACTGGCATGATTCGCGAATTCGAAACGAAGAAGCAGCTGCCTCGGATCCCCATTCTGGGCTTGACAGCGTATGCCATGAGTGGCGACCGTCAGAAGTGTCTAGATGCTGGTATGGACGAGTTCATGGTCAAGCCTATCTCGAAGCTCAGTCTCCGGAAGGCAATCAAGCAATGGATGCGCGTCCGATACCTTGGACAGCATGGAATGCTTGGCTCGCGGACGCCAAAGAAGGTACCTGGCGGCGATGGTCAGTTGCTCTCGTCCAACCAAGAGATGTCTCTGAGAGCTCGCCAGTTCTCACGAAGTCCAGCTCCTGGCGCGCCTACCCCGATGCCTTCGTTTAATAGCGATGCGGAAGATGGTGAAGTCCGGTCTCCCCCAGAGATGTGGACGAAGCTGACTCCAGCCTCACGCCATATGCAACAGCTGGACTTGGCGCGCGCCATCTCAAATCTGGAGCTTGACGACCCCATGTGCATCGGGAGACTAGGCGGCCAATCATATCGCGCCCAACCGCCGATTACATCGATCTTCAGCCTGGGTGTTGCCGGCAACAAGGGTCCTTCGCAGCGAAAAGGGAGCGATCTGCTGCAGCTTCAGCGCGAAGTCAGTGATGGCCTCGGCAAGCCACTCGACTTTTCAGACTCGCTGGACAAGACGTCGATGACCTTGCCGATCCAGGAGAAGCCGCTGGGTCCGCCATCGAATAATGGAGACTCGGTCGTCGCTCCGGAGAAGGCAAACCCAACGAACTGGAGCCACCCGCCGTTCATGAGAGCGCCGACCCCTGAGCCAGCGTTGTGGACGGGACTGGCAAAGAAGTGGTCTCGCGATGACAGCGATATCGCTATGAGCAGACGAGGAAGCATTAGCGGCTCGGAGCGCTTGACGGATGACATGCAGCTCCTCCGCATGAAGCGGGAGGCGTCTTCAGAATCCACTATAGACGGCTTTTGACACGTCCAAAATCGGTGCCACAACTGAGACGATCGGTGCGACGACGACGATGGGAAAGCCAAAGATGGATCCAATGTCGATCGTGATTCCAGAGGGGGACCCGGTCGACTTTTCGCTCGGCGTGAATCAGTGTGGTGGTCGGGAAGAGCTGTTCCTGTCGCTGCTGGAGAAGTTCTCCTTCTCGTCGCAGTCGCTTATGGGACGTCTCAATGCCGCCTACGAGCGTGACGACATTGAGGTGACGCGCCGAGAGGCCCACTCACTCAAGGGCTCATCGGCCTATGTCGCGGCATTGCGCGTCTCCAAGTCGGCGTTCCGTGTACAGGTGGCATGTGAGCGGCTGATGGAGAGCCGCGAAACTGGCGAAGAAGATCCGGCGCATCGACGCGTGATCGATGACTCGCTGGCGCTGCTGCGAAGGGAGCAGCGGCTACTGCAGGGCTACCTGCGCCGAAACTTTGCATTTAACGCGGCTTCCTCTACCGCCGCGGCCCCTGCTGCTCCGATGCGGCGCTCGGAGCTACCTCGCGAAGTGCCAACTGACCGTCCGTGCGGCGTCATGTAAGACAGTAGACAAGCTATTGCTGGCTGCCAGGGTAGGATTCGTTGAGGCAGGTTAAGCCACGAACAATATAGCACACACTTGCATGTTGAACACTGACACGCCCGCGGCACCCACCAAGTCGGTGACCACGCCGCTGATTGCAGGTGCTGCTCACAACGTCCTGAGATATCCCATGGGCTCACCACATGCCTCTCGATTCCACGCAGGTCATTGGGTCGTTCGCAGCGGCTGCTTCCTGACGCAGGTGTCGCCACTTGCCCTCGCACCTGATCTAGCCGAGTGACAGAAAAAAAAACGTTTTTTTGGGACGGATTTTACGAATTCCGCACAACCGACTGCAGTTTCGCTTCCCAGCGCCCGCCGCCATGGGAGACGAAGACGCGCGCGCCGCCGCGAGCGCCGCCGCCGCCAGCGCCAGCGCCGCCCGAGCGCCGGAGCCGCCAGCGGTGCAGCAGCCTCCGGAGCAGGCGGAGGATGGGCGTGGCGACGTGGCAGCGCCGCGTCACGATCACGTGGGACTCGCAGGCGCCACGTCTGACGCGGCCGTGGTGGTCGCGGTGCCCGCCGTGCTGCGCGTGCTGCGCGAGGCCAACGCGCCGGTCGTGGGCGTGGGGCCTGACGGACGCATCTCGGTCTGGAACAGGCGCATGACGGAGATCACGGGCTTCGCGGAGGCCGCGGCCGTGGGCAAGCGCCTGCACAAGTTCGTCTACGGCGCGCACCGCAAGTCGGGCGTCGTCGAGACCATCGCGCAGTGCATAGCCGACGGATCTTCCGCGCTAGAGGTGCACATACCGCTGCGCACCACCACGGGCCGCAACGCGCAGATGCTTACAAACATGACGCCGCTCTTCGGCGCGGATGGAAAGTGCGTCGGCGTCTACGGCATCGGGCAGGACGTCACAGAGTGGACCTTGCAGGAGAAGCAGTACGCCAACGTGCTCACGCAGGCCAACGCGCCAATCATCGAGCTCGACAAGGATGCCAACATCACGGTCTGGAACGCCAAGACGGCATCTATGACGGGCTTTGCGAGCGACGACATGGTCGGCGAGCCGCTGCTTCCAATTGTGGACCCGAGTTTCCAGGACGTTGTGGCAGAGCACATTGAGCAAACCCTGAGGACGGGTATCGCCGGTGCAGACTTCGAGCTGCCGCTCATGACGTCCATTGGCTCTCGCGTGGAGATACTGCTCTGTCTGACGCCGCGCTTTGACGCCGGTGGGAACGTCGCAGGCCTCGTTGCTATTGGACAAGATGTGACAGAGCGTAACGCCAAGGAGATGGAGTATCGAAAGCTCATTGAGACGGCGAACGCCCCCATCTTTGGTGTGGACACCGAGGCCGAGTTGTCATTTTCAACACAAAGGCAGTCATTGACGAGCGAGTACTCTCCAGAGGAGGTGATTGGAATGGATTTAGTTGAGACTTTGATCTCGGAGGAGTTCCGACCTGCAGTGGCAGCGGTGTTTCAGAAGGCGTTCCAAGGGATTGAAACTGCCAATTTTGAGTTCCCGCTCATTACAAAGTCCGGACGCAAGGTTGAGATTCTGCTGAATGCAACTCCTCGATATGACCATACAGGAAAACTGGCTGGTGTTGTTGGCATCGGCCAAGACATAACAGAACGAATTATCCAGGAGCACGAGTACAGCCGGCTGATCGACACTGCTAACGCCCCGATCTTTGGTGTGAACTGTGATTACGAAGTCATCATTTGGAACAAGAAGGCTGCTGCCATCACGCAGTTTGACAACGAAGACGCGATAGGGAAGGAGTTGTTCACCTTTATTTCGGCAGACTACCGTGACGCAGTAGCACGAGTGCTCTCGCGAGCCCTGGAAGGAACCGAAACTGCCAATTTTGAGTTCCCGCTGGTCACCAAGTCTGGAAGAAAACTTGATATTTTGTTAAACGCTACGCCCAAGTACGACCATTTTGGCAACATTTGCGGTGTTGTTGGCATTGGACAGGACATCACTGATCGGCGAGCACAGGAGCAGGAGTACATGCGTCTTATCGACACGGCCAATGCGCCAATTTTTGGCGTTGATCGCGACTGCTGCGTGACGATTTGGAACCGCAAAGCTGCCCAAATCACTGGCTACGCTGTGAGCGAGGTGCTGGGTGCCAATTTGGTGAAGAGTTTCATTCCGCCAGATTTCCAAGACGATGTTGGGCGTGTGCTTGCTGAGGCACTGGAGGCATCGAAACCGCAAACTTTGAATTTCCGTTGATGACAAACGATGGCAGACGCTTGGAAATCTTGCTGAACGCGACTCCTCGATACGATGAGCTTGGTGGAGCGATTGGTGTAGTAGGCATTGGCCAAGACATCACGGTCCGTATAGCTCAGGAAAAAGAAACTAGTCGGATCATTGATTCAGCAAACGCGCCAATCTTTGGGGTAGACCAAGAAGGTCGCATCAATATTTGGAACCAAAAAGCAGCCAAGATTACGCAGCACACTCAAGAGGAGGTGATGGGCAAAGACCTTGTCAATGAGTTCGTCGCAGATGGGAAAAAGTCCGCTGTTCGCTATCACTTGCAGCGAGCGTTGCAAGGAGATCAGTCGACCAAGAACTTTGATGTGCCCCTGATCACCAAGACTGGTAGGCGCGTCGAGATCTTGCTCAATGCAACTCCGCGATATGACGAGATGGGTCAAATCTTTGGTATTGTCGGTATTGGGCAAGACATCACCGAGCGTATCGCTCAGGAGCAAGAGTACATCCGATTGATTGATACAGCGAACGCACCCATCTTCGGCGTTGACAGAGAGGGGCGTGTCAATATCTGGAACAAGAAGGCTGCCGAGATCATGCAGTATACAACCTCAACTGTGATCGGCGAGAAACTTGTTGAGAAATTTATCTCGGAAGATTACCACAAAGCAGTCGATGCAGTCTTAACAAACGCGCTCCAAGGCACAGAAACGGCAAACTTTGAGTTCCCATTAATCACCAAGTCTGGGAGACGAGTTGAAATCTTGCTCAATGCAACACCACGATACAATGAGCATGGAAAAGTAATCGGCATGGTGGGAATCGGTCAGGATATCACGGATCGCATCGCACAAGAGCAGGAATACCTACGTTTGATTGATACTGCGAATGCTCCTATTTTCGGCGTCGACAGCAACGGCCTCGTCAATATCTGGAACCGCAAAGCTGCCAACATCACCCAGTACACGAATGACGACGTCCTTGGTGAAGACTTGGTTGAGAAGTTTATTTCAGAGGGATACCGATCTCTTGTACGCTCTGTGCTGGAAAAGGCATTCGAGGGCGTGGAGACAGCCAACTTTGAGTTCCCTCTCATTACGAAGGCTGGTCGTCGCGTGGAGATTCTGCTCAATGCTACTCCTCGGTACAATGAGCATGGCGAAGTGATTGGTATGGTCGGAATTGGACAGGATATCACTGACCGCATTGCACAAGAGCAGGAGTATACTCGTTTGATCGACACGGCGAATGCTCCGATCTTTGGTGTGGATTCGAATGGACGTGTGAACATTTGGAATCGGAAGGCTGCTGATATCACGCAGTATTCTAACGAGGAGGTGATGGGCGAGGATTTGGTGGAGAAGTTCATTTCGGAAGAGTATCGAGTGCCAGTGCGCTCGGTGCTTGAGACGGCCTTTGAGGGTGTGGAGACGTCTAACTTCGAGTTCCCGTTGATCTCGAAGACTGGACGACGCGTCGAGATTCTGCTGAACGCGACACCTCGCTACAACGAACATGGTGAGGTGATGGGTATGGTTGGTATCGGTCAGGACATTACCGATCGTATTGCGCAAGAGCAGGAGTACAGTCGTTTGATTGATACGGCAAACGCTCCTATCTTTGGGGTGGATGCCAATATGCGTATCAATATCCTCAACCGGAAGGCCGCTCAAATTACCAACTATACATTTGAAGAGGTTGAAGGTCGTCGATACGTTGAAACATTTATCTCTCCAGAGTACCAGTTGATTGTCCGAGAGATCATGCACAAGGCGCTTCAAGGGGATGACACGGCAAGCTTTGACGTCCCAGTAATCACCAAGACAGGGCGAAAGCTCAACATTTTGCTGAATGCCACGGCGCGTTTTGATCAACATGGACACATCGTCGGCGTAGTCGGAATCGGACAGGATATCACGGACCGTATTGCACAAGAGCACGAATATTCTCGTCTCATTGATTCTGCAAACGCCCCAATTTTTGGTGTCGACTCCAAGGGGTGTGTAACCATTTGGAACAAAAAGGCCGCAGAGATCACACAGTATACACCGTCAGATGTCATGGGCGAAAGCCTTGTTGACAAATTTATCACCGAGGATTACAGGGATGCAGTTGGATACGTTTTGTCTAAGGCGCTGAACGGCCAAGAGACAGCAAACTTTGAGTTCCCACTGGTTACCAAAACTGGACGTCGAGTTGAGATTTTACTCAATGCCACATCACGATACAATGAGCACGGTGAAGTCATGGGGATGGTTGGAATCGGACAAGACATTACAGAACGAATCGCTCAGGAACAAGAGTATACTCGACTCATTGATACTGCGAATGCTCCTATTTTCGGCGTCGACAGCAACGGCCTCGTCAATATCTGGAACCGCAAAGCTGCCAACATCACCCAGTACACGAATGACGACGTCCTTGGTGAAGACTTGGTTGAGAAGTTTATTTCAGAGGGATACCGATCTCTTGTACGCTCTGTGCTGGAAAAGGCATTCGAGGGCGTGGAGACAGCCAACTTTGAGTTCCCTCTCATTACGAAGGCTGGTCGTCGCGTGGAGATTCTGCTCAATGCTACTCCTCGGTACAATGAGCACGGCGAAGTGATTGGCATGGTCGGAATTGGACAGGATATCACTGACCGCATTGCACAAGAGCAGGAGTATACTCGTTTGATCGACACGGCGAATGCTCCGATCTTTGGTGTGGATTCGAATGGACGTGTGAACATTTGGAATCGGAAGGCTGCTGATATCACGCAGTATTCTAACGAGGAAGTGATGGGCGAGGATTTGGTGGAGAAGTTCATTTCGGAGGAGTACCGCGTGCCAGTGCGCTCGGTACTTGAGACGGCGTTTGAGGGTGTGGAGACGTCGAACTTTGAGTTTCCACTGATCTCGAAGACCGGACGGCGCGTCGAGATTCTGCTGAACGCTACTCCTCGCTACAACGAGCATGGTGAAGTGATGGGTATGGTGGGCATCGGTCAGGATATCACGGATCGTATCGCGCAAGAGCAGGAGTACAGCCGTTTGATTGACTCAGCCAACGCCCCGATTTTCGGCGTTGATGCGAACATGTGCGTCAATATCTGGAATCGGAAGGCTGCTCAGATCACCAACTACTCGATTGAGGAAGTCATGGGAGAAAACCTCGTCGAGACGTTTATCTCACCCGAGTTCCGTCCTGCTGTTGCCGACGTTCTTTCGAAGGCTCTAAAAGGCGAGGAGACTGCAAACTTTGAGTTCCCTCTCATCACTCGTCCAGGCACGCGAATTGAGATTCTGCTGAACGCCACACCTCGGAACGATGCGAATGGAAATATTGTTGGTGTTGTCGGTATCGGACAGGACATTACGGACCGCATTGCGCAAGAGCACGAGTACTTCCGTTTGATCGATACGGCGAACGCGCCGATTTTCGGTATTGACACGAATGGCTGTATCAATGAGTGGAACCAGAAGATCGAGGAGATCACGGGGTACCACAAGTCCTCTGTGCTCGGCATGTCGCTGGTGCACACGTTCATCACTCCAGAGAGTCGCCAGCAAGTTCGACAGTTGCTGAACCAGGCACTGATTGGCATTGATGTCGGTGAAATGGAGCTTCCGATGACAACCAAGCGCGGGACATTCCTTCTTCTTCTGGTGAATGCGTCTAGCAAGAAGGATATGCATGGTAATATTCGCGGTGTCATCGGCGTCGGTCAGGACTACACTGCTCGAAAGCACATGGAAGCGGCAAAGGTGAACTTTTTGGCGTCATTTAGCCATGAGCTGCGCACTCCGCTCAACGGTGTGCTTGGCATGCTAGAGTTGTTGAAAGACCAGAAACTCGACAAGGCACCGGAACGATACGTGCACATGGCGTACGTGTCCGGTTCACTGCTACTGAATCTCATCAACGATATCTTGGACTTGTCCAAGATTGAGGCTGGTCACCTTGAGATCACAGCGGCTCCCTTTCAAATGAACGACTTGCTTGACTATTCGATCGAAATCTTCAAGTTCAAGGCTCGCGAACGCAACATCAAGCTAGTGCTGAAATGTGATGACAACGTGCCTCAATTGGTGATCGGCGATGTCATCCGCCTTCGCCAGGTGCTGCTGAATTTACTTTCGAACGCTGTCAAGTTCACAAATAAGGGATCAATCACAGTGACGTGCAGTGTCATTCATTCGCCAGATCTCCCACCAGAGTTCAAGAAACTGCTATTCCAGGTGATCGATACGGGGATTGGTATGGATGCCGAGGAGAAATCGAGACTTTTTTCATTATTCACGAAGCTTGAGCGCACGAGACAGAATAATCCCACTGGTTCAGGCTTGGGTCTTGCCATTTGCAAGCAGCTTGTGGAACTCATGGACGGACAGATTGATGTTGATAGCGAGCTGGGGATCGGCAGCAACTTCTTTTTTACCGTCATTGTTCGTCTTATGGATGATATTGATCCGCGAGACTCGCTATATGGCGAGGATGAACTGATAGGTGACCAACCGCTGCTGTCTCCGTCGTCAAACGCTGATGGATCAAGTGCAACAATGGACGGCGTTTCATCTGGTGGTGCTCCGAAGGTAACCATCCCGTCTCATGCCCGCATCCTTGTGGTAGAAGACAACGAGTTCAACTGGGAGGTCGTCAAATGCTTCTTGCAAGAAGATGACCACTTTCTTCAGTGGGAAATGAACGGTCGCGATGCAGTGCGCGCGTATGTGCAGAACCCGTCAAGCTTTGACCTGATCTTTATGGACTGTGAAATGCCTATCATGGATGGATATACTGCAACGGCTGCCATCCGAGATTTCGAGAAAGACAATCGCATGACACCGATCCCTATCCTCGGACTGACAGCTTATGCCATGAGCGGTGATCGACAAAAATGTCTTGACGCAGGGATGGACGAGTTTATGGTCAAGCCCATTTCAAAGCTGAGCCTACGGAAAGCAATTCGTCAATGGATGCGCGTGCGATACAATGTCGGCCGGCACCCTGGTGAAGGACGAGGACGGATGCGAACAGAGTCTGCCTCAATGGCACTCAGCGGCCAGTCAACGCAGTCGTCCGCTACTGCATCAGGATACCCGGGACCAACACCGACACCTCGACCATCAATGGACTTTGATGAAATGAAAAGCTACAACGTAACTCCTCCGCCACGGTCGCGATCGGGCTCGCGACTTGCGCCTGCATCTCGCCATATGCAACAGCTTGATCTCGCACGGGCGATCTCCAACTTGGAGCTTGACGATCCGCTTGCTATAGGATGCCATGGCGTAGTCAGCCGCGCCTCACTGCGTGTGGCAGGACCGACGACATCGATATTTAGCGTGGGATCTTCTGCAGGAGCGAACAGCTCGCGCTCAGGTGCTGGCAGCAGTCTTTTGACCTTCCGGCGTGACGCTGGTGGAGCCATCGTCGACATTCCTGACTGGAAACAAGAGATCTCCCAGACATCAGCGACGCTACCGTGTCCAGCGAATGAAACTTTGTATGAGGCGGCAACGGGTGGTGTCACTGGAAGCGAAGGCGAGGCGCGATCGCCAAAACACGGAGCGTTCTCTCTTGACCCGACAGTGTGGAGTCATCCACCTTTCCTTGGATCAGGTACGCGTGGCCCGCCGTCCTCCACCTCGTCGCCAACCAAGTCGATGCGGACAGGAGTCAAGTGGGCAGCGGCGCAAGGGAATTTGAGCACAATGCCTTCCGTGGACGATGAGGGAGGCGGCGATAGTCAGCGAATGCAAGACGATCCCGTTGCTGCAATGATGGAGAAACTCAAGATCACAACGCCTCCTACGAGCGGTGAAGGTGGTGCCGAGGAAGCCGTTGAGGATCCTGAACAGCGGGTTGCCCGTATCGAAATCCCAGCAGGAGATCCAGTCGACTACTCTCTGGGCGTAACACAGTGTGGTGGACGAGAAGAGCTCTTCTTGAGCCTGTTGGAGAAGTTTGCAACCAACAATTGTGAGACCGTCATGGCTCGCATAATTGAGGCCCATGCAGTTCATGATCTCCCAGTGTTGCGACGTGAGTCGCACTCACTCAAGGGCTCCGCTGCCTACGTCGCAGCTCTACGAGTGTCCAAAGCCGCATTCCGAGTACAGGTAGCTTGTGAGCTTGCACTGGAGCGCGAGGGCTCGAAGGAGATGCTTGCGCTAATCGACGAAACGGTCGTACAACTGCGAAAGGAGCATCGCGTGCTGCGGGGATATTTGCAGCGCAATTTCGAGTTTGGTGCCAAGCTGACCTCCGGAGGGCCACTCTCGACTTCCTCATCTTCATCCTCGATTGTTGGGCTCAAGGGTTCTTCGTCGCAGCGTGCAAGGCAGAGTCGTGATGCCGCTGCTGCGAATGGCGGTCCGTGCGGAGTTATGTAAGATGGGCCGAGCTCTAATTGCTAATTCATGAATGCATCAACTTCTATTCTTGATTACTACTGTTGCTAGCTGTACCTGTTTCTTACTTGCACGACCATCGAACGCACAAACACCACTCCTACATTCTGACTCTCTACGAGACTTGGGCAATCTCGTGCGAGAAAAGCTGTGTCTCGAGGAAACAGCGGAAAAACTGCTTTTCCGACGCTGGAAGATGGTGAAGAAAGCCATCGCGGTCGAATACGACGACGTAGTCGAAGTCGTCCGACAGCACGAAGCGGAACTCATCGAGTCGTCGCATAATGTCAGCCACTGCTGCCGCGAAGCAGGCACGGACATGACGCTCTGGGAACACGCGAGATGATGATTGGGCGGACGTCAGGTAGTGGCACATCGGCACGTAGTCGCTGAAGTACACCTTCGGCTTAAGGAGCTGGAGCAAACCCGTTACGAGTGGCAGACGCACCGCATCCGGCAGCTGCGGGCGGACGTGAGCGCTTAAAGTGTTGCCATCGAGGTCAGCGACTACAATGCCGTCACAGCTACCCTCCCTTGCAAGCATGTCGAATAATTCTCGCCGGTAGCTGGCGTGGACACCAAAAAGATAAGGCGTAGGGCACTGGAGGCACTCCATCATGCTCTTGGGTAAAATTGGCGCGAATACGTGGCTCCACGACAGCGGTGACAGGAGAGCGCGGAGAGTCTCGCCAACACATGTTAGCACCGAGTATCGCGAGCTCACCAACACAACTTGACGCTCAAGCAGTAGGCAAGTGACCAACGCCACGATATTCTCGATGGACAAGCAGTTGAACAGCTCCTCCATTGAGAAGTCGCGGTAAGTTTCGAGCGACGACAAGCGACCATCCACACCAGTCGCTACGGAGAAGTCGAACGGCGCCACCAGCTCGGCCATCTGACGCGCCGATGGCATCCAGTGCGGGTCTCGCAAGTAATTCTCGTCGTCGTGAAGACTAGTGTGCAACGCATCCAACCGCCTCTTGAGTGTATCGAGAATTGGGTACCGACTGATGATGCACAGGCCCACCGGAACAAACACTTCCATGCCTTCAGTCTCACGAAGTGCAAGCTCCAGCGGCCCTAGCAGCCTGTCGTCTTCTTGTACTACATACCGCGTCAGGCAAGCGCCGTAGAAAGCCTTCTCGGAAGTGCCAATCGTCATATGGAAAAGCTTGGGCTCAGGACGTGTTTTGCTGCGAATTACCTCCGCGCCGCCGGGACAAAAGAATGCTTCAACGTGGTCAGGAATAGAGTGATGGTGGAACATGTCACTTTCCTTCGACGCCAGTGTGTGAAGTACCTGTGTAATCATCTCGGGGTCATCGCGGTTTGCTGTGTCGAGCCGGAAAGATACCACCGAGCTGATAAGCGACTTGCTCTGTGGCTCACCGCGCATTTGAGCTTGGAAAAGATCGCGAAGTGCGAACTTCTTGCTACGATCGCGTAGTGGCTGGTGAGAGGATACGTTCATGCAGTGGAACAACTCCTCCAAAGTCGTCATGCTACTCTCCGAATTGGCGCTGCCATTTCCGCCACGCGAACCACGACCATTGCCACTGCTGTGAGGAGATCGCAAGGAGCTTGGGGACGGCGACGCTGCCAACTCCCGCAGCGATCCTGACGGACTCAGCAACCGACTTTGATACGAGGCAACCAAAGACTTGAACGAGTCACTGGCCATGAACCGCACAAAATGGTTCACTTTCAGGTCATACTCGATAGCCTCCGAGATGCGTTTCACTGTGCGCAACAGAACCTCCGCATCTGTGAGCGAAAAGCTGCCAGCTTCCAGGCAGCTCGTCACCAGGAGATCATAATCATTCAGCATTGTCTGGTCAGCGTCGCTCACAAACTGAACTGGTGTACTCGCGGTCGACGCCAGGTACTTGGACGAAATGCGACTGCCCATTGTAAGGAGCTGTTCGATCAGCTCGCCTGGGTGGTGTGCAGGAGGCTCTACCGCTCGCTCGTCCAACAGACCGCGCTCTTCTTCACTGTCATCTTCACCTTCGTCGTTCCTAGCACCGTCATGACTGATGTCTTCCTTGGCAGCCTCGATGAAGGCCTCCAGCAGTGGCACCAGGTGGTATCGGTAGTCCATCCACAAGCTGAGCTGTTGGTGCGTGCGCTCTTTAAAGAGGAACACCCAGAAAACACTGCATAGCCGCCTGTTCGATAGCACGCGCTCCAGCGTCAGGAAGGACGTCGCCGACCGTCGTGCCCGCCGCGGGGTCGTCATGCCCGACGGAGAAAGCATCTGCGAAGACGTCGAACGGGTCGACAATGGCTCAAATGTGACTTCGCGAGGCGAGTACTCACTGGCAGTGCTGGCTTCTGGCTCGCTGTGCTTGTCTTCTTGGCCATCTGCCACAGCGTGTTGCTGCTGCTGTTCGTCACTAGATTCATCTTCCTCCTCCTCGTCTCCTTCTTCGCTCGACGCGGTGAACGTGATGCGTGTGTTGGCGACCAGGTCGGCGAACTCTTTGGTGCGCGCGAACTGCTCGAAGCGCGGCTGCAGCGCGCGCTTGACGGCGACCTCTGCGTCCTGGAAGAGGTCCTGCTTGGCCGCGAGCCCCGAGTAGAGCATGAGGTCGTTGCGCAGGAAGCGCCCGAAGCTCCACACGGACTTGTTGAGGATGCTGAGGTTCTCGGAGGCGATGTCGAGGAACGAGTCCTTGCTCATGAACTTGGCGATGATCTTGCTCGCGTACAGCACGCGCTTGGCGCGCCTGGCCTCGTCCTCATCCTCGTCCTCCTCCTCTCCCTCTCTCGCAGCCTCCGCGCGCTCCGCCAGGTCTCCGCCCGCGTGCGCGATGTGCGCGTGGTCGCTCGCGGCCGAGGGCGAGCGCAGCAGCTTCTTGAACTCGTCGACGCTCACCAGGAAGAGCAGGCGCGCGAAGTCTTTCTTGTCCGCCGCCGACAGGTACGTCAGGAACTGCGCGTGCAGGTGCGCGTCGGCAACGACCTCGTCCAGCGTCAGCGGCGGCGGCGGCGGCGTCGCGAGCGCGGGCATGGCGGCGGCGCGGCCTTTCTCGCGGAGGCAATATGATGGAGGAAGTCGGCCTTTTCCCTCTCCCAGTTTTTTACTGTGTGGAGGGAGGAGCGAGACGGGATTGGCGGAAATTCGCAAAGGAGGAGCGGCGCGATTGGCGCAAACTGGCCTTTTTTACGGTTCGAAGGGGTTCCCTTTCTGGACAGGCCACCGTACTGTACAGTACTCGGCTGCGACCGATTGCGGCGCGCGGATGGAGCACGCGCGGCGCGCAAGCAGCTCATACTGTTAGAACAGGCGCGAGGCGCGTGAGCCGAAGCCGGCGCTGGCGACGTGGCGCCGCTATCTTCGCGCTGCCTTTTTTTGGTGGGACGTCGCGTGCGTAATTTCGCGCAATCAGAACTCAGACCGAACGACAGCCTCCCAGAATACGTATCAGATCGGAGTATCGCGTTGTAGAGGTCCTCAGCTGCAACTGCTTCCCCCTTGCCTTGGCAGCGTATCCGGCAATTCAGAAGAAGCCATGGCGGACCAAGCCGCCGCCGCCGCCAGACGCGGCCCCGGACCGCGCTCGGCCGCGCGCAAACCCAAGCGGAAACCCGCCAAGCCAGAGGGAAAGGCGCCGGCGAGCTCGCAGCAGCCGCGCGAGCAGGACGCGCAGCCCTCGCCGCTCCAGCAGGCGGTGGACGCCGCGCGCCATGGACGGGACCAGGAGCTGGACGCGCTGCTGCCCCAGGTGGACGTGAACGAGCGCACACCGCGCGGCGACGCGCTGCTGGTTGAGGCCTGTCGCTTCGCGCGCGCTGAGCTGGCGGCCAGGCTGGTCAACGAGCTCAAGGCCGATGTGAACCTTGCCAGCGCCAACAAGAGCGCCAACCGCGCGGGGATGACGCCGCTGATCGCGGCGTGCATGGCGCTGCAGCCTGCTATCGTGGACGTGCTGCTTGGGGGCAGCTTTAAGGTGGACCTGCTCTTGGCTTTTGGCAAGGTCAATGCAGCCACGGTCTGCGTGCTGTTCAGCGTCCCCAATGGACGCACGGAAGAGCAGAACGAAAAGGCAACAGCCATCCTCGAGAAGCTGGTTGACTACGCTGCTCGTACCGAACAGCTCGAGGAACTGCTGGAGGCCAAGCCCGACCAAGTGAACCCCTTACTGCACGTAGCTGCGGCGCTGTCCAATTGGCGAGTTATCGAGTTCCTCGAAAAAAAGAAGGCGTACGGCGAGGTTGGACTGCACGCGGCACGCAATGCTCGCGGTCACACCGCGCTACACTCGCTAGAGATGAATGCGTTTCAAGCGAGGAGCCTGCAAATGTGTGAGCCGCCGAGACCCAACGCGGATGGGTATACCGACAAGCATGGCAAGAAAGGACCAAAACAGCGACAAAATCGCAGAGGCAAGCAAAAGAAGGATGAACAAGAAAATAGTGAGGTCGAGAACGAGCCCCAAAGTGAAGCAGGTCAGTTGTTGTGCATCGTTGATGATGCAAGTTCTACTTTACAGGACACAACCAACGTTCCGATCTATTTATTGATACAGATCGCCAGACTTTCACTCGCTCGCGTCCGAGCCGCTCTGTTGAGGCCGAACACGTGACAAAAACGGTGATCGAGCTCTCAAAATCAACCGGTGCGTCAGGGCACAATGTGAATCTGCATCGCACCTAGTCTGATTGGAGGTAACCTGCAGGCATTGCTGCCATCTTTTCGAGAAAGGGAGATAATGGTGTGCGTGCGATTTACATCAAGAGCCTTATATTGGCTGAGTTTGGTGTTGTGAAGATTGCCAACGAGGTAAG
This sequence comes from Phytopythium helicoides, assembly GCA_024867545.1. Taxonomy (NCBI): domain Eukaryota; phylum Oomycota; class Peronosporomycetes; order Pythiales; family Pythiaceae; genus Phytopythium; species Phytopythium helicoides. The sequence goes on along the minus strand of JANFNE010000001.1, from coordinate 1,448,598 downwards.
CTTGGGTTTCAGCAATTGTGCGTGATGGCATCTCTCGTGATGCTCATAGAACGGCTCTTTAGATCGCAGAGATCCCGGCCGAGCACCCAGAGAAGCCGGTGTATCTCGATGGGCTGTTATACAGCGTTACTGGTATGTATCCGCTCGCTGTAAAGAATCCGAAAGAGTACCGGAATCTGTGGCAACGGGCTGTTTACGGCGAGTTGAGGCCCGAGAAAAAGCGACAGACTGGTACGCCACTGGGCGGCGATGCTGTTGCACCTCCTCAAGCTTCAGTGCCAGCGTTATCGCCAGCTGCTTTCTTAGCGATCTATGAGACGCTGATGTCCCATCGAAGTCTTTCAAGGCGGCTCAAAGTGTGGTCTATTATCTTGATGAGCGCACTTGGTCCGTACGAAGGGATCAAGCCTCTTGCAGAAGACAGCCGGCCACCATTGGAGCAGTGCTCGAAGATTTCTTTTTACCGCCGTATCAACGAGACGCTATACCGCTCTGGTACGTACTGCAACACATTGCAGGTGTTCTGGTTGCAGAATGCTCAATGCTCAATCGGTCCTTCATTGCTGTGTTAGGCGTTAAACTACTGTTCAGCATCTTCGACCGAACTGACATCGAGGAAGACGAAAGCTATGACGAAGAGATCGAGTTCCACTTGATGATTGCACTTTTCGAGCACTTTCTGCAGTTTTTTGTCCCGTATGCGCGTACAATTATCGAAGATAGTGCGAAGGAAGGCACACCCGAGTCGCTAAATGTGTCAGAGAGCTTTCGCCGCGCAGTTGCTCCCGTCACAAATTTGTGGTCGATGCTTCGAGCTGGTCTTGAGAACCTAGATGACGCGATTGCATCTCCTCAGCGGTTCTCGCTGATCCTTCATATCCTGCAGATCTATGAGCAGCTCCAAGTAGCGTTTGACCAAAACGCAAGCAGTGCCCTCAACAAGCTTTTCAGGGTAAGTAGCAGGTGATTGCGTCTTCGTATAGTTTGGAGTGATCTTGACTTTGATGAACTGTTTTCATCCAGATTATGAAGACTTTTGTAAAGCAGGAGGCGACCAAGAAGCGGGTCGACGAGTACGTTGTGGCACAAGTACGATTGCTTCAGACAGTGTCGAATGCCTTTCCACTCCCGTCTTCGTTCATTGAGAAGTTGGAGCCGCTTAAGGATAAAGTGGATATGCTGCTTCGGTCCGACCCCAAGATTCTGGGAGTCGACTTGTACGCTCTTGCGGCAGCGGGCAATGGCCTCGTACGCCTCGAGCACAAAGTGGACTACCTCGGTGTTCTTGCGGAAGAGCATAATGGATCGGTGTCGGTGTCAATCAGTCGAGCATCGGGGGCCAATTATGTGGACTTCATTCTACAACAGGTGCTGAGTGCTGGTGCGCGCCACCTCAAGGGCGAGCTCAATGTGACCCTTATCAACGAGCCCGGTGTGGGTATTGGCGTTGTGCGCGAGTTTTTTCAGATTGTGCAGTCATGTTTCTTCAACCCTGAGTACAACCTCACAGGAAATGGAGGTCTCACAAAGAGTAAGCCAGCTCAGCATGTTAGCGAGATTGGGTCGAAGTGGCTTGAAGACGCCCGTGCTCAGACTTCACCACATGGAAGTGGGAGTCGCGTCGGACGAAAGAAAAACAAACGCGAAGAGAAGCCCAAGACGAACGAAATGACATCGCTCTTTCCTCTGTTCGAGCTCATCGACGCCACCAATAAGCGTAGCGATGACCTTCGCATCACTCGCCGCCGTCCGTTGGTAACAAAAGCAGTTCTGGATGGGAAGCGCGCGAATGGGGAGCTATCACTAGCATTAAAGGACCTCGTGGTCGATAAAGCGCGTGAAGACTCTCTAAAGAAGATTTATCAGTGCGTTGGGAGGCTACTGGGTCTGGCGATCCGCAACCACCAGCCTCTGGACTCGAGCTTCCCGCTTTCGTTTTGGAAATTCATGTGCAGCAAAAAGCTGACCTGGCAAGACCAGTGTGAAGGCAACGACGTATTTGCGCGCAGCCTGCAGCAGATTCTTGACCACGATTTTGACGCTGAGCCATTGGACTTGCAATTTGAGCATACTTCTGAGGTGGATGTTGTATCCGATGCCGAAGCAAAGACCAAGATCGAGACAGTAACCATGGAGGTGGAACTACAGAGCAACATGGGGCAGGAGAGAGTGACAAATGCCAATAAAGCCAAGTATGTGGAGCTTCGCGCGAACCAATACTTCTTTGGCACAGAGCTCGGGCTCTATGAGAAGATCCGAGAAGGGCTTTTGGATACCATCCGTCGCCCGGATCTGCGACTCTTTCAACCCGCAGAACTTCGGCGTGTTGTCCGCGGCGAGCGCAACATCGACATTGAGAGTCTCAAGAAAAGCGTGCTGTACTCCCGGGGGGCATCACCAGCTCATGGGGTAATCCAGCGGTTTTGGGAAGTCGTCGAGCATTTTGATCAGTCGCAGCGCGCTCAGCTGTTGACGTTTTGGTCGGGTTCGCCTCTACCGCCTGTGTTTGGATTTGAGTCCAAGCATCGGTCGATGAATGCGGTGCGTGGCGTCGTGAAGCTGATTAATGCTGTTGTAGATGACTTATGGTTTCTTTTTTTTTTTATTATTATTGACTCTAGGACACAGCATGCTGGTATATTGATGTAGACCCTCGAATGGAGCCGAACCAGTGTCCGATGGCTAACACCTGGTGCGTTCGCGGCGAAGTTTACAACCAGCTTGTTCTTGGACTTAATGCGAAATGGTTGTGTACAGTGACCGCCGGCTCATCATTCCAGACTACCCGACGGAGGCACAGCTGAAGCAGAAGCTGCTGGTCGCACTTGAGCACGGCGCTGTTGGCTACGACCGCATGTGAACAGCTCTTCCGACGACTTGGAGTCACGATCATGATTTCCATTCCGAAGTAGAGATGACGTGACAACGTCCAATACAGAAGTCACTATTATCCGAAACCAACCCCAACAGCTCACAATGAATCGGTAGACGGTGGCGCAGATACTCTTCCTGGCTCATGAAAGCGCGAGCTGGGACCAGCCTCAACGTCCGCCGTCGCCACACGGCGGTAGCCGCGCTGCTCGCGTTCTAGCTCTCCACCGCCGAATAACGATCGCACAAAGTCGAGCAGCACGCTGCACGGACAGCAGAGGATCTGCCTCACTCGAGGGCTAGCTAGAAACTGCTGCAGCCATGACGTGCTCGACGCCAGCGAAGCGAGCACGCCATTCCCTCCGCCTGCGATCATCGCCAGCGTGAGACGGCAGTCAGTCCCGATCTGCGCATTGGTACGCAGCACTCTACCCGCAGCACCAGCGCCAGAGGAGCTCTTGATGGTGCCGAAGAGCTGCACGAGCGTCCCTGGCCACACGTCGCCCTTCTTGAGCAGCTTGCCGCGGTGGATGAGCCGCGCGTGCTCGCTGCCGAGTAGTAAAAGGGTGAGCTCCTCGACTCCCACCACCTCCACCGCCCCCTGACGGCCACGTACAGGTTGAAGAGCCCCGCCAGCACGCGCGCAGGGTCCTGCACGTCCCAGATGGACACGTTGAGCACGTACGTGGCGTTGCAGAAGCGCACGGACGCGGGCGCCGCCGCCTGCTCCGCCTGCAGCTGGTGCACCGCGCGCACCGCCGCGCCGCACGCCGGGCAGCGGTTCTTGCGCGCCGCGAGCGCCCGGCACAGGCACGAGAGACAGAACTCGTGCGCGCAGTCGGTGAGCGCGCGCGCGCTCGGCTCGGCGGGCAGCGCTCGCTCGCACAGCAGGCACGGGAGCGCGTCCGCCATGAGGAATCCTCGCCTTTCGGGTGGGTCGGAAGCGCAGTTCTGAATTGCCATTGGCTGAAATCTAACTTACAACGCGCTGTGATTGGCTTTAATAATTTAGACAATATGCGTATAGAGTAATAGGATAATTTCAAAACACGTAGTCGCGCGTCACGAGGCGACGTGTCTTTATCAAGGATATAGTATACTATACGAAAAAACAATATGAAATTTTGGCGGGAACGATCTGACTAGAGATTTGAATAGTATACTAGAATCAAGTCGACGCACTCTCGCAGAGTGCGAAGCAGCAATGACCGAGATGGAGCCGTCGCTGCAGGCTTCGCAGCTGGTGGAGAGCGCGGTGCCCGCGCGCTGCGTGGCGGACGGCGCGCCGGTGATGCTGGGCATCGACGAGGCGGGGCGCGGGCCTGTGCTGGGCCCCATGGTGTACGGCGCAGCCTACTGGCCGGTGGCGGACAACGAGGCTATGAGCGCGCTGGGCTTCGACGACTCCAAGGCGCTGGCGGCCGAGACCCGCGAGGCACTCTTCGACAAGATGAAGACCACCGACGGCCTCGGGTGCGTGCAGCACCTGTGGCGTTGACGCGGGGTTCGAGCGAGGTTGAGCTGACGAAATGCGGCGTAGCTGGGTGGTGCGCGTCATCTCGGCGGCTGAGATCTCGGACAAAATGCAGCGGCAGACGAGCAACCTGAACGAGATCTCGCGCGACGCGGCCATCCAGATGATACGAGCCGTGCAGGCGCGCGGTGTGAACGTGACGCAGGTGTTTGTGGACACGGTTGGCGACCCGCGCTGGTACCAGACGTTCCTCACCAAGCAGTTCCACGGCACCATCCAGTTCCGCGTCGAGAAGAAGGCCGACAGTCTGTTCAAGGTGAAGTGCTTGCCACGTGTGAGTCATGGCTCGCTGGGCATGTTCTTACGACGCCATCTCACAAAACAGGTTGTCAGCGCTGCGAGTATCGCGGCCAAGGTCACGCGCGACCAGATCATCTCGGACTGGAAGTGGGAGGGACCGGTGCTGAACCTGCCCACCGACTTTGGCTCGGGGTACCCCAGCGACCCACGGTGCGCTCATCAGTTTTAGCAGCAGCATGCACCTCGATCTTACGTGCTCTTCCGTTTTGCACTGCAGAACCAAGGCATGGCTGACGGAGCACATGGACGACGTGTTTGCATTCCCCAACATTGTGCGCTTCAGCTGGGGCACGATCGACCCGTTCCTGACGAAAGCCGTCAAGGTCGAGTGGCCGCACGACAAGGAGCTCGACAAGGTTGAACCTCGTCGTGTGCTTTGCTTCTCCCCCCCATTGCATGCATCACTAATTATGTACACACTGCAGGCCTCTGCTCCCGTCGGCACGCAGTCCATCACATCGTTCCTGCAGGCCAAGCCGAGCAAGCCCAAGGCGAGTGCACGCGCCGACTTCTTCACCCACCGGCAGCTGCACCACGTCACAGACTTCTAAAAGTATATAGGATTCAGTATATGGGCCGGTTGGAAACGTTTCTATACGGTCCTGCACGCTGATTGGCGCGCGCGGTACCTCGTAAGCGACCCGGCGCGAAGCCCCACGGCGCACGCTGATTGGTCGTGTTTTCATCCAATCGCATCGCTCAGAAAAAATATCAGAAAAAAGTCACCAGGGTCAGAAGACGATCGAGCGAAGACGCGTTGGGACGCTTAGGTGACGTGGTGTCGCCGCCTTCCTGGCGGCTCGAGACGGCTCTCCGACCGTGCGACGCCCTTCCCCACCCTCCCTGTTACGCTCGACGCCGTGCGCATCCGATCGCAGGTCTCGCGAGCTCCATAGGCCGCCTGTAGCGCTCGCAATCGACCGAGAAAGGCCGACATGGCAAGCAATTTCCTCGTGCCTGAGTGTCTACGCCGCGGGAGGCTCCGCCAGTTCAGCGCCACGTACGGCGGCTGGGTGTCCATCAAGCTGGTGCTGCTCTCGCACGCGCTCGTGGTGGACCCCGACGCCGACGCGCCTACTGCCGTGAGCGTGACGCCGCGCAAGCGCCGCAACTCGCTCAAGATGTGGATGGACTTGTGCCTCGTGGAGAACATTTCGGCCGTTCGTAAGGTGGACGCAGAGGCCGAGAAGAGCGCAGCTGCTGCGCGTCGAGTGAGCCACGGCAACGACCGAGGCGGTGCGCCAAGACATGTGTTTGTTGTCACCACGGAGCAGCCCAAGGCCCAAGAGTTCCGCTTCGACGCTGAGAGTGAGGACGACAGAGAAGAGTGGGTGCGCTGCTTGCTGCTCGCCAAAAAGCTGCAGAGCGTGAACGGTGCAAAGCGCGGTGCCGAAGCGACTGCAGCAGATCCCAAGGCCCCATCGAACGACATCAACAGCCAGCTTGGTGAGTAAATGCGTTGGATGAACCGACAAGGTGCTGCTGAACTAATTCGTGCTGTTCATAATATCTCTCGTCAGCGTTCCTGCGCTTTGCATCGAGCGGATCGGAGGACAGCGACTCGGACTCGGAGAACTTGCCTCCCTCGATTGACCAGGGATCTCCACAGCAGCACAGTGTTCGATCTGCCCAGAGCGCCTTCTCATCCAACAACGTGGGAGTGACATCAACAACTGTCAAAGTAACGCACTGATTCTTGATGCATGTTTTGGGTGCGCACCTGCGCTCTCTGTATTAACGCACAGCTCCTTATTGACGTGTTTTATTGTCATTTCACACGAACAATCTCAGTCGCCCGTCTCCGCTCCAGTCACTTTGACGATCCTGGCCATCAGGATTACCGCAGAGGATGGAGCGAGGTGCGTCTACTGAGATTGGAAACGGAAACAGTGTGTACAACCACTGATGTCAACATTCTTGTCGACCGTGTACGGGGCTTGTATTGCGCAGTATATCTGCTTCGATTCCGCTAGGATCTTCATCGCTCGATACCATCTCTGTGCATCGCATCAAATTTGATGCCATCCAGCAAATGCGAAAATATCACATCGACCTCCTCCGGAACGACAGGGGTGCTGCGAATGAGCTTCGGAGTGACAAGCATTCCAACTTTGCAACACTGAAACTCGAGGACCTTGCATCCCGAAGCCCGGACTGGTTCATGCTCGTGCACGAAGAGCAAAAGCTATGGCTTCAAGACGAGGAAAGACCAATCGGTACATATCTCCCCGATCTTGCAAGCGTCAAGAAAATGACGCTCGCTCTGCGTCCCGCTCACGAGATGCCTCATCCAACGTTACGACTCACCATCTCCGATGCCAAGAACAAGGTCAGCGACCTTACCCAACGAGAGTACACAGCCTATATCATCGATGTAATCTTCAGCGACATGACATGGCAGCTCGCTCGGCGGTTCAAGGAGTTTGCCACGCTTCACGATCAGCTCGCAAAAAAGTACTCTGGGCAGAATGTTTCCCTTCCAGTTTTACCCCCAAAGCACGTGTTCACACCCCGGGAGGGCGAGTTTGTCGACCGACGGCGACTGCACCTCGAGCATTATCTGCTTCGATTGTTGATGCACCCCGTTGTTAGTAACGATGTCTTGCTGCTGGCTTTCCTCGGTGTGGTTTCAACGGCGCGCGATCCAGAGCTAAGTCAGAGTCGTATGGGTGTGTTGCACGTGACGTCATTACACAACAGCCTCAACTATGGCGATGTCTTACTTTTTTCATGCAAGTTTGGCGCCAGTGTTTTGCAACGCACGGTAAGTTGAAAACACTTGAAATCCCTTCCACTACTGTAGCACTCATTCTTTTTTGTGGCTGTATCTGCGCAGTTCACAGGATCAAAATATGACCATGTCGGGATTGTCGTCCCTGGTGCTTCCCGATCACTCCTGAGAATCATGGAGGCGACGTCCGACGGCATCCAAGTTTACTCACTGAAACTTCGTCTCATGGCATACTCTCGCGAGGTATCCAACTCGATCATTGTGCGGCGATTCAATGCAGAACGCACCCCCTCGCTCGTCGACGAACTCAGTCGATTTGTTGAACGCGTCGAGGGGAACCCGTATAGCATCCTCGGGATCTTGCACTCTAGCGGGGAATCCGATCGAGCGATCCAGGACTTGATGGCGTCCAGTGCCAGCGATAGTTCTGGCGATGACAATAAACGGGAGGGCGGTATGGGAACCGATTTCAGGACTGCTGAGAGCAGCTACGGTGGTTCAGCAAGCTCAACGAGTTCCTCGTATAGCAAATCCATGAGTTCACCGACGGCGTCCGGACGTGGTCGCACGAAGACTTCAAAGAAAGCAAAAAAGCGCAAATACTTTTGCTCGTCGCTAGTAGCTTCTGCGCTAAAGCAGATTGGATGGTTGGACACTACTCGGAAGTCCAGCTCATTTTGGCCTGGGAGCTTTGAAGACGGAGGAGAGGTTGAGAAGTTGCTAGCACCAGGAGTTTCGCTGGGTCCCGAAACACGGGTGGACTGCCGGATCGTCGAAGTCGGTTTAGCGATGCCAGACAACAAGCAAGGCTAAATCAATCGTATTTACTGTCTCTGTCCTTTAGAAATTCTCATCAAAAAATGTCTCGAGCTTTTTGGCGAACGGGAGATATGGATTGGCGTTCCGATATACTGCAATCGCTGCAAGCGCTTCGATGAACTCCGAGTACACAAACTCGCACTCGGCTTCATACCCATTGATGGAAGAAGCAGTTGTTGCAATCTCGCCATCTTGCTGGACGAACGCAACGAGCTGCTTGATGCGTCCGTGCGGAAACAGCGCATCAATGAGGCGGCGATCCTTGAGCAGGCTCTCAAAGTCGCCTAAGTCCATCAGCTTCCCTCGTGAGTTCGGATTTTTGTTGCGCTGAGAATACACACCAAAAACGCGCTTGAGTTTCTTTTCTTGAGCCTTGCAGACGTTTTGAACCTCGGGGTGGATCATTTGTTTCTTGAATGCAAGTCCTTGTTCTTGGAACTTCTTGGTGAGTGGCACAACCTTTTCTATCACCAGCTCGGTTACACTTGCTAACAATGAGGTGCCCCCTCCCAAAATCGCTGCAGAAGCATCTTTCCTTCTTTGTAAATTGTGGAAGGCTACTCGGGTAAGCGCCTCAAAGAACTCATTCGGAGTGGCTCCTCGGTCATCATCCTCATCAATATCAGCAGCATTCGCTGCTGTTCCTGCAGCAATTCCAGATGAAGTGCCACTTGTCAAGCCGGTGCTGTCGCTAACTTGTCGTGATTGCTGATAAATCGATTGCAGTGTCGACCGGAGGATGTTTTTCTTGTCTGTAACGCCAGCTTTTGTCATCACTTTGAGAAACTCTTGTTCTAATATCCCTTTACCACCAGCTGCGCTACCGTAAATGCGGAAAATCTTGATAAGATCCAGCACGTTGTCCTTGAAGACTTGCTCGACTTCACGGAATTCGTCTTCATTCTCGCACAACGGGAGCAATTTGGATGAAGGCAGCGATACCCAAGCTGCCAAAGTTTCTTTTTCTAGCGCAACAGAGATGTTCGAGTCTTTCCCCAGTACGCGCCGAGAAAAGTCGTTGTAGGTATCACGGACGACGGTTTGCTGGTGCCACTGCGCAATCTGTCGGATTGCCCGCCCAATCGCACCAAACCGATTGAAAAGAAGGCTAACACGCCTGATTTTTGCAAGAAAAATGAAGAACTGCTGTTGGGCGAACGGATCCATCTCGTCAGTGACAAGTGCTTGCTTAACCTTTTCCCATTGTGGCTGGAAGAAGTTGTAGTTTAGTCGATAGTTTGGAGACAAGCCTAAACCTGGAGCTATGAGATTCGAGTGGAGTTGGTACAGATATACCGCGTAGGCATAGAGTGAGTCGAAATCGTTCAGTAAAAAGGCATCACGGCTGACCACATCAGGGGGTAGCTCAAGCACGCGTTGAGCAATCTTAAAGTATTGCTTCAGCTGCAGCAATGCAGTGGGTGATAGAGTTGTAGAAGTCAAGGTTTCTGCAACCATAGAGGTCGCATTTCCGGTTCCTGACTCATCTCGTGTGCGTTGTAACTCAGCAAGGGCCTCCGGTGACATATGGCAAAGGAGCTTTAGCATAACGCCAGGGCTCGAAATAGCAGCTCGCAGTTCTTGTAGCCCTTTGACTTCTTTGAATTGTTTTTGTTTGTCCTTTGACCGTGGTTTCTCTGGTTGTTGCACATCTCCGGCCTCGTTCTTGTCTCCTTCGCTACTACTATTTACACTCTGTATGACTTGGGGCTTTGGTATGGCCTGTCCTGCACTATGTGCAGCCTCAAACGTTCGTCTGCGCTGAAAATTGAGCCATTGAATAAGGGATTCGGACGGCTTCATTCTGCCAAGCTTTTTCTTTGTTTGCTCTAAAATGTCGTCGAACGAATCTGCTTCATCACGTATAGGATGGTTGTCCAAGCCAGTGGATATTTGGCCACTTCTCAATGCTTCGAGCGTGGCGTGTCCGTGAGCTTGATCGAAAAAATACCCGGCGGTGATCGGATACATGTCTTTGAGAGCGAGTACCTCTATTCAATTGAAATCGTATAGGGTTAGTTTTATGGGGTGATGGAAAATACTCTTTAACCTACCTTGGACATCACGGTCCGCCCAGTGAAGGGTGTGCTGCAAAATTTCCAGCAATGAGTCACCCGCTGCAAAGATCAGCTTTTGAGACTCGCGGTGATTTTCTTGCAGACGCTCAATAACCTAGATATGACCTCGGTTAAACGTGGCATACACAGCGCTAGCAAATTGATTTCATAATCAAGCACTTACTCTCAATGATTCCTGCGGAGACTCATTCCTGTATCCATGTTCTCACGGTCATTCACGATGAAGTGACTCATGGAATAACAAATGGGTAGAACGTACAACTCTTTTTCGTAGTGTTGCTTTGTCTGCTCAAGCTTCTCCTTTGCTCTCATTCGCATAAATTTTTGCCAGTAGCCCCACATACGACGAAGCTTTGTTTGCTCATTCCTGATATGTAAAAAGTAAGCATTATCCACTTTCCCGCAGCAGCGCCAACACCGTACCGTTTCGACGCAATAATCAACTTTTGAGCCCTCTCGTCAGTGATTCGAGCGACATGGCCTCTCCAAAGCTGGAATGCGATTTGTCGATTTTTATCTTTCACTTGAAGGTCATTTATCCGGATCATCCGAGCTATCGTTGCGGCATGCAGCATATCGCTAGCATTGCAATGCTTCCACGCACGAAATACTATTCGAACCATTTGTTCCCGCAGCAAATTTATCGTGCGGCTCATCATCATGATAGCTGTCCTCGCTCGTACTAGTCCAGCTTCCTTTAACTTCCCTTCTACCCTCATTGCAACCCGATCAAACCTCGCATAGTCCAATATCTTCTTCCCTAGCTGTGAAACACCAGCGCACATTAGTAAAGGTGAACGGATGAGAGAGAGAGAGAGAGCAAATTTCACGATATATACCTGGTCTGGCTTGATGAGGGGCTCCATTGTAAGGATCATGTCAATGAGATACTTGAGTCGCGGAGCGTCGCTCATTCGTGAAGATCCACAAAACGCGCACTGCAAAATCCAGACTAGCTTCGTGGAGTTGCAAAATCCGCATGTTGTTGTCTGCTTCGAAGATAAAAGGGGGTTCTTTGCTTCACTTGGAGGCGTCTCCGTACTGGTAAACGTGACGAAGGGAGTAAGACCGCGCTTATCAACCCGCCCGTGAAACTGCTTCCCGCCGTCTTCGTAGATAAGAGAACCGAGGGTATCTCGAAACATCTTCTGCAACTGTCGCTTTTCAACGTCAGTAGGACCAGAAGGACAACTAGCACTGTCAGCATTTTCACTAATGCTGGTGTGGCGTGGCTCACGGTGTTCTTCTTCTCTAGTCTTATTGCCAACTTTACCTAAGGAAGAAGTGTCCGTTAACTTCCGCGAGTCCCTCTTCGATGAAGAACTCACAGATGTTGATGTTCGGTGCTGAGCAATTGTCAGTTCAGTTACCAAATACTTTTGCCCTGAGCTACAACGGTGCTGCTGCAACAACGGACGAGGAATTAGCACGCTTGGTCGCACAAACGTTTTCTCTGGCCATGTGGGGTCTGTTGCTTGCTGATCTTCTACACAATGATTTGACGATCCATTTGCACAAGCTTGGTGCGTTTTACTACCGAGAACAGGCGAGGCTGTGCTGGCGCGTTGTACTTGGAAAGATTGGATTGGTTCTAGCTGTCGAGGTGCGGCAGCTGGTGATGATGGTGACTCCTTGTTGTTGAGCCTTTGCATATCGATACAAAGGATTGAGCTCCGCACTTCATAAAAAGATAGCCGACCAAGAGTCACTGAATGAGCTGTCCGTTTCGATGACGATAAATACATCAGCTACCCTTCCAGCATGAAACGATCCCGCGGGCTGCAGAAGTAACAATAAAAAGGAGAACACATGGCAACAAGAAACCATGGCTTTGAATTTGTCGCTGTTGGCGGGCAATCGTTCGCGACCGACCTCCTCTTCAATGTGGATGGTGTGCGCGCACGATGCGTAGCTGGGATTTCTACTCAAGCCACGCTGATTCAGTTACTACGTTGCCGGATAAATCTAGAAAGAGACTACTCTAGCGAGCTTACCAGGATGGCACAAAGGTCCTTGCTTGAGCAGCATGAGTACGACGGCGACTTTAAAGATGCTCTAACTGCGCTGCGCGCGCAATACATCAACTCGAGTGTTCAGCACCGCAATTTGGCTGACAGCTTGAGCGAAGGCGTACTTGATCCACTTGAAAAATTTCATCTTTATAACACTCGGAAGCTAGATCAGCTCACAAAGCTTACCGCACTTATCAAGAAGCAAGCTAAGGTACATTGCGCACACGCGTGAGTTGTTGTCAATTACCATGTACTTACCACTTAAACGGTTAACAGACGGCCTTGGACGAATACAAAAAAGAGTTTGCTGGATTTGAAAAACGATTTAGGGATGCCGCGTCGGCATTTGCTACAGCCATGGACCGAGGAATTTCAAGTACTATGATTGAGAGTGAATATCACAACTTACTTGCTCAGCATTCGCCTCATGAGCTATCAGCAAGTCAGCAAAAAGGCAAGCAGTTATCGATAGCAAACAACAACAGCCAACGATTTGTACATTGGTTACTTTCTTCCGATCAGCAGAGGAAGGGAAGTGTAGAAGATTCGACTGCTCAGTTGATAATGGTGAGATGATACGGCTCTTCGCAAACATGGAGTTCTACGAAGTTGTGCTTACTTGTACGCAGTCGGCGGAGCTGGATCGGCAAAAGTGTCGTCAGACGTGGAAAAAAGCTGAGGACAGCTTTGTCAGTACATATCAAACGACTCAATCAGTTCTCACTGAATACCAAGTAAGCAGACGTGTATAGTCATTCGCTGTGATTGTGCTCAACGAACTGATTACGGTTTTTCGTGGACTAGCATATCGCCGAACATCGAGTCACTACACTTGTCGCCAGCATCCAGAAACAAATTGTGTTTGAATCTTCAGCCCTCGCAAATTTGCAGGTACCGCATTCTCACTGAGCGTTTCGGTATGATAAGCTTAGAGAGCTTGTGTTTTATTAGTACGACTGGCAAATGCTCGCATCCAAAGTAGAACGCATCTCACCAGATGCAGATGTCCGTGAGACCGTTGCAAAACAATCGAGTAAAATGGAGCTTCGAGATATGACGGTAGCGGAACTTTGGACCGAGGCATTTCAGAGCATTGCATTTATCCCAACAACGAAGCGATGTCGACCACTCACGTCGGCACCACTTGGAATATGCGACGTAGCACGCCGAAAAATCCCGTTCGGCAACGTAGTCAGTCGAACTCCATTGAGAGAAGTCTTGGTTATTCGAGATTCTTCAATGATACAACCATCCAACGAAACGAACCTAACGCAGCCTTCCCACTCGGTCGACTGCCCAGAATATTCAGCTCACAATGACAACAATCGAGTGGTGCGCGCTGTCGATGTTGCACAAGCGATAGCTAGAGCCTACGAGTGGCATGCTCCGAGCATAGTGCTTGCTACCTATGACGCCAAGCCACTGTTGAAGCAAAGCGAGTCCCGACATTTCGACCTAGACGTGACTTCCGCAACGGCATTCACAGATCAATTTGAGCCAATTCAAGACAACTCGGCCGATATCCATGGATAAGCCAACCATGCTGGCAATTCGAGTGCAAGGTGTAGTGTGAGAGGAGAAAATATCTCTTCATGAAAATATAAAGCACAGTGTTTATTTCTCTTTGATCAAGATAGATGTAAATCATTTGTTTCCTGGTATAAATACCGTGTGAGTGAGCGCGTGCACACCAACATCATTCCCAGAATTAGCTCAGCTGCTGCAGACCACGAAGTTCCTCTGAAGTGGCGTTGCTCCGACTGCGGCCCGAAGCTGCTGTTGTAGCCCGCGAGCTTTGCAGGCATGGAGGATTACATCCGGGGCTTGCTTTGTGGGTACCTGACGGTTCAGTCAGGAACTCGAGATGAGACGGCAACCCACCAGCGAATGTTTGTTGTGCTTTCAGACTCGCGAATGGATTTCTACGAGACAGATCCCCGACCAGAATTCAAGACCAAAATCTCCTACGCATACATATTTAAACGGTGCATCACTCGAGTTCACTACTATGCCGAATTGCACCCACGAGCGCCTCCCCATTCTCTCTGTTTGACAACGGAAAAAATCACGGACGTCTACATTGCAGAGTCGGAGCGAGAAGCAGCTCGTTGGTATGAGCATCTAAATGAACGGCTTGAGGCTCTGGCAGCAATGATAACAGGCTCCCTGTTGCTAAGGAAAGAGCTGTCCGAAGACCAACAGTTCAAGCGGCTCGTATTTAAGACCAAATACAGATGGAAGGCACGATACGTCGAGCTTGGTCGAGCATCCATTCAATTTTGTAAGAGCTCCGAGCGTCGCTTAAAGTCTATGAAGCAATTTACGCTCACGGGCTCGAGCTATGTGAGCGAAGAAGGGCCAGAGTACCTGAAGCGGCTGCGCGTATTTGCATCATACTCTGTACCGGTTGTTCCCAGCGCGCGCGTTGCACGGCACCTCGAACGATCGGCACGATATGCTCATGATCAAACTCAAGTGACCAGTAACAGCTTCCGAGTAAGTCTATCGGGGGCAGTCAAATACGCCGGTATCAGTGTATACTACCCATTCATCGTTGCGACAGGGGAAACATTCTTGATACTTGCTGCGGTATCACAGAAATCACGCGAAGAGTGGATAACAGCAATTCGCATGCGAATCATTGCTCTGAAATACCGGCACAATCACTCAAAATATAAAACGTGTGAGCAGGTTTTGCCGAAACTTCAAGGGTTTGTGGATGCACAGCCGAAGCCAGGTGCTGATTGGAAGCGTTTGTGGGTGGACCTTGATAACGGGATCTTGCGCCTGAAGTCGAACGAGCGGAAGCTAGGAGCGGTCATCGAAACTCGGCTTGTTCCCACCTGCCAAATCACACCAACGTTTAGCAAAGCCAATGCGTTTGTTGTGAGAAACTTGGGTGATGAGATCACGCTCGCACCAAGCGGTGAGCGGGAGGCATCCCGCTGGATGAACACTATCCTAGATTCAGTCAACACGGCTGAACTTGCGCTGTACCAACGTGCGTTCGAACCCGAAATACAGCAGCTACTTCGCAGCAGTGTCACTTACGCACTTGTTGTACAGTCTTGCAGCAGTGCTGGTTTGATTTTCGAAAAGGTAAACAAGCGTGTCGTGGTCATAAGTCATCGCTTCCCACGCCAGCAAAATTCGAAGCAGTATGGGACGCACCAAAAGAAGTCTGCAATGGGGCTGCAGCTCTTTTCTCGCCGGCAACAAGAGGTTATTCCTCGTCCGCATATCGAAGAACTGATACCTATGGACGCGTCTCCTGTTTCTGATCCGATCTCTATAGCCGGTTCGTCGGAAAGCAAAGGGAACGATCAAGTCGAAGTGGAGCAGCTGGCGATACCTCCAGGAAGTGTGTTGGTGGGTATTCAGCACTTCGGAATGTTGTTTGACACATTCGAAAATATGTGGCACAAGGTTCGTCAAAGGAAGCCTGTGTTTACCTGCATCAAAGATAGCACGCCTCAGCCAAAGCAGCCTATGCGCTTAATCTTTCGAGCGCCTGTGATCAAAGAAGGCCTGGCCCAAATGAAGTACCGACCCGGGGACGACTGGGCAATTGCAAAATGCCGCCTCAAAAACGGGAATTTGCGGATAGATTGCCAACAAGGCCACGAGATTTTGCTTTTTCCACTTCGATTTTGTCGTGCTGAACTAATCAATGATGAGAACTGCCCTAACTGTATCAAACTCCTGCAAACAGAACCAACGCCAAATTGTGATGGATTGAATGGTGTATTTGCAACAGCTGATTTGCTTGGTAGAACGAAAACCGTTGAAATTTTCATCAAGTTTGAATCGGACGCCAATCAGTTTGTCTGGTTTGAATTTTTGCTGCTCGAGATTGCAGTAGCTCAAGATGGCCCAAATTTTCCGATGAGAACCATGTCAATCAAGCGGGCTGCTCATCTCGTATCTTCTAAGAGGAAGCTAAGGAACAGACTCCCGTCGCCTGCTGGGTACATGAATGATCAAGAACGAGCCTTTCGCGACTGTCACGTTGTTGGAACCCGCTTGAAAGACATTGAGAGTAATGTTGCTGGATTTGACACAAGCTCTGTTCACAAAAAGAACGAGTTCAGCGAGCTGTGTGAAAGCTGTGGGACAGCGAGTGGCGACGCGCACCAACACATGCCAAAGGCAAAAGAACCTCACCAGGATAAACCCAGCACACCCTTGGATAGCAAAGAGATACGTGCACTCTATGATGCTATCAGTGCTTTGACAGGTGGTCAGGTTGGAATCCCCGAACTTGCTGAAACATTGGATCAGCTAACCCAGCATTTACGTGACCCTTCCGAGAGCGACGCATCGTCGCGCAGACGCTCGTCGGTTGGTGGGTTCCTTGGTAATGGCTTTTGTTCAGCTGTTCATACTCTGAAGGCGTCGTCTGCGGGAGACGGTGGGATTTCGGTTGGCTTTGAGGCTTTCGAGGGCATTGCTAGTCAGATCGAGCAGCCTGCTGTACTCGAACTAGTACGACGATTTATCCGCGGTGAGGTGCATTTCATCTAAGCAAACAATAGTACTGCCGAACTGATGGTTGGGTTTCACTTCATTGCGTCGGCTTGGCTTGAGAGGAACTCTTGCATGTCCCTCAAATTGTCAAACCACGCGCTCCACTTGTCGAGATCTTCTGATAAATCTGGCTCCTGATTCGCCAAAGTCACGCCGATTAGACCTCCGACGCAAGTATCGTACACAGCAAGCGAACTTTTTCACAACCTCAAGGACAAACACAAACTTTTCGTCCTGGTAAATCTCCTTGAAACCCAATGCGAAGAGGCTTTGATGCCCACCATCAAATTGGCCGATGTCCGCGTGAAAGTTGGCATTTTCCTTGGGAATATGGCGAAGTGCTGCATTCTCGGGAGATGAACATATGTTCGAGATGACTGTCAGAAGCCTCTCGAGCATGTTTCGATATGTTACCTAGTCCAATTAGCGCGCACGTTAGCACCGCATCGCATCTTTCAGGTCGCACCCCAAGAATGTGTCTCTTACCTTGTCCCCCGTGCTTTGTTGAAGCATTCCCAGCGCTCTCACCAGCGACTCTTTCCCGGGAGTAAACTGTGCATTGAGGGCTTCACGGATTTGTTGCTCTTCTCGCTCGATTCTCTCTCGCTCCAGGCGCTCTCGCTCCCTCTGCTCGCGGACAAGCTGCGCCGCCCTGGCAAGTTCCTCGACTCTCTTCCTCTCCAGCTCTTCCTCTCTCCGTCTCCTTTCCTGCTCCTCCCTTTCGATCTCCAACCGTTGCTTCTCTTCCTTCTCTTTCCTCTCCATTTCGGCCCTCATCTTCTCTTGCACCTCCTGCTCTTCTCTCTCCGCCTCGGATCGATCAAACTCGTCCACGCAGCTCATTGCGGTCTCCAGCAGCTGTTCCTCTTCTACAACGCCTCGCAGACCGTCGTACTGAGCCACCATCGCCTGCACCTTGGCCAGCATCTTGGGCCCGAAACGCGGCGCCTGCGTCACCGGGTCCTTCATGGCGCAGCGCGCTCGGAAGCGCTCGACCGACGCGCTCACCTCGCCCTCCAGCGCCTCGCGCACCTCTGCGAGTGCGACTTGGGCTTCCGCCACGTCCGCAGCGTCACGAACGCGGCCATCCGCAGCCGCCACGAAGCGCTGCAGCGCCGCCACGCGCGCCTCGAGCGCCGCCACCGCCGCCGCCGCCGTCCGGAACTCGCTCATCACTTTGGGTTATGGTCGTCGACGTAGTACCGTAGTACATGTTCGATGAGGTACCGTAGTACATGTTCGAAGAAACATGTAATGTTGCGCGAACGTTGCGCGAATCACGTGGCGACCAAACACTTGTGTTTCGTATGGTATACGAAACCCACGTGTAAAAATATACTACTACCCGGTAGTCTGATGTCGCGAAACGACGCGGGACTTCCATAATGGCGAAGCGCCGAGGCAGCGATGGGGGAAGCAGTGGAGGTGGCAACACCAGTACTAGCAACAATGCACCGAGTGTGTTGCGAATCAAGATCATCTCGATGGGAGACAGTGGCGTGGGCAAGAGCTGCGTGATCAAGCGCTTCTGCGAGGAAAAGTTTGTGAGCAAGTACATCTCGACCATCGGCATCGACTACGGCGTCAAACCCGTGGTGGTGGCCGGCAGTGAGGTCCGCGTGAACTTCTGGGATCTGTCAGGACTCCCCGAGTTTTTAGAAGTGCGGAACGAGTTCTACAAAGACACCCAGGGCGGCATCCTCATGTTCGACGTCTCCAGCCGCAAGAGCTTTGAGGGTCTAGACGGGTGGCTCCGCGAGGCAGCCAAGTTCGGCGCTGGAAAGTTTCCGTGTGTGGTTTGCGGAAACAAGGTCGACCGCCACCGCGTCGTCACCGAGGACGAAGCCCGCGCATTCGCTCAGTCGCGCGGTTTTGAGTACTTTGAGACTTCGGCGTGCACAGGCGTGAACATCAGCGAGGCGTTCCACTCTCTGTTTTCAAGAGTGGTGAGGGAGCAAACGCGATAAGTGGGGTGGATGTAAGCGCTAGATCTGTTCATCACGAATGCACCAACGACTAGTAGAGGTAGATGCTATACGCGGTCGTGACGCAGAACAGACCATCCTGTAAGATCAACACAGTTGAGGATCACTTCTTCATGATAAACTGAGAGTACAGCTTACATTCGAGAACGTCTCGGACGCATAGCAATCAGTCTCGGCGTCCCAAAAGCACCGGCATCCCATCCTTGCGGCCAAGTGTCAGATACCGATACTACTGCACTTTCATTGCAAACACCGCAAGTCTCACCTCACGCCCTCGCCGCGCTGCTCACCGATGACCACTTGCACCACATATTTGTATCGAGGGTAGTTGCAGTCTGCAAGCACTTGCCATGAGCCTTCAAATCGTTTGAGCATTCGAATTCACCGCGGCACCTTTGAGCTGCGCCTTGACAGCGTCAGAAATCTCCTTCGTCAGTGTCGACGCGCGATCTGATGTGTACGCAGCCTTGTCCAGCTTCTCTTGCATCACTTGGTTGATGATCTGCTTCATCTTTGTCGCCGTTGGCCTGTTCATTTTCAACACCACAACACGGTTAGTGTCGTAGTTTACTCGTCGTCGATGCTCGCCACTGACTTGTTCTTGGGATTTAGGCGCAGCGTCGACGCGCTCTCGGTCTTGACGGGTGGGGCAGGCATCGCCTCCTTCAGCTGCAATGGATCACGACGAGACTTGAGCTGTGCCGACGCGACCGTTTGCCGCAAGATACGCTCTCCGAGATGTAAATAGCAAAAAAAGTTTATATTCATGAAGTGCGTATGTAGGTTGTTGTGCTGGGCCGGTCATCTCGAGAGGCATTGCTCTCAAGTGCCGCCGCTGTGTACCACCCCTACCTGGTGGTGAATGAGCCTATGCGGTTCCCTCTCCCCGCGCGACTAGGCTTTGATATATTCGTGGTGAGTTGTCGAGTGTCGCCTGCCTTCAGCGTCTTTACTCCTTGGCAGCAGTCGTGAGCTGCGCCAGCGCCTTGGCGTTGTCCTCGCACTCGACGACAGCGACGTCAGCCGTCTCAGATGGCGACGACACGGGCTGCTCCTCCGAAGCGTACATCTGGTCCTTCTTGAGGAACAGAAGCACCTTGCGGTTGCGAGCGTACTTGTACGCGCGGCGGCGGTCCACGAGCTGAGACTCGCGCATGGTGCTCACGCGAACCTCCTCTTCCTCGTAGTCATCGTCATTGTCCTCCGACATGGAGTCGACGTCGGTGCTGTTGGTCGAGTCCTCACGCGGGATGTCCTCCTCAGACGCCGCCTTGATCGCCCTCTTGACCTCATCGTCGTCGTTCATCTCCAGTTCCTCCTCAACCACAGTGTGTAGCGAGCCACATTGGTGGATGGGCGATCGCTCGGACGGCTTGAGCTGCCACGGACGGATCGGCGCGTGGTGCGGGTACGCCTTGTGCGCCGGGTCCTGCACGATGGCGCTACCGAGGAAGCCGCGAAAGATGGAGAGGCCGATGGTGCTGATCTCGGAACGCAAGAGGTAGTCGCGGCTGATGAGCAGGCGGTGGAGGCGCACGAGGTAGTCGAGGAATGCGTCGCAGCGGTGCTCAACCACGCGGCCGAGCTTGGACAGGAACTTGTGTTTGCGTGGGAAGTAAAGGTCTTCGATGAGCGAGCCGAGGCGCGGGAACTCCTTACGGAAGACGGAGAAGTGCTCGCTCATGAGCTCGCGCATGGCGACAAAGTCCGAGAAGCGGCGGTGCACGATCCAGCTGCGGCCCGTGATGGCGTTCTGCACGTACACGGCGAACACGGCCTGGTTGGTCTTGATCTGCGACAGCGAGGAGCTCGCCTGCCGGCGCACGTGCGCAGGCTTGACGTCGTAGACGGCAATGGACCCTGGGGAGACCATTGAGCGCTCAATGGCCGTGCCGCCCATGGCCACAGGCGGCTTGTCGCCTCCGCCGGAGCGCAGCACGAGTGCCGGCACCATCGGCGGCTTGGTCTGTGCCGTGTTGGGCATGCTGGAGGTGACGATGCCGCGCATGTCTGTCTATCTGTATGTCTATCCACCGTCACGGGGCAGCTCTGCCGGTTGTCACCTGCTCGCTGGGCGGCTGAATCGCAACTGACGGGCGCAGCAGAAGAGGAAAGGCGGACCGACGCGCCGAGAGATGCGGACGGCGATCGGACGAGATGATCCCGGGCCGTGGCGTCGTACAACAGCGCGGGATCTCACCGGGAAAGCGCGCAAGTGGCAGAGCGCGGGCAGCTGTGGGCCGGCAGGTGGCGAGCGTCATACAGAGCGCGCAACGGAGACTCGGCGGGGCTGAGCTGGCGCGTGGTGATGCACGACGACGTCGACTTTTACACGAGGTCGGCGGTTGTCGGCCGCGCTACGTTGGTTAATACTAGGGGCGAGTAGTTTGTAGGTACGGAAGCGATACCGTACGAGTGAAGAGCTACGCTTCAACCCTGAACGCTCTGACTAGCTGCTCCGTTCCGATCGCTGATTGGTCAAGACGCGATTTTTGGACTGAATACTCTTGGGAAAAAGAGGTGGTGGCACGTGCAGGCGTCGTTGGTCGAGCAAAGCGGCCGACAGACGAGCGGGGGCGGACGATCGGAGCGCGTCTCTGCTGAGCTGCGTCCCTCGAATCGTCACTACACGCTGGCAAAATTTTTCACGAGCGGAGACGCGACGCGCAGATCACGCCTCGGCCTTCCCAGCTCAAGAGTGCAACGCTCAAGACATTCAGTTCACGTGTCAGCGGCTGTCCCTGCCGGTGATTGCCACCTCTTCATCGACAGCCAGCGGTGCTGTACCATCCTGTCTGGATACCGTTTGGTCCGATTTGCTCGCTGCGGCTGTCAAGTCGAGTCTGTCCACGGCGAATTTGAGCCCCTGGCCCAGGATCCCTCGACCGTCCAAATCAACGAATCTCACCGCGACTGTAGGACTGTCAATCGTGATATCGATCACTCCAGGCAGACCCCAGCGCATTGCACACATTGCCGACCCCAAAGGGAGCTCTGCACTGTTGCACTTGCAGTGCGCATTGTCGTCGCGTTACTGCCCACGAGCCAACGGCACCAGTGGTGAATCTTGTCAACTCTTGACGGGATGGGCCCGTCCACGTAAAACGACGTCAAAGCAGCAGTTGAAACAGCAGGCTGTACGGAGCGCAAAAAGGTAAACACGGTGCATGGTCTAGTCCGCCAGGCGGCCAGCTGGATGCCATCGTCCTCAGCTGCTTATGCCAATCCGATCCGATGGTTGAAGCACCGTTGACTCTACTATCAATACCACCTTCGACTGCGTGTCCACGCACCGTCACGCCGACCGTGAATGCGGCGAGCAAAGCTTCAATCGATCATTTTGCATGTTCGTATCCTCCCGTAGGATACAAACATGCCGTAGGAATCCTACGTCGTGAACTTAGCTCCGATAGACCTCAGTCGTGTTACGACGCAAGAATTCCTGGCAATGGTTTAGCAGTGGTGGTTGTAGACCACCGCCGTCACGTCCTCCCGCGTCAATTCTCGGTCAAGCCTGCCTCCCTCCACCTCCACTGCTCCTCTCCACTCCCTCGCGATAGCAGCGTTGATGCGCTCAGGACGCGGAGCTCAGGTCAGAATGTGTACCATACACCACCTCGTCGTCCCCGACACCCTACTACGCCCACTGGCCACCACTTCTATCCTCTTCGCAAGTGCGCCCCTGCCATCGTCCGTGACGGTACTCCCTTCCGCTGCAGTTTTGGCGCCAAAGGCTCGACTGGCGCGGAGTCGCCATGGCGCTGAGCGTGCGCGAGAGCGTGAGCGGCCGGCGGCTGTCGCTGGGGGCCGACGGGCGCGAGGAGCGCGTGTGCGGCGGCAAGGGCGTCGTGTACCGCAGCGGCCCGCGGCTGGCGCTGCGCTGCTGCGGCAAGGCGGCGCTCATCGTCACGTGTCGCCTCAAGCAGAGCGTGCTGCGCATGGGCGACGTCATCCTGCTGGACCAGGGGTGAGTCTCGCGCTCGCGTTGTGGGGCTGGGCTGGCCGACTCAACTTGTTCTTGCTCGTAGCGACACCTTCTACGCCAACGGCACGCTCACAAAGTACGAGGTCGTCGACCAGGACGAAGCGCAGCAGGCGCCGCCGCTCGCGGCCGCGCTCAACGTGCTGCCCACGCGCGTACCGGCCATCCGGCTGGGCTCGGCGCGCGCGGGGGCGGCGTTCTCGTCCAGCAGCAGTGCCAAGCAGCCAGCCAAGCCGAGCCCGCAGGCGCCGCGCGTGATCTCCGGGTTCTTTGCGCACCGCGTGGCTGCCAAGGCGTCGCCGACTAAAGTCAAGGCAGAGGGTAAGGCAGAGATCAAGACGCAGGTCAAGACGGAGGCAAAGGATGAAGCCAAGATGGAGGTCAAGGCAGACGACAAAAAGAAAGAGGTGGTGGAGTTTAGCTCGGAAGACGAAGAGGAAGAAGAAGCGCGCGCGCCGGTTAGGATACGGCGCAACAAGAGTGCGCGCGCGATCATCGAGTCGGACGATGAAGATGAAGACGACGATGACGACGAGGAACTGCAAACCTCGACGCGCAATGGAGCAGACTCTCCAGCTGAGGACGACGTTTTCATCCACGATTTGGAAAAGAATACGACTATATCGTCACCTCCCAAGTCCGCGAGCGCCTTGGGTAGTCGACCACGTGTATCTGCAGCTCGCGATTGGATGGAGGCGTATGGACGTATCGGCAATACCTCTAAAAAGCAGAAGACCGCCCGATCGGGTGAGAAGTGGGTTACTGCAAAAAGATTTAAATCCCGTCACGGCATCGAGGATGGCGACGATGATGGCGATTCCGACGAAGAGCAGTTCAGTCGTTCCCATGATGAAGTTGGAAACCTGCTTCTCGAGTGCGAAGACATTGCAAAGAAACTACGGCGGTCAATCCTTGACTGGTCTGGAAATGCCCAAAACGAAGCGGCCTCCGCAGCTTCGTCGCCGTCGAACCTCACAGATGTTTCTGATGAAGATAGGCAGCAGCTGCCCGAAGAGCACGTGTCGATAGCTGCGTTTGCACCGTCGGCTGCTTCTAAATCGGCAGGAGCACGCGTTGTCACCCAAGACGATATCCCGGACCTGTGTCCTACTCTTGAGCTAAAACCATATCAGGTTGTCGGTGTGAACTGGCTGCTCCTGCTGAACGAGAATAACGTGTCAGGCGTGCTTGCTGACGAAATGGGTCTTGGCAAGACCGTGCAGACTATTGCATTTCTGCAGTTGCTGGAGACTCTGGCGAAGAAGAAGACAAAAGGACCAAAAACGTCTGGGCCGTACCTCGTGGTTGTCCCTGCAAGTGTTTTGAACAACTGGAAGCGCGAATTCAAGTGGATTGCCCCTTCCCTTCGGGTGGTTGTGTACCATGGAGCGAAGGACGATCGGTTGGAACTTCAGGACACTTTGCTTCGAGCCAATACTGATGACGAGAGTGACGACAAGAAGCTACCATTTGACATCTTGCTGACAACGTACTCGTATTTTGAGCGTGATTCGTGCCAAGAAGATCGAGCCTTTTTGCGGAGCTTCAAATTCGGCTACATGATTCTTGACGAAGGTCACAGCATTAAGAACGCGAAGACCTCACGCTTCAAGCGAATCACTGCCGTTCGTGCACGTACCCGGCTTGTCCTCAGTGGCACTCCGATCCAGAACAATCTGAATGAGCTGCTGGCGCTGCTAAGCTTCCTAATGCCTCGAATGTTCGACCACGGGTCCGACGAGTTGCTGTCATTTTTCGATGGCAATGAAGAGAGTAAGTGCGCTAAAGTTCGACGAATCCTCGCACCTTTCATTTTACGTCGTGAGAAGAAATACGTGCTGAATCAGCTGGTGCCTAAAACTGTTCACACTGAAATGCTCCAAATCAGTGAACAACAGCGAAAAGCCTACCAGGATTTGCTGGAGATTGTCATCAAGCAAAAAGATGCCGTTGCGGCGCGCAAGCTCGAGGCAAAAGAACGCAAGCGTCGTAATAAGAGCAAGCTTGATCGACAAGTCCGCTCGTTGCTGGGTGAAACATTTGACGTTGAAGGGGACGTGGATGGCACAGCGGATTCCGCAGTTGGCTCAGATTCTGCCATCTTCACCCAGCTGCGCAAAGCAGCCAACCACCCAGCTCTATTGCGGTTACACTACACTAATGACGAGGATTTGGACACCATGACTCGCTGCCTGCACCGAGCAGAAGCGTTTGGGAATCAGTGCTCGCTTGCCATGGTGCGCAAGGAACTTGAGAGCTACTCAGACTTTGAACTCCACGACCTTTGCGTCCAGTATGCGGGCAATGAGCAGCTACGCGCATTGCAGCTGCCTGCTGAAGTTCTGCTTGGGTCTGCAAAATTCAACTACCTTCGAACGCTACTGCCCAAGCTGCGAGCTGAGGGTCATCGCGTGTTGATCTTTTCGCAGTGGACCAAACTCCTTGACTTACTTGAGGTGCTCATGAGTCATATGGAGTACAGATATCTTCGACTGGATGGATCCACTGACGTCGCCGAGCGCCAGGGTCTCATTGACACGTACAATGCCGACACGTCAATCTTCGCATTCTTGCTTTCCACGCGTGCTGGTGGTCTCGGTATCAACCTGACAGCTGCTGACACTGTCATTCTTCATGACTTGGATTTCAACCCGACCAACGACGAGCAAGCGTGCGACCGCTGCCACCGCATCGGCCAGACGCGACCCGTGAGCATCTACAAACTCGTATCGTCCGATACCGTGGACCACGAAATTTACAAGTTGGGCGAAACCAAAACGCAGCTCAATCATGCAGTGCTGGGCAAGCTCAATGCGCACGCTGACGAGGATGGGGCTGTCGCAGGCAAGAAGCCGAAAAAGGGCAAGGGACCCGGTGGCGTGACGGTCGAAATGATGCTAGCTTCGGTCATTTCGTCTTACAAGAAACAGGGAAATGGAGAAAGTGATATTAGTGAGCGGATAGCAAACTAATAAGGCGATGAGGAGTGTAACATCCATGAATAGATGACAATCAAAGATGCGTTCGAAATCAAACTGAAAATTTTCATTCACGCAACTAACATTCAGGACACGTTGCCAGTGCTGTGGTGTTCATGCTTTTGGGGTCAATCCATTGAGATTGAGTGACGGGCCAGCTCGCTCGCTCGAGTCCTTCAATACAGCACCGACAGTCATTAGCAGTAGCTCTCGACAATCTTGATTAACGTTGGCACTTACCGCAGCTGGTACCGCTTCAACTGATCTTCTCGCCAACGGAGATCCATCGCGTGGGATGTACTGCGCAAAATGTACACAGCCACGTTAGAAGTTGCGTAGCGACGATTTGCAACGACTGAGGACGCACAATGCTATTGCTCTCTCGGCGAGCAACTTCCTCCTCAGACTCTTCTTTCAACGTAGAGATTCGAGCTCTTGCTTCAGCGCTAAGTCCAAACTCGTCATTTGTGCCAGATAATGGTTTGCGCTTAGCTGCACCACCTCCCAGCTCGGCGTCAAGGTCAGCAAATTCGTCGTCAAAGTCTAGGTCGTCGTCTTCCATCGGTTCGGACTCACTTCTCGAGTCTAATCGACGGCTTAACCTGTCGGTTGTACGGCGAATCTGGGTTACCATTGAGGAGATTTCTGCCAACGCTGTAGGGATCAAGTCTAGTGTCAGCTCTGCCTTGCTCAGCTTCCTGGACACTGTGTCAATCTGTGAAACACGCCTTGGCCCGGGAAGATCTAAAGTATGGCGGCCCTTTAATGGGCGAGCTGGAACCTCTTCTGTAGGACGGGCGGGCGAAATGCTATTCATGCTCGAGCTGAATCCACCAGAGTTGTCAAGAAATTCGGATTGCTGCGAGTTACCAAGACCACTCAAGCCGACTCTCAAAGGCCGTCCAAACCCTCCCGCACGAGTGAAACCTCGAGAAAGTCGCCGTACTGACTGAGAATTAACCTGTGCGGCTCGATCTGCGATCTCCTTGAGTTTGTCCCCCAGTTTTTTGGCTCGATAGATGGTTCTCAGTGAGACCGACATGCGGCGCTGCTTGAGTGATTTCTCAACGACCAGGTTAAGCTGGTTCTGGACTTTGATTTTCTCGGCAGGAGATTGGATGTTCATGTTGTCTAGCTGCCTTTTAATGACGGTGCGCTTCATGCGCTCTCCAAATTCAGGATACTCTGCTGCAATCTCATTGAAAGCACGTTTGCTCAGCACGTTCAGATCGCAGATCGTGACAGCACGCACAGTGTTGGTACGTCGGACGTCGATAACAAGAGCAGTTTCGCCGAAAAAGTTTCCATCTCGAAGGTAGACACGCTTCTCTTCGCCAGTACCATCAGTGTTGGTAGCTTGCACACTCTTGGAGCCGTCAGATACGAGAATCTCAACCAGACCTTTACGCACGATAAACATCTCCTTGCCGATTTCGTCGAAGTAGATAATAGTGTCTCCCGGTAAATATACGGCAGTCTCGAGTGCTAAGCACACCTTGCCAAGAAAACGTGCGTCGGACCCAGCGAAAAATGGAACAGTCTTGACAAGGTCTTTGTAGAGATGGAGCGCAATTGTCGTTCGCAGTGGTTTGGATATCCCTGGCTGGTTCAGCAGCATCATATCCGAGTATGCACGTTGCTGCAGAACAAAATCCATGTTAGTTTCGAGTCATGCCAATGCGTCATTAATGCAATCCTACATTAATCCACAGGTAGTCGTAGTTGCGGCGCACACGATGTTGAAGCTCCTCTGGGAGCTCATAGTACTTCATCTCTGCTGATATAATGTCCATGCGATTGCGAAACTGAGCTTTCTGTTGGTCCCAGCTCATAAGCAGTGCAAGTACGTTCCCGAAGAGAAAACTTGAAAAGACAGAGCCCACTAGGAAAACGGCGAGGCTGACAGCGTAAAGATCGGTTGTGGCATCAGTTAGGGGGTCCCGCATTTGTGAGATTCGAGAGTAAGACGTGCTCTCGCCGATTCCGAGGAACATTAACATAACCGTATGAACGCTCTGCAGGTACATGGGTCCCATCTAGACAATGAGCGCCAACGTTAGTTACTCACGACACATCCATTTCAAATAGAATAACGCACCGAAGAGGAATCGCACAAACTGTGACCGTCTGGGTGGACACACTCGTTGAATAAGTTTGCCCACAAGCAAGCAAACAGATGAAGCCCAAGCACAAGTGCCAAAAAGCTCAACGCAAGATTATAGTACTTGGCGTACTCTCGCAGATACTTGAGCAGTCGACGCAAGCGCAAAAGCTTGGGGATTTTCTGGAGTTTAACGATTTTGATCGACTTGCTTGAAGTCGATAACAGTAGCGAAAGCGGGAAGTTGGATATGAGGTCCACGATAAACCAGGAGTGGAAGTACTTGTGCGCGACAACTTTGGCATCCATAATAACTTCGCCGTTGGACACGATACCAGTTCGCAGAGTCATAACCATGTCTGCATTGTGTGGGAAACAATTGTGAGCTATATGCCATGTTGCACTAGGAATCGAATGCAACTCACCAAGGATGAAATACCAATCAATAAAGGAGTTCAATTCTGCAAGTCCGGTCCAGTCGACGTAATTAAACCCAATGATAAGCGGAACCATGGTGACGACGTATAACACACAGCAGGCAGTCGTTACTTCCCACATCCGACGAATCTTGGAGTTGGGATGGACCATGAAAGTCGATTTGCCGTTGTTGGATATCGTCTCGTGATAAATGTCGATCACGGGTTCAGCCGTGCGAGCTAGCATCGCAAGCTTTCCCAAAACTTTCCAACGACGATTATGGATAACAGGAGGTGCTGTGGGACCCTCCACAGGAGGGTTCGGTGCAGACTGTACGGAGTCGAACACTTTTTGAGGCTCTGCACCCCGACGGCTACCTCCTTTGCTACGCGATCTTACGATTCCTGGAGGGCGATTTTCCAGTGCAGGCGAGTCCTGTACCACAGGTGAATTGGCCGCGTTGGAAGTCTGGTCTTGAGGTCCATTTGCTCCATCGCCACATTTCGCATCAGCTCTAGACAGGCTCGCTTCTGGTGTGTCCGACTGTGGCACAACGCGATTATTAGCGCTTTGCGAGTTCGCCGGCTTGCTCGCCATAGCCGCGTCTTAGACTCCTGTGGAGATTTGTTGAGCACGTGTCCAAGAACCGAACTCTCTTCGTGAGAACCGCGCCTTTGCAAACAATCCGCGTCCGAGTCGTTGGACTCGTTGGTTACGTGTAAGTGAACTTGCAGTGGTCGCCTTGATCAAGGCCATTCAAGAAAAGACGGATGATTGTAGAAGCACTCCGGACGAAAATACGATTTGATTCAGGGAGCCAAAGTTAGCATTGTAAATGATTGTGCGGCATCCCATTTCTCTGCGCCAGCGTGCTACTTTGACTTGGAGTCGAAATGATAAGTCGGACTTCCCAACAATGATCAAGTATCCTGTACCCACTGCCTTTCAGGCTGAATGCAAAAATGGGGCATTTTCATCCATGTAGCATTGGTCTCCAGGACGGCACTGCTTAGCAAGCCCATTTCCAGTAGCCTTGGTCCTGTCCTCACCAGCTTCGAGTTGTCAAGCTTGAACTCCCGGCTGTTGCGAGACATCATATCGCGTTGTACCGACGAACGCTAGCTGGCTGTTTGCGTTAGAGATTACGACATGTCCTGTTTGCGTTAGGGACGTACTATGTCGCATTTTCAGCCAAGCCAAGTTGAAGCGCATTGCCATGCTCGAGCTGCTTGTCATTTTCCAATCCACCCTCAAGCACGAGCTCTAAGCGCTTCCGCATCAACCTCCGCCTGCAATCATGGTGTCCGACAGCTCGACCGACGCATACGACAACCAGTACACTGTGGCTCCAGCTCCGCCGGGCCAAGCAAAGCCTGCGACGGACTATGCGCTCTTCACGCCGCTCCAGCTTGGGTCGGACCTGACGCTCGCCAATCGCATCATCCACGCTCCGGTGACCCGTGCCAGGTCCTCCGTCGACGACCACGTGCCAAGCGAGCTCAACGCCATTTACTACGAGCAGCGTGCAGATGCGGGACTGATCATCACCGAGGCGTGCGCCATCTCGGAGCAGGGCTTCGGCTGGTACGGAGCGCCAGCAATGTACACGGACGACCAGCAGCGCGGTTGGGGAAAAGTGGTTGAGCGAGTGCACGCTCGAGGAGGCAAGATGTTTCTCCAGCTCTGGCACATGGGCCGACAGGCTCACTCAAGCTTCAACAGCAAGCACGAGATTGTCTCGGCCTCAGCAACTCGGTATGCCGAGGGACGCACTCGCAACGCGAACGGAGTGTCGACGCAGTACGAGACACCTCGAGCTCTCACGACGCCCGAGATTCAGGATATCGTCGATGACTACCGAAAGTGTGCTGAGCGAGCCAAGGCTGCGGGCTTCGATGGAGTCGAAGTGCACGCCGCGGGTGGGTACCTGCTCGATCAGTTCTTGCAGCGAAGCACCAACCACTCGCGCACCGACGAGTATGGAGACCAGAGCGTTGAGAATCGCGCGCGCTTCACGCTTCAAGCCGTGGACGCGGTTCGCTCCGTCTATCCTGCACACCGAGTTGGAGTCCGCATCGCTCCGAACCGCACCTTTGGCGGCATGGGGAAGGAGGACAACAGCGATGTATTTGAATACCTGCTGCGAGAGCTCGGTGTCCGCAAGCTCGCGTACGTCGCACTTCAGGACGGCGAGGGCGAGGGTGTCAGCACGGCTACGCGCTTCATCACGAGTGCGGAAGTCAAGCGTTTGTTTGGCGGTGTTGTCATGGCGAACTACAACTACGACCGTGATAGTGCCGAGGCGAAGATCCGCAGTGGAGAAGCTGACTGCGTGGGCTTTGGCCGTTGGTACATGAGCAACCCAGACTTGGTTGACAGATTCCGCACGGGTAAGCCTCTGAGCGCCATGCTCGACTACAAGTATTTCTACGACGCCTCTCGCGGCGCGGAGGGGATACACGGATCTCCCGTAGGCCACAGACGGCAGCGTGCGTCGCACCAATGCGCACTAGGAGGGCCGTAGATGGACGTAGCTCTAACTCGTTGGCAATACATGCTGGTACTAAGAAGATAGGTTTGTGTATGCGTGCTCTATGGGAAACCATGGCGACATTCCGCCATCCCAAGCAGGCAGTGCGAGAGCATTCATCACAAAAAGCCACTAGCCCTAAACTCACATCGGCAGCGAAGTAGAAGTCAATGCACATCGTTTGCGATCTGCGCAGGCAGTGTCGACCACAGAGATGGCTAGGTGCTGTCAGCCCGTCTCGAGGGCAGACGCTGCAGAGCTTCGACAGCAAACTGATGGGCATGAGTGAACATGGCAAGAACTACGGAAGTGGTCCCATCGGTGGGCAGCAGTGATATTCCCGCGGTGGAGCTGAAGTGACCAATGTCGGGTCCGCCAGTTGTGTTGAGTCGGGACGGTTGCAGCGATCTTGCACGATGGGATGACTGACCAGCAGCGTGTCATTGCCTCAACTAGCGATCTTGCGGGCACGTTCAGGCACCGTTCGCTGGTCATTTGGTGGGACTCGAGGGCCATCCGGCATCATCATCACGTCCTGGTTGATGTTGTCCGGAGTTGACCGCACGAGGCAAGTCTTCCTGCTTTCGAGCAAAAAATGGGTTCATTTTGGTTGGGCTGGCCCGTTTTGATTTTCGGTTCTCGCAACCTTCACCGATTTCCTCTTGGATTTCGTATGGTCGAATACCGGTTGTGTACCGGTAGGCCCACCCGCTTTCGACGTCAGACGGGCCACTCGAGCGTCTACGAAAGTATACTGGAATCAAGAGAAACCACTTCCTGCGCTTCCATTTTTCGCTTCCATTTCCCGCCGGCGGTTCTTTCACCAAGTGCAGGTCTTGCCGCAGCCAACGGCTCGCGGCCAACGCCTCCATGGAGGTTGCGAGCCAAATGCTCCTCATCAAAAAGCGAGGAGGTTCCTCATGCGTCTCCAGTGATCCATGCAGCTCGTCGACGACGACGCGGGGGTGTGGGCCACGCAGCGCCGTTACGGGCGTGGCGATCTAGAAGCCGCCGAGATCTTTGCGCCTGTTCTCGAGGCGCCTGCCTGTCTCCCTCCCTCGAATCATCATGGCGGCGGCGGCGTACCGTGCGTGCGTAGGCGTTGGCCCGCGCATCCATCTGTCCGCACGTACTGTACACCTCCACGCTCCATGGGGGTGTGGTGTGAGTGTGCGGCTTCTGGCGAAGGGTCGGCCTCGCTCTTCCTGCGGCGGCCGCCGACCCCGCGAGGTCTCCGCAGTTCGGCTTTTTCCCTCGAGGAGGCGAGTGCCAGGCCATTGTCGACGCGCGGACGTTTGCGAGCAGCCAGTCATGGGCATGGCCGACCTGCGAGCAGACGCCGCGACCCAGCGACCGACGCAGGACCACCAGCGCTGGGACGACCGAGACAGCGACATGGACGGAGACGACCGGGGGCACGAGGACGCAGAGATGATGGAGCAGGCGGACGACCAGCACGCTGCAGGATACGACCACGACGACATTGAGAACGACCGCAGAGCCTTCGACCGGCCCAACCAGACGGCCGCGGGCTTCGCGCCACCCACGGCCGAGGACGACGACGAGCAGATGAGCAAGGCAAGGAGGACCGCCCCGCTCAGCCACCACACGCCCGTCACGCGATTCCTGAGCAAGCAGACGCTAGGCTTCATCCCCAAGCTCAACGCGCGCCCGGCTCCGCTGGCGGCATATCTCCCCGAGAACGGAGCGTCCACCGAAGTTACGACCAGTGGAACCGCCGGTGGACCGCCAGCAGCGCTCACGTCGCCCATGGGCGGCGGCTTCCGCCTGCCCAGCCTGTCCAACACGCCCCCGCTTTCGCCGCAGAAGTGGACGGGATCCAACAGAGACGAGCGCTTCCCGCCGTTCCTGGGCCCGCCGCAGCGCGTCTCGAGCTGCGGTAGCCTGTCCGAGAAGTTTGCCACCATGTCCACCGGCATGGGCGGCTCCACGCAGATCCCGTCGCTCAAGGAGGCGCTGGAGCGCCAGGCCGGGATCCGATCCGAGTCAGCCGCGTCTACGGTCTCGTCCATCTCCAACTGCTCGGCGTTCCCGCTGTCGCCGCCATCTGCCTCCAATGGGTCGGGCATGTTAACGATCGAGGACATCTGCAAGCCCATCCAGTACCAGCGCTCAGCTTCGTGTCCATCCGACCCAACCGTCACATCTTCGATCCTGCGAGGGCTCAGCGGCGACAGCCGCGCCTCGAGGTTTGTGTTTGGGTCGTCAGGCAGCCGTGACAGCGGCGAAGTCACCTCGCCGTCGTCGTCCTTGGGCAGTGTTAGCGGTGGAAGCAGCCCACAGTACGAGCAGCATCAGTACGACGTTGGATACCATGACGAGAGCGAGGAGGACCGCCACTCGCCTCTCCCTCAACCTGAGTACCGCACGCTTACGCTTCAAGACATCAGCCAGAACCGCCTTGAGCGGAGCAGCTCCGTGGATGGTGCGAGTGGGCGACCTCGACCGCCAGCAGAGTCCATCAACCTGTACCAGTGGTGCGTTGAGGGCCATACAACCTCGTAGAGGCATGACTCTAATGTTTGTTTCATGTATTTGATCAGGCTCGACCACAAGCCATTGAACTCGCTGGCCGAGTCGGCTCATGCCTTGCAGCTCTTGGAGAGAAGCGGCCGAACACTGGCCGATGCTCTCCAGTCTGCTTCAACGACCGGTGGCATTTCCGTGTCGTTGTTTGGCGCTGCCGGGCTCAACGACTCGTCTTTCTCATCAACACAGCAAGACCCTCGACGCGAGAAAAAGTTGTGTGCGTTCCCCCAATGCACGAGCAATGCAGTCACCCGTGGTCTGTGTATCAGCCACGGTGGTGGACGGCGGTGTCAGCGCAAGGGGTGCACTCGCGGAGCTCAGTCCAAGGGATTGTGTGTCGCCCATGGTGGCGGGCGTATCTGCCGCGCCAAGGGGTGCTCCAATATCCAGCGAAGTATGGGACTGTGCATCCGACACGGTGGTGGCCGTCGGTGTTGCGTGCCAGGATGTCAAAAGGGAGTCGTCCGACAGGACTTGTGCACAGCCCACGGTGGCAAGCGCAAGTGCCGCGTCGAGGACTGCAACAAGCACGTCAAGAAGAAAGGGCTATGTCGTGCACATGCAAACTCCCTGATTCAGGGCGGGGCGTCGCCGTCAGCCACAAGCACCTGAGGCACATTGGCGGTCGGACTGTGGCGCGTGCATGGATGGATGGATGGATATAAGGTTATCTGGCGAGCCGTGGGCAAGAGCGACGGTGCCAGCGTGCATGAAAATGTAGGATTTCACCGTAATGTAGCGAATAGGACCAAGAGCAACAAGAAAGAAAGCGCATGGAGCACGAATTGCTCAACCGTTCAGATCGCCGCGCCTGTCAGCTGGCGGGCGAGATACAAACCTGCAGGACCCATGGTGGTCTTTCGCGGAACATTGCCGCGGGATTTCCATATTTTTGTAGCCATCGGGCCAGCTCTCGGATGGCGTGACGCCAGGATGTTTTTGCCAGCTCTCGCTGTCGTCAATGGCTCAGATCTTTGCGTCAGCGACAGATGAGTGTGTGTGTCGGTCTGTCTGTGTTGCCCGCCCGCTGGAGGGGGCGTGAGAGGTCTCGACGATAGGGCTACTGTACCACTAGGGATGTTATACATTGCCATGGATTTTCCCCTACGACGCTCGCTCGCTTCCGACGGCGGAAATGTGGTCTCGACCTCGAGCAGACGCTGTCTGCGAACCCAGCTACAGCATCTGCTGTGCGTCGAGCTGGTGCACGGTAAGGCATTCACGAAAGATGAGCCGCTGAAGCTCCTCCTTGGGCATCTCCACGCCAAGGTCCAGCGACTCGCGCTCAAAATCAAAGTTGAACGCCTCTGCGCACACTGGCTCGTCCGCCTGTGATGATCACCCGCAAACAGTTGCGTTAGCTGGTGGTGTCGACACCCAGTGTTCAACGAGACCACTCACGGGATTGTGTAGCTGGCTCAAATACGGGTGCGCCAGCGCTTGTAGCACCGTGATCCGCTCGTCCGGGTTGAACTTCAGCATTTTGGCGAGCAAGTCGACCGCCAACGGGTTGGCGTCGGGAAAGAATTCGTTGAGAGGCCGCTAGACGACAGTCACGTCAGTCAAATGCTAGTAAACGAATCTATAACGCACGGTTTCGGTTTGCTTACCTTGGGGTAGTAGCCGTGCTGAAGGATGGCTCTGCGAGCCGCCTCGTGGGGAACGAAGCTCATTTCGTCCTCTGTGGGCGATCCAAGCACGCGAATGATCGCGTGCAGCTGGTCCGCGGGATCTCGACCTGTAAAGAACGGACGCCGGCGCAGCATCTCGGCAAAGATGCAGCCGACCGCCCAGACGTCGACCGCGTCGTTGTAGTTGGGGCAATCGGTCAGCAGCTCCGGTGCGCGGTACCATCGCGTCACAACGTACTCGGTCAGGTCCTCATTGTGGGCGACCTCGACACCTCTCGCGAGCCCAAAGTCGCAGATGGATAGGTCGCAGTTCGAGTTGACGAGCAGGTTGGACGGCTTGAGGTCGCGGTGGAGCACGTTACCTGAGTGGATGAACTTGACTCCGCGCAGGATCTGGTACAGAAAGTACTGGAAGTGCGCGTCCGAGAGCGGCTGGGACGAGCTGATGATGCGCTCGAGGTCGCTCTCCATGAGGTCCGTGACAATGTAGATGTCGCTGAAATCCATCACGTTGGGCGGCACCAGTATCACGTCGAGTATCTGCTCGTCGCGACACGCGTCGTTAGCCATCGGCGCCCACGTCAACCACCGCCCCCAGCTGCGCTCGCACATTGATGATGTTCTCGTGCACGCCCAGGTGGCGCAGCAGCTTCATCTCCCGCAGGATGCGCTTGGCGTCCGTGAGGTCGTCAAACACGTCCGTGATCTTCTTGATGGCCACTTTGCGGCCCCGGAGCTGTCCACAACCCCCGTGAGCACGCAGCCCCATCCTCGGAGCGGTCCAACGTGGCGCACCGTGTCCTCCGCCGAGCAGACGATGCCGTAGGAGCCGCCGCCCACCGGCCGCAGGTTGACGTAGTGCGAGCGCACCTCAAACACGTCGCGCGAGACCGTCACGCGGTGGAACTCGGGCCCGAAGCGCGAGGGCTCGATCGACATGGCGGCGCGTGGAGGCGGCGAGTCTGCTTCTGATCGCGGCTCTTGGAAAGATACAACGCCGCATGCGGTCGGCGAGAAGCGACCTATTGCGGGCTTTCAATGCGGGAGGAGTGGGCTAACGAGGCAATTTAGACGGGACGGGATCGGTAGAAGCGAGGCAAAAGCAGCTCTTTTAGAGGGCGGGTGGCGCGCGTCGCATGTTGAAGCGGAGGTGGCGGTGGAAGATCGGTCAATGGCAAGGGAGTAGTAATATTCAATCGCCTGGTTGGCGCGCGCGGATGCATCGACACATTTCAGTCTACCACTGTCGCGAGTTGGGCTGCATGGGGTTGCCGCGCGGCTGCTGCGGCTGGCCACCCATGCCTTGCCACTGGAGGCCCTGGAAGCTGTGCTGCTGCTGTTGCTGCTGGTGACCAGGGGGGCCGCCAACTTGACCCATACCCATGTGCATCTGACTGATGTTCATACTGCCCATGGGCCGTGGACCCATAGAGCCGGGGCCTCCGCTACCCATAGGGTTGAAGCCTTGATTTTGTCCACCGAACGCGCTCGGCCCACCAGGCACAGGACCACGAGCTGCTGCGTTCATCGGCGCGCTTTGTGGTCGCATGTTGTTGGGATTGCCGTTGCCGGAGCCCGGAGCGCCACCCATAAAGAGATTGAACGGGTCCGGGGGAGCCTGCGGAGCCGACTGCAGCATCACCACCGAACACAATGAATGTCAGCATTCGAAATGACCACCGACAGGAACGTATCCTATGCAAACGTACGGAAGGAGTCGGCGTTGGAGGAGAAGAAGCTGGCGGTGAAGTGGCTGGGACAGGATCCGACAGCTACAAACCACCAGCAAAAATACCATCAGTGAATGGATAGTTCTTGCAGCATTGCGATTCGCAGACGCACTCACCAGGCCAACAAGGTCATCATTGAACGCCTTGGCCGGAACAGACGCCTCGTTTTGCTTGGCTGCAATCACTCCGTCAGCTCGCGTATGATCCAAAACAATCGACTTGCTACCAACCTTGGGGCGTTGGGGGCAGCGAAGTTTCAATGAGATCAGGTGTCGGCGCAGCAGGAGCCTTGACCGGCGTGGGCGCGCGAGCAGCCTGCGCCGTCGCCGACTGCGCAGTCGCCGCGGCGCCAGCGTCTCCAGACGGATGGATTCGCGCGATCTTGCTGATGACGAGTCCGTTGTAGTCCGGCACGACGTCCGCGTCGTTCACCACATCCAGCCAGACTGCCGAGGCGCAGCATCATCAGTCGACCGCACCATCGCAGACCGTGCGACTCGCAGACCACCGACCGTAGGTGCCCTCGAACGCCGTCTTGAAGCGGAAGTGGAAGTCTCCGGGCAGCGGGAACACCTGCGGTCACCACATGCGGTGAGTCTTCCAGTCCGCCTCGCTCCTTCTAAAGACAGCGAGGCGCCACCTTCTTGATGTGCTGGAGCCGCAGCTGGTCGACGCCGCGGGGCAGCGGGACGACGTTCAGGTGGTCGGACGAGTCGCCGTCCTCCGGCACGAAGTAGTTGAGCATGCCCTCCATGGCGTCGGCGCCGCCTTTTGGCTCGGAAAATAGCCCCGAGGGGGGCGTCGGCGGTTGTGCCGTCCTAGTTTTATCGTCGGAGCGCCCATTTGTGACGTAAAATCCAGGACAAACCGCCTCGCGGAGACACTCGTTTGGGCAGTTGGCAAGTTGCCTGTCATCGAGAAAGGACGACGACATGAGCGAGCAGATGGAGGACAAGCCCGCGGCCGCCAAGCCGCCGCGCGTCGTCAACACGGACGCGCTGGTCGCGGCCATGGCGGAGCGCGAGGCGGCGGCGGCTGCGCGGCGCGAGGGCGGCGAGAGCGGCGAGGACGAGGCTGAGGAGGAGGAGGAGGAGCGGCGCGTCGTCAAGCTCACCGAATGCGTGGAGCTCAGCGCGGACGACGAGGTGCGCGGGGCGGATGGGCGGCTCTGGGAGCAGCGGATTGCTGACGTGGACGGAGGTGCAGGACGTGTACTACGTGGGCACGTCGGGGCTCAAGGTGACGGAGCTGGACGGGCTGGAGACGCTGACGCGCGTGGAGGTGCGGCTGTGGATTTCGTCAGGGGACTGCATGGCTGGACCTGACAGGTGCTCACTCTGCGTGTGTGGGTTGATGCTGCAGAGGCTGCATGTGCGCTCGAACTTGCTCAAGTCGATGCAGGGCGTGGAGAAGCTGACGTCGCTGGAGCACCTGGAGCTGTACGACAACGAGATCGAGGCGATCACGGGACTGTCATCGCTCACGAACCTCAGGGTTCTGGACCTGTCGTTCAACCACATCCGCTTCATCCCGGATCTGACCATGCTGACCCAGCTAGAGGAGCTGTACGTTGCCAATAACAAGCTCAAGAAGATCGCCGGGTTCTCGGGGCTGACCAAGCTGCGGAAGTTGGATCTTGGCGCCAACCGCATCCGCAAAATGGAAGGCTTGGAAGCGCTTCCTAGCTTGGAGCAGCTGTGGCTTGGCAAGAACAAAATCACCAAGCTGGAGGGTATCGATCAGCTTACGAAGCTGAAGATTATCAGCGTGCAGGTACGAATCTTTGAGGGTTGTGTTACGGCGGATAAAACGCATTGCGCTGATTAGTTGCAACGATTCGTTCTGCACAGAGCAACCGACTTGTGAAAGTGGAAGGTCTAGAAAACAATACTGAGTTGGAAGAGCTGTATCTGAGCCACAATGGCATCGAGAAGATCGAGAATGTCGAGCACCTGGTTCGTGCTGTTTTGTACAACCTACTGCATTCGCCTGGCAGTCGGTCCAGACTAACATGACAACTTTTTCATGTGCACAGAGTCGGCTAACGGTGATGGATCTCGGCGCAAATCGCATTCCTGAGATTCCTCCATCATTGTGTGCCTTGACCGAGCTCGAGGACCTGTGGCTAAACGACAATCGCGTTGCAAGCTTTGGAGATGTAGAGAACCTGGTTCCAATGGCTGCAGGCGCTCTGCGAACGCTGTACCTCGAGCGCAATCCGATCGCGTCCGACTTCGAGTACCGCAAGAAAATCGAGGCGTTGATGCCACAACTGGAACAGATCGATGCGGTTCCCACGACAAAAGCGCGCCGCGTGTAGACTCGAATCCCATATGAGCTGTTCAGAATGGAGAAGTTGAGGAGGTCCGAATTGATTTGCTTCAGAAGGAGAACCCACGATAAGCTCACTCACTAGTCACGTGTACTTTTGTCGAGGCGGACGGTGCAGCCTCGATAAGGTTGTAGCCCAGTATCGAACACACTGCACAGTGAGGTCGAGCTGAGAACATAAGCCATGTACCGCAGTGTGTGCATCGCTGACCGCGAATCTTGCCGCGGTACACCGGCACTGCCACCACGGTTACGATAGCAACTGCTGCACCTCCAGCCACAACCGCGATCCAACGCGACGTCGACTGCTCGTCTTCGTCTGTGGGAATTGAACGCACACGAATATACTCGTAGA
The DNA here is from genome assembly GCA_024867545.1 of Phytopythium helicoides. Classification (NCBI taxonomy): domain Eukaryota; phylum Oomycota; class Peronosporomycetes; order Pythiales; family Pythiaceae; genus Phytopythium; species Phytopythium helicoides. The sequence continues at coordinate 1,409,136 of JANFNE010000001.1, read as the reverse complement.
ATGTGTTGGGTGGCACACTCGTTTCGTTGATCGCCGTCACAGAGCAGTTGATGACCTCACGCCAGTACTTGGCACCCATGGACGCGGTACGTTCGACTACAAAGAGCTCGAGGGAATATCCCACGAGATATGTGCCTAGAGTGCGCGCTGGCATCTTGCATTCAACGACGGAGTCGTCGGTTAACGACTCACGACGTGCGAAACGAAATACGCGGTCGGATCGACTAACAGTAAGTCGCTGTGCAGCTGTGAGCGGACACGCGAGGTCCCACAGCTCATCAGCTCCAGCATCAGGCACCGGGTGTGTGCAACATTGCAAACAGTACGCCTGGGACTCATCTTTGAACTGCGCAGTAAATACATTGGCCTTGGACGCAGCATTGCGATCGACGCAACCGCTAAGTGCAAACCCAGGGAAGCAGCGATCAAGTAGCCGAGACTTGGATGCCGATGTTGACGCTACCGTTGATGTCGCTGCCTGAACAGCGCCAAAAACGCCGTAGGTTTGCTAGACAGCCAAAAGAAAATGAGTCTTAGGCACACTTAGTCTGAGCAATATAGCGCACCGCAAGGTTGACAGCAAGCGAACAATGAAGACATGCCATCATGCACACAACAACCACGAAGCGAGCTGCCATGGCGTTTATCCACTGTCACTTCAGCAATCAGCCGACGAAAATATCTGCGAGTGAAACGGTAAGTGTGGATCATCTCGGACAGCACGCGGTGAGGACATGAAAATCAGGAAAGTCGAGTTGGTTTTTGGTGAATCCGTGTTCAACAAAACGCCCGGCTTGCTCTCTTTTTCCTCTTCCAACGACGCAGATAACTTACAGAATAGCGGGAGGGGGAGGCGCCGGCGTCCGTGCTCGTCGAGTCAAGTCTCACGCGCAGCGCCCCCGCCGGCTTGCTCGCTCCCCGTCCAAACGCACTCACAGATACAGCGGCACGTCCAACGCGCAGATAGCGACTTCACGTCTGCCTGAGATAGGCGAGCGAGCGACAGCGGGTTGCGCGCTCATAGTTTTATCTCTGCGCCTCGTTGGGCAGTGCCGGCATGTCGGGCAGCGAAATCGGCACAGTGCCGTCGCTGAGTCCGTTTACGGACTTCATTTCAAGCTGGCGAGGGCTTCTCGCGTCATATCCAACGCCACCATTGATGTAGTTGGTCATCTGGGGAGGTACTGACACCGAGAGCCCGTCCACGCCTTGCAAGGTCATCAACCCGTTGCTGTCTGTCACAATCGACAGAGGCGGGGCCGGCGGTGTCAGCAGCGTGCCATCAACCAATTCCACCGCCTCGCCATTCGCGTTTCCATTGACGCTCCCGTTTTGCTGCCGCGCGATAGCAGCGCGTTGCTTGTTGAACTCCTCCATCTTTTTTCGAAACCGCTCAATCTCGCGCTGGTGCTTCTCCTCTTCGCTGCGGATCGCCGCCTCCAGTGTCGACTCACGCTCGTCAAATGCTGAGCGAGCCACTTTCATGCGGTCCTCGAAATTGTGCACCTTTTGGATGTAGTGCGGATCCTTGAGCGAGCCAATGGAGACACCACGCTCACGCAACTCGAGCTTGCTCAGTAACGCCTCCGTCGATAGCGAGTTCTCGCTTGCAGCATGGGCCAATGCGCCATGCGACGGGGACCGAGGAGCACTTTCCGTCAAGGAGGGAAAAGCAATCGTGCTGGGAGTTGCGCTGCCATTCACACCGGAGCTAACACCAGTTGCGTTCGGATCAAGCATCATCAACGGGGGAACAGCAGCTTGGGTAGGCATCTCACTACCACCAGCAGCTGCCACATTCAACACCGGAGGATGACTCGCCAGAATATTATGATGCGCTTGCTCCCCAAGCGAAAAGATCGGTACCGTCTGCGGGCGATCAAGCGGCGTTCCCGGCATCAAGTGCGGTGTCTGTGGGGTTTGCGGCTGCGATTGAGACTGTGACTGTTGAGGGACTAGCGCTGGCGTGGCGCTCGGCGCCTGAACGACACTCATCTTCGATACAGGTGGCAGCACCTTCGACGAAAACGATCGTGGCTCAGGCGCTTCTTCCCAAACGTCAACTTGCTCGTCACGAAGATTGTTGATCTTTCCCTCGGTCACAAGAAATCGAATCGAATCCGCGATGTCCTCAAGGTCAGGCTCCAAAATCCCAACATCAACAGCAAGTTCGCAAGCGACCTCGTGCGTACTGTCGGTAAAAAGATTGAACGGGAACTTGATCTCCTTTGACTTTCCGTCAATCATGATTCGCAGATTCAGCAAAATGCTGTGCTCGTTTTCCGGGTCTTTTGCGGCCTTGATTTCATGACGCTTTGCTCGCCTTCTCGTTGAGCTGGCGATGCTCGAGGTACTACTCGATGCCGAGGGCGGGCGGCTACTATTATTGTTGCTCAACAGCGTTCCACTTTCGCTGCGCAAAAGGTCGACGGTCGGTAGCGGCAGGTCTTCGCTGAGTGAGTGGAGACTTGGTCGTCGGAGGCTACTGTAATCAGGCGACGGCTCTGCAGGAACGAGACGTGGGGTGCCGTCTGACTGGTTCGGCTGTGCCGCTGGGGCAGGAGACGGAGGCGGCAGCGACGAAGGGGCACTTGATGGGGCAGGCGCAACAACTTCGGGTAGAGGCTGAGCATTCGTACTAGCTGGAGTGGGAGCGCTTAGCGGAGCAGAGGTGACTTCATCAGGAACAGGCGACAGTGACCGAGCATCATCGGTTACGGAGGTGGTGACACCCGACTCATTTTCTTCGGGTTCGTCGTCTTGAGCGTCGTCTTCAGGAACAAACACATGGTCGCGTCCACCCATAAGCTTCATGCGAGTGTTTTGAATTCGAATCTCACTTCCAGGCATCGTCGCAAGAAACTCATCGACGTTCCCGTCACCATCACGCCTACCCGAGCGCGGTTCATCTGGGTCAACAAACGACTCGCTGATGATCGGACCGTTGGACGACGGGGCTGGTATTGGCTCGGCAACTGCCACTGGGGCTACGGGTGGCGGTGAAGGAGATGTAGCGGGCGTTGTCGGCGCTGACGGGTTCTCTATGCCAGCGATAGCATCTTTCATCTGAGGTACCGAAACCAAATGTCTCTTGCCAGCAGACTTTTCTTCGGCTTGAATCGATACATCCGACTCTGTACTCGGCGCACCCTCCTTCGCTCCCGAGGTATCGCCTGAGAGCTCTTCCGGCTCCAATGAGAGTGTTGGAAACTGCTTACGGCGATCCGTCACAACGGATGTGCTATCGGAGCTCTTCGACGCGCTCTCCATGTCCAGCTGCACGGCAAACGACTCCTCGCTCACACGCGCCAGCTTTTCTTGCTGCACCTTGACTTCGCGCTCGAGCTCGTCCTCGTCCAAGAGCTGAACCATATCTCCATCATCATCCGAAGGCTTTAAGAAAGGATGGTCGAGCAAGTACTCGGCGCTGACATCCACCAGTCCATTGCCGCGCGACAGACACAGCTCAATGAAGTCGCGCGCGGCCTGGCTTACCACACGCTGAAGCCCCTTTGGTCGAATGCCCGCCGTCACCTTTTTGTAGATCTGCGCAGGGTTAATGCACTCGGAATACGGCACCTCCTTGGTCACCATCTCGAGTACGCACATACCGAACGCGTAAATGTCCACTTTTTCGTCGTAACTTTCGTCGTAGAGCTCCGGCGCCATGAACTCGGGCGTTCCCAACACGCTCTGGGCCTTGGAGCGCTTATGCACGGCGAGCTGCGTGGACAGCCCCAGGTCTCCAATGCGCAAGTCGCCCGTGTTGCCGTTAATGAAGATGTTATCGCACTTGAGGTCGCGGTGAATGACTGGCGGGTTCTGGCTGTGCAGGTAGTGCAGCCCCTCCAGGATCTGCACGCACCAGCGCTTGATGATCTTCCACTTGATGAACTGCACGCGCTTGATGTACGACTTGAGCGTGCCCGAGGTCATGATCTCGGTGATGAAGACGACCTGGTTCTTCTCCTTGGAGAACCACGAGCCGTAGAAGTTGATGATGTTCTTGTGCTCGAGCTTCTGCAGCAGCTGCACCTCCTGGATGATGCGCGTCTTCTCGGTGGCGGGCAGCACGCCAATGTCGATGGCGTTCCACGCGACATCAATGCCCTGGTCCGTGTCGTACGCCTTGTACACCGACTTGTAGGCGCCCGTGCCCAGCCGCACGTCGAAGCGGATGTAGCGCCCGCGCGGCGACTTCTCCACGGGCCGGTCGCCCTCCTCGTGGCGCTTGTACACGTCCGCCTCGTCCATCGCGCGTTGCTCGCTCCACGGAGCGCTGGAGGCCGCGAGAACCGCGAGGGGAGCGAGGGAATCGGTCGGTGGCCGCGCCTGCCGCTCGGTCGCCGCGCTCTGCTGCTCGCTGCTCGCCAGGCGCGCGCGGGAGCTCAGGCTCGCGGACTCTCTCTCTCTCTCTCTCGCCTTTCTCGCTCGGCGGCCGGCCGGTCGGTCCCCGGCCACCCGCGCGCTCTTGCCGCCAGTATGCGGCATAGTGGGGGCAAGTGGCGGGGGGTGATGGTCCGATTTAAGCGGGACGGTTGGGCGTCATAACGCAAGGAAACGCGCGGTTGATGCAGGACGAACAACCAGGTGTTCTCGATCGTAAAACCTCGCGATGGGCGGCATTCCACCTCGAAACGAAGACACCTTGCGGAAAGTATATACCATACTGCTACCAAGTGACGTCGCGCCACGCAACACTTCACTTGATGATTGTATATCTTCATACAAACGACAAGTACAATCGAAGCAGCTGCCCATCCGAACTGCGACTTGACGGCGAGAAAACCGGGTGTACCACACATTCCGCTCTTATTCCGAACGCTACGGTACGCAAACGAACGTGCAGTGTGGACCACGCCACGGAATATTCGAGCAACATGCGAGGAGATGCACAAAAAAAGGCCTCTGTTCCGCGAACGTGCTTAGTGTTAGCGACATTAAGGATTTTCAGAGGTATACACATCCGTTTTCGGAGGCATCCTTTCTCGAGCGTGATTGGTCAGTTTTGGACCACTGTCCACACTGATTGGCTATTATAGCGTCGCGGAAAATGGCTTTTTGACTCTCTGGTAGTCAGTATTAGACTTCCCGATCGTCAAATAGCGAATTCATGTGACTACCAGATAGTCAAAAAGTGACTACGTATTCCATCATAAAGACTACCAGGTAGCCATTGTGGTGAAAAGAAACGGAACTATCACGGTTCCTACTGTACTATGTACCCTACTACCCGCTTCAACTTTGGACGCCTCTAAGGATCCTCACGCGCGGCCGACGGCCTTGGGCATCTTCTTGGCGCGCGCGTCCTCGACCTCCTTGGCCTTGTAGTAGTGCGGCGCCAGCTCCAGCAGCCACTCGCTCTTGATAGGGATCACGTTCCGCATGTACTCGCGCGTCGTGAACGCCAGCTCGTGGTACACGACCCAGCGCGGCACCTCCTCGAGCTTCACGAGGCACGAACTCGGGTGGATGGCTACCGACTGCGCACGCTTCACAGTCTTGTAGATAGCAGCGCTGCCGCCACCACCTCCACCTGCAGGGCCGTCACCCTTCGGGCCGACGCTGCCCTGAGTCCAGTTTGGCCGTGTGGTAAAAGTACCCAGCGCAAATCGCCTTAGCGCACGGGTTCATGGTCTCCGCGGTTACTTGTGCGAGGTAGTTCCACTCGGTCACACAAGGACTCTAGCTGCTCGCGTACATCTCGAGCTGTCTTGAGTGCGCGAGCAATGACAAAGTTTTCGTACGTCCACTGCGTCGAGTAATTCGTCTCGACCCACTGATTGTAGACGTTCAGCAGCACAATGTGGTCGCCACCGCCGCCACGAGCAAAGTTTAGCCGTGCTGTATCAGCGATGCACGGCCTTGTCCTTCGGTCGGTAGAAGATTGCGTTGTTCACACTCAGCATTGCGCACACTGTCATGACCTCTTCTACGCAGCCGAACTGCTCCGAAGCCAGCAGCGCCTTTGCCATCATCGGGTCGAGTGGAAATTCGGCCATTCGTCGGCCGAGTTTCGTCAGCTCACCGAGAGCATTGAGTGCTCCAAGCGCATACAGCTGCTCTAGTGACCGAATCAGCGCCTTCTCTGGTGGAGGATCCATAAAGTCAAAGTGCAGCAGGTCGTTCACACCCAGCGACTTCATGAGCAGCACAACGCTAGCTAAGTTCGTTCGCTGAATCTCTGGCACTGTGTTCACATCTAGCTCGTTCTTGTACGACCAAGCAGTGTATAGACGGAAGCACTTGCCTGGTGCCGTTCGTCCTGCACGACCTGCGCGCTGGTTCGCCATTGCTTGAGACACTGGTTGAACAAGAAGCGATTCCATGCCAGTCTGAGCATTGTAGTTGGTCTGCTTGCAGAATCCAGTGTCGACGACAAAGCAGATGCCATCAATAGTCAACGACGTCTCAGCAATATTGGTCGCCAACACAACCTTGCGCGCGCCTTCGGGTGTTGGCTCAAATACCTGAGCTTGCCGCTCTGATGGGAGAGTAGCGTAGATTGGCCGGATCAGTAACTCTCGTATACGCGAGCCTAAGCCTCGTGTTCGTTGTAACAGTGCTTCTTCAGCTGCCTCAATCTCTTCTTGACCCGTGAAGAAGACGAGAATGTCGCCTGGCAACGGCTGTGTGATGTGAATCTGCAGCACCGTCACGATCGCTGCATCCAAGTAGTCTGCTTCAGGAGCCTTGGTGTACAAGATATCCACCGGATACATTCGGCCAGGGATCTTGAAGATAGGTGCGTCATCGAAATACTGAGAAAACTTGGTGGCATCAAGCGTCGCACTTGCCACAATGATCTTGATGTCGTCGCGGAAGCGCGCCACATCCTTGATCAGTCCGAAAAGAATGTCCGTGTTCAGCGTTCGCTCGTGAGCCTCGTCAATAATCATGACGCTATACGACTTCAAGTCGGGCTCCGTCAGGAACTCACGCAGCAGCATACCGTCCGTCATGTACTTGATCACCGTCTCGTCGCTCGTGCAGTCCTCGAAACGGATCGAGTATCCAACCTGGTTGCCGAGCTTGACGTCCATTTCCTGCGCCACTCGTGCAGCGACACTCATCGCAGCTACTCGACGCGGCTGGGTACAGCCAATCTTGCCGAGCTCCGAGTACCCAACTTCATGTAAATACTGCGGGATCTGCGTCGTCTTGCCCGAACCAGTCTCGCCTTCGATGATCAGCACAGGATAATTGCGATCGCCTCGAGAAGTGGCTCGCGGTACGCATAGATCGGTAGCTGCTGTCGCGACTCCTGCATGGTCTGGTGCTTCTTGGCAGCCATCTTCTTGCGCGCGTCCGCCACGTCCTCTTCACTAACATGCTTGCCCGACAGCATCTGCTGCGAGATGAAGTCGATCTGGTCGTCAAATACGTAGTCATACTCCTCCTCCTCCTTCTTGCGCGACTTCCTCCTGGACGTGGCCATCTTGGTCTGCGTCTCCTCCCACACCTCCTGCTCCGTGCGCACGACCTCTTCCTCCTCATACCGGTCGGTCAGCAGCAGCGCGTCGTCGCGCTTGCGCACCCTGTTGCCCTCGTCGTCCACTTGCTCGTACGAGTCCGGCAGGCGGTACCCGTCGTCTGCATCTGCCTTCTTGGACGCTCGCTCGCGCGCCGTCTCGAGGATGCGCTGGTTGAGCAGCGCCTGCTGCTGCTCTCCGGCCGACAGCTTGTGCGCCTCGTCGCCAAAGAGCAGCTGCTCGTCCTTGAGCTGGAACTCGAGCAGCGCCAGCTCCTTCTCCTCGCGCTTCTTGAGGTACTCCTGGCGCGACAGCTCGCGCAGCTTGCCGAGCTTCTCGTCGGCCGCCACGCTCACCGCGCCGCGCGTCGACAGCGCGCGCACCTCGTCCTCCGTGAGCCCCCGAGCGTCGTCGTCCTCCAGCCGCGCGCGCTTCTGCGGCCGCCGCGTCTTCTCCTCGTCGCGCGCGCGCAAACGCTCGGCGAACGCGTCGCGCTCCTGCCGGTCGCGCGCGCGCTCGCGCTCCTCGGCGTCCAGCGGCGCCGCGTCGTCCGCGTCCTCGTCCGCCTGCCGCTCCAGCTCGCGCTTGCTCCGGTGGTCGAACACGATCGTCGCCTCCTCGCCGCCGTCGCTGTCGCTGCCGGCGCGGCGCCGCCGCTGCCGCCTGTCGCCACCCGCCATGGCGCTTCCAGAGGTGGGTGTCGTTACCGTAGGGATACGAGGGGTACGATTGGGAGGTACCCTTTCGCGTAACCGACACGATTGACGGAAGGATCACCATGGACGGAGGACGAGGTGGCGGACGCGGCAAGGGCAAGAAGCGCAGGAAGGGCGCGGCCAGCAACGCTAATGCGAATGCGAACGCTAATGCTGGTGCTAACGCTGGCGCTAACGCTGGCGGGAACGCTGGCGGGAATGCTGGCGGGAACGCGGCGAAGAAGAGCGGGGCGGCAGGGAAGAAGGGAGTGGTGGTGACGCTGCCCTCTGGCAAGGCCAAGGCAGCGAAGGCGGCGGTGCCCAAGGCCGTGGAGGTGCTGAGCGCGGCAAAGACGGCGGTGAAGAAGAAGGTGGTGAGTCTCAAGGGCGCCAAGGGCAAGCAGAGCGGAGCTGCTCACGGGGCGGAAGCGGCGGCTAATGCCAGCGAGACTGCTGCAGTAGCGGCGTCTGCTGGTACGGTCGGGAAGAAGCGAGCGGGCAAGAAGAAGCAGCATCAGCAGCAGCAGCAGCAGCAGCAGCAGCAACAACAACAACAACAACAACATCAGCAGCAGCAGCAGCAGCAGCAGCACGCTGAATCGGGTGGAGGAACGCATTCGGCGACTTGTGCGCCGGAGAAGGAGACTCCTGTTGCTGCACACCCGTCAACCCCGTCGGATCAGACAACCAAGTCGACCGTGGTGTCGCTGACTGGGGGGAAGCGAGCGCGCAGTAAGAAGCGACGAGCGAATTCTACCGGGTCGAGCGATCATGAGGCGGCGACCCCAACAGCTGGAGTGACTGCTGATAGCGTAGCGCCTTCGAAGCCTGAATTGCATCAGGTGCAGCACACTACTGCCAAACATATTGTCCATCTCAATCCTCACGGGTCTGGGAGCACAGTTGATCTAGGTGCTGGGCACAATGCGCCAAAGCCAGTAGTGTCTTCACCTGTACAAACCGGACAAGCTATTGCCAAGCTGACCTCGGTGTCAACATATCCAGCGCCAAAGAAGAAGCTACGAACAGATATTGGCAGCGCAGAGGCTGCTGGCAATTCTGTGGCAACCAAGCCTGGTTCAGCTGTTGCAATCACGCAAGAGTCTAAGAACCTCAGTGTACCAAGGCCGTTGCCAAACTCGGAGGCTGATTCCAAGACCTCTATGGCGTCGAATAGTTTGGCGTCAAACAAAATATTGCTTGACACGACGTCTTTATCTACGAGCGTCAAGATAAAAGACAAGGTGGATGTTTCGCTGACCAAGTCAACCTCAGCACCGACTTCAATAACACCGAAGGCACCTGCTATCACAACACAACCATCACTCGAAGGATCTGCACCGAAAAGCTTTGTGACACCTACTCTACCGATGACTGCTACTAGTAAAGCTGCAGAATGTGCCCCTACCATCAGTTTCTGCGCAACCGAAGGCAGAGCCGAAGCTAATCTCGAGTGTTTCGGAGGAGAGTGCCACTATTCAGAAATCGGTAGTCTATTGGGACGGGCAAGACCACAGACGACAAACTCTAGCTCAGACGTGTCAGATGTATTTCATCCTGCCAAGCTCCCATCTACTTCTAGCGACGTGAAGGTAGTTGTTTCCACAACACTGTCCGCCACCAGTGAAGCAAAGCAGGAAAGCGACACTCCGCTCTCAAACGACTGCCAAGCCCAAAGCCTCGTGTGCAAACCATGGATACTCGATCGCTTGCTACAAGGGTTATCTCGACAACCACGCTCGCCCCAATCGTCAAAGCTATCACCTGTCAAGAACCCAGCCCGGAGAGTAATTCTCCCAGCTACGAAGCAAAAACGGTCGAGCAAATTTATTGCGAAGCCTCAATCATCCAGTGTGGAAGCAAAGTCATCGTCGGCGGCGCCTACCCTCGGAACAAGTACGTCACTGGCAACGTCATCAACTCAGCCAACAATATCTACTTCCTTTGCTGCACCTCCTCGTGCGCCAGTGCGACCAACTATGGAACTCACCGTCCCTCCTGTTACCATCCCACCTGTTAAAGGGTCTGATGAGCCCGGGAGTGCACAGAGTGTGATGGATAATGGCAGGGTGATGTCTCCAGCGACACTCGCCGTTCGCCGAATTTTTTCAAGCGAGCTGAGGCACTTGCAAGCTTCTCAACCTCAGACTGCAGCTGGCTTCTCTACTCCGCAGAAGCCGAAGCCATCGGAGCCCTGAAGCTAAAGCGCCAATTGCATCAAAGAAGCGAAGACGCGAGGACAGCGTGGGTGATGAAGAGAAGCCCAAGGGTCGGTCAACGGCAATGCCGCCTCTCCGGCCCGCAGCAGCCAAGAAGACAAAGACTTTTGGCATTGTCATGGACAGCCACTAGCTACGTTGCCAAGCTGATGCAGCGCGACCCAGTCGCCGAGCCCTTGCCGCAAGCGCAGTTACAGAAGCAGGTTCTGAAGCGCCCGCCCAACGCATGGGGTGCGTCCTTTGGATACTTCGGAGCTAGTCCTCCTACTGCAGCAGTCATCGACTTCGTCGTCGCACCACTCGCCGCTTGCGGCGACCAAAGCCTCTTAGCTCTTGGTTTTTGTCCAAGGGTGCAGCCAACTTTGTGAAGCGCATTTCTTTCAAGCGAGATCCAAGTGCACTGGGTGCGCCTAACTCTCCACGCTTGAAGCACCGCAGCAGTTTGATCAGCACCACTGCATCTGGCAGTTCGGCTGAAGCCGCATGTGATGAGGCCGACAACGAATTCCTCAAGTCGTTGACGGCAAACTCTGCGTGGCGATCATGGTTCCTGCCTCCAGGACAGAGCCCTCCCACTTCGTTGTTGGATCCTATCCCGACCTCGAGGGTATCCCGTGAGTTGCTCGAGCACACCGTTGAGCCTATCGACAGCAGCGACCACGACAAATCTCCAAGCGAAACCAACCAGGTATCTGAGATCGAGAAACTGGAGCACGAGATCAGGTACGCCACCACCAGCTTGCTTGCTTGTCGCCCTCATGCCACCGAGTAACCGATTTCATGTTTTTCCATTGTCCGCAGCGCGGAGAAGAAGCGGTCGCGCGCGTTCGAGCAGATGCTGCTGCTGGCGCTGCAGGGCAAGGCGGCGTCAGGTCGAGACTTCGAGGACGAGTACCGCTCGATGCTGTCGGGAGTGTAGGTTTCTGACGTAGCAGTTGTCCACTCTGCCAGCGGAGATTCGCTGTGCGGCGCCTTGTCTTGCGCTGAGTATGTGGATGAGCCGCTCGTCTCAAGATTCACCGCCTGCATGACGCCGACGATGTCACAGGTTTTCTCGCTGCCGACACATCCCCCTTGCACGCGCACCTGTGACGTCGAATCTCGAGGAGAAGGGAGCACCGCCCATGCGCGCGCGCCACTCGCGAACTGGCGCTGATCCTCATGGACGTCTCGCGGCTGCTGAACCCGCTGCCGGCGCTCGACGCGGCCGAGTCGCTCATGCTGCTGACGTCAGACGCCTCGACGAGCCCCACCAGCAGCAGCAGGTGGAGACTCGCCCTTCGCTGCTGTCGCCAATGCCGCGAGCCGAGGCAGACACGACAGCGCTCGCCTCGCTGTCCCCGCTGAGCCTCAAGATCGCGACGAGTCCGGACGAGGTGTGCGCCGTCACGGGCTGTCTGCGGGCCGTGCGGGTCGGAGCGAGCAAGTGCGTCATCCACAAGGGGCTCAAGCTGTGCACGGTGGCCGGCTGCTTCCGCCCCGTGCAGTCGCGAGGCGTGTGCAAGTCGCACGGCGGCGGCGCGCGCTGCAAGCACCCGGCGTGCGACAAGGGCGCCATCTCCAAGGGCCGCTGCAGGACGCACGGCGGAGGCACGCGGTGCGCCGTGCCCGACTGCGCCAAGTGGGCCCAGCGCCTCGGCTGCTGCGTCCGCCACTCCAAGACCGTCGGTCGCAGCCTGCAGTGCTGAGCTATGAGGAGTGGCCGTGCGTGTGCGTGGAGAAAGTAGTGGCTATGACGAATGTTACGTGTGGAATGACTCGATGCGCACAGCGCAGTGGGACGCACTGACCCATGCATGATGCTCACGTTGTAGCGCCTTCTGGCGCGATCCGTGGGTGACCACCCAGCGGAGCTCTTCGTCTCGCTGCGCTGGACTCGATCCATCCTTCCCGACGCCATCCCGACGCCATCCCGACGCCATCCCGACGCCATTCCAGCTTTTCCCTCCAAGCCTCCAGACGCTGCTTCCTTGCTCCGCCTCGTGGCGATGCAGTCGCAAATGACGCCGCCGCAGTTGGTGCTGCTGGCTGGAGCTGTCGCCCTGCTCGCCCTCGCCGTCCCACTTCGAAGCGCCACGAAGCACAAGCTGCTGCCAGCGCAGCCTGCTGCTCCTCTCGACCCTCGGCGATCCATCGCTCCTCGATGGCTGCCGATGCCCACGCTGCTCGTTCGACTCGTGCACACGGTCGACCTGCTCTGGAACGCCCCGAGGTTCCACGACTGGCTGCAGGACGCCGTCCGTCACACGTCCAGCGCTCCATTCTCGCTCATCGCGTTCGGGCTGCCGAGGATCACAGTCGTCTCGCGACCGAAGGACGTGGAGCTGGTGCTGCAGACCCACCACGACAGCTTCCCGAAGGGCGACTTCCAGCGCGCCATCTTCCGCGACCTCTTTGGGCTCGGTATCCATGCGGTGGACGGCGGTCAGTGGGCGAGACAACGCAAGATCGCGGCAAGAGTGATCCCGCCGCTGCGTGAAGCCATGGCCACCACCATGCGCTTCCACACGGGCGTGCTGCTCGGCGACCTGGCTGGCAAGAGCGGAGACAAGAGCTTCGACCTGTTCCGAGTCATGCAGCGGTTCACGATGGAGGCGTTCGTGGACATGGGCTTCGGTCTTCGCCTGAGGTCTCAGCAGAGCAACACCGACGAGGAGCATCCGTTTCAGTTGGCATTCGACGGAGCTCATCACGCCATCGCCATGCGCTTCGTGCAGCCGCAGTGGCTCTGGAAGGTCAAGCGATGGCTCAACGTCGGCAGTGAGAGAGAGCTGCGCCACTGCCTATCGATTGTGGACGCCACGGTGCTTGACATCATCCAGGACACATTGGCGAAGCACGCTGAAGGAGCAGCGATGAACGAGAAGAACATTGTGACGCTCTTCTTGAGAGCCAAGAAGCAAGGAGATGGCGAGGAGAGCGAGGTCTTTGACGTCGACTACGAGCAGAGTGCGCTGTTCCTCCGTGACGCCGTCGTCAACTTCATGATCGCAGGTCGCGATCCCATCGCCCAGGCACTCTGTTGGCTCATCCTTCGCCTTCACCAGCATCCTCAAGTCGAAGCCAAGATCCGCGAAGAGCTCCGCAAAGAGCTCCCGCCGATTTCCTCCTCGGTCTACAACAAGAACGCTCACCCCGATGGAACAGACGACCAAGTTGTCCCCACTGTGGCTCAGGTCGCAGCGCTACCTTTCTTGGATGCGGTGATCCGAGAGACTCTGCGACTCCACCCTCCGGTTCCGGCGTCTACAAAGGACGCAGCGGAAGATGTAATCATCGATGGAGAGACGCTCATTCCGGAGGGATCGACGGTCTTCTTGGCGTTTTACGCCATGGCGCGGATGGAGTCTATGTGGGGTGTCGATGCTGAGGAGTTCAAGCCAGAACGGTGGCTAGTTGACGGTCGACTTCGCCAGGTCTCGGCCTCGCAATACCCAGTGTTCAATGCTGGTCCTCGCCGCTGCCTCGGAGAGGCCATCGCCCTGCTGGAGCTCAAGGTGGTCGCAGCTGCTCTGCTCCGCGCGTTCCACTTTGAAGTCGAGAATCCCGAGCGAGTCAAGTACTCGTTCACGCTGACACTCCCGATGCAACCCGAGTCTTTCTTCGTCAAGGTTATCAAGCCGTGAGCTCTGGCGCATCTTCTTTTTGCTAGTTGAGAAACGAAGAATGGGCATCACCATGTCGGCTACAATCGAAAGAGGTGGACGTGAAGACCACCACGAATGGGCATGGTCAGTCCTAACTCTGGCTCACATTCTTTCGAGATTTGACTTCCCAGTGCAATCTCGAAGCGAAACGAGCTCAACAGCGCTGCCGCTACAGCTTTCATCTCGAGCATTGCTAGCTTCATGCCCAGGCATGTTCGTGGACCTGCGTTGAATGCTGTGAACTTGAAAGCCGACACATTCTTCAGCTTCAGTGAGCCGGAGGACTCATGAAGCCAGCGCTCAGGCTTGAAGACGTCTGCGTCATTGCCCCACACGTTCCGATCGCGACCCATCGCGTAGAATGCAAGGCCCACGGTTGTTCCAGCTCGCACAATGGTTCCGTCCGAGAGAACTGTGTCGATTGATGCATCCTTTGTTGTGAAAGGAACCGGAGGATAGAGACGCAGTGTTTCGCGAATTGCAGCCTCCAAGTATATTCGATCATATTCTGCTTCGTTCCCGTCGTTGTGCGAACTTGGCATTGGTGAAGTACGCCGAAGCTCTTTGCGGATTCTGTCTTCAACTTCTGGGTGTCTGGACAGGCAATAGAAAAACCAGGAAAGCGTCTGCGCAGATGTGTCGCGACCTGCCAGCATAAAGTTGACCACAGCATCGCGAAGTCCCAGTCGATTCGCTTGTTGGTGAGCAGTGTTATGCGGATCCTCATTGGAGGCTAGGAAAAGCGATGCGATCGTAACTCGACTCGATGCTTTGTGGTCCTCTAGCAGTCTCGTGATCATTGTCTCAGAGACCGTATTAATCGTGGCCAAATCTAGCTTCAGTTGCCTTTCTAACCCAGCATTGAGCCACCTCTGGAGCTTCCAGAACCACACCGGGCGGACAAAACGAAGAACTATCACTCTCTGCGCGCTATCGAACGCTTTCTGGAACTGACAAGCTAAAGAAATCGTGACAAGGTTGTCCCCCGACGCTTTTCGACCCGAAGTTGCTTCGATGCCAAAGCCAATCTGAACGGGAGATCGGGCATCTTGATGCGCAGCTTAGCGCAGGCCTTCATTTGAATCTGGACGGGAAGCTTGGTATGGGGCTTAGGGCAGATCGACTCGTTGGCCTGGGTGCGGCACGAGCTACTGCTGCTGGTGCTGGTGCTGCTACTGGTGGTGCTGCTGCTGCAGTATCGTATTGTGCTAGTGCTGGAGCTGGGGCAGCATATACTGCTGGGGCTGGAGCTGGGACATCTACTAGTTATACTCTTCCTGCATTATGTACTTTGAGCATGACGACTCTTTCTCTGCAGCCGGAGCTCATTCTGCTCAATCTCCTTCTGCTCGCGCTCGTACTCCCGCTGAGAATGCTCGAGGAGCGGCGAGATCGTCGTCGACACCAACGGGACGTTTGCTGGTGCCCGGGCGAGGCTCAACGGCGTGAAGCGCAGCGAATGCATGGTTGCGAGGAAAATCGCGTTGTGAGCCTTCACTAGAAGGAAAATGCCCAAGGTTGATTCGATGCACTTCAACTATACCCTCGCAGCGTAATCTTTATGCCGAAAAAATGCCCAAGGTTGATCGACTCGATTCAATCCCTACCCCTCCCCTATCCCTCGCAGCGCGGTTTTACTAGAAAAGCTAAGAATTAGCTGGTTTGAGAATGATCGTAATCTTTATGCCGAAAACCGCTAATTCTGAGGTTTTTTGGTGGGCACACTGTAGAATTGTATGTTGGCGCTTGAAATAAAACTTGTGCGAATTTTTTCATGCATCTTGCCGAATCTTCCATTCCAAAGTACCAACATAAGGCTTTTCTTGCGCACTCCAAAGTCTGCAGTCGTCCGATGCTCATAATGGCTTGCAGCATGGCCTGACAGGTCGGCGCTAACGACGTGACCAATTCGTTCGGCACGAGCGCCGTCCGATGCTCATCGTGCAATTCAAGCTCATGCTGACGTCAGACGCCTCGACGAGCCAGCAGGTGGAGACGCGTCCAGCGCTGCTGTCGCCAATACCGCGAGCCGAGGCGGACACGACGGCGCTCGCCTCGCTGTCCCCGCTGAGCGTCAAGATCGCGACGAGTCCGGACGAGGTGTGCGCCGTCACGGGCTGTCTGCGGGCCGTGCGCGTCGGAGCGAGCAAGTGCGTCATCCACAAGGGGCTCAAGCTGTGCACGGTGGCCGGCTGCTTCCGCCCCGTGCAGTCGCGAGGCGTGTGCAAGTCGCACGGCGGTGGCGCGCGCTGCAAGCACCCGGCGTGCGACAAGGGCGCCATCTCCAAGGGCCGCTGCAGGACGCACGGCGGAGGCACGCGGTGCGCCGTGCCCGACTGCGCCAAGTGGGCCCAGCGCCTCGGCTGCTGCGTCCGCCACTCCAAGACCGTCGGTCGCAGCCTGCAGTGCTGAGCTATGAGGAGTGGCCGTGCGTGTGCGTGGAGAAAGTAGTGGCTATGACGAATGTTACGTGTGGAATGACTCGATGCGCACAGCGCAGTGGGACGCACTGACCCATGCATGATGCTCACGTTGAAGCGCCTTCTGGCGCGATCCGTGGGTGACCACCCAGCGGAGCTCTTCGTCTCGCTGCGCTGGACTCGATCCATCCTTCCCGACGCCATCCCGACGCCATCCCGACGCCATTCCAGCTTTTCCCTCCAAGCCTCCAGACGCTGCTTCCTTGCTCCGCCTCGTGGCGATGCAGTCGCAAATGACGCCGCCGCAGTTGGTGCTGCTGGCTGGAGCTGTCGCCCTGCTCGCCCTCGCCGTCCCACTTCGAAGCGCCACGAAGCACAAGCTGCTGCCAGCGCAGCCTGCTGCTCCTCTCGACCCTCGGCGATCCATCGCTCCTCGATGGCTGCCGATGCCCACGCTGCTCGTTCGACTCGTGCACACGGTCGACCTGCTCTGGAACGCCCCGAGGTTCCACGACTGGCTGCAGGACGCCGTCCGTCACACGTCCAGCGCTCCATTCTCGCTCATCGCGTTCGGGCTGCCGAGGATCACAGTCGTCTCGCGACCGAAGGACGTGGAGCTGGTGCTGCAGACCCACCACGACAGCTTCCCCAAGGGCGACTTCCAGCGCGCCATCTTCCGCGACCTCTTTGGGCTCGGCATCCATGCGGTGGACGGCGGCCAGTGGGCGAGACAACGCAAGATCGCGGCAAGAGTGATCCCGCCGCTGCGTGAAGCCATGGCCACCACCATGCGCTTCCACACGGGGGTGCTGCTCGGAGACCTGGCTGCCAAGAGTGGAGACAAGAGCTTCGACCTGTTCCGAGTCATGCAGCGGTTCACGATGGAGGCGTTCGTGGACATGGGTTTCGGTCTTCGCCTGAGGTCTCAGCAGAGCAATACCGAAGAGGAACATCCGTTTCAGTTGGCATTCGACGGAGCTCATCACGCTATCGCCATGCGCTTCGTGCAGCCGCAGTGGCTCTGGAAGGTCAAGCGGTGGCTCAACGTCGGCAGTGAGAGAGAGCTGCGCCACTGTCTATCGATTGTGGACGCCACGGTGCTTGGCATCATCCAGGACACATTGGCGAAGCGCGCTGAAGGCGCAGCGATGAATGAGAAGAACATCGTGACGCTCTTCTTGGGAGCCAAGAAGCAAGGAGATGGAGAGGAGAGCGAGGTCTTTGACGTCGACTACGAGCAGAGTGCGCTGTTCCTCCGTGACGCCGTCGTCAACTTCATGATCGCAGGTCGCGATCCCATCGCCCAGGCACTCTGTTGGCTTATCCTTCGCCTTCACCAGCATCCTGAAGTCGAAGCCAAGATCCGTGAAGAGCTCCGGAAGGAGCTCCCGCCGATTTCCTCCTCAGTCTACAACAAGGACTCTCACCCCGATGGAACAGATGATCAAGTAGTTCCCACTGTGGCTCAGGTCGCAGCGCTACCTTACTTGGATGCGGTGATCCGAGAGACTCTGCGACTCCACCCTCCGGTTCCGGCGTCTACAAAGGACGCAGCGGAAGATGTAATCATCGATGGAGAGACGCTCATTCCGGAGGGATCGACGGTCTTCTTGGCGTTTTACGCCATGGCGCGGATGGAGTCTGTGTGGGGTGTCGATGCTGAGGAGTTCAAGCCAGAACGGTGGCTAGTTGACGGTCGACTTCGCCAGGTCTCGGCCTCGCAATACCCAGTGTTCAATGCTGGTCCTCGCCGCTGCCTCGGAGAGGCCATCGCCCTGCTGGAGCTCAAGGTGGTCGCAGCTGCTCTGCTCCGCGCGTTCCACTTTGAAGTCGAGAATCCCGAGCGAGTCAAGTACTCGTTCACGCTGACACTCCCGATGCAACCCGAGTCTTTCTTCGTCAAGGTTATCAAGCCGTGAGCTCTGGCGCATTTTCTTTTTGCTTAGTTGAGAAACGAAGAATGGGCATCACCTGGAGTCAGAGTGCCTTTGGTATTTGAAATGGATTCATTGCATCTTACTCTACTGCAGCTAAATGCTTACCACCATGTCGGCTACAATCGAAAGAGGTGGACGTGAAGACCACCACGAATGGGCATGGTCAGTCCTAACTCTGGCTCACATTCTTTCGAGATTTGACTTCCCAATGCAATCTCGAAGCGAAACGAGCTCAACAGCGCTGCCGCTACAGCTTTCATCTCGAGCATTGCTAGCTTCATGCCCAGGCATGTTCGTGGACCTGCGTTGAATGCTGTGAACTTGAAAGCCGACACATTCTTCAGCTTCAGTGAGCCGGAGGACTCATGAAGCCAGCGCTCAGGCTTGAAGACGTCTGCGTCATTGCCCCACACGTTCCGATCGCGACCCATCGCGTAGAATGCAAGGCCCACGGTTGTTCCAGCTCGCACAATGGTTCCGTCCGAGAGAACTGTGTCGATTGATGCATCCTTTGTTGTGAAAGGAACCGGAGGATAGAGACGCAGTGTTTCGCGAATTGCAGCCTCCAAGTATATTCGATCATATTCTGCTTCGTTCCCGTCGTTGTGCGAACTTGGCATTGGTGAAGTACGCCGAAGCTCTTTGCGGATTCTGTCTTCAACTTCTGGGTGTCTGGACAGGCAATAGAAAAACCAGGAAAGCGTCTGCGCAGATGTGTCGCGACCTGCCAGCATAAAGTTGACCACAGCATCGCGAAGTCCCAGTCGATTCGCTTGTTGGTGAGCAGTGTTATGCGGATCCTCATTGGAGGCTAGGAAAAGCGATGCGATCGTAACTCGACTCGATGCTTTGTGGTCCTCTAGCAGTCTCGTGATCATTGTCTCAGAGACCGTATTAATCGTGGCCAAATCTAGCTTCAGTTGCCTTTCTAACCCAGCATTGAGCCACCTCTGGAGCTTCCAGAACCACACCGGGCGGACAAAACGAAGAACTATCACTCTCTGCGCGCTATCGAACGCTTTCTGGAACTGACAAGCTAAAGAAATCGTGACAAGGTTGTCCCCCGACGCTTTTCGACCCGAAGTTGCTTCGATGCCAAAGCCAATCTGAACGGGAGATCGGGCATCTTGATGCGCAGCTTAGCGCAGGCCTTCATTTGAATCTGGACGGGAAGCTTGGTATGGGGCTTAGGGCAGATCGACTCGTTGGCCTGGGTGCGGCACGAGCTACTGCTGCTGGTGCTGGTGCTGCTACTGGTGGTGCTGCTGCTGCAGTATCGTATTGTGCTAGTGCTGGAGCTGGGGCAGCATATACTGCTGGGGCTGGAGCTGGGACATCTACTAGTTATACTCTTCCTGCATTATATACTCTGAGCATGACGACGCTTTCTCTGCAGCCGGAGCTCATTCTGCTCAATCTCCTTCTGCTCGCGCTCGTACTCCCGCTGAGACTGCTCGAGGAGCGGCGAGATCGTCGTCGACACCAACGGGACGTTTGCTGGTGCCCGGGCGAGGCTCAATGGCGTGAAGCGCAGCGAAATGCATGGTGGTGGTTGCGAGGAAAATCGCGTTGTGAGGCTTCAATCATAAAATGCCCAAGGTTGATTCGATGCACTTCAACTATACCCTCGCAGCGCGCGTAATCTTTATGCCGAAAAAATGCCCAAGGTTGATCGACCGATTCAATCCCTACCCCTTCCCTATCCCTCGCAGCGCGGTTTTACTAGAAAAGCTAAGAATTAGCTGGTTTGAGAATGTTCGTAATCTTTATGCCGAAAACCGCTAATTCTGAGGTTTTTTGGTGGGCACACTGTAGAATTGTATGTTGGCGCTTGAAATAAAACTTGTGCGAATTTTTTCATGAATCTTGCCGAATCTTCCATTTCCAAAGTACCAACATAAGGCTTTTTTTCTTGCGCACTCCAAACAATGGTTTGGAGCCTGCAGTCGTCCGATGCTCATAATGGCTTGCAGCATGGCCTGACAGGTCGGCGCTAACGACGTGACCAATTCGTTCGGCACGAGCGCCGTCCGATGCTCATCGTGCAATTCAAGCTCATGCTGCTGACGTCAGACGCCTCGACGAGCCAGCAGGTGGAGACGCGTCCAGCGCTGCTGTCGCCAATACTGCGAGCCGAGGCGGACACGACGGCGCTCGCCTCGCTGTCCCCGCTGAGCGTCAAGATCGCGACGAGTCCGGACGAGGTGTGCGCCGTCACGGGCTGTCTGCGGGCCGTGCGCGTTGGAGCGAGCAAGTGCGTCATCCACAAGGGGCTCAAGCTGTGCACGGTGGCCGGCTGCTTCCGCCCCGTGCAGTCGCGAGGCGTGTGCAAGTCGCACGGCGGTGGCGCGCGCTGCAAGCACCCGGCGTGCGACAAGGGCGCCATCTCCAAGGGCCGCTGCAGGACGCACGGCGGAGGCACGCGGTGCGCCGTGCCCGACTGCGCCAAGTGGGCCCAGCGCCTCGGCTGCTGCGTCCGCCACTCCAAGACCGTCGGTCGCAGCCTGCAGTGCTGAGCTATGAGGAGTGGCCGTGCGTGTGCGTGGAGAAAGTAGTGGCTATGACGAATGTTACGTGTGGAATGACTCGATGCGCACAGCGCAGTGGGACGCACTGACCCATGCATGATGCTCACGTTGAAGCGCCTTCTGGCGCGATCCGTGGGCGACCACCCAGCGGAGCTCTTCTTCGCGCTGTGCTGGACTCGATCCATCCATCCCGACGCCATCCCGACGCCATCCCGACGCCATTCCAGCTTTTCCCTCCAAGCCTCTCCTGACGCTGCTTCCTCCGTGGCGATGCCGCTGCCAATGACGCCGCCGCAGTTGGTGCTGCTGGCTGGAGCTGTCGCCCTGCTCGCCCTCGCCGTCCCACTTCGAAGCGCCACGAAGCACAAGCTGCCAGCGCAGCCTGCTGCTCCTCTCGACCCTCGGCGGTCCATCGCTCCTCGATGGCTGCCAATGCCCACGCTGCTCGTTCGACTCGTGCACACGGTCGACCTGCTCTGGAACGCCCCAAGGTTCCACGACTGGCTGCAGGACGCCGTCCGCCACACGTCGAGCGCTCCGTTCTCGCTCATCGCGTTCGGACTGCCGCGCATCACGGTCGTCTCGCGACCGAAGGACGTGGAGCTGGTGCTGCAGACCCACCACGACAGCTTCCCGAAGGGCGACTTCCAGCGCGCCATCTTCCGCGACCTCTTTGGGCTCGGCATCCATGCGGTGGACGGCGGCCAGTGGGCGAGACAACGCAAGATCGCGGCAAGAGTGATCCCGCCACTGCGTGAAGCCATGGCCACCACCATGCGCTTCCACACGGGCGTGCTGCTCGGCGACCTGGCTGGCAAGAGCGGAGACAAGAGCTTCGACCTGTTCCGAGTCATGCAGCGGTTCACGATGGAGGCGTTCGTGGACATGGGCTTCGGTCTTCGCCTGAGGTCTCAGCAGAGCAACACCGAAGAGGAACATCCGTTTCAGTTGGCATTCGACGGAGCTCATCACGCTATCGCCATGCGCTTCGTGCAGCCGCAGTGGCTCTGGAAGGTCAAGCGGTGGCTCAACGTCGGCAGTGAGAGAGAGCTGCGCCACTGTCTATCGATTGTGGACGCCACGGTGCTTGGCATCATCCAGGACACATTGGCGAAGCGCGCTGAAGGCGCAGCGATGAATGAGAAGAACATCGTGACGCTCTTCTTGGGAGCCAAGAAGCAAGGAGATGGAGAGGAGAGCGAGGTCTTTGACGTCGACTACGAGCAGAGTGCGCTGTTCCTCCGTGACGCCGTCGTCAACTTCATGATAGCAGGTCGCGATCCCATCGCCCAGGCACTCTGTTGGCTTATCCTTCGCCTTCACCAGCATCCTGAAGTCGAAGCCAAGATCCGTGAAGAGCTCCGGAAGGAGCTCCCGCCGATTTCCTCCTCAGTCTACAACAAGGACTCTCACCCCGATGGAACAGATGATCAAGTAGTTCCCACTGTGGCTCAGGTCGCAGCGCTACCTTACTTGGATGCGGTGATCCGAGAGACTCTGCGACTCCACCCTCCGGTTCCGGCGTCTACAAAGGACGCAGCGGAAGATGTAATCATCGATGGAGAGACGCTCATTCCGGAGGGATCGACGGTCTTCTTGGCGTTTTACGCCATGGCGCGGATGGAGTCTGTGTGGGGTGTCGATGCTGAGGAGTTCAAGCCAGAACGGTGGCTAGTTGACGGTCGACTTCGCCAGGTCTCGGCCTCGCAATACCCAGTGTTCAATGCTGGTCCTCGCCGCTGCCTCGGAGAGGCCATCGCCCTGCTGGAGCTCAAGGTGGTCGCAGCTGCTCTGCTCCGCGCGTTCCACTTTGAAGTCGAGAATCCCGAGCGAGTCAAGTACTCGTTCACGCTGACACTCCCGATGCAACCCGAGTCTTTCTTCGTCAAGGTTATCAAGCCGTGAGCTCTGGCGCATTTTCTTTTTGCTAGTTGAGAAACGAAGAATGGGCATCACCTGGAGTCAGAGTGCCTTTGGTATTTGAAATGGATTCATCGCATCTTACTCTACTGCAGCTAAATGCTCACCACCATGTCGGCTACAATCGAAAGAGGTGGACGTGAAGACCACCACGAATGGGCATGGTCAGTCCTAACTCTGGCTCACATTCTTTCGAGATTTGACTTCCCAATGCAATCTCGAAGCGAAACGAGCTCAACAGCGCTGCCGCTACAGCTTTCATCTCGAGCATTGCTAGCTTCATGCCCAGGCATGTTCGTGGACCTGCGTTGAATGCTGTGAACTTGAAAGCCGACACATTCTTCAGCTTCAGTGAGCCGGAGGACTCATGAAGCCAGCGCTCAGGCTTGAAGACGTCTGCGTCATTGCCCCACACGTTCCGATTGCGACCCATCGCGTAGAATGCAAGGCCCACGGTTGTTCCAGCTCGCACAATGGTTCCGTCCGAGAGAACTGTGTCGATTGATGCATCCTTTGTTGTGAAAGGAACCGGAGGATAGAGACGCAGTGTTTCGCGAATTGCAGCCTCCAAGTATATTCGATCATATTCTGCTTCGTTCCCGTCGTTGTGCGAACTTGGCATTGGTGAAGTACGCCGAAGCTCTTTGCGGATTCTATCTTCAACTTCTGGGTGTCTGGACAGGCAATAGAAAAACCAGGAAAGCGTCTGCGCAGATGTGTCGCGACCTGCCAGCATAAAGTTGACCACAGCATCGCGAAGTCCCAGTCGATTCGCTTGTTGGTGAGCAGTGTTATGCGGATCCTCATTGGAGGCTAGGAAAAGCGATGCGATCGTAACTCGACTCGATGCTTTGTGGTCCTCTAGCAGTCTCGTGATCATTGTCTCAGAGACCGTATTAATCGTGGCCAAATCTAGCTTCAGTTGCCTTTCTAACCCAGCATTGAGCCACCTCTGGAGCTTTCAGAACCACACCGGGCGGACAAAACGAAGAGCTATCACTCTCTGCGCGCTATCGAACGCTTTCTGGAACTGACAAGCTAAAGAAATCGTGACAAGGTTGTTCCCCGACGCTTTTCGGCCCGAAGTTGCTTCGATGCCAAAGCCAATCTGAACGGGAGATCGGGCATCTTGATGCGGAGCTTAGCGGGTGCCTTCATTTGAATCTGGACGGGTAGCTTGGCATGGGGCTTAGGCCAGATCGACTCGTTGGCCTGGGGGCGGTACGAGCTACTGCTGCTAGTGTTGGTGCTGCTACTGCTGCTGCTGCTGCTGCTGCTGCAGTATCGTATTGTGCTGGGGCTGGAGCTGGGACATCTACTAGTTATACTCTTCCTGCATTATATACTCTGAGCATGACGACGCTTTCTCTGCAGCCGGAGCTCATTCTGCTCAATCTCCTTCTGCTCGCGCTCGTACTCCCGCTGAGACTGCTCGAGGAGCGGCGAGATCGTCGTCGACACCAACGGGGCGTTTGCTGGTGCCCGGGCGAGGCTCAACGGCGTGAAGCGCAGCGAATGCATGGTGGTGGTTGCGAGGAAAATCGCGTTGTGAGGCTTCAATCATAAAATGCCCAAGGTTGATTCGATGCACTTCAACTATACCCTCGCAGCGCGCGTAATCTTTATGCCGAAAAAATGCCCAAGGTTGATCGACTCGATTCAATCCCTACCCCTTCCCTATCCCTCGCAGCGCGGTTTTACTAGAAAAGCTAAGAATTAGCTGGTTTGAGAATGTTCGTAATCTTTATGCCGAAAACCGCTAATTCTGAGGTTTTTTGGTGGGCACACTGTAGAATTGTATGTTGGCGCTTGAAATAAAACTTGTGCGAATTTTTTCATGAATCTTGCCGAATCTTCCATTTCCAAAGTACCAACATAAGGCTTTTTTTCTTGCGCACTCCAAACAATGGTTTGGAGCCTGCAGTCGTCCGATGCTCATAATGGCTTGCAGCATGGCCTGACCGGCGCTAACGACGTGACCAATTCGTTCGGCACGAGCGTCGGCTGTTGTGGGGCTCATCGTGCAATTCAAGCTCATGCTGCTGACGTCAGACGCCTCGACGAGCCAGCAGCAGCAGCAGCAGCAGCAGCAGCAGCAGGTGGAGACGCGTCCAGCGCTGCTGTCGCCAATACTGCGAGCCGAGGCGGACGCGACGGCGCTCGCCTCGCTGTCCCCGCTGAGCGTCAAGATCGCGACGAGTCCGGACGAGGTGTGCGCCGTCACGGGCTGTCTGCGGGCCGTGCGCGTTGGAGCGAGCAAGTGCGTCATCCACAAGGGGCTCAAGCTGTGCACGGTGGCCGGCTGCTTCCGCCCCGTGCAGTCGCGAGGCGTGTGCAAGTCGCACGGCGGTGGCGCGCGCTGCAAGCACCCGGCGTGCGACAAGGGCGCCATCTCCAAGGGCCGCTGCAGGACGCACGGCGGAGGCACGCGGTGCGCCGTGCCCGACTGCGCCAAGTGGGCCCAGCGCCTCGGCTGCTGCGTCCGCCACTCCAAGACCGTCGGTCGCAGCCTGCAGTGCTGAGCTATGAGGAGTGGCCGTGCGTGTGCGTGGAGAAAGTAGTGGCTATGACGAATGTTACGTGTGGAATGACTCGATGCGCACAGCGCAGTGGGACGCACTGACCCATGCATGATGCTCACGTTGTAGCGCCTTCTGGCGCGATCCGTGGGTGACCACCCAGCGGAGCTCTTCGTCTCGCTGCGCTGGACTCGATCCATCCTTCCCGACGCCATCCCGACGCCATCCCGACGCCATTCCAGCTTTTCCCTCCAAGCCTCCAGACGCTGCTTCCTCGCTCCGCCTCGTGGCGATGCAGTCGCAAATGACGCCGCCGCAGTTGGTGCTGCTGGCTGGAGCTGTCGCCCTGCTCGCCCTCGCCGTCCCACTTCGAAGCGCCACGAAGCACAAGCTGCTGCCAGCGCAGCCTGCTGCTCCTCTCGACCCTCGGCGGTCCATCGCTCCTCGATGGCTGCCGATGCCCACGCTGCTCGTTCGACTCGTGCACACGGTCGACCTGCTCTGGAACGCCCCGAGGTTCCACGACTGGCTGCAGGACGCCGTCCGTCACACGTCCAGCGCTCCATTCTCGCTCATCGCGTTCGGGCTGCCGAGGATCACAGTCGTCTCGCGACCGAAGGACGTGGAGCTGGTGCTGCAGACCCACCACGACAGCTTCCCCAAGGGCGACTTCCAGCGCGCCATCTTCCGCGACCTCTTTGGGCTCGGCATCCATGCGGTGGACGGCGGCCAGTGGGCGAGACAACGCAAGATCGCGGCAAGAGTGATCCCGCCACTGCGTGAAGCCATGGCCACCACCATGCGCTTCCACACGGGGGTGCTGCTCGGAGACCTGGCTGCCAAGAGCGGAGACAAGAGCTTCGACCTGTTCCGAGTCATGCAGCGGTTCACGATGGAGGCGTTCGTGGACATGGGTTTCGGTCTTCGCCTGAGGTCTCAGCAGAGCAACACCGAAGAGGAACATCCGTTTCAGTTGGCATTCGACGGAGCTCATCACGCTATCGCCATGCGCTTCGTGCAGCCGCAGTGGCTCTGGAAGGTCAAGCGGTGGCTCAACGTCGGCAGTGAGAGAGAGCTGCGCCACTGTCTATCGATTGTGGACGCCACGGTGCTTGGCATCATCCAGGACACATTGGCGAAGCGCGCTGAAGGCGCAGCGATGAATGAGAAGAACATCGTGACGCTCTTCTTGGGAGCCAAGAAGCAAGGAGATGGAGAGGAGAGCGAGGTCTTTGACGTCGACTACGAGCAGAGTGCGCTGTTCCTCCGTGACGCCGTCGTCAACTTCATGATCGCAGGTCGCGATCCCATCGCCCAGGCACTCTGTTGGCTTATCCTTCGCCTTCACCAGCATCCTGAAGTCGAAGCCAAGATCCGTGAAGAGCTCCAGAAGGAGCTCCCGCCGATTTCCTCCTCAGTCTACAACAAGGACTCTCACCCCGATGGAACAGATGATCAAGTAGTTCCCACTGTGGCTCAGGTCGCAGCGCTACCTTACTTGGATGCGGTGATCCGAGAGACTCTGCGACTCCACCCTCCGGTTCCGGCGTCTACAAAGGACGCAGCGGAAGATGTAATCATCGATGGAGAGACGCTCATTCCAGAGGGATCGACGGTCTTCTTGGCGTTTTACGCCATGGCGCGGATGGAGTCTGTGTGGGGTGTCGATGCTGAGGAGTTCAAGCCAGAACGGTGGCTAGTTGACGGTCGACTTCGCCAGGTCTCGGCCTCGCAATACCCAGTGTTCAATGCTGGTCCTCGCCGCTGCCTCGGAGAGGCCATCGCCCTGCTGGAGCTCAAGGTGGTCGCAGCTGCTCTGCTCCGCGCGTTCCACTTTGAAGTCGAGAATCCCGAGCGAGTCAAGTACTCGTTCACGCTGACACTCCCGATGCAACCCGAGTCTTTCTTCGTCAAGGTTATCAAGCCGTGAGCTCTGGCGCATTTTCTTTTTGCTAGTTGAGAAACGAAGAATGGGCATCACCTGGAGTCAGAGTGCCTTTGGTATTTGAAATGGATTCATCGCATCTTACTCTACTATAGCTAAATGCTCACCACCATGTCGGCTACAATCGAAAGAGGTGGACGTGAAGACCACCACGAATGGGCATGGTCAGTCCTAACTCTGGCTCACATTCTTTCGAGATTTGACTTCCCAATGCAATCTCGAAGCGAAACGAGCTCAACAGCGCTGCCGCTACAGCTTTCATCTCGAGCATTGCTAGCTTCATGCCCAGGCATGTTCGTGGACCTGCGTTGAATGCTGTGAACTTGAAAGCCGACACATTCTTCAGCTTCAGTGAGCCGGAGGACTCATGAAGCCAGCGCTCAGGCTTGAAGACGTCTGCGTCATTGCCCCACACGTTCCGATTGCGACCCATCGCGTAGAATGCAAGGCCCACGGTTGTTCCAGCTCGCACAATGGTTCCGTCCGAGAGAACTGTGTCGATTGATGCATCCTTTGTTGTGAAAGGAACCGGAGGATAGAGACGCAGCGTTTCGCGAATTGCAGCCTCCAAGTATATTCGATCATATTCTGCTTCGTTCCCGTCGTTGTGCGAACTTGGCATTGGTGAAGTACGCCGAAGCTCTTTGCGGATTCTGTCTTCAACTTCTGGGTGTCTGGACAGGCAATAGAAAAACCAGGAAAGCGTCTGCGCAGATGTGTCGCGACCTGCCAGCATAAAGTTGACCACAGCATCGCGAAGTCCCAGTCGATTCGCTTGCTGGTGAGCAGTGTTATGCGGATCCTCATTGGAGGCTAGGAAAAGCGATGCGATCGTAACTCGACTCGATGCTTTGTGGTCCTCTAGCAGTCTCGTGATCATTGTCTCAGAGACCGTATTAATCGTGGCCAAATCTAGCTTCAGTTGCCTTTCTAACCCAGCATTGAGCCACCTCTGGAGCTTCCAGAACCACACCGGGCGGACAAAACGAAGAGCTATCACTCTCTGCGCGCTATCGAACGCTTTCTGGAACTGACAAGCTAAAGAAATCGTGACAAGGTTGTCCCCCGACGCTTTTCGGCCCGAAGTTGCTTCGATGCCAAAGCCAATCTGAACGGGAGATCGGGCATCTTGATGGGCAGCTTAGCGCAGGCCTTCATTTGAATCTGGACGGGAAGCTTGGCATGGGGCTTAGGGCAGATCGACTCGTTGGCCTGGGTGCGGCACGAGCTACTGCTGCTGGTGCTGGTGCTGCTACTGGTGGTGCTGCTGCTGCAATATCGAATTGTGCTAGTGCTGGAGCTGGGACATCTACTAATTATACTCTTCCTGCATTATATACTCTGAGCATGACGACGCTTTCTCTGCAGCCGGAGCTCATTCTGCTCAATCTCCTTCTGCTCGCGCTCGTACTCCCGCTGAGACTGCTCGAGGAGCGGCGAGATCGTCGTCGACACCAACGGGACGTTTGCTGGTGCCCGGGCGAGGCTCAATGGCGTGAAGCGCAGCGAAATGCATGGTGGTGGTTGCGAGGAAAATCGCGTTGTGAGGCTTCAATCATAAAATGCCCAAGGTTGATTCGATGCACTTCAACTATACCCTCGCAGCGCGCGTAATCTTTATGCCGAAAAAATGCCCAAGGTTGATCGACTCGATTCAATCCCTACCCCTTCCCTATCCCTCGCAGCGGTTTTACTAGAAAAGCTAAGAATTAGCTGGTTTGAGAATGTTCGTAATCTTTATGCCGAAAACCGCTAATTCTGAGGTTTTTTGGTGGGCACACTGTAGAATTGTATGTTGGCGCTTGAAATAAAACTTGTGCGAATTTTTTCATGAATCTTGCCGAATCTTCCATTTCCAAAGTACCAACATAAGGCTTTTTTTCTTGCGCACTCCAAACAATGGTTTGGAGCCTGCAGTCGTCCGATGCTCATAATGGCTTGCAGCATGGCCTGACAGGTCGGCGCTAACGACGTGACCAATTCGTTCGGCACGAGCGCCGTCCGATGCTCATCGTGCAATTCAAGCTCATGCTGCTGACGTCAGACGCCTCGACGAGCCAGCAGGTGGAGACGCGTCCAGCGCTGCTGTCGCCAATACCGCGAGCCGAGGCGGACACGACGGCGCTCGCCTCGCTGTCCCCGCTGAGCGTCAAGATCGCGACGAGTCCGGACGAGGTGTGCGCCGTCACGGGGTGTCTGCGGGCCGTGCGCGTCGGAGCGAGCAAGTGCGTCATCCACAAGGGGCTCAAGCTGTGCACGGTGGCCGGCTGCTTCCGCCCCGTGCAGTCGCGAGGCGTGTGCAAGTCGCACGGCGGCGGCGCGCGCTGCAAGCACCCGGCGTGCGACAAGGGCGCCATCTCCAAGGGCCGCTGCAGGACGCACGGCGGAGGCACGCGGTGCGCCGTGCCCGACTGCGCCAAGTGGGCCCAGCGCCTCGGCTGCTGCGTCCGCCACTCCAAGACCGTCGGTCGCAGCCTGCAGTGCTGAGCTATGTATGAGGAGTGGCCGTGCGTGTGGCGTGGAGAAAGTAGTGGCTATGACGAATGTTACGTGTGGAATGACTCGATGCGCACAGCGCAGTGGGACGCACCGACCCATGCATGATGCTCACGTTGAAGCGCCTCCTGGCGCGATCCGCGGGCGACCACCCAGCGGAGCTCTTCTTCGCGCTGTGCTGGACTCGTCCATCCATCCCGACGCCATCTCGACGCCATCTCGACGCCATTCCAGCTTTTCCCTCCAAGCCTCTCCTGACGCTGCTTCCTCCGTGG
The DNA here is from genome assembly GCA_024867545.1 of Phytopythium helicoides. Classification (NCBI taxonomy): domain Eukaryota; phylum Oomycota; class Peronosporomycetes; order Pythiales; family Pythiaceae; genus Phytopythium; species Phytopythium helicoides. Next base: position 1,379,063 of record JANFNE010000001.1, on the reverse strand, counting down.
CGATGCCGCTGCCAATGACGCCGCCGCAGTTGGTGCTGCTGGCTGGAGCTGTCGCCCTGCTCGCCCTCGCCGTCCCACTTCGAAGCGCCACGAAGCACAAGCTGCCAGCGCAGCCTGCTGCTCCTCTCGACCCTCGGCGGTCCATCGCTCCTCGATGGCTGCCAATGCCCACGCTGCTCGTTCGACTCGTGCACACGGTCGACCTGCTCTGGAACGCCCCGAGGTTCCACGACTGGCTGCAGGACGCCGTCCGTCACACGTCCAGCGCTCCGTTCTCGCTCATCGCGTTCGGGCTGCCGAGGATCACAGGTCGTCTCGCGACCGAAGGACGTGGAGCTGGTGCTGCAGACCCACCACGACAGCTTCCCCAAGGGCGACTTCCAGCGCGCCATCTTCCGCGACCTCTTTGGGCTCGGCATCCATGCGGTGGACGGCGGTCAGTGGGCGAGACAACGCAAGATCGCGGCAAGAGTGATCCCGCCGCTGCGTGAAGCCATGGCCACCACCATGCGCTTCCACACGGGGGTGCTGCTCGGAGACCTGGCTGCCAAGAGTGGAGACAAGAGCTTCGACCTGTTCCGAGTCATGCAGCGGTTCACGATGGAGGCGTTCGTGGACATGGGTTTCGGTCTTCGCCTGAGGTCTCAGCAGAGCAATACCGAAGAGGAACATCCGTTTCAGTTGGCATTCGACGGAGCTCATCACGCTATCGCCATGCGCTTCGTGCAGCCGCAGTGGCTCTGGAAGGTCAAGCGGTGGCTCAACGTCGGCAGTGAGAGAGAGCTGCGCCACTGTCTATCGATTGTGGACGCCACGGTGCTTGGCATCATCCAGGACACATTGGCGAAGCGCGCTGAAGGCGCAGCGATGAATGAGAAGAACATCGTGACGCTCTTCTTGGGAGCCAAGAAGCAAGGAGATGGAGAGGAGAGCGAGGTCTTTGACGTCGACTACGAGCAGAGTGCGCTGTTCCTCCGTGACGCCGTCGTCAACTTCATGATCGCAGGTCGCGATCCCATCGCCCAGGCACTCTGTTGGCTTATCCTTCGCCTTCACCAGCATCCTGAAGTCGAAGCCAAGATCCGTGAAGAGCTCCGGAAGGAGCTCCCGCCGATTTCCTCCTCAGTCTACAACAAGGACTCTCACCCCGATGGAACAGATGATCAAGTAGTCCCACTGTGGCTCAGGTCGCAGCGCTACCTTACTTGGATGCGGTGATCCGAGAGACTCTGCGACTCCACCCTCCGGTTCCGGCGTCTACAAAGGACGCAGCGGAAGATGTAATCATCGATGGAGAGACGCTCATTCCAGAGGGATCGACGGTCTTCTTGGCGTTTTACGCCATGGCGCGGATGGAGTCTGTGTGGGGTGCCGATGCGGAGGAGTTCAAGCCAGAGCGGTGGCTAGTTGACGGTCGACTTCGCCAGGTCTCGGCCTCGCAATACCCAGTATTCAATGCTGGTCCTCGCCGCTGCCTCGGAGAGGCCATCGCCTTGCTAGAGCTCAAAGTGGTCGCAGCTGCTCTGCTCCGCGCGTTCCACTTTGAAGTCGAGAATCCCGAGCGAGTCAAGTACTCGTTCACGCTGACACTCCCGATGCAACCCGAGTCTTTCTTCGTCAAGGTTACCAAGTCGTGAGCTCAGGCGCATTTTCTTTTTGCTAGTTGAGAAACGAAGAATGGGCATCACCTGGAGTCAGAGTGCCTTTGGTATATGAAATGGATCCATCATCGCTTCTTACTCTACTGTAGCTAAATGCTCACCGCCTCTGCTACAATCGAAAGAGGTGGACGTGAAGACCACCACGAATGGGCATGGTCAGTCCTAACTCTGGTTCACATTCTTTCGAGATTTGACCTCCCAATGCAATCTCGAAGCGAAACGAGCCCAACAGCGCTGCCGCGACAGCTTTCATCTCGAGCATTGCTAGCTTCATGCCCAGGCATGTTCGTGGACCTGCGTTGAATGCTGTAAACTTGAAAGCCGACACATTCTTCAGCTTCAGTGAGCCAGAGGACTCATCTAGCCAGCGCTCAGGCTTGAAAACGTCTGCGTCATTGCCCCACACGTGCCGATTGCGACCCATCGCGTAAAATGCAAGGCCCACGGTTGTTCCAGCCCGCACAATGGTTCCGTCTGAGAGAACTGTGTCGATTGTTGCATCCTTAGTTGTGAAAGGAACTGGAGGATAGAGGCGCAGCGTTTCGCGAATTGCAGCCTCCAAGTAAAATTGATCATATTCTGCTTCATTCTCGTCGTTGTGCGGATTTAGCGTTGCTGATGTATGCTGAAGCTCTTGGCGGATTTTGTCTTCAACTTCTGGGTGTCTGGACAGGCAATAGAAAAACCAGGAAAGCGTTTGCGCTGATGTGTCGCGACCTGCTAGCATAAAGTTGACCACAGCATCGCGAAGTCCCGGTCGATACACTTGGCGAGCAGTATTATGCTGATCTTCAGTGGAGGATAGGAAAAGCGATCCAATCGTAACCCGACTCGATGTTTTGTGGTTCTCTAGCAGTCTCGTGATCATTGTCTCAGAGACCGTATTAAACGTGGCCAAATCTCGCTTCAGTTGCCTTTCTAACCCAGCATTGAGCCACCTCTGGAGCTTCCAGAACCACACTGGGCGGACAAAACGAAGAGCTATCGCTCTCTGCGCGCTATCGAACGCTTTCTGGAACTTACAAGCTAAAGAGGTCGTGACATGGTTGTTCCCCGACGCTCTCCGACCCGAAGTTGCTTCGATGCCAAAGCCAATCTCCGCGAAGACTTCGAAAGTGAACTGATTTAGAAGCTCCTGCAAATCAACTGCGGCTCTGGCAGTTGTGTCTGCAAAATTCCCCAATTCAAATATCAGGGTCTCCAAATGACGGTGAATGACGGTTGTCATGCTTTCACGGAGGGCTCGAGCTGTAAACAACCGGCTTGTAGATTTGCGCTGCTGCCTCCAATGTATTCCGTCGACTGCAAAGATCCCGGAGCCAAGCAAGTCGCGCATGTTGTCGCACTGGTAGTCACCCTTCGGGAAATTCTCGAACTGATGTTTTAGTACATCCTCAAATAATTCAGGTGAGCTCAACACGAGCAAGTCACGGCGCCAACCTGGTATCCAAATCGAAAACGCGACGGCAGGGCTGAAGTGACGACACATTGCAGCGGTAACTTCATGAACACGACCAGGATTGCGAGCGATCCTCAGCAAAACTAAGAGAGAGTCTAGCGAGAATATAGGCACATGGGGCACCTTCTTGATCGCGGTTCGTGTGATGGCAAAGTAAACGGTGTAGAAGAGTGGTAGGCAAAGAAGGAGTGCCAGGAAGCAACCAACTAAAACAGACATTGTGGGTTGGTAGATTTTGAGAAATGCTAGACTTCTGCAATGAATTACCGTTCATCGTTACATTCCAATGATGATTGCGCCATCCATGGTATCATGCCGAGGCTAGCTGATAACGACACCACGCGAATTTGACAACGTGATTCATGAATCAAGCGCCCACTCAAGCTTGAGGACAAAGGAGTCCCGTGCCCAACTCCTCATGCTGCGGCTGATGTCCGCAGCTGGTCGACGTGAGCAAGAAGGGCTCCTTTGATTGGAAGTGTGACTGATACGTCATACGTCACATCCTCGGGATGCGTGAGCTTCACACGGAAACGGCTCAACACTGACGCAACAATCAACTTCATCTCCAGCATGGCCAGGTTCATACCCTAGACACATCCGTGGGCCAGCGTTGAATGCGATGAATTTGAATGCCGAGGCACTCACGATTTTGGGCTCCTTCGAAGACGTGTCAAGCCAACGCTCTGGCTTGAATTCCTTCGCGTCCGGTCCCCACACGTTTGGGTTTCGACCCATCGCGTAGAACATAAGCATAACAGTCGACCCTTTCGGAATAGGCGTTCCATCAGAGAGCACCACATCGCGAACTGCATCTTTGGTTGAGACTGGAACTGACGGATACAGTCGCAGTGTCTCCTTCAGCGCTGCCTCGAGATACACTAGTCGGGAAACATGCTCCATCGACGGAATTGAAGATTTGGTCCGATCAAAGAGTTTTGGGAGCTTCTCAGCCAACTCCTCTCGAATTCTGTCCGCTACTCTTGGATTCTGATCCAAGCAGTAGAAGAACCACGACAACGCTTGAGCGGTGGTGTCTCGTCCGGCAATGAGGAAGTTAATCACGATGTCGCGTAGAAATATCGGGTCGAACGGAGCAGAACTGTCCCCACCCATAATGGTCGCATAGTTGTCCAGAAACAGCGACACTATATCGTTCTTGCTTTCCTCAGCTGATCCTTCAGTTGAGTGCAAGTCGACAGCCTGATGACTTTGATGCCTGTGAGCCATCGACTTGTGGATGATGTCCAACACTGTTGTGTTGATAACGTCCATATCTCGTCGAAGCTGTCCTTCACCGCCAATGCCAAGCAGCCTCTGACCTTTCCAAAACCAGTTCGGGCGTAAGAAACGAAGTACAAGTCGTCGCTGAGCGCTGTCAAAGGCGCGCTGGAAGGGATGTTCCTCCTCACTATCTAGGCACCCCATAGTCACGCCAAAGCCAATCTCAGCGAACGCCTCGATGGTGAACCGGTTGAAGAGCTTGAATAAATCAATAGGTTCACCGCTGGTGCTCGCTCTCTCGAAGATCTCGTGCAGCACAACCGAATGTTTCTGAATGGTCGATGTCATGGAGTCCCGTAGCGCTCGCATGGTGAAGAGTCTGCTCGCAGTCTTGCGCTGTGCGGCCCACTTCTCTCCATCAACGGCGAAGATGCCATTTCCAAGCAGGTCTTGTAGATTTCCGGTTTGGAAGTCTCCCTTGGGGAACGCATCGAAGTGCGTCTTGAAGACATCCTCGAACGCCTCCGGTGAGCACAGCATTGTCATGAATGGGGCACCGATAGATTTGGCCATATAAGGCTCGAAGTTGAAATCCTCCATCGCGCTTACAGTCCAGTCGTGGATGCGACTTGACGCTCGAATCATGTCGATGGTGTTCTCAAGGATGGGGAGCGTGGACGGGAGTCGATGTGGTGGACGAGTCCCAAATAAAACCTTGGGCTTGCGCATGGCATCAAAGAGGGCGATAGCAACAATCCCGATCAGCACCCATGCAATAGCGCCGGGCGGTATTGCCAGGGATGCACCCAACACCGACCATGTTGGCGACGAGAATGCCCACTCAAGCATGCTCAATTCTCCTCTTGGAAAAAGAAAAAAATCTGGAAGTGCTGGGGAGGGCGAAAGTTGGAGACTGCGACGAGATCAGTGCGCTCAAATCGTCCTTTTGCTGCCACGAACGTCAGAGCACTCTGGAGGATTCGGCACGGGAAGTGGGTTCCTGCACCTGTTGATGTTGATGTTGAACTGGTCGATGCTGTTCAAGATTTCGCCCAATCGAAACTACTTCCGCTGAAAAATACACTTGATGATTGGACGAATATGCTAACAGTTGGCTGGATAACGGCTCGCGTTGATTGCCATAATCGCGTCAACTTCAACAGCCGCACACAAGATCACTGAGGATCAGATGATGAATAGTTCTACTTTGCCTTTAGGGGCCATGTACGCTGACGAGAGAGCATCGATTTTGGCGCTGGCTGTGGTCGAGCCGTCGAGTATCCTCCTCGTCGATCTTGCAGCTGGTCGTGGTAGAAGTAGTTGAAGTTCAACCGGGTAAGGATTTCGGTAACGTGAGTCGACGTACTGTGCTTCGCCATGGCAGTCAGCATCACAACCAGGAAATGGGACTGGCGGCGAAATTCCCCTGAGCACTTCTCCATGTCGTCGCGCCGCTCGATATTACCAGGGAGAGTAAATATGGAGCGCCACGAGTTGCTGGATTGGCTTCAGTGGAATGAATGACATCCTCGTGCTCACCCTCCACACCAAGGAACCGGTCCGATACTGTCACGCAGTCATCCAGCAGCCGGACATAGCGCATGATCTGATTGAACGTGCTCAGAATGTACTGGGTCACCGTTGCATGCTATGAATGCTGTCGTTAGTAGGGCACTCCATACGTATGTAACTTTGCATAACTTACCTTGTCGAGCAGGAAGAAGCGATTTAGCAGTTGATCAAGGTAGGCCTCATGCGTCGCGTCCATCTGTGAAGAAACATATTTGCAGTAAATGAGTTAGACAGAATACAACGATGATTATCGCACTCTTGTTCTACGCACCTCGGCTAGATCAGTGGAGGATCTCAATACATGGCAGCATGTCGCCCACTCCTCGCTCACAATCTGAATCCATGCACATCGTCAAAAGGGTTGTCTCAAGAGATATGCTAGCATTGAGTTTGCGAACCTGGTCTGTGAGGTATGCAAGGAGGCTCTTTGTGTAGTGCAGCATGTCCGCAAGTTGCAGAAGCGGCGCACGCAAATCGTCCTCAAACCTAGTGCCGTCCATTCATACTCGATGAGAGATACAGTGACAAATATTGGAGTCAGCAACGACCTTACCGCGAGAATGACTTGCGATACCGAATCCCACGCTTGAACTGTCACCAAGTAGATTTAGCGTGATATCCCTGTTAGTGGTAGGAAAAAACACCGTACCTGAATGATCGTTGACTCCACTGCCTTCACCTGGAGCAAGAAAATAGAGATTCTAGAATACTTTTCCATAATGCTCGAACTGAAAAGAACCCGCAAAGGCTGCGGGGCCGATAGCGTGAAGTATAGACACCTGATCGAACCGATATCAATTTTTCTGGAGAGTAGCTGTGAATTCAGTTGTTTTGAGTCGATACGGATGTGAATTCGTTCAGCAATTTGACGCAATGCAGGCGACACCATTTTCTCGTCCGACATTTGCTGGATCGCATTCTGAAAACTGGCGTTTATACGCTCGCTATTCGCCCATCCAACTGGATCGCGCACAATCTGCGCCACAATTTGTTTGCAGAATATGCCGAAAACATCTTGCTACTCATCACAGCACAAAAAAAAACATTGCCAATCAGTCACTGAGTTGACATTATATCAAATCATTTTCGAAAGAGTAAATGGTACCTGCTGCATGAGCACAAACTGCCGGAGTGTTTGGATGTAATCCAGGTACTGCAGGCGCTCACGAAAGATGACCGCGATTGCACCATTCAGGACTTGGCACTACATATATCATCCACAGTTAGCTTGAAGGGTTCACATGCAGCTGAAAACATATTACATTACCCTGTCTTCAAGTGGTGCTCCCAAACTTTCGTACAGAGAAGCTGCTTCGCAGAAACAGCCTCAAAGTCTAACTTCATCAGACTTGATAAATTTCGTTGATCCTGAGTTTTTCGTGCTCTTGGGAGAGTTTGCAGTGCTCCTTCCGTGGAGTAACTTCTTGTGGAAACGATACCTTCTGTGATCTGATCTCGTAGCGACCACGGAGGATGATTTAGCTCGTGCGAGTCTGTTCTTTTGCTCGAGTCCATCGAGAGAAAATGGTTCATAAGCTGCCGACTTGAAATGGCCATTCTCATTGGCTCAATATAAGGCACCAAAAACTCTGGCACCATTGTTGCGTCAATGTCATATGATGTTAGCTGGGAGAGACCAGCTCGAAAGCTTTGATCCTCTATTGTTGACACAGGTTGGGATGAATTGACGAAAAACAACTCGGCAGGCAGCTCAGATATTTCGGTGACAGACCAACCTCGCTGGTCAAACAGCAAGTTGGTAAGAATATCGATGTAAGGGACACAGCGCGCCTACGAATAAATGTTGAAGCACATCACATCGGCTCCACTTCCACTCGCCAACCAAATCTTCGTCGTTGATGGCCAGAAGACTATTCTGCGTCTCCTCTAGGAGCTCTACATCGAGCTGTCGATATAACGAGGTCAACAACCAGCTCGAACACTTGCTAGGTTGGTGGATATCTGTATGCTCGTTCTGCTGGCATACTTCCAAGCAAGGAGGTAGAACGCGCGACAGCCAGGAGACTATTCGAAAAGTAGTTATCAGACGACGTCGAACCCCAAGAAGTGTTGACTGTGTGCGTGACGCATTGCGGGCAAACCAAGAAACCGGTAATTCTGTGCTATCATCAGGGCTATTCTCATCGTTGCAGTGATGACATTCTTGCTCTGCTGCCAATATCGTAGCATCTATAAGCATCAAAACTTCAGACAAAGCACTGGAGAGCCCATCCAAAGTAACAATAGAAAAGGCATCCATAGACAGTAGTCTTAGCTGTTCTTGGTAGGTCCGCAGAAGTTCAAGATCCGTAGCCGTAGTAGCAAACTCTTGAAGAGCGATTTTGAAAGCACCGGGTGACAAATGACTGACAGATACGCGTTGCGCAAGAGGCGTGAGCCGAAATTCCGATGTGTTAATTTGTCGGTTGAAGACTTGACGCTTGCAGCTCGAAGGAAACATTTCAAAAAGATCAGATTCAACTCCTTGGAGGGCTCTGAACACCATGTTGATGCAGGTTTCTTCATGGATCAAGGTGATCACGGGGGAAGCATCTGTCTGACGAGTCCGTTTCGAAGAGTCTACAACGACAGAAGAACACAGCAGCCAAGGTCTGTCCATGGAAAAGCGCGAGGGGGCAAGTTCTTGAGAGTCCAATTCAATGGATATTGTATCTTGTTGGAAATCAAGTTCGTCCTGTCGGGTATCGAAATGCCCTGAGGACGTATCAACAAGCTGGAAATTCTGGCTCACTAGGAAATCGTGCAGCTCGTCGTCAGATAGCTCTGCCAGGCCCGAGCTTGACAATGATGCTTGCGCACGGTTTGTAGTTGACTGTAGCGAATTGTTGACAGCTGCATCTTCCTCCACGGCATCTTCCTCCTCCATCGCGGCACTAGTCCGTTTAGGTCTTCGCATCTGCGCGAATGACGACTCCGCAGGCCACGGAGCCGGCTTGCCTATCTCATCGCTTGCAACGCTGTTCATGTCTTCATCCTCATCGCTCGTGGCGTCCCATTCCTGGTACCAGTCGTCATTGGTCGAGATCTCGACCATTTCATCAATTAGCTGGTCCCGCAGCTCTTGCTCTTTGGCCTCTCCTTCCTCCTCCTTAGCCTTCAGCTCCGCCAGCCTCATGTAATACTCGCTCTGCCCTTCCTCCACCGCGTCGACCCGGATCCTCTCATCCGACGCCGCGGTCGGTCGCACCGCCAGCTCCATCAGCATCTTGAGCACCTGGAAGTCGCACTCGCCCGCCAGTCGCTCCAGCCTCTCCGCGCGTTCGTCCAGCGAGTGCACGCGGAACTTGGTGGCCAGCGCGCGCGCCTGGCTCAGCACCTGTGGCCGCGTGCTCTCCAGGAAGCCGCCCTTGTACAGCTTGCCCACCACGCGGTCCGCGCGCAGCAGCAGCCCCTCCTGGCGCTCCTGGAGGGCTACAGGCGCCCGCCTCAGCGTCAGGCAGCTGCATCTGCGTCTTGGCTCGCACCACGCCGAGCGGTCCAGACGCTCCACGAGCTCCAGCGCCAGCGGGCGCCACTCGCGCTCGGTCCATGCAGGGCACCGGCGCCATCCTCGCAGTTGCCGCCTTTCTCGTTAGTGTTCCCTCTTTTCAGTGACATATCGGCGCACAAGTATGACTGGATACCTTTTGGATTGGGAATGGCTACATGGCTACACTTGTGATGCGATCTATGAGTTCAACAAGGCGCGTGGATGGAGTGGGGGAGTAGAGTACATTGTTGTGGTCTAGTGGACGAGCGAGACGCGAGTGAGCAGCGGGCCCTTGATCGCCAGGCTCATGGAGCAGTCGTACGTCACGCGCTCGGGGTGATCGACTGCGATGCGGAAGCGCCGAAGCAGCCCCACGACCAGTAGCTTCATCTCGAGCATGGCCAGGTTCTTGCCCACGCACGTTCGCGGGCCGGCGTTGAAGGCGCTGAATTTAAAGGGTGACACACACTGGAGCCGCCCCGTGGCAGGATCCAGCCACCGTTCGGGCTTGAACTGCGCGGCGTCCTCGCCCCACACGAACGGCATCCGTGCCATAGCGTACGTGGCGAGCGCGACGGTCGAGTTCGCGCGAACGAAAGTTCCGTCGGACAGCACTACATCGTTCACTGCTCGACGACGAAAGAATGGGACAGAAGGAAACAGCCGGAGGGTCTCCTTCAGCGCGGCCTCAAGGTACACGAGGTCGTGCATCTGGTCCATCGTCAGCATCGATTGATCGTCGTCGGGCGAGTTCATGTCGATGGACCCGATACCATGCAACGCCAGCTCTTGTCGAATGTGTTCTTCAACACTTGGGTTGATACTCAGACAGTAGAAGAACCAGCTCGTAGCTTGTGCAATTGAGTCACGACCAGCCATAACGAATGTCACGACAATGTCGCGCAGATACATCGGATCAATGTCAGCCGATCCATCTTCACGCATACTTTCAAGAAAGAGCGACACAATATCGCTCGCGCGCTGCTGATTAAGTGGCTCCTCCACATCATCGACATTACAGCTGTGATGGTCGTGGCGATGTTGTTGGCATGCTCCCTCAATGATTCCCACGACGGTCGAGTTGATGACTCCGAGGTCTCGCTGAAGCTGCTTCTCACGTCCAACCTGCAGCCACCGCGCAAGCTTCCAGGCCCATCGAGGCAGAAGAAATCGCGCTGCGATCGCACGCTGTGCTCGGTCGAATGCAGTCTGGAACGGATGTTCGTTCTCCCGCTGCAAGCAGTCCATGCGGATGCCAAAGCCGATTTCTGCGAACGTCTCCATCGTGAATCGACTGAGGAGTTTGCTCAAGTCGATCGATTGGTCCGTGCATTGGCTCGCAAGCACTGTATAGAGCACCTTGGCTCGCTGTTGGATGACGGTAGTCATCGAGTCTCGCAGCGCGCGCTTGGAGAACAGAGCACTCACTGTTTTGCGTTGGTGGACCCACTTGGCTCCATCCGCCGCGAAGATGCCGTCGCCCACGAGGTCGTGCACCACATCGCTCACATATTCGCCCTTTGGAAAGTTTGCAAAGTGCGTCTTGAGCACGTCCTCCATGTGAGCAGGCGTGTACACCACGAGCTGATCGGGGTTCCCCAGAGACCTTCAACACGAAAGGAGCTCCATTGAGACGCTTGCAATTGTCTGTCGTCCAGTCATGCATCCTCCCTGCGTTGCGGTAGATCGCGACGGTGTTTCGCCATAGCCGAGCCAAGCGACTTAGGCAGCACTTGCGTTGATCTGGCAACAGAGATTTGCTTCCGCAGCTTCCGGACAGCTCCCATGCGCTTCGCAGACGTCAGTAGCAGCATGGAGAGTAGCACAGACAGCCACACGGCCGGAGAGTTGATGGAGATCGGCAGCAGCATCTCGGTTGGGATCGAGCGTTCGACGGATACAGTACACAGCTCGAGCAGTTTTCAGGAATAACGCGACGCCGGCAGCCCCCCTGCGTCGAGCCCCGACCACGACGGAGCGACCGAGACTTCCGCTCGGCGAGACGCATCCAAACGCCAGCGATGAGTCGAACCTCGAGCCGCTGAACTGATCGCCACCCTGTCGTGCGGTGGCTCGCGGCCGTCGATCCGCGGAGGCGATATCAACCGACGCCACTGTCTGACCGCCAGGAGTTTCGATTCGTTTCGATGGGCCCGTCAGTCCTAGCAGCACGAGTCAACAGCAGCGTCGCCTTGTCGAGGAGCCGCGCACGCACGTCATGCGTCGCCTGTCGGATCGGCCCAGGGTCGTCTGAGTGAGGTGTGGATGAACGCGAAGAGCACTCATGTAGAAACGAATCCAAGTCGCACGTGGCGGTTCATGTGGGGAGTTTTCTTCCACACATCTCAGCATTACGCACATGCAGCGAGCGATATACTCATGAGCAACAAACAGACCATGCACGAAGGAGGCCCGACTACTACATCGACTACGGCGCGTCTCGGCGTGAGCAGCACGGGGAGCCCGTTCTTCATGGGCATCGTCAGCGACAGCGCGTACGTCACCTGCTCGGGATCCACCACGGTCAGGTGGAACTTGCTCAGCACGCTCGCAGCCACGACCTTCATCTCCATCAATGCCAGGTTCTTGCCGAGGCACGTGCGCGGACCGGCGTTGAAGGCCACGAACTTGCTGGCGGACTCAGCCCTGAAGTGGCCGGTCTTCGCGTCGATCCAGCGCTCGGGCTTGAACTCGGCGGCGTCTTCGCCCCAAACGTACTTCATGCGGCCCATCGAGTAGAACGAGATGCCAACAACCACGCCCTCGCGGATGAACGTGCCATCCGACAGCACCGTGTCCTTGGCGGTCTTTTTGTTCGACATTGGCACTGACGGATACAGACGCAGTGTTTCGTGCAGAGCAGCGTTGAGGTAGACGAGCTCCGCGACGTCTTCCATTGATGGTGGCTTGTGATCTTGCATCAGCTGTGGAAGCTTCTGACGGATTTCCTCGAGGATCTTTCGCTCGATGTCGGGGCGTTGGGATACTAAGAAGAAGAACCACGACAGCGCTTGCGCAGTGGTGTCACGTCCGGCAATGATGAAGTTCACGACAATGTCTCGAAGGTAGACAGGGTCGAACTCCGACGGGATTGCCGCCGAGTTCTCTCCCGTGGGGTCCGTGCCGATTGTGTCCAGGAACAGTGACACGATGTCGCCACCCGGGTTCGCTGTCTTGATGCCGTTGTGGCGACGTTGGAGCGAGTCTTTGATGATGTTGAGCGCTGTCGAGTCGATGACTTCAATATGGTGCTTCAGCTCGCTCTCAATGCCAATATTGAGCCACCTCTGGAGCTTCCACACGAAGCGAGGGCGTCGGAAGCGAAGAGCCAGGCAACGCTGCGCTCCATCGAACGCAGTCTGGAACGGATGCTCTACCTCGGTGTCGAGGCAGTTCATTTGGGCACCGAACCCAATCTCGGCAAACGCCTCCAAGGTAAATCGGTTGAGCAACTGAAACATATCCAGCGGCACTCCCTCTGGCTGCCTCTCCATGATTCGGAGCAGCGTGTTCGTGTGTTTCTGGATATTTTCACTCATGGTTTCGCGCAATGCCCGCAGCGTGAAGAGCCGACTGGCAGTCTTGCGCTGATGCACCCACTTGTCGTCGTCAACAGCGAAGATGCCGTGGCCGAGCAAGTCTTGGACGATGCCGTTGAAATGCGTCCCCTTGGGGAAGGCGTCGAACTGATTCTTGAGCACGTCCTCGATCGCCTCCGGAGTCGATACGAGGATCATGTCGGGCTGTCCGATCATCTGCGTCAGGAACGGGTCGCCGTTGTATTTCTCGCAGAGCTCGGTGAGCCACTCTCGGAAGCGAGGGAGGTTCGTCGTGAGATCCACCGTGTTGCGGAGGATCGGCAGTGTGTTGGGCAGCTGATGGACGGTTCGGTACGGCTTGATGGTGCCGTCCTCCGCCACGTATTCCTTCTTGGGCTGGTGTGCGATCGCCGAGATGGCGTAGCTGGCCAGCAGCAAGCCCCCAAGGGCGACAGCACCGACGGCGGCCGGGCTTTGGTCCATTGGCTCCCGAGTACCAAAGCAGAGCAGAGTTGAGCTGCTTGGACGAAGCCAATTGCGAAATGCAGCCGCAAGCGAGAGTGAGAGAGCTGCTCAGTTTGGACTACGTATGCAGGTCGATCGCCGTTGAAGTAGGTGACTTCAAGGGGGCTGCAACCGGCTCCTGTACAGTACAAGTAGAAACAGATGGGATAACGTGCAGTTAGGATGAGGGAAAACCAGGCGGATTATGAGAAATCTATCTCGATGTTTACTGCCTCAACGTACGTCAGACCACCAGCACGTGGTCGACGTTGTTGAAAATCCCGGAGGATCAGGCAAATCCTACATGCAAACGAGACTTCGAGGAGCCTCTGTATGAATTCGAGTCGGTCTCGTCAAAAATGAGTGGAGATCGACGTTCGACTGGTGCGCGGAGCCGATGCTACTCTTGCTGTCGACGCGAAATGTTCACTTGCATTCCATCTTTCATTGGCAGTGTCAGCGAGAAAGCGTACGTCACGCTCCCCGGATCCACGACCGACAAGCTGAACCTGCTCAATACACTCGCAGCCACCAACTTCATCTCCAGCAGAGCCAAGTTCATGCCCAGACAAATTCGCGGACCAGCATTGAACGCCACGAACTTGCTCGCAGGCTCAGCTCTGATACGACACGTCTCGGGGTCGATCCAGCGCTCGGGTTTGAACTCGGCGGCGTCTTTTCCCCACACGTACGGCATACGACCCATCGCGTAAAACGGGATGCCCAAGATGGAGTCCTTTGGGACGAAGGTCCCGTCAGAAAGCACGACGTCTCGAGCAGCGGTCTTTTGCTCGCAGGGGACCGACGGATGCAGTCTCAAGGTCTCACGAAGGGCGGCCTCGAGGTACACCAGCTCACTCACGTCCGGTACCATCGATTTCCCCTCTTCTTTCATTAGATAGGGTACGTTCTTGTTGATCTCACCGACAATCTTCATCTCGACTTCGGGGTGGAGAGCGACATTGTAAAAGAACCACGAAAGTGCTTGCGCTGTTGTATCGCGGCCAGCAACGAGGAAATTTACAGCCATATCGCGAAGAAATCTGGGATCAGGAACAGGGTGGTGATCCATGTCGATGGAGTCAAGAAATAACGTCACAAGGTCCTTGTACGGTGCTGCTTCAACGCAGGAGGCGGCGACGTCACTGTACCGCGCAATCGACTGGGTGACAATCTTTAGCACGGTCGAATCGATGACGTGAATATAGTGCTTCAGCTCGCCCTCTACCCCCACGCCAAGCCACCGTTGTGCTCTCCAAAACCAAGTAGGCCGAGTGAACCGTACAGCGAGAATACGTTGCGCGCCATCGAAAGCCGTCTGAAACTGATGCTCCTTGCCATCATGCAAAGAGTTCATCTGGATTCCAAAACCAATCTCCGCAAAGGCTTCCATCGTAAATCGATTTAGCAGACTAAACAGGTCGATTGATCCACCACCTTCTTGCTTCTCCAAAATACCGACGAGAGTCGCTGCGTGCTTCTGAATACACACCTTCATGGAATCTCTCATCGTCTTCTGTGTAAACAAACGGCTTGCCACCTTGCGCTGATGCACCCATTTTTCATCGTCAACGCCAAATATTCCGTTGCCGAAAAGGTCTCGAACATTGTAGCAGAAGCGCTCTCCTTTTGGGAAGACTTCAAACTGGTTCTTGAGCACATCCTCGACCGCCTGTGGCGTTGATACCACAACGATGTCGTCTTGTCCCAACGCTCGAATCACGAAAGGATGTCCCTGCAGAAGCAGACAATTGTCCGTATGCCAGTCGTGCATTCTCGGCAGGTTTGAGGCGAGATCGAGAGTGTTGAGCAGCACCGGAAGCGTAGAAGGCAATTGAAGCGTCTTGCGTGTGCTTTTAGATTGAATGACAGAATCTTGTTTGCTGTGAGCATGAAGAGCAGCAACAAGGAAACTGAAAAGCACAAGGCAGCCCAAGCCCAAGGCACCATAGGCAACTATCTGCATCCATTGCTCATCCAGAAAGCAATTCGAGATCGGAGTGCGGTGAACAAGGGCAGCCCGGAAATGGTTGGAGTCTGGAGTGCACTTCAGAAGACGGTTGGTGGCAACAATGCGATCTTTCTTTTCGTGTCAAGTACCTCCACAAATAGAAATATGAAACGATTCAATCAGCAAAAGCCAGTATTCATTCTGACGTTCAACTCTGCAACTGGACCACATGATCGCATGAGTGAAAATGCGATGTGCACTAATCGTTTTCATCTGAATATGCACATTACGAAATCATCGCTTGGTTCCTGTTCGCAACGATGACGCGCAGACCATCCTTCATTGGCAGTGTCAGCGAGAAAGCATACGTCACGCTCCCCGGGTCAACGACCGACAAGCTGAACCTGCTCAATACACTCGCAGCCACCAACTTCATCTCCAGCAGAGCCAAGTTCATACCCAGACAAATTCGCGGACCAGCATTGAACGCCACGAACTTGCTCGCAGGCTCGGCTCTGATGCGACACGTCTCGGGGTCGATCCAGCGCTCGGGCTTGAACTCGGCGGCATCTTTTCCCCACACGTACGGCATACGACCCATCGCGTAGAACGGGATGCCCAAGATGGAGTCCTTCGGGACGAAGGTCCCGTCAGAAAGGACGACGTCTCGAGCAGCGGTCTTTTGCTCGCAGGGAACCGACGGATGCAGTCTCAACGTCTCGCGAAGGGCGGCCTCGAGGTACACCAGCTCACCTACTTCCTGCATTGAAGGCATTGTTGGCTCTTCTGTTGTGGTAATCAGATTGGATTGCTTCTGTTGGATTTCGTTGATATTTTTGCCTCAACTTCGGGGTGGAGAGCGACATTGTAAAAGAACCACGAAAGTGCTTGCGCTGTTGTATCGCGGCCAGCAACGAGGAAATTTACAGCCATATCACGTAGGAACAACGGTTCAGTTGTGAATCGTTTCTCACTGTCGATGGAGTCAAGAAATAAAGTCACAAGGTCCATGTACAAAACTGAGCTCTTGGGTTGTCATCAGAGGGTGCCGTGTTGCTGTAGCGCGCAATCGATGCCATCACGATCTCTAGTACCGTAGAGTCAATGACGTTCAAGTGCTGCTTTAGCTCTGCTTCAGTCCCTAAGCCAATCCACCGTTGAGCTCTCCAAAGCCAAGTCGGCCGAGTGAACCTCAACGCGAGAATGCGTTGAGCACCATCGAACGCCGTCTGAAACGGATGCTCCTGTTCTTCATCAAGACAATTCATCTGAATACCGAACCCGATCTCAGCAAAAGCTTCCATCGTAAATCGGTTTAGCAAATTGAAAAGGTCGAGCTGCTTTCCATTTGCGTTCTTCTTCAAGATCTCCAGTAGAGTTGCCGCGTGCTTCTGGATGCATGCAGTCATAGAGTCACGCATTGTCTTCTGCGTAAACAAACGGCTTGCCACCTTGCGCTGGTGCACCCATTTTTCGTCATCAACGCCAAAGATACCTCCGCCAAACAGATCACGAACGACATCGCAAAAGCGCTCTCCTTTCGGAAATGCGTCAAACTGGGTTTTGAGTACGTCCTCAACTGCATGTGGTGTTGATACCACAACAATGTCAACTTGTCCCAATGCACGAATCACGTATGGCGCCCCTTGGAGAAGCAGACAGTTGTCCTGTGTGCCAGTCATGCATCCTTGGAAGTTTGATGACTAGATCGAGTGTATCGAAGAGGTACGGGAGTGTCGAAGGCAACGGATGCGCCTTGCGAGCGCCATTTAATTGAGCCGGAGAGTCGGTTTTCTTGTGGTCTTGGATTGCAGCCATAATCAAGGGGAATTGCCACGAAACTGCCCACAACAATGCCAACAACTACGATGAGCTGCTCCATGCTGCCTCGAAGCTAGAGATTGAGTGCGATGCTTGCCGACAAATCGAAAGTGAGAAGGAAGCGGTTTCCCCTCCATTCCAACATCGATCGCGGCCATCGGTCTGGTGAGTTGAGTCATGTGAATTATAGAATGACAACCAGGATCTAGATTTCACTGTTGTACTTATCTCCTTCTTCGGGGTGGCGACTTCAACTTGAAGTTCTCGACTAGCGATGCGTTTCCCGCAGCGGTTAGCTACAAGGAGATATGTCAGAAGGCACAATCAATGATGAGTTTCCCGCAAAGATCGCCTACAAGGTCAGACACAATGCAAACCAACCCAGCGCTTTATAAACGTCCCCACTGGTTTTGCTAAAGTTGTCGCTGAATATTCGAGACCAATACCTTCGCTATTATTTCTCAAAAGCGCTGTTGCTACCGTCCGTATAGCCCACATTTGAATCGTAAGGAGCTTGAGACGGCAAACTTTGAGACCTCCGAACTTCATTCGGTTCGAGTGAGGCGTTGAAAATTACCGACATGGGCTCGTGAAAGGTGTGATTAATTACTTTCTCACAAGAGTTGATCCTGCACCAGCAAGTGAAGCAGGTAAAACAGAGATTTGACTGAACAGAGCGGTGAATTAGATAAACCGTGGAGTCTGTTTTGTGATTACTTCTATAGAAAACGTCGGTCAAATCGTTTCCAAATTGGGCACATTCGCGGTCAAGTGAGGCGAGGATTTCCACACATCTCAATACTTGAGCCCATACAAGTCAGGTACGAAAATCTGGTCATGAAATTCTGCTAGGAAATCGTCGGTCGTTTTCCCCGAAGGCGTTTCTGTTGTCATGGACAGCAATCCGGTCATAATTCAGCACACACCATGATTAGCACCGACTAGAGAGCAAGCCATGAGTAGAATTCAACGCGAATCAATGCAAAACGAGACTCAATTGATGAAGGTACTATGCAAATGTCACTACTGTTCTATCTAGTAGTCGATGTACGAGTCCCCCGCGCATAGGTACGCCAAGACAGCTGCTCAATGAGACGAGATTTCCCTTTAGCCGTGGTCGAACGCACTCGAAGTAGGCCTTAAATTACCGACATGGGCTCGTGAAAGGTGTGATTAATTACTTTCTCACAAGAGTTGATCCTGCACCAGCAAGTGAAGCAGGTAAAACAGAGATTTGACTGAACAGAGCGGTGAATTAGATAAACCGTGGAGTCTGTTTTGTGATTACATTTGCGATTGCAGCCAACTGAACTTGAAAGTGTAGTCGAATCCTGCGTACCAATCACAAATGCCGTGGGATTAGCCCTGAATAGCCTTGTCGTACACAGATTTGTACCTGCGTGCTCAAGCCCTGACTGGGCAAGATAGAATACCCAGAATATCATCTTTAATTGAACTTGCAAGGCTTGCTTCTCAAGCACGAATGCAATTTGCTTTAACCCAGACACCCGGAACTTGCGCTCATAGACGGCACATATTAGTCCCAGTGCAAGCAATTGCATTAGAAAGTAAAGGAGCACATTCGCCATTGTTTGAGAGAATCTCGACACGTTCTGGTCGATGAACTGGGGGTAATACCGTCGATTGGGAAGCAAAAAAGTGATGGTAAGGTATACACCTGGCACATTACAAGATCTAGTTTGAGTTCCAGAATAAAGAGTCAAGGAAGGAAAATGCGTACCGTATATGGCTGGAACTGCGAATTCGACGTAGTTCAGAAGCATTACAAACTCCATTGTGTATAGCACTTGCTGTGCACGATCAATATACAGTTGTGCACTCGGTGTGATCTCTCCAGAAGAATGATATCGCTCCTGAAGTCTGGTTTCCCTTCTTGGCACAGGAAATATCACATTCACTGAATCATCTATATGTATTCCTTGAGTAGCCCTCGATGTTGCCGGCGTATACATAGGCACTACAGCGTTGTCCTGGCGCCAAGAAGTCACGAAATGCATGATCCAAGACATTATTCGGTTCGATGTAGGAACAATCTTTCTAATTGTAACACGAGGCTCGCATCGAGCTCTCCGCAATTCCGAACTGGCGCGATAAAGCATTCCAGCGCAACTGCTACTTCCGCATTCGTCCTCAACACGATAAAAATCGACTCCAAGGTTGCCCACTTGCTTGCTCAGCTTCAGCGTCTCTCTCACAAAGAGGACTGTCCGAAGCCCATCGAGCCCTATCAACCCCAATGTCACCAATAGAGTTGTTGACTGGGCCATATACGACAAAAAGAGCGAGGTGAACATGTCAGCGTTGAATGTGACGACCTCGGGAGAATCATCTCGTGAATGCGGTAGTGCACGACTGAACCCTAGTCGCAACAACACTTTGAGAGCAGGTAAGCGCTACCATGAGTGCGGGTCTATATGATGTTGGGGTGAATGTCAGTGCTGTAAAGTAGATTTCCCACGTAATTACTAGGAAAAACTGTCCTGACCACACCCATAAAGCGTTGAAAAGCTGTTGTCGTTGCTGCTCATGTGCTAGAACTTGGCGCACTCCGGCCATCATTAAAGCAAGTAGCATGAACACGATCCATGCTGTACAGCTGCTGAGCAGAAAGCTAAATGGTAATGGGAAACCAATTGCGTACACGAATGCTGCGTCGCTTGCTAGTGTCCCGAGAGAAGCAAACACGGAGAAAATGGCCACCCGTGTGTTGGACAGTTGAAGACCACCAACGTACAAGCGAAACTGAGTGAGAGCGAGAAAGCTGAAAACCAAGTGTGTGATGAAGGCGCGTGCGATAAACCCTGGGTTCCCAAGAATCCCTCGCGAAGGTGGTTGAAGAGGAATGAAGTCGGTGATTGTAGTCACGACTATGCATGGTAACATGGAAAGTAGCAACACTCCGACTGCGCGATAATTGCTGGTCTCACTCTGGTACCTCGCTAGCTCGAGAACCCTCTCATCCGAGTAGCGACCTGAATACTTGGGCTGCAGGTCTCGCGAAAAACTCGATAAACTGGAGAAGCTGCGGACCACCTGTTCTCGACGAGCTGCTGATATCATCGTCAAATGCAACGTGACTGCCGCCCAAGACGTCCCCGTGACAATTTTCTGAGCTAAATTCAGATTGCTGCGTGTATATTTGTTTTGATTTATCCATCGACACTGTTGGGAGCGTCTTTGGCCTGTTCTAGCTACCCAGTTTCGAATCGCATCAGCTCTCGATCTCGTCATCACCGGACTGACGCCAGTGATCCACGAGAGATCGGAAGATGCCATCCGGTCGCTTTTGGAGTTCCTCAGGCGTATCGAACTCGGCGACGGTGCCCTTCTCCATGACAAGGATGCGGTCCGAATCCAGGATTGTGTTGAGGCGATGCGCGATCGTGAGGCACGTGCAGTCACGGAACTCCTCGCGAATACTCTGCTGGATCTGCCGGTCAGTATCGGCATCAATCGAAGCTGTGGCCTCATCCATCAGGATGACTCGGGATCGTTTGAGTAGCGCGCGCGCGATTGACAGTAGCTGGCGCTCCCCCACGCTGAAGTTGCTTCCCTTCTCGTCAACAGGATCTTCAAGTGTCGAGACTGCACCGTTCGTTAATGACGCGCGCTTGAGCGAAGTCCAGATTTGATCATCGGAGTACTGGTCGAACGGGTCCAAGTTCGAGCGTACTGTTCCTGAAAACAGCACTGGGTCCTGCGGAATAATTGCGACATTCGCTCGCAGTTCGTGCAGGCCAATCTTGCTGATGTCGATACCGTCAATGGTGATCGCACCCGCGTCGAGCTCAGTCAAGCGCATCAGGGCCACAATGAGTGAGCTCTTGCCGGCGCCTGTACGACCAACAATACCGATCTTCTCACGAGCACTGACTGAGAACGAAAGTCCACGAAGGACTCGAGGAAGTCCGGGGCGATAGCGCAGACTCACTTGACGGAACTCAATCACACCCTGCGTCGGCCAGTTACTCGGGGGACGCTGAGCAAGGGACTTGCTCTCGAGCGGTGCCTCCGTTGGCATCTCCGTGTACGTCTGAATTCGCTCCACTGAAACCATCTGCGTCTGAAGTTGACTGATCATACGAACCGTCCAGTTGAGAGACTGTGTGACGCTGAAAGCGTACGTAAGTGATACGCCAACAAGACCAGCAAAGGCCTCATTGCGCTCATGCGAGTGAGCAACAACTGCTGCGAGAGCAGCACCAGTCGCAATCATAGGTGCCCACAAATTCCAGACGCAGTGCGAGCCAACAGTTGATGGAGAAGTTCAGGAAGTACGCGCGCTGGTTCTTGTCGAGCAGTGAGTTGTTCAGTGCAATGAAAGTGTTCTCAACACGGAACGCACGGATCGTCGGCATACCGTCGAGCGTCTCCGACAGCAGAGCGAAGATAGGAGACCGACTGATCGAGTCAAGACGCTGAAGCTCGCGCGACGTCTTGATAAAGTAGCGCTGAGAGCACCAATAGCTGACACAGACTGGCGCTAGGATCACAACGAACATAGGTGTGATGTAGGACACAGTCGCAAGAGTGATCATGACGGCCACCACGGTATTCAACAGACCAATCCAAGTCGACGGGATGCTTTCGTCAACAGTGTAAATGTCCTTCGAAAGTCGGTTGACGATGCGGCCAAGCGGAGTCGTGTCAAAGAATGACACTGGCGCGCGAAGAATTTGGTTCAGAAGAGCGCGGAACAGTAGGCGACTGGCATGCAGCGAGCCGAAGTACAGCAAGAGCACGCGAATGAAGAGCGCCACGCCGTAGATACCGTTCAGACCCATGTACACGTACACGTAAAAGAGCTGTGAGTGCGAGTTGTTGGGATCGCTGCCTTGCTCCGACCAGTACGAAATCCAAACTGTTGATAGAAGAGTCATGCCTTGCGCAACGAAGAATGCCAGCACAACAAAAGCAAAAGCCACATAACCACCGAATGCTCGCATCCACGCCCCGTACACAGCCCAGGAAACCTCTCCTGTAGATCGATCTTCATCAACCATCAATGCACCACTCTTAGCATCCGAATCGGCATTCATACTGCTGGCACTTTGTGCCGATGAAAGGCGAGATCGACGATCGGAGTTCGAGCGGCTTAGACGACGGCTATGAACCGAGGAAGCCTCGTCATTCTCAATCTCTTCCTCATCCGACGAAAATGCGGCATCATCTTCAACAATAGCAGTGTCGTCTTCACCCTCGGTGCTTGATTCCTTCTTGTCGCTCTCGACGTAGTTCGCCACCATCTGCGCAAGCATCGACTTCTTGCCCATGAGCTTCTTGTACGCACCGCTCTCAGCAATGCGGCCGTCGGCCATCACGATAATGTTGTCGCATTGGTTCACGACACCAAGTGAGTGTGTTACCAGCACCACAAGCTTCTTACGCAGCGCCTTTTTGATGCAGTTGGCGAAAATATCACGTCCAACGTGACTGTCCACTGCTGACAAAATGTCGTCGAGCAAGTAGATATCTGCGTTCTGATACACCGCGCGTGCGAGAGCAACGCGGGTGCGCTGACCACCACTAAGATTGATACCCTTTTCGCCAATCTCAGTGCGATCACCAGCGGTCAGGATCTCCAAGTCTTTGCGCAAGCAACTGACTCGAACAGCTTCATCATAACGAGCGCGGTCGAACGGCAAGCCAAAGGTAATATTGTCGCGCACCGTTGCGTTCTGAATAAACGGTTGTTGCGAAACATACGCGACCGATCCAAGGAGAGCGACACTGCCATGCGAGCACCGAGCATCGCCGAGAATTCCAGAAAGCAGCGTTGACTTGCCACTTCCAACAGCTCCAACGATCGCGTGGAGCTCACCAGACTTGGCGCTGAAGTTGATTCCACGAAGGGTAGGCAGATCAACCGCATTTGCGTCGAATGCAGGCATCGAACCGTCAGTCACCTTGTCAGTCGCAGCTGGCTTGGTGTCTGCTTCGGCATCCCACTTGAAGTCCGCCTTTTGCACAAGAATACTAACCTCCTTCAGGTCACCAGATCCAACCTGTGACGCGTTCATCAGCGAGGAAGAAACTGCGGAGGCGCTCAAAGCTGACGCTGGCCTCCACAACATTGTTGATAACTTGCGGAAGCATAAAGAGCGGGAAACGAAGGATATTGAAGAGTGCCAAACTCGTGAGCGCCGTACCGACATCGAGAGTGTTGCCGAGCAGCACGTAGGTGAGGAATGAAACCACTGTCACGAGTGACGGGACAATCGCAAACACTGTGTTGGATCCGCACTGCGCCAGAATGTAGATGCGCAGGCGGCGGAGCTCGTCGTCTCGGAACTTCATTACGCGCTGGGCAAACGAGTTTTCCCACGCCTTCATCTTGATGACTTTGATACCCGAGAGCACCTCGTGGCAGATCTTGATGCGCTCGTCCTTGACCTTCATGAGCTTCTGCTGTAGCACGCGCATGGACTTGGAGATGAGCGCCATAACCGGGATGAGGAGCACAATCACTGCTACACCAGCGAACGTGGCAACGCCGATCTGCTTCCAGAGCAGCACGCAGGAAACCACAATCTGGAAGGCCGCGTACCAGACACCGTGCAGGTACGGCGTGAGCTCCTGCAGGCGCTGCGCGTCGATGGACATGAGGTTGGTAATTTCTCCCGTTGTCTTCTTCTGGCGCGCCGAAGCCGATAGCACGAGCGATTTTTCGAAGACGGCCGTGACGATGGCGCTGCGGAACTGCATGCCGGTCCTCAAAGCAATAGAAGAAGTACTGGCGCAGCGCGAAGGACTGCACGACTCCAGAGAGGAAGATGATACCTGCGTAGGTAGCTCCCTCGGAAAGCGGTGCCGCGGGGTCGCCCAGGTAGGCGATGATGTCCTTGATGATCATGGGTCCAACGAACTGCAGCGAGTCGTGTATGAGCTTGAGCACGCCGGCGACGAGGAACTTGAACCCGAAGGCGGATCCCGAGCGCCCACGCGAGGCTGGGGCTCTTCTTCCGCTTCTCGCGGTCCCATGCGTCCTGGAAGCGCCTCGAGATGTTGGCCGATCGGTTCTTGGGGTCCAGCTGGTACAGGTCGTCGTACTCGAGCGGTCGCTCGTTGCCCAGGCGCATGAGCGGCGTCACCCACGAGAAGAAGACGGCGGACCAGCAGCCCGAGAACTGCGCCGGGTAGCGGTCGCCGAGCCCCGGCGCGTCCCACGGCGTCTCGAGGGACGGGACGCGCGCCGCGCTTGGCGTCCAGCGCCACCACCACAGGCAGCAGCGGCTGCTTCTCTGGCTCGCGGTGCTTGGCGGCCGTCATGGCGAGCGGCGGGTGCGCGGCAGGCGGCGAGTCGGGAAGTGAGCGAGCGCATCCATGGCCGGAAGGTGCAGCAGGCGGCGGCTCTCTTGGCGTTTGTATGCAGGTGCAACCGACGCAGCGACCACTGGGTGGCGGCGCGTGATCGCATAATCACGAGATTTGGCCAATGGCGACGGATGGTTGAAGCGGAAATCTTTGACTTTGAGAGGAGCAGGGTTTCGGCCAATCAGAGCATGATTGCGTAAGGCGAGGGCGTTGATTCTGGCTGATATTTGGGAATACGTGATCTTTTTTGATATATTATTGTTAATATAAAGACTACGAGCGACATTATGGACTGTTTGGGTAAATTCAATAATAGTTTTGATATTTAGAGAAACTTTGATTATGGGAGCAGGACGAGTGCGTAATCACGTGAGTGATGGTGGTGTGATGACTTTTTTTTTGCCAGAAAGCGTAGTGACTGCCTGAGTCATCATCCTGGACAATCCGGACCACGTGGGGAGGAATGGTGGCGCTGCGCGTGTGGATGGACTGAGATGGTCCCAGCACAGCGCCAAATGTTGAGAGCCCCTCGCGAAAGACACCTCGAATGGAACTTCGTTATACGGAACTATGTGGTGTTATTCTCGATAGCATTGTCGACGACAACTCTGTCTTGCTGTGAAATTTATAGCTTGAGCTTGGTATCCTATGTGTGCACAGTCGTGGCTGCGGTCAAACCAGTTCTCTAATTCTGCACCAAGACAGGTTATATTCATCATCTTGCTCGGACGCACGCGGTTTCTTCCGCAAGAGCGCCACATTTAGATTGCCTTTGTATCCCGAACTCGAGGACCAAGTCTTGTGGACCCAGATCAACTTCACCGAAAGACTCAGAGACTACACGATCTCGGGTCCAACCATAATGCGACTGGGAAGAGCGAAGGTTGCGCCTTCAGTACCAGATCTAAGACTTTCTCCGTGGGTTTCGGATGGCTACTTCATTTCCGTCGCGATCGTCGCGTCGGGGTGCCTAGCCTGGACAGTGTGGATCATGCTTCTGACAATTGCTCCAAACGATACCATCAATAGGCTAATGGACACCACATCTTTTGATGACGGCTCCTTTTGGCGACTCATCGATCCTCATCCATCGGCACTATTTCTCGGACTCTCGGGACTCAGCTGCGTTGCACTCGCGTACTTGTATATCATTGTTCGTGTCACGATTTTCCGCCATCGCAAGTTTTCTGATTGGTCAAGACTATCCTCTCTCCGAAGTTTCCAGTTGAAGCATCTGAGCTTGAACACGGCAAAGATCGCTGTCAAGGCAGCACTTCCGAGCAGAGATATGCACCACGACACACGAGGATCAACCACTAAGCACGCAATTGTGATGGCGATCGCGAAAATATCCACGACAGTAAAACGAAAACGTGAATTGATGGTACGTGAGGCTTGTACGATATGTTGTCTGCTGCATGCATGGAGCTTCTTTTATGGTATGATACTGACTATTTTATTAAAGAATATCACCTTGAAATTTGTCGACTTTGGCATCCAGCTGTACTTACTGATCGACATGATGGAGAAAGGGTTGCCTGTTGTACTCATCACCATATTCACAGCCGTTATCGTACTCAACGCGCTTATGACAGTAGTGTCAGTTGCAGGACTCTCTCAACATACGGGATTGCAGGAACTGCTCCTCGACGCTTTGTAAGTGTTTCGATTGTGAAGCGCAGTTCATAGATTGTTCATGACTAGGTGCTTACTATCCTGCTCCAACACCTGCTCTTTGTGTCATCAACAGATTCGACATCATGGTTGCCGTCGGAATCCCCATGCTCGTTCTCGTATACTGCCTCTCCACTTTTCACTTTGACCGGAAACTACTCGCTATCAACATTGAAGTGTTCCCACCTGGATGGTTTGAGCGAGGTGCGAGTGTCAACTCCGACCCAGTACAGCCAGAAATCATCCGAAGTTCGCTCAACGCGCTTCGAATCTTCTCCATCACGAGCGTATTCGCGCGAGTCGGCACAAACTGTGCGCTTTGTCGTCGCTTCTACCAGCTAGCTGCAGTAATCAAGGACCCTGTCAAACGAAGCCAGCGCATCTATCCGAAACATCGACCCAGTGCCATAGCTTTTGTCATGATTGCGATGGTCACCATCATCTTTGTGGAGGAGAGTGTTCGGACATCGGCCGTGGCCTGTCGACCCCATCCAGAGTGTGTGCAGTACGCTAGACGGTGGATCATGTTGAGCAGTGATGAAGACTTGACCCAGTGTCCGTGTCTGAAGTTGATTGACGAGCATCCAGGACCTAAGACGTACGACGAGTGGGTGAGTCCACCGAATGTGTTTGATAAGGTCTCGCAGCTTGCGAGGTCTGGAGATCTGCAGATGTTGAGTTTGGTGAACCGGCGTTTGTCAACGTTTCCTGAGGAGTTACGAGGGTGCACAAATCTCCGCCATTTGTACGTGCAGATTATATCCTTGTTAAAATCATGCGCTCAAACGTGGAATAGATCTCTCGTGTACGCAGACACAGAAACTCTGCCGTCATGGACGAAAGAATTCACCAAGCTCGAATACTTGTAAGCTCTGTTTTATTCCCATAATTCGGTTGTCATGTTGCATGTTCACCTAACTGATAAGTTTTTCCATTGATGCCTGTCAATTGTTACAACTATCAAGTCATATTGAAGGCAAGCATCAGCTCGATGAACTCATGGAGTTGCCAAACGACATTTTCAAGGGCATGACATCGCTTACTTTCCTGCACTTCGCTGCGATATCTGTGTATAAGCTCCCGCCGATGAAGAGCCTCGTAAACCTCAAATATCTCGCTCTTGCTGAGTTTCTTAACCTACAGGAACTTCCTAGTTTCGAAGGGATGCGCAGCCTTGATACGATTATTTTGGCGATGATCCCTCAAGTGGATAGCATTCCAGATACCTCTCCGCTTACAAGTCTTAACATGTTTGCGACTTTTGATCGAGGGTCTTTCTGCTGCAACGGATTCATTGGTGCCTGCAATTTGACACACTCATTGTGCATGGAAAGTGAAACGTCAGGCTCTCCTGCCGCGGTATGTTTGCCACCAGTAAGAGAGAGTAAAATTCCAACTGCTGCGACCCGCGAGACCTTTGCGAGGTTCAGGATGACAGTTTGTTCCGGCGAAGCTACCAGACCTGGAGATATAGAGACAGGACCGACACAAGCGGCCTCCCGTGCGTGTGGTGGGGTTATGTACCGTCAGTGTAATGCACCAACTGGAGGCATTGGTATGTGCTACAGCGCTCGTTTGATGGGTATAGCGTGCGGCAGAAATGCTTTGGCGCAGGTGATGCGACGGCGTCAGATTGCAGAAGGTATTGGTGAGCCGTGTGATCCTGTAAACGAAGCTTGGCTAGGCTGTCAGAAAGGAAATTGAGCTGTTTCCATTCCACAGCAATATACGCATGAGCACGCATGAGCATGCACGAGCATTGGCGAGTGCGATTTGATGAATTCTTTGTGTAAACGGCACGAGATCTACGGAGCTCCGACAGTGTCGTGCTTGGATCCGAACAGAGCAACCAAGCTCCCGACAGCAGCAACCCACGAGACATTCGCCAAGTTTCGCCCGATCGTTTGTGCTGACCAGGCTGCCAAAACCTGGGGAATTGGAGATTCGATTGACGCGAGAGACGTCTCGGAAGCGTGCGGTGGCATCTTGTACCGCCAATGTAAACCGTCTGTAGGAGGTGTAGGCATGTGCTACAGCTCTCGCTTCATGGAAATCGCATGCGGTTCGAATGTTCTGGCACAACAAATGCGCCGGCGCTTAATCGAAGATGTCGGTGAGCGTTGCAACCCTGAATACGAGGCGTGGCGTGGAAACCAAGAACCATCCAGGTTGTCATTCTGCCAATGTATTGTGGTGGTGTCACCCGCCCGTGTCGAGTACTGTAGCATCGGCATCGCCACGCAGCGCCTCGTCAGAGAAACGCGAGTGTCTTCACTCGCGTCTGATCCCATGACCGCGGTGATGATGGCGTTCGGTGATCCAACTCTCGAGCTCACCAGATGCGTCACCGCTCCCATCATTCCATCCCGAAGGGAATTCATTCCCGCAGGTCTAAATCATCATCTATTCCCTCTTCAACCTCACCAACTCTCTCAGGATATCATCTTCCCCCTCCTCCGCTCCCCCCCACCGTAGCTCGCAAAAGTACCGCCTCGGACGAACCCCCGCATGCCTGTCACCACTTCACGTGCCTGGCCGATGGGCTGCCAGTCCTCCTCTCGCCTCCTCCTGCGCACCTCCAGCCCCTCGCAAGCCGCTTCCGATGGTGCTGAGCCCCTCGACACTCAGCGACAACCAGCGAGCGCTCGCGGCGCTGGCGCTGGCGGCCGCGGGCCTCGCGCTGACGTACGCGGCGCTCCCAAGCAGAAACAAGAAGCGCGAGGAGCTCCGCGGCACGCGCAAGGTGCAGGCGCTGCCCAACACGCTGCCCATCCTGCTCAACACGCTCGACCTGGCTGGGAACCTGCCGAGGATGCACGACTGGAACACGGAGAACTGCCTGCGCTTCCAGGGAGAGCCCTTCGTCACGCGCGCGCTCGGACAGCCAGACATGATCAACGTGTGCACGCCGCAGGCCATCGAGGATGTGCTCAAGAACCAGTTTGACGCCTTCCCCAAGGGCGCACACTTCTGCGACATCATGCGCGACCTGCTGGGCTTCGGCATCTTTGGTGTCGACGGCGACAAGTGGGTGCACCAGCGCAAGACGGCCAGCAGGCTATTCACCATGCGCGCCATGCGGGACTCCATGACCGAGAGCATCGAGAAGCACGTCGTCACGGTGCTCGATATCCTCGGGAGACAGCCCGCCGGACAGCCCATGGACTTCTTCAAGCTGTTCAACCGGTTCACCATCGAGGCCTTCGCCGAGATCGGCTTCGGCATCCAGATGAACTGCCTCGACAACGAGGAGGAGCACCCGTTCCAGACTGCGTTTGACGGTGCGCAGCGGCTCATGGCGCTGCGATTCACGCGGCCCATTTGGTTTTGGAAGGCTCAACGCTGGCTTGGCATCGGTGCCGAGGGACAGCTCAAGCGCCACATCAGCGTCATCGACTCGACGGTGCTGGGAATCGTGACCGAGTCGCTCGCTCGACGCAGCACTGCTGAGACTACGAACGAAAAGAAAGAGGCAGGCGCATACAAGGACATTGTGTCGCTGTTCCTCGACACGATGGGCACAGCGCCGGGAACCGACAACCCGATGAACCCTGACGGGGCTGTCGATGAATCGGCCGAGTTCGACCCCATGTACTTGCGCGATATTGTGGTCAGTTTCCTTATTGCTGGGCGCGACACCACCGCGCAAGCGCTGTCGTGGTTTTTCTACAACGTCGCGCAGCACCCGGAAGTTGAACGCAAGATTGTTGAAGAGGTCCGTGCCAAGCTCCCTGGCTTGATGGGTCTCTCCTCGGGAGCTACGAACCCTTCCATGGAGGAGGTGGCTGAGCTCACTTACCTCGAGGCAACACTCCGAGAAACTTTGCGTCTGTATCCGTCTGTGCCGTTTGTCAACAAGAATACGGCTCGCGACGTCGTTCTCTCGGATGGCACGTTCGTGCCGAAGGGCTCAGTGATGGGTATTCCGTTCTTTGCTATTGGCCGTCTACCATTTGTGTGGGGAGAAGATGCGGCCGAATTCAAGCCTGAGCGGTGGATCGACCCCGAGTCGGGCCGCCTTGTCGCCGTGCCTCCCAGCAAGTTTGTTGCGTTTAATGCCGGTCCGCGAATCTGTCTGGGCATGAACTTGGCGCTTCTGGAAATGAAGTTGGTGGCTGCAAGTATTCTCGGCAAGTTCCACGTCGACATTGTGGATCCCGAGAACGTAACTTATGAGTTTTCGCTGACACTGCCAATTAAGGGGGCTTTGATGGCAACGGTCTCGCCTCGCAGGGAGCAATTGTAGGAGCTTTACGATTCATATGAATGTGACCATTTAGTCGAGTTATGCTTGAAGCAAACTGAATACAGCAACAAACTACCAAGTCCTTTGCATTCACTCGAGCCTTTCGATTGTCGCGGACAACTCACCTTTGACCGGAAGTGTTAGCGACACATCGTACGTCACATCCTCAGGATGCGTGAGCTTCACACGGAAACGGCTCAACACCGACGCAACAATCAACTTCATCTCCAGCATGGCCAGGTTCATGCCCAGACACATCCGTGGACCTGCGTTGAATGCGATGAATTTGAATGCTGAGGCGCTCAAAATTTTTGGCTCCTTCGAAGACGTGTCAATCCAACGCTCCGGCTTGAATTCCTTGGCATCCGGTCCCCACACGTTTGGGTTTCGACCCATCGCGTAGAACATAAGCATAACAGTCGATCCTTTCGGAATTGGCGTTCCGTCAGAGAGGACCACGTCGCGAACTGCATCTTTGGTTGAGACCGGAACTGACGGATACAGTCGCAGTGTCTCCTTCAGCGCTGCCTCGAGATACACTAGTCGTGAAACATTCTCCATCGACGGAATTGAAGATTTGGTCCGATCAAAGAGTTCCGGTAGCTTCTCAGCCACTTCCTCTCGAATTCTGTCCGCTACTCTTGGATTTTGATCCAAGCAGTAGAAGAACCACGACAACGCTTGAGCAGTGGTATCTCGCCCGGCAATGAGGAAGTTGATCACGATGTCACGTAGAAATATCGGGTCGAACGGATCAGAACTGTCCCCACCCACAACGGCCGCATAGTTGTCCAGAAACAGCGACACTATATCGTTTTTCCTTTCGTCAGCTGCTCCTTCAGTTGAGTGCAAGTCGACAGCCTGATGACTTTGATGCCTGTGAGCCATAGACTTGTGGATGATGTCCAACACCGTTGTGTTGATAACGTCCATATCGCGTCGAAGCTGTCCTTCAGCACCAACACCTAGCAGCCTCTGACCTTTCCAAAACCAGTTCGGGCGTAAGAAACGAAGTACAAGTCGTCGCTGAGCGCTGTCAAAGGCGCGCTGGAAGGGATGTTCCTCCTCACTATCCAGGCATCCCATAGTCACGCCAAAGCCGATCTCGGTGAACGCCTCGATAGTGAACCGGTTGAAGAGCTTGAACAAGTCAATGGGTTCACCACTGGCGCTCGCTCGCTCGAAGATCTCGCGGAGTACAACCGAGTGTTTCTGGATAGTCGATGTCATGGAGTCCCGCAGCGCTCGCATGGTGAAGAGTCGGCTCGCAGTTTTGCGCTGTGCAGCCCACTTCTCTCCATCAACGGCGAAGATGCCGTTTCCAAGCAGGTCTTGTAGATTTCCGGTTTGGAAGTCTCCCTTGGGGAACGCATCGAAGTGCGTCTTGAAGACATCTTCGAACGCTTCGGGTGAAGCCAATGCCGTTTTGACAGGAGTGCCGAGTGTTAAAATCCTGTAAGGCTCAAAGTTGAGCGCCTCCATGTTTCGCAGCGACCAATCGTGGATATGACTGACAGCTCGCACCATCTCAATGGTGCTTCCAAAGAACGGAAGTGAGGTCTTGAGTCGATGAGGCTCTTGAGTACCGAATGGCTGCTTGGGCTTTCGCAGAGCGCCAGTGAAGGCCACAATCACAATGCCAACCAAAACATACGAGGCGGCAGTCAAGGGTGCTGGCATGCTCACTGATGACTCCGAAGAATCAAAGAGCCACTCGAGCATTTTGCAGGTTGTGAAGGAGAAGTGGTGTTGCTGGTGTCCAGACCGCTGCAAATTGTAAAGTGGGGTTTGATCTTACCTCCAAGCTCCGGAGCCATCAAGTTGCAGTTCGGGAGTTGGCACGGTTCGATTGGTTGAAATGACGTGATAGCGCCTCAGGCCAATTACCGCAATCATAGCGTCAATTACGACTTGCCGCAATCACACCGAGTTATACCAATGAAATCATCTGGCTCGCTTTGATCAGTTGAAGTACTCTCTTGTGGTGATCTAGGTGTGAGCCTCTCATTCGATCCCACTGAACCTACAGTGCAAAGGAAACTATTGCCGTGCGTTTTGTTTTGTCTTGGGAGCTCCGATTATTCATCGTTTGGTAGACCACTTTAGCTCGTAGCGACTTGGTCGTCGATCGGGCCTTCCCCAACAGCCAACGCAACTAATTACGTCAGAAGCACCGGTTGAGATGCCCCAACTCACTACCGTATGTTTATATTGCTTGAAGTTTGTAAGTCAATCAATTGCTCGCTACGGCTGGACTTGCGCTCCCAGCAAGCTAGTGAATAATCACCTCGCGATGCTATTTCTCGGCTATCTGCAGTGAGCTAAGCTGTTCAATTGATCTGGTGTTCTCGCGAGACATGCTTGTCAGCTACCTCGTTGGCATACGTGTTACAGCTGCGTAAGCGCTTTCGTAGATATGGACCCTAAAGTCGA
Organism: Phytopythium helicoides; assembly: GCA_024867545.1. Classification (NCBI taxonomy): domain Eukaryota; phylum Oomycota; class Peronosporomycetes; order Pythiales; family Pythiaceae; genus Phytopythium; species Phytopythium helicoides. The sequence continues at coordinate 1,346,154 of JANFNE010000001.1, read as the reverse complement.
GACCAATATTTTCAGCGAAATCCAACAAGTTACCAGTAATGGTGGACGAATCATTGCAGCAAGTATGATGCAGGAAGTTGGAGACCGTCGATGAATGGCGTTCGGCAGTCGCCCTTGATAGTTGATGGTGATGTGGGCGACTCACGTTGAGCTTCAATAGTAGGACACCAGGCAACACGCCTGAGTAAAGTTGCCTCATATCCCAGAACTGACATGGTTGCTCGCCCATCTCACCATAGCACACGCGAACGCCTTCGTTGAGAACGGAAGGAAGATCGCTTCACGATCTCACTTTGTGATTCACCATATTCCAAGTAGTGCACTTTGTGACTCCACGCAATGGAGAATACCCTCGGTTTACCTGCAGCGGCGCTTGCAAGCATATTTGCGGTCAGCTATGCTATGTCTACGATCTCGAGATGGTATAGAAATGGCGCTACAGCTCGCGACGGAGTTATCAACGGTCATCGCAAGATCCATGAACTCCCAACCACGTTGCCGATCCTCCTGAACACGCTTGACCTTATGAAGAATTTGCCGCGATTTCACGACTGGAACATTGATTACTGCAAGATCTTCCAGGGCGAACCTTTTGTCACGCAAATGATTGGACAGCCCAACATGATCGTTGTGTCGACGCCACAGGCAGTCGAGGATATTCTCAAGAATCATTTTGGTGCATTTCCAAAAGGTACTCACTTCAATAGCACTGTAGAAGACTTGCTCGGCCATGGGATATTTGCCGTCGACAGCGACAAGTGGGTGCATCAGCGCAAGACGGCGAGTCGACTGTTTACGTCGCGTGGGTTGCGCGAAACTATGAGCGAATGTATTCAGAAGCACACGAAAACTCTTCTTCACATTCTCCACCAGCACTCGCGAGGCGAGACAATCGACCTCTTTCGACTGTTCAACCGATTCACCATGGAGGCGTTTGCGGAGATTGGATTTGGCATTCAAATGAACTGCCTCGACAGCGAAGAAGAGCATCCGTTTCAGACGGCGTTCGATGGAGCGCAACGAGTTCTTGCACTGCGCTTTAATCGCCCTCGTTGGTTTTGGGAAGCACAGCGGTGGCTCGGCATGGGTATCGAAGGCGAGCTGAAGCGCTACATTCAGGTGATTGATTCGACGGTTCTGAAACATCATCAACGAATCACTCCAACATCGTGCGAGTGACTTATCCTCAGCGAAACAAGGTCGCGACATTGTTACTCTGTTTCTCGACACCATTGGCACGGACCCAATGGGAGACGATTCGACCTCAGATTTTGATTCAATGTACTTGCGGGACATCGTCGTGAACTTCATTATTGCTGGTCGCGACACCACTGCGCAGGCTCTATCGTGGTTCTTATACTCGGTATCCCAGCATCCCGAAGTAGAGAGAAAGATCATCGAGGAGGTCCGCGAGAAGCTTCCTTCGTTGCTAGAAAACGGCGAGCCTCCTTCAATGGAAGAAGTCGGAGAGCTTATGCACCTTGATGCTACGCTGTACGAAACTCTTCGATTATACCCATCGGTTCCATTTGTGAACAAAAAAGCAGCAAAAGACGTCGTACTATCTGACGGCACTTTTATCCCAAAGGATGCCATTGTCGGAATCGCAATGTTGGCAATGGGCCGGATGAAGTATGTGTGGGGTGATGACGCTGCAGACTTCAAACCAGAGCGCTGGATCGATCCCACCACTGGTCGCATCAAAACCGAGCCTGCCAGCAAGTTTATTGCTTTCAACGCCGGTCCCCGAACCTGCTTGGGAATGAGCCTTGCACTATTGGAGTTGAAGCTGGTAGCTGCGAGCGTGTTGAGCCGTTTCCACATATCACTCGTTAATCCAGAGCATGTGACGTACGCCTTCTCGCTGACGCTACCGATGAAGGATGGTTTGGTCGTCACTGTCTCACCGAGGAAGATTGAGGCTGCATGCTCCTGAGTTTTTATGCTGGCTGTTAACAGCTCAGTCATGCAGTTGATCCATGGCCCCTCTTTCGAGCAAGTGAAACTAGTTTTTGTCGTGGTGCTAAGAACAGCTTTGCAGTTTCACAAATACCGCATATTTCAATGGAGACAGACATAAGGCACATTGCCGGCAGCCCGGAAGATGATACTTTCTGCCTTCTCGCAATTTGCGCGCTCGATTCAAGTCAAGTACCACGGTCAGTATCCTCCCCGCCGGCTCCATGAGTTCGCGGCTTACCAGCGAGAGAAAAGTAATTGTCGAGCGGTTGGGGTTTTGCTAGTGTCGATACTACCATGCCTTCTCATCGCAATCGCGGTGGATGCTATCCCACTAAATTCTCCAGCAACGTGTGCCAAGGACAACAAGCAGTTCTTCGTGAGAATCACAATTGGTTTCGGGATCACGGCTTGCCTCGAATTCATGCAACTTCGTCACTACGTACAGGCACTGCGGTTGTCAAATATCATGCTTATAGTTCTATCGACTGCAGTTGCACTTGTTACCTTGGCCGGACTCAAAGGGTTTGTGGAAATCATCGGATTCCCACTTCCGTTTACCATGCTTCTGGGCTTCATTCCGTGGGTCCCAAGTATGCTGGTGGCATTGGTTTTGGTGGGATTAAGAAGCATTGTCACAAATGAGCGGCATTTGCGTCATCTACGTAATGCAATCCGTGTGTGCATTGGCCAGTTTGTTTTGGTCGCCGCATGGCCGCTGTATTTCATTGCCCTACGCTCAACTCCTACTATGGTTCGGACCGTGATTATGCTTCTCGTGCTTCCGCTAATAAAGCTTTCACTTCGCCATGGATTCAGTCGTGCACTCCCGCACCTACTCGATGAGGGACCTGAAGTTGTGACCTTCAATACTGATGTTCTGAGCTCCTTATCGCTCCTATCCTCAACAAACTCCACTTCTGTGCTGTTTACAATTGGGCTGTGGGTAGTTGACGGCGTTTGGGCAATTGTTCACACTCAGGAAATTAGAAGAATGAATCGGGATATGAGTTCGTATGAAGCAGTAATGCTTGGAAAAGAAGCGTACAGCCGCCGAGTACTCGCATGGGAAGACTCACGTAATGCGATGGAACTGCGTTTTGGTCTGGTAGATCGCACAGAAATGCGTTTGAAGAAAGCTTTGGCGCCAACTACCAGCTGCGAAGCGTTTCTCAGTCGTTCCAATAGCTAAGTTGGAGAGCAAGCGAAGGTTAGTGAGATTTATCTCGAAAGGAGCAGCTGGGGATAACACTGAAGCGCTATTTGAGCCAGCAATTCCATTATCTCGACGAGATCCTTCAATCAACAACCAAGAAACATTGGCCAAGAGAATCCGACCAGTTGTTCCGATTCAGATAAATAGTCGCAGAGGAACTCGCTCTCACGTCAAAGTCAAGAGTCGAACTCAAGAACAGCTGTCCCCTGAAGAACGAGACTACACCGAGCGAGCTCGGCAAGTGCTGTACACAATGGAGTACATCGTCCTGCTCAGCTACATTGAAGCTGCTGTTCCAATGATCTACGGTACGCACTCGGCAAGCGAGTTTGAAATTCGTGCGCAACATGTACAACTAACATGTAAATTGTCGTGCTGTGGAGACAGGGTGCTACCTCGTGGCCATTTTCTGGATGCCCAATCGAGCATATTACTCGCAGACAGCAGATATGGACGAGTCGGCGCTAGGCCGAGCGCTGCTGAACGTGGTGCTCTACTTTACGATGCAGGTAGCGACACTCGCGGCGATCTGCGTGACATACCACCGGACGTTGCGGGTTTCGGGTCTGAAGCAGATCTCCTTCGTGCTCGAGCGCCAGACGCTCGGCGTGCAGACCAAGCTGACATTCTGGCTGCTCTACTTCGCTCACACATCTCTCGCTCACTGCGGTGCGTCTCACCGCTATGTCGTTCAGTTCAACGGTCTATCAGCTCACCTCTTTCCTCTCAGGCTACGACTACTCACTCCAGTTCTCATGGCTGCACGATCCCCCTCCTCCTTGACCACGTTGAAGTTGGCTCCTCAAATAGTGTGGTCCGTCCCGCTTTCCCTCGTGGATCCGGCAGGACCCGTGCTGGTGGTGTGCTGGTGATTTGACGCGCTCCGATTGGCCAGTTCGTCGACTAGCTTAGTATAGAAACGTCAAGTGACGTACCACCATGCAGCCGCATGGAGCTCCTGGTCGGAGCTCCTCATTGATCGACTGGCCGCGAACCCCCCAGAGCTCCCCGACGCGACCGCGATGGGCGCCGAGCAGCACGAGACGCAGGAGCTGACGCTCTCCAAGGCGGAGGTGCTCAAGCTGCATGCCGAGAGCGGCAACCTCAAGTTCCTCGAGCACATCAACCTGGCCAACCAGGACCCGTGCACCGAGCAGGCGCCGGCCTTCATCTACTTCATGCGCGGCCTGCAGTGCTCGCGCGACCCGCGGCTGAGCTACCACTTCTGGGCCAACTTCGGCCGCAACCAGTTCCACCTCTTCACGGGGCAGCCCAAGAACGAGCAGATCAACGCCGTCACGGTGCTCTACGCGCCGGACCTGGACGACATCGAGCGCTCGCTCGAGAGCGTGCGCGACGAGCTCAAGCACACCAAGTTCGACTTCCAGCGCGTCAACCGCGGAGGACCCACCACCGATCGACTACCCGCGTGAGAAGTGGCACGAGATCTTCGACCTTGAGGCCTTTGACCACATCAAGACCTCCGACCCGTACGGCAACGACATCCGCGTCTACGTCACGCCACGCAACTACTGGTCCATCTACAAGTCGCTCGGCAAGCTGCTGCCAGAGACAGAGGGACACCCCGCCAAGCTCCAGGGCCTGCCCTTCGTCTACCACCCGGTACGCCCCGGCATTGGCCGCGGCATCTCGCGGTTCTTTGAGCACTACATCGGCGCCAAGACCACCGTGATCGAGAAGCCCGACGGACTCGTGCGCACCAGCGTCTGGTGCGGACCGCTCCAGGCTATGATCTTCGACGAGCTCGAGTCGGAGCGCGACAACAAGGGCGAGTACGACGGACACCACGTGTGCTTCCACATCGACCAGTTCAAGGAGAAGTACGACCTCGCCTTCAACGAGCAGATGAACTGGAACAACGTGCTCTTCTTCGACCGCTGCGACACCTGGGAGCAGGCCAACCGCGACCAGCAGTACCGCATCTTGCACCTCATTGACCCGATCGACAAGTCGTTCCTGATGACGTTCGAGATGGAGATCCGCTCGCGCAGCACTTCCGCTACCTCATCCACCGCGACGACATCACGGAGGAGGAGGAGGCCGCCAACGAAGTTCTCCGCAAGAAGAACCTCTAAATGCGTTCGAGGTGATGGACGCGCTTCCATGTTTGTGCGAGTGCTACCATGGCTCAAGACTCGAGTGTTCGAGAGCTGGTCAAAGCGGCGAGCGTGCCTGCGCTTTTGCAATTTTCGTAGATAACGCGGATTCGCAATGGAGCACGCAGGTAGTTTCCCCGTGATCGGTGCATGCATTTGCTTTTTCATGATTTCTCCCTGCACTTACCTTACGCAACACTTTCAATCTCGACCATGAACGGGTTCTTCATCGGGAGCGCGATCGACATTTGGTACGTCACGTTCTGCCCAGGGACAACGCGGATATGGAACTTGGCCAGGAGCTGTGCCACCGCAATTTTCATCTCGAGCATCGCCAAGTGGCGGCCGAGGCAGCGGTGCGGACCAGCATGGAACGTGAGGAACTGGAATTCCGACACGTTGATGAGCTTGCCGGTCGTGTCGTCGATCCACCGCTCAGGCTTGAATTCTGCGGCGTCTGGCCCCCAGATACTGGGCATGCGCGCCATGCCGTACAACGGGAGACCAACTCGCGCACCTGCAGGAACGAACGTTCCATCCGACAGCACGGCGTCTTCAACAGCATCGCGAGCGTTGAAAGGAGCCGATGGGTACAGCCGCAGGGCCTCTCGGAGTGCTGCCTCGGTGTACACGAGCTTCTGCGTGTCTTCGAGCGACGGCGAGTAGGCGTCGTTCACTAGCAGCTCTGGTATCTGCTTGCGCACTTCTTCGCGGACCTTGGCCTCGACTTCAGGGAGCATTGCTCAGCGCGAAGAAGAACCAGCTGAGCGCCTGCGCGGTCGTGTCGCGACCGGCAAGTAGGAACTGCATGGCCATGTCTCGAAGGTACTTGGCGTCGGGGACCTTCCTTGGAGGCCGCGCCGTCGCCGAGGTTGTCCAGAAAAAGCGAGATGAGGTCTTGGCGCTTGGCCCTCGAGTCGTCGCCTCCGCTCGTGTGCAGCTCGATGGACTGTGAGATCATGTCGAGCACAATGGCGTTGAGCTCGTCCAGCCATGCTGGCAGCTTCCCCTCGAGTCCAATCCCGAGCCTTCGCTGCATCCGCCAAAGCCAGTCGGGCGCCATGAGCCTCGCCGTCATGACCTCCTGCGCGCCGTCGAACGCGCGCTGGAACGGGTGCTGCTTCCTCGAGCGCAGGCAGTCGAGCTGCACGCCGAAGCCCATCTCTGCGAACGCCTCCATGGTGAACTGTCCTAGCAGCGCGAAGAGGTCGAGCTGGTCTCCTCGGGTCTCCGCGGCGTCCGCGAACACGTCCCGCAGCACGAGCGCATACTTCTGCACGGTCGAGAGCAGCGAGTCGCGCAGCGCGCGCGCCGTGAAGAGCTGCGACGCTACCTTGCGGTGCTGCGCCCACGCGTCTCCGTCGAGCGTGATGACGCCGTCGCCCAGCAGGTCGCGCAGGATCTCGTAGGCGTAGTCCCCGCGCACAAAGTTGCTCGCCTGCGTACTCGTCACGTCCTCCACGGCGCGCGGGGAGCTCACGACCACCACGTCGGGCCGCCCGAGCGCGCGCATGACCCACGGGCGGCCGTCGAACAGCAGGCACTGGTCCGCCATCCAGTCGTGGAAGCGCTCCACATTGCGCACCAGGTCCACGGTGCTGCCCAGCAGCGGCAGCGCCGTCGGCGACTCGGCCGCGGGGGCTCCGCGCGCCTCTCCGCGCAGCTTTTGCGGCCGCGCGAGCACCAGCAGCGCGCCAAGTGCCACAGCCGCCGCCGTCCACAGCGCGAGCTGCGGGGCGTCGAGCGAGAGCAGCGACGGCGGCAGCATGAGGGCGACAGGCGGGGAAATGGGGGAGGAGATGACGCCAACCGGTTCGCTACTGGTGGACGAAGCCATCCATCCATCCCACTTCAACGGGGCGCATCTCGGGGCCGGGGATGACTCGAGCACCTTGGAGACGCAGCGCTGGAGGGCTCTGCGGCCTGAGGACGAGCAGCACATTGCCCGATCTCCCTCCGACTGACCGCATGTTCGACTACTACGTGCCGCCGCCGCTCGTCGCGCTGCTGGCCGTCGCGGACGCGCCTCTGGGCTCCGTGCTGGCGTGGAGCTCGTCCGTCGCCGTGCTCGCGCTGCTCTGGGTCCTCGCCAAGCCTGGGACGTCTCAACTGGATGCTGCACAGCCGAGAGCTCCCCACCGAAGCTCCACGGTCCTCCCGCTACTCGGCGACACGCTCGACGCTGCTCGACTCGGGCCGTCCGCGTTCCTGACGTGGAAGATGAGGGACGAGTGCGCTCGAGTGAGAGGAGAGCCCGTGCTGTTCCAGGTGCTCGGACAGCCGGACATGCTCGTGGTGGCAACGCCTCGCGCAGTGGAAGACGTGCTCAAGACCCACTTCGACCGCTTTGAGCGCCGCGTGCACGACACCTTCCTGGAGCTCACGGGCGACGGACTCTTCGGCGTCGACGGAGACAAGTGGGCGCTGCAACGACGCGTGTTCGCCAAGCTGTTCTCGCCCCACGCTATCCGAGGAAGCGACGAGATCGAGGGCGTCATCCCCATCATCTACCGCCACGCAACGGCAGTGCATCAACTGCTGCAAGAGCATTCCGCCAGCAACGAAGCCGGAACTGCGGTGAACTTATCGGCGCTCTTCAGCGACTTCACGATGGAGGTGATGACCGAGGTCGGCTTCGGCGTGACCATGGGCTACATCGGTGCCTCCCACAGCTCGAGCGCCTCCAAGAACTCCAAACGCGACGACGCGCAAGGGTTCGTCCGAGCGATCGAAGGCGTTCAGGCAGCTATGGCTCGCCGCTTTGCCCTCCCCAAGTGGCTCTGGCGACTCCAGCGCTCTCTTGGCGTCGGAATGGAGCGAGAGCTCCTTCAACACCTCGCACGCGTGGACGACGTCACGATGGAGCTCATCGACCGATCACTGTCCCTGGACCGCGAAGGCGAGACCCCACCCAAACGCAAGACTCTGGTGTCCGTGTTCATGGAAGAGCTGCGTGCGGATGCGGACCGCATCAGCGACAGCGGAGAGCTGAAGCTGCTGCGAGACATCTCCATCGGATTCCTCGTGGCAGGCCGAGATTCGACGGCGCAGACGCTCAGCTGGTTCTTCTACTGCGTCCACCGACACCCCGAGGTACAGCGACGACTCGTCGAGGAGCTCAACCAGCTCCGATCGTCGCCAGCAGCTCAAGGCAACGATGTGTTTTTGCCGACGGCCGACCAGCTCCAGCAGCTCACGTTCATGGAGGCGACGATCCGCGAGACCATGCGACTGTACCCGGTCGTAGCGTTCAACATGCGCACGTGCGTGGCCGACACGACGCTGTCCGATGGCACATTCGTTCGTGCTGGCACTCGTGTGGGCCTCCCGACGTTCGCCATGGGCCGAATGGGGAGTCTCTGGGGACACTATGCCGAAGATTTCAAACCGGAACGATGGCTCGAAGCGGACGGTCGAGTTCGTCAGATGTCAGCGTTTCGCTACCCGGTCTTCCACGCAGGTCCTCGAGTTTGTTTGGGGATGCACCTGGCGATGCTGGAACTCAAGACGTTGGCGGCAGCTCTGCTTTCGAGCTTTCGGCTTGTCGTGACGCCAGAGGATCACGAGGCCAAGTATGTAGCGTCACTCACGCAACCAATGGAGACACCACTGCTCGTGCGTGTTGCCCCCCGCAATACTAGCGGCACTTAAGCGTTGCTTACTGAACGGGATCGGTACAATTGAACAGAGGTAGGATACCTACAGTCTAACAACTCTGCATCGAGACGAATTCATTGACACCCAAGCCACGACTCATACGTTGGGTCACAGGGACTACCAACCTTTTCTGCGATCTGACGCCGGCGCATTTCTTGTGCAACCGCATTCCTGCCGCATGCAATTGCCATCATGCGAGTGCTGTAGCACATTCCAATGCCTCCAATCGGTGGCTCACACTGACGGTACATGATACCACCGCATGCATCGGTGGTAATTCGTGTTGGACCAGTCTCAACATCACCTGGTTGGGCAATCTGGGGGATACAAGTTGTCATACTAAATCTGGTAAACGTCTCACGAGTCGCAGCAGTTGGGATTTTAGTTGTTCGATCTGGTGGCAAGCAAACAGCTCGAGGAGCATTCCACAGCTCACTCCTCGTACACTTGGCGTGTGTCAAGTCACATTCACCGAGGAACCCGTTGCAGCAGAACGAACCTCGGTCGGAGACGACAAACAACTCCAGACTTGTGAGCGGGGAAGTATCTGGTACGCTATCGACTAGCGGAATGATCGCAAGAATTACGGTCTCTAAACTCCTCAATCCACCAAAGCTGGGAAGCTCCTGCAAGTTGAGCAGCTCGGCGAGAGCGAGATATTTCAGACTCTTGAGATTTATCATAGGCGGAAGCGTAGAAACAGATATCGCAGCGAAATGAAGGAAAGTGAGCGATACCATGTCTTCGAAAATGTCACTTGGCAACTCGACGAGTTTATCGAGCCTGTATTTTCCTTCAATGTGGCTTGATGGGTCGTAATAGTTAGTCGTAATGCACGAACACATCCGTCAGATGCAAATGATCAAGAAGCGTATGTGCAGTAACAAAATAGAGCTTACAAGAACTCGAGCTTGGTGAATTCTTTCGTCCATGACGGAAGCGACTCTGTGTCTGTGTACACAAGGGATCTAGTGTTGAAGTCAGTTCATGCTTTCAACAAGGACATGATCTACACGTACAAGTGGCGGAGATTTGTGCACCCTCGTAGCTCCTCGGGAAAAGTTGACAACCGACGGTTCACCAAACTCAACATCTGCAGATCCCCCGACCTCGCAAGCTGCGAGACCTTATCAAACACATTCGGTGGACTCACCCACTCATCGTACGTCTTAGGTCCGGGATGCTCGTCAATCAACTTCAGACACGGACACTGTGTCAAGTCTTCATCACTACTCAACATGATCCACCGTCTCGCGAACTGCACACACTCTGGATGGGGTCGACAGGCCACGGTCGACGTCCGAACACTTTCCTCCACAAAGACGATAGTGACCATCGCGATCATTACAAAAGCTATGGCACTGGGTCGATGTTTCGGATAAATGCGCTGACTTCGTTTGACAGGATCCTTGATTACTGCAGCTAGCTGGTAGAAGCGACGACAAAGCGCACAGTTTGTGCCAACTCGAGCGAATACGCTCGTGATGGAGAAGATTCTGAGCGCGTTGAGTGAACTTCGGATGATTTCTGGCTGTACTGGGTCGGAGTTGACACACGCACCTCGTTCAAACCATCCAGGTGGGAACACTTCAATGTTGATGGTGAGGAGTTTCCGATCAAAGTGAAAAGTGGAGAGGCAGTATACGAGAACGAGCATGGGGATCCCGACAGCAACCATAACGTCAATGCTATTACAGATGAATTCAGTAACCAATCACATTGGACTCACAACGAAACACCAAGAATCTTACAGAGTGTCGAGCAACAGTTCTGGCAACCCCGTATGTCGAGAGAGTCCTGCAACCGTCACTGCTGTTGTAAGCGCATTAAGCACGATAGTTGATGTGAAAAGAGAGATAATGCCAACAGGTATTCCTTTCTCCATCAAATCGATCAGCAAGTAGAGCTGAATGCCGACATCAACAAACTTGAGCACAATATTCTTGAACCCAAGACGTTAGAATCAATACAATAGCTTACTCAAGAAAAAAGATGTCATCCATCACAACGTACCAGCATCTGTCGTTTACTTTTGATCTTCACCATGTATGCGGTAATATCTCCCAATTTATTGTGCTGGACGGTTGATTTCTTCGCTTCCTTAGTTACTTGGACATCGCATCTAGTAGGCGATACCAAGATAGTCGTCTTCACAGTAGTCGCAGTGGTATGACTTGGATGAAAGCTTGAAACAGATGATAGTCTCGACCAACCAGAAAACTCGCGATGACGGAAAATCGTGACACGAACAATGATGTACAAGTATGCGAGTGCAACGCAGCTGAGTCCCGAGAGTCCGAGAAATAGTGTCGATGGCTGAGGGTCAATAAAGCGCCAGAAAGAGCCTTCGTCGAACGTTTCGGTGTCCATCAGTCTATTGATGGTATCGTTGGGAGCAACTGTCAGGAGCACAATCCACGATGTCCAGCCAAGACATCCAGATGCCACGAGTGCGACGAGTGAGAAGTAGCCATGAGTTGTCCCCGAGGATTTCTGTTGAACCGACGTAGAAGGCACGATTTCTGTTCTTTTCAGTCGCATATTTACTTGAGTTGACTCAATGAAGAGATAGTGGTTTCCAACGTGTTCAGCAAAGGTGTCGACGTCAGGAGACAATAGCTCCCCTTCATCTCGCAGATGACCAAGACAAGTTTGATCGTCTTTCTGGTGAAGGTGAGCTATTTGTAGCACGGTGCGTGAAGAACCACAGATTTCTAAAAAAAAAAGATACCCTTTTCAAGTATCGCATATCTCGGTCTCGAGCTGTCCAATTTGTTATTTGCGACACTTTCTTGTCGAGAAACCACACCCAATGCTCGCCATTTTCAAACTGCTATAGTGGTATTTGGTTCCAAAACAAATGACGTGGAGAAGTGGTGAAGTTGCATGATCTATGGGTTCACAAGATAAGATACCCCGTTGAGTTGCGGGTCTAGCCAGAAGAGAACATAGGCTTGCCAGTGTTGGACATGTTTCGTCCAATTCAACTTACCAGGAAAATGGGATCGAACGTTTTGTGTTGCCGAAGTCTTTGCTTCGGCTCATAATCTCGTGAAAAGTCAGGCTCGGTAGAATCTTATAATATCAAAACATTACACTTCCATCAAGCAAAATGAAACATCTTTTTAAGTGAGAGTGAGGATGCAAGGATGATTCCTTGGTTTTCCGAGTTACGATTTACAGCCCAGCCACGCCTCGTATTCAGGGTTGCAACGCTCACCGACACCTTCTTCGATTTGGCGTCGACGCATTAGTTGAGCCAGAAAATTCGGACCACATGCGATTCCCATGAAGCGAGAGCTGTAGCACATGCCGACACCTCCCACAGGTGGTACGCACTGGCGGTACAAGATACCACCGCACGCTTCCGACGTCTCTCGCGTCGGTCCAAGCTCCAATTCCCCAGGTTTGGTAGCCTGGCCAGCGCAAACGATCGGACGGAACTTGGCGAATGTCTCGCGGGTTGCTGGTGTCGGGAGCTTAGTTGTTCGGTTTGGATCCAAGCACGTCGCGGTGGGGGTCCCCCAGACCTCGTGTCGTTTACACAGGGAATTCGTCAAATCGCACTCGCCAATGAACCCGTTGCAGCAGAATGTCCCTCTATCTACCGTCGTAAAAAACTTCAAACTCACAAGTGGTGAGGTATCGGGTATGCTGTCAATGAGAGGACCACCCGCAAGCACGAACGTCTCGAGACTTTGTAGTCCTTCAAAGCGAGGGAGTTCATGTACGCGGAGAAGTAGTCCAAAGACTGCGTATTTGAGATTCTTGAGGTTTTCCAGAGAAGGGAGAGTCGATACAGATATCGCAGCCAATTGAAGGAACGTGAGCGACGCCATATCTTCAAACAAATCATGGGGCATCTCGTACATCTTGTCATGCTTGTTCTTTCCGTCAATGTGACTTTGGTGGTATTTGTTGTCACATTGATTTTGTATGTGCACCAATGGCAAGTGAGCAACCAGCATCATATCATGTCAAAAACCAGATATCTTACATGTACTCAAGCTTGGACAACTCCTTCGCCCACGCTGGTAGTACTTCTGTGTTTGTGTACATGAGTGACCTGTATGCGTGAACAAGCACTGTTAACAAGCTCTAAGCAACAAAGTGCAGAAACCACAAACACGTACAAGTGACGGAGATTTGTGCACCCTCGTAGCTCCTCGGGAAAAGTTGACAACCGACGGTTCACCAAACTCAACATCTGCAGATCCCCCGACCTCGCAAGCTGCGAGACCTTATCAAACACATTCGGTGGACTCACCCACTCATCGTACGTCTTAGGTCCGGGATGCTCGTCAATCAACTTCAGACACGGACACTGTGTCAAGTCTTCATCACTACTCAACATGATCCACCTTCTCGCGAACTGCACACACTCTGGATGGGGTCGACAGGCCACGGTCGACGTCCGAACACTTTCCTCCACAAAGACGATAGTGACCATCGCGATCATTACAAAAGCTATGGCACTGGGTCGATGTTTCGGATAAATGCGCTGACTTCGTTTGACAGGATCCTTGATTACTGCAGCTAGCTGGTAGAAGCGACGACAAAGCGCACAGTTTGTGCCAACTCGAGCGAATACGCTCGTGATGGAGAAGATTCTGAGCGCGTTGAGTGAACTTCGGATGATTTCTGGCTGTACTGGGTCGGAGTTGACACACGCACCTCGTTCAAACCATCCAGGTGGGAACACTTCAATGTTGATGGCGAGGAGTTTCCGATCAAAGTGAAAAGTGGAGAGGCAGTATACGAGAACGAGCATGGGGATTCCGACGGCAACCATGATGTCGAATCTGTTGATGACACAAAGAGCAGGTGTTGGAGCAGGATAGTAAGCGCCTAGTCATGAAAAATCTATGAATTGCACTTCACAATCGAAACACTTACAGCGTGTCGAGGAAAAGTTCCTGCAACCCCGTATGTCGAGAGAGTCCTGATACCATCACTGCTGTCGCAAGTGCGTTGAGTACGATAACGGCTGTGAATATGGAGATGAGCACGACGGACAACCCTTTCTCCATCATATCAATCAGTAAATATAACTGGATGCCAAAGTCGACGAACTTGAGTGCGATACCCTTCAAACAAGTGGTGTGAGAAGATTTATGGGAAATGAAGCCTCACAGCCACCAAAACAATTTGTACGTACCAGTCTAACTCGATGCTTTCTCCCCATCATTAACGATTGGGTCACCGCCTTGAAGCTGATTTTTGAAAGTCGTGCTGATGTTGTTCGAAATACTGGTTTGACAGTAATCCGTGCCATCGATTTTCGTTTTTGCTGGAAAGTTGATAGCCGTTCCCAAGCAGAGAATTCTTGATTGCGCAATATCGTGACTCGAACAATGATGTACAAGTACGCGAGTGCGACGGCGCTAAGACCAAACAGCCCAAGAAACAAAGTCGACATTGGAGGATCCACGAAGCGCCAAAAAGAGCCGTCATCAAACGTCTTGGTGTTCATCAATGAGTTGACTGTACTATTTGGCGCGACTGTGAGCAGCATGAGCCATCCTGTCCAACCGAGACACACGCATGCAACGAGCGCAACTGCAAATAGGTTTGCATCGACTTGCCACGAAGACTTGCGTGGTGTAGTAGTTGAGTCTGGCTGTGAGATTTGTGCTGCCTTTTTCGGGTCTATCTCCATGCTTCGACGAAACAGCTTGATCGGACTTCTAAATGTGCTGGCGATCCCCAGGCGTCGAATCTAGAAATGATGGATGCGCAGCGTTGATTGCCCAGTGGATGTTACATCGATTTATAAAAAGTAAAGACGCCATGCGACGCTATCAGACGAATTTAGCATCCTAACCTGGTGTTTAGTCTTCTGTTTTCTAGTGGTTTCTCCTGATGTCGGGAAAAAAAACGGCCCAATTTGTTATCCAATGGATAGAATGCGATCCGACGGACGCTGTATTGATAGCACCGAGACCGCGAGAAAATACTTGACCAGACGACATTGTTTTGGATACGGAATCTATTCAAGGTCGACACGTCTCAATGCTAAAGTGGTTCTAGAACTGCAGCGCTTTTGCCGACCGACAACCAGATGGAGCAGCGCATATGCACGGAGTCAGCGATCTAAACTACCAAGCGACTACTCATCCAGTTCATGAAGGCTCCGCTACTGTCCTAAGGCATCAGAGTTGCTGGAGAGGGGTATGCTATCAAGGCAGTGTTGGCGTTGATGGGATACATTTGCAAGTCTTCGTCTACTTTTCAGCTCGGACATGTCAGTCATATATCATCGATCTATCAGATCCAAAACATGTTGGCTGAATTGACCACTGCAACCGACTCTTGAAAGAGAGAACAAGTCTCAGTCTCACTTACAGATTTGCTTTCAACGCCGCACCTATCCGACTGACACTGCTATGTTCGTCTACTACATGCCTCAGCTAATCGTCACTTTCCTGTCGCTGTTTGACCTTCCTCTTCGGACGACCATCATCAAGGGGGCTGCAGCGACAATGGCAGTTGCGTCAGTGCCTGTAGTGGCACTGCTGCCACGAAAGATGCCAATCGACCGCTCAGTGCATCCTACAAGTTTGAATGCGTCGATTGACCACGATCCCTTCGCATGGAACTCGTAGCTGCTGCTCCGAGACGTTCCCTTGCACAACCCGAATATAACAACATGGTGCGAAGACATCCTTAAGGAGTTTCATGCCACACTGTTGATCATCACAGCTTGAGCGTTGCGACCCACTTCTTGAACATCGCAGTGAGCTTGGAGGCTTCGAGCGTGTTCTTCGAGCGTGCTAGCATCGCGAGCACCTCGTCAGCGCGTGTGGCTAGTCTCAAAGGGACTGCTGGTTTTTTACCAACCGAGTCTCCTACCGCAACAAGGTCCTGCTCCTCTCCTGCTGCAACTTGTTGGAAGAATCCGACGCATGCACCCCGCTTAGCCTCCCATATCTCCGGGTCTACTGGATTTTGTTGTTGCTCAAGGATGTCGAATGCTCTCACGGCGAGGAAGAACCGTCGAGAGCGGTACAAGTCGTTGGCCACGACCTTCAGCACTCCCTCGACTTCCTCTGTACGATTGGTATGTTGCTGAAATTCCAGAAACAACTCCCACCCACGGATGTGAGAACCATTCTGCTTGCTTCCCTGATCACCTCGAATATAGCAGCGTGTGAGCCACGATATCAAGATGTTATCGTGAGCGAGGTGGTTGTTGAGGTGTCTAGCTCGCTCAAAGCATTCTTGGGCCTTCTGGAAGTATTTGATGGTGGTGCTGTCGGTAGCAGGCGAACTCGAAGCTATGATCGCTAGACACAATCCACAGTTCCAGTTGAAAGATGCGCTCGTGGGAGAGAGATAGCTCTCAATTGACTCGAGATACACCAGTGCATCTGTAAACTCTCGACGTAAAATGAAGTACGACGCCATGCTTTGACGACCAGGAATCGTGTCGACGCTTTCTGCTGACGACCCAACGGTCTATCACACACAACATCTGTCAGCTGTGAGCAGAGCAGGTAACAAGTAGTCACTGCGTACGTTGAATAGTTTTTCGGCCACGAAGATGTTTTCCTTGGCGTCGGAAGCTTCGCCAATCAATGCAAACGCTGCCGCCTTGACCATTTGTTCGGGATTAGTGATCATCTCCACATCATTTAGAAGCTTAATAGCATAGCGACTGAGGCAGCGATGCGGACCAGCGTGGAACGTGAGGAACTGGAATTCCGACACGTTGATGAGCTTGCCGGTCTTGTCAGTTCACGCTTGAATTCTGCGGCGTCTGGCCCCCAGATACTGGGCATGCGCGCCATGCCGTACAACGGGAGACCAACTCGCGCACCTGCAGGAACGAACGTTCCATCCGACAGCACGGCGTCTTCAACAGCGTCGCGAGCGTTGAAAGGAGCCGACGGGTACAGCCGCAAGACTTCTCGAAGTGCTGCCTCGGTGTACACGAGTTTCTGCATGTCCTCGAGCGACGGCGAGTAGGCGTCGTTCACGAGCAGCTCTGGTATTTGCTTGCTCACTTCTTCGCGTACTTTGGCCACGACTTCGGCAGCGAGTGGCGGCAAGCAGGAAATTGGGAGGAGATGACGCCAACCGGTTCGCTACTGATGGACGAAGCCATCCATCCATCCCACTTCAACGGGGCGCATCTCGGGGCCGGGGATGACTCGAGCACCTTGGAGACGCAGCGCTGGAGGGCTCTGCGGCCTGAGGAAGAGCAGCACATTGCCCGATCTCCCTCCGACCGACCGCATGTTCGACTACTACGTGCCGCCGCCGCTCGTCGCGCTGCTGGCGGTCGCGGACGCGCCTCTGGGCTCCGTGCTGACGTGGGGCTCGTCCGTCGCCGTGCTCGCGCTGCTCTGGGTCCTCGCCAAGCCTGGGACGTCTCAACTGGATGCTGCACAGCCGAGAGCTCCCCACCGAAGCTCCACGGTCCTCCCGCTACTCGGCGACACGCTCGACGCTGCTCGACTCGGGCCGTCCGCGTTCCTGACGTGGAAGATGAGGGACGAGTGCGCTCGAGTGAGAGGAGAGCCCGTGCTGTTCCAGGTGCTCGGACAGCCGGACATGCTCGTGGTGGCAACGCCTCGCGCAGTGGAAGACGTGCTCAAGACCCACTTCGACCGCTTTGAGCGCCGCGTGCACGACACCTTCCTGGAGCTCACGGGCGACGGACTCTTCGGCGTCGACGGAGTCAAGTGGGCGCTGCAACGACGCGTGTTCGCCAAGCTGTTCTCGCCCCACGCTCTCCGAGGAAGCGACGAGATCGAGGGCGTCATCCCCATCATCTACCGCCACGCAACGGCAGTGCATCAACTGCTGCAAGAGCATTCCGCCAGCAACGAAGCCGGAACTGCGGTGAACTTATCGGCGCTCTTCAGCGACTTCACGATGGAGGTGATGACCGAGGTCGGCTTCGGCGTGACCATGGGCTACATCGGTGCCTCCCACAGCTCGAGCGCCTCCAAGAACTCCAAACGCGACGACGCGCAAGGGTTCGTCCGAGCGATCGAAGGCGTCCAGGCAGCCATGGCTCGCCGCTTCGCCCTCCCCAAGTGGCTCTGGCGACTTCAGCGCTTCCTTGGCGTCGGAATGGAGCGAGAGCTCCTTCAACACCTCGCACGCGTGGACGACGTCACGATGGAGCTCATCGACCGATCACTGTCCCTGGACCGCGAAGGCGAGACCCCACCCAAACGCAAGACTCTGGTGTCCGTGTTCATGGAAGAGCTGCGTGCGGATGCGGACCGCATCAGCGACAGCGGAGAGCTGAAGCTGCTGCGAGACATCTCCATCGGATTCCTCGTGGCAGGCCGAGATTCGACGGCGCAGACGCTCAGCTGGTTCTTCTACTGCGTCCACCGACACCCCATGGTACAGCGACGACTCGTCGAGGAGCTCAACCAGCTCCGATCGTCGTCAGCAGCTCAAGGCAACGATGTGTTTTTGCCGACGGCCGACCAGCTCCAGCAGCTCACGTTCATGGAGGCGACGATCCGCGAGACCATGCGGCTGTACCCTGTCGTGGCATTCAACATGCGCACGTGCGTGGCCGACACGACGCTGTCCGATGGCACATTCGTTCGTTCTGGCACTCGTGTGGGCCTCCCGACGTTCGCCATGGGCCGGATGGGAAGTCTCTGGGGACACGACGCCGAAGATTTCAAACCTGAACGATGGCTCGAAGCGGACGGTCGAGTTCGTCAGATGTCGGCGTTTCGCTACCCGGTCTTCCACGCAGGTCCTCGAGTTTGTTTGGGGATGCACCTAGCGATGCTGGAGCTCAAGACGTTGGCTGCAGCTCTGCTTTCGAGCTTTCAGCTTGTCGTGACGCCAGAGGATCACGAGGCCAAGTATGTAGCGTCGCTCACGCAACCAATGGAGACGCCACTGCTCGTCCGTGTTGCTCCTCGCAATACTAATCGCGCTTAAGCGTTGCTTGCTGAACTGGATCGGTACCATTCAACGGAAGTAGGGTACCGACAAGCTAACAGCTCTGCATCGAGCACGAATTCATTGACACCCAAGCCACGCCTCATAAGTTGGATCACAGGGACTACCAACGTTTTCTGCGATCTGACGCCGGCGCATTTCTTGTGCAACCGCATTCCTGCCGCATGCAATTGCCATCATGCGAGTGCTGTAGCACATTCCAATGCCTCCAACCGGCGGCTCACACTGACGGTACATGATACCACCACATGCATCGGTGGTAATTCGTGTTGGACCAGTCTCAACATCACCTGGCTGGGCAATCTGGGGAGTACAAGTTGTCATACTAAATCTGGTAAACGTCTCGCGAGTCGCAGGAGTTGGGATTTTAGTCGTTCGATTTGGTGGCAAACAAACAGCTCGAGGAGCATTCCACAGCTCACTCCTCGTACACTTGGCGTGTGTCAAGTCACATTCACCGAGGAACCCGTTGCAGCAGAACGAACCTCGGTCGGAGACGACAAACAACTCCAGACTTGTGAGCGGGGAAGTATCTGGTACGCTATCGACTAGCGGAATGATCGCAAGAATTACGGTCTCTAAACTCCTCAATCCACCAAAGCTGGGAAGCTCCTGCAAGTTGAGCAGCTCGGCGAGAGCGAGATATTTCAGACTCTTGAGATTTATCATAGGCGGAAGCGTAGAAACAGATATCGCAGCGAAGTGAAGGAAAGTGAGCGATACCATGTCTTCGAAAATGTCACTTGGCAACTCGACGAGTTTATCGAGCCTATATTTTCCTTCAATGTGGCTTGATGGGTCGTAATAGTTAGTCGTAATGCACGAACACATCCGTCAGATGCAAATGATCAAGAAGCGTATGTGCAGTAACAAAATAGAGCTTACAAGAACTCGAGCTTGGTGAATTCTTTCGTCCATGACGGAAGCGACTCTGTGTCTGTGTACACAAGGGATCTAGTGTTGAAGTCAGTTCATGCTTTCAACAAGGACATGATCTACACGTACAAGTGGCGGAGATTTGTGCACCCTCGTAGCTCCTCGGGAAAAGTTGACAACCGACGGTTCACCAAACTCAACATCTGCAGATCCCCCGACCTCGCAAGCTGCGAGACCTTATCAAACACATTCGGTGGACTCACCCACTCATCGTACGTCTTAGGTCCGGGATGCTCGTCAATCAACTTCAGACACGGACACTGTGTCAAGTCTTCATCACTACTCAACATGATCCACCTTCTCGCGAACTGCACACACTCTGGATGGGGTCGACAGGCCACGGTCGACGTCCGAACACTTTCCTCCACAAAGACGATAGTGACCATCGCGATCATTACAAAAGCTATGGCACTGGGTCGATGTTTCGGATAAATGCGCTGACTTCGTTTGACAGGATCCTTGATTACTGCAGCTAGCTGGTAGAAGCGACGACAAAGCGCACAGTTTGTGCCAACTCGAGCGAATACGCTCGTGATGGAGAAGATTCTGAGCGCGTTGAGTGAACTTCGGATGATTTCCGGTTGTACTGGGTCGGAGTTGACACTCGCACCTCGTTCAAACCATCCAGGTGGGAACACTTCAATGTTGATGGCGAGTAGTTTCCGGTCAAAGTGAAAAGTGGAGAGGCAGTATACGAGAACGAGCATGGGGATCCCGACAGCAACCATAACGTCAATGCTATTACAGATGAATTCAGTAACCAATCACATTGGACTCACAACGAAACACCAAGAATCTTACAGAGTGTCGAGCAACAGTTCTGGCAACCCCGTATGTCGAGAGAGTCCTGCAACCGTCACTGCTGTTGTAAGCGCATTAAGCACGATAGTTGATGTGAAAAGAGAGATAATGCCAACAGGTATTCCTTTCTCCATCAAATCGATCAGCAAGTAGAGCTGAATCCCGACATCAACAAACTTGAGCACAATATTCTTTAACCCTAGACGTTAGAATCAATACAATAGCTTACTCAAGAAAAAAAAAAAGATGCCGTCCATCACAACGTACCAGCATCTGTCGTTTACTTTTGATCTTCACCATGTATGTGGTAATATCTCCCAATTTATTGTGCTGACGGTTGATTTCTTCGCTTCCTTAGTTACTTGGACATCGCATCTAGTAGGCGATACCAAGATAGTCGTCTTCACAGTAGTCGCAGTGGTATGACTTGGATGAAAGCTTGAAACAGATGATAGTCTCGACCAACCAGAAAACTCGCGATGACGGAAAATCGTGACACGAACAATGATGTACAAGTATGCGAGTGCAACGCAGCTGAGTCCCGAGAGTCCGAGAAATAGTGTCGATGGCTGAGGGTCAATAAAGCGCCAGAAAGAGCCTTCGTCGAATGTCTCGGTGTCCATCAGTCTATTGATGGTATCGTTGGGAGCAACTGTCAGGAGCACAATCCACGATGTCCAGCCAAGACATCCCGATGCCACGAGTGCGACGAGTAAGAAGTAGCTATCAGTTGTCTTTGAGGATTTCTGTTGGGTCAACGTCGAAGGAACGACTTCTGTTCTTTTCAGTCGCATATTTACTTGAGTCGATTCAATGAGGAGAGAGTGGCTTCCAACTTGTCCAGCAAAGGTGTCGACGGCTTGAGACTAAAGCTCCCCTTCATCTGTGAGATGACCAGGACAAGTTACCCTGATCGTCTGCGTTGCGAAGGTGAGCTATTTGTAGCACGGTGCGTGGAGAACCACAAGTTTCGACAAACAAAGATACCCATTTCAAGTAACACATATCTTGGTCTCAGGCTGCCCAATTTGTTGTTTACGGCACTACCGTATCTAGCCCCATTCGGGAAACCACAGCCTATGCTCGCCATTTTAAACTGACATTTGGTTCCAAATCAAATAACGTGGAGATGTGATGAAATTGCTTGATCTATGAGTTCCTAAGATATGATACCTCTTCGAGTCGCGGGGTCTCGCCAGTAGAGAACACAGGCTTGTCAGTGTTAGACGCGTTTCGTCGAATCCAATTGCCAGGAAAATGAGATCGAACGTTTTGTGTTACCGAATTCTCTGCTACAGCTCTCGAGAAAAGTCAGGCTCGTGAGAAGTTTACAACGTCAAAACAATTCGCTTCCGTCAAGCAAAATGAAATATCTTAGAATTCAGTGAGGATGCAAAGATGACCCTTGGTTTTCGGAGTTACGACTTACAGCCAAGCCACGCCTCGTACTCGGGGTTGCAACGCTCACCGACACCTTCTTCGATTTGTCGTCGCCGCATTAGCTGAGCCAGAACATTCGGACCGCATGCGATCCCCATGAAGCGAGAGCTGTAGCACATGCCGATACCTCCTATAGGTGGTACGCACTGGCGGTACAAGATGCCACCGCACGCTTCCGACGTCTCTCGCGTTGGTCCAAGCTCAAGTTCTCCAGGTTTGGCAGCCTGGTCAGCACAAACGATCGGACGGAACTTGGCGAATGTCTCGCGGGTTGCTGGTGTCGGGAGCTTGGTTGTTCGGTTCGGATCCAAGCACGTTGCGATCGGGGTCCCCCAGATCTCGTGCCGTTGACACAGGGAATTCGTCAAATCGCACTCTCCAATGAACCCGTTGCAGCAGAATGTCCCTCTATCTACCGTCGTGAATAGCTTTAAGCTCACAAGTGGCGAAGTGTCGGGTATGCTGTCGATGAGAGGGCAACCCACCAGAACAAACGTCTCGAGACTTTGTAGTCCTTCAAAGCAAGGTAGTTCATGTACGCGGAGAAGCTGTGCGAAAACTGCGTATTTGAGATTCTTGAGGTTTTCCAGAGAAGGGAGACTGGATATTGCGATTGCACCGAGATGGAGAAACGTAAGCGATACCATATCTTCAAACAAATCCTGGGGCATCTCGAATAGCTTGTCGTGCTTGTTCTTTCCATCGATGTGGCTTTGTTGGTAATTGTTGTCGCATTGATTATGTATGCACATCAATGGCTAGTGAGAGACCAGCACCATATCATGTCTAAAATCCAGATAACTTACATGTACTCAAGCTTCGACAGCTCCTTCGTCCACACTGGTAGCACCTCTGTGTTTGTGTACATGAGTGACCTGTATGCGTGAACGGGCACTGTTAACAAGCTCTAAGCAACAACGTGCACGTCATGCAACGAGTACATACAAGTGACGGAGATTTGTGCACCCTCGTAGCTCCTCGGGAAACGTTGACAAACGCCGGTTCACCAAACTCAACATCTGCAGATCTCCAGACATCGCAAGCTGCGAGACCTTATCAAACACATTCGGTGGACTTACCCACTCGTCGTACGTCTTAGGTCCTGGATGCTCGTCAATCAACTTCAGACACGGACACTGGGTCAAGTCTTCATCACTGCTCAACATGATCCACCGTCTAGCGTACTGCACACACTCTGGATGGGGTCGACAGGCCACGGTCGACGTCCGAACACTCTCCTCCACAAAGACGATAGGTGACCATCGCGATCATGACAAAAGCTATGGCACTGGGTCGATGTTTCGGATAGATGCGCTGGCTTCGTTTGACAGGGTCCTTGATTACTGCAGCTAGCTGGTAGAAGCGACGACAAAGCGCACAGTTTGTGCCGACTCGCGCGAATACGCTCGTGATGGAGAAGATTCGAAGCGCGTTGAGCGAACTTCGGATGATTTCTGGCTGTACTGGGTCGGAGTTGACACTTGCACCTCTTTCAAAGAATCCGGGTGGGAACACTTCAATGCTGATGGCGAGAAGTTTCCGGTCAAAGTGAAAAGTGGAGAGGCAGTATACGAGAACGAGCATGGGGACTCCGACAGCAACCATGATGTCGAATCTGTTGAGAAGATGAAGAGCAGGTGTTAAGTCACGAGTGTAAGTGGCACACAAAGAATAATCAACGAATGTCGCCTTCAAAATCGAAACACTTACATCGTGTCGAGGAAAAGTTCCGGCAACCCTGGATGGTGAGAGAATCCTGCAACTATCACTGCTGTCGCAAGTGCGTTGAGTACGACCACAGCTGTGAACACGGCGATGAGCACGACGGGCAACCCTTTCTCCATCATATCGATCAGCAAGTACAACTGGATCCCAAAGTCGACGAACTTGAGTGTGATACCCTTCAAATCAGTGGTGTAAGAAGATTTGTGGGAAATGATGCCTCGCAGTAAACAAGCGATTTGTACGTACCAGTGAAGCTCGATGGTTATTCGCCATCTTGAACGATTGAGTCATCGCCTTGAAACTCATTTTTGGATGCTGTGCTGATGTTGTTCGAAATGCTGGTTTGACGGCGATCCGTGTCATCGATTTTCGTTTTTGCTGGAAAGTTGATAGCCGTTCCCAAGCAGAAAATTTTAGATTGCGCAATATCGTGACTCGAACAATTATGTACAAGTACGCGAGTGCGACGGCGCAAAGGCCAAACAGCCCAAGAAACAATGTCGACATTGGAGGATCCACGAAGCGCCAAAAAGAGCCGTCATCAAACGTCTTGGTGTTCATCAATGAGTTGACTGTACTATTTGGTGCGACTGTGAGCAGCATGAGCCATCCTGTCCAGCCGAGGCACACGGATGCAACGAGCGCAACTGCAAAGAGGTTTGCATCGACTTGCCACGAAGACTTGTGTGGTGTAGTAGTTGAGTCTGGCTGTGAGATTTGTGCTGCCTTTTTCGGGTCTATCTCCATGCTTCAACGAAGCAACTTGATCGGATTTCTAAATGTGCTGGTGGTTAGCAGGGTGTGAATCTCGAACTCAGGGACGTTTTGAAGGTCCATCGTGTTGGACCAGATTGGAGTGCTCATTACTTTAATCTAAAAATGCACGCCGCCTTACTTTGTCCCTCAGATGAATATAGCACGATCTCTCCACTGTTGGACATGATCTTCAAGATCGCTCCAATCCTTATTGATAGTACAGCCTTGATTTAGATATCCTCTATATTTTTTCCAAGTGACTGATTCTGACGTCGGAGAAAACTCCGTGGTATCCGATCTGCTACCGGTACTAGCATCAAGATCACGATCAAAATACGAGACTTCGACGATGCCATTCGACGATGCCACTCAACAGTAACCGCGCAAGGACAGAGCCTCCCACTTAGCCAAACTCTAGAACTTCAGCGTTTCTACCTACCGAAAGCCACATCAAGTTGTTTATGTGCGATCTGTGCTACTTCGAAGTACCAAGCGGCTACTCATCCAGTTCATGAAGGCTCCGCTACTGTCCTAAAGCATCAGAGTTGCTGGAGAGGGGTATGCTATCAAGGCAGTGTTGGCGTTGATGGGATACATTTGCAAGTCTTCGTCTACTTTTTAGCTCGGACATGTCAGTCATATATCATCGATCTATCAGATCCAAAACATGTTGGCTGAATTGACCACTGCAACCGACTCTTGAAAGAGAGAACAAGTCTCAGTCTCACTTACAGATTTGCTTTCAACGCCGCACCTATCCGACTGACACTGCTATGTTCGTCTACTACATGCCTCAGCTAATCGTCACTTTCCTGTCGCTGTTTGACCTTCCTCTTCGGACGACCATCATCAAGGGGGCTGCAGCGACAATGGCAGTTGCGTTAGTTCCTGTAATGGCACTACTGCCACGAAAGACGCCAATCGACCGCTCAGTTCATCCTAAAAGTCTGCATGCGTCGATTGACCACGATCCTTTCGCGCGCAACTCGTAGTTACTGCTCCGAGACGATGCCTTGCACAACCCTAATATAAAACGTAGTGCGAAGACATCCTTAAGGAGTTTTATGTCACACTGTTGATCATCACAGCTTGAGCGTTGCGACCCACTTCTTGAGCATCGCAGTGAGCTTGGAGGCTTCGAGCGTGTTCTTCGAGCGTGCTAGCATCGCGAGCACCTCGTCAGCGCGTGTCGCTAGTCTCAAAGGGACTGCTGATTTTTTATCAATCGAGTCTCCGACCGCAACAAGGTCCTGCTCCTCTCCTGTTGCAACTTGTTGGAAGAATCCGATGCATGCACCCCGCTTAGCCTCCCAAATCTCCGGGTCTACTGGGTTTTGTTGTTGCTCAAGGATGTCGAACGCTCTCGCGGCGAGGAAAAACCGTCGAGAGCGGTACAAGTCATTGGCCACGACCTTCAGCACCTCCTCGACCTCCTCCGTACGATTGGTATTTTGCTGGAATTCCAGAAACAACTCCCACCCACGAATGTGAGAGCCATTCTGCCTGCTTCCTTGGTCACCTCGAATATAGCAGCGAGTGAGCCACGATATCAACATTTTATCGTGAGCGAGGTAGATGTTGAGCCGTCTAGCTCGCTCAAAGCATTCTTGGGCCTTCTGGAAGTATTTGATGGTGGTGCTATCGGTAGCAAGCGAACTCGAACCTATGATCGCTAGACACAATCCATAGTTCCAGTTGAAAGATGCGTTCGTGGGAGAGAGATAGGTCTCAATTGACTCGAGATACACCAGTGCATCTGTAAACTCTCGACGTAAAATGAAGTACGACGCCATGCTTTGACGACCAGGAATCGTGTCGACGCTTTCTGGTGACAACCCAACAGTCTGTCATGAACTCAAAATCTGTGAGATGTGAGCAGATAAAATTAACAAGCAGCCACTACGTACGTTGTATAGCTTTTCGGCCACGAATATATGTTCCTTGATGTCGGAGGCTTCGCCAATCAATGCAAACACCGCTGCCTTGATCAATCGTTCGGGATCAATAGCTGGTTCCACATCGTTTAGAAGTTTAATGGCATGTGAATTCGATCGGTTCCTTAAATACTGGAGTGAGAGATTGAGACGTGCTTCGGGGACAGTGTCAATAAGTTGCTTTAATGTCGTCTCAATTGACGGCGCCGACAGGTCAAGGTGTTTTGGTTTGCCCACTGTATATGTAGAACACTGACGGAATATTATGCGATTGTGAATCGCAACACTACGCACTAGGCAGCTAGACAGATATTCGTGGTCGGTAACATTCACACTTTCAGCTAGCTCCGACGTCGGGTGGTGCGGAAAGCGCGCAGCAAAGTCATCCAAAACGTGTAGTGCTGCATCGGCGCCGTACAGATGGAAGTGGCAACTCGCTTTGATGTTCGCGGCGAAGAAACTGTTGGGTTTTGACTCAAGATACGTCGCTAGGAGCTCAGCTGCCACGTCATAGTACTCGAGTCGGAAGTAACAGAGCGCCAGATACACATGCACTGCAGCACCAGCATCCTTGGATCTAGCAGCAAGTACTTGCTTGTAAGCATCCACTGCTTCAGTGAAGTTTCGTCGAATAAAACTCGAGAATGCGACAGCAAGCTGATCACGCACTGACGACTGTGTCGATAGTCGAGAGTATCTGTCAAGGAGTAGCGCGGACTGAGCAGGCATGTCGACAACGTTTTTATCCTCTTTGTGCAGACTCTGGATTTTCTCGTGAGCAAGCAAGAACAATAGTCGATTACAGAGTGCGTCACGAGGCACCAGCATGGCCTGTTGCTCCGCACCATCAAAGTCTTGGAGATACAACAGGCAACATGCGCGACTAATCTGCCATGATATACGATCGCGCGCCAAAAACGGATCTTCATACTGAATATTTTCTACACCACCTCCATCGCCACAATCCTCCTGTAGTAATGCTTCAAAACCCGCGAGCGCGGAGCGAATCTCGCCTTCCTGAAAGTCGCAGTAGGCCCTCCACCACGTATTGCGGCGCCAGAACCGAACTTCTGGCTGCTGGCGCTGTTTAGTCGGAGAGTCCGAAATGCGCGAGCCCTTAGACTTTTGTTGCTGCTCCTCCTCTTGATGCTGGCGTTGCTGTACGCGCAAGAGAATGAGCGCAGCCGCGAAGTCGCGCGTCTGGAGATAGCGTTCGAGGTCAAGAACAGGAGGCACCGTCGGTCTCAATGGAGAGGATGGGGGCTTGGGTGGGTTTGAAAGCCCCGCAGGTGTCTTACTTTTTTGAGAGAGCTTGGTGAACATATTGTCTGGGACCGAGGAACGCTGAAAGCAAAGAGGCGTGGTGTTGTCACCACCAGTCGCTTTCCGATAGAATTGTATTTAGAGGCCCATTGCTAGCACTCGCCTTCGGCTCGCGGGTATGGCCGTGGTAAGCCCGGCATCCTACGATAAAAGACGATGACTGGGAATGGAACCCAGTGAAAATGCAACAATGCCTGAGTATACAGTGCTATCTGCGGGCAACGCTGAGCGCACCTGCAGACACTTTGTGGCCCCTGATTTGTTAAGTATCGGACGTTCGCGAAAACCAAGCTGCGTCTGTCTGCTGCCGTTCAGCCACACTCGAGAGCTGCGTCGATGAGCAAGTGTCGTGCGCCAGCGAAAAGCAACGCGCGTGACGTTCAGCTTGACGACACCAGCACGAGAGCGCCGTCGAGGGGACACGTCTTCGTAACTTCGGTCGACATGCGCGGCAAGCCAGCTTCTTCCCGGACTACAGCGGGGCGTCACAGACGTATGCGGTCGGGCAGACTCTGATCTCTCACCGCGCGGCGCAGTGTTCCGCACTCGTCGTGAAAGCTACATGTATCTAGTTCGATGTGGTATTAAGGGACCTACTTACTTGTTTGGCGTTTACAAAAAGCAGCATCTACATTGGTGACCTTCAACTTCAGAGTGAGAGTGGGTTCGCACATCTTCACTGTTGGCGCTTGACCTCTTCGTCAGGTGATGTCGTGAGCACTCGACGTGTCGAGCGACCACGGTATGGGTTTGTTATCACCGACGTCGGCTGAGCAGGCACGTTTTGCGACTGTGGCGGCGTCAACTGCGACTGCGACTGTGACTGGGTCAGCTGCGACTGTGAGAGCTCTTGGCTACTCCCGAGCTTCGACTCGTCTCCCATTTGAGCCATCACGTGTATGGGGACGTCCACGGGGCGGGCTGGTCCGCCCGAAAATTGACGCTCCGGTGTGTCGGGCGAGGCTTCGTTCTCAGCGTTCGAATCCTGCGAAACGCGTCGGTTGCCAATCAATGAAGGGGACTCTTCAGAGCCTTCTTGGCTGTCCATACCGGTAGGTGGGTTCGCCAACTCGTTCACAGTCTGCGTGATCAGCACCACCTTTTGCCGCTTGAAAGCCTCAGTCCGTGACGTAGACATAGCAGAGCTCGACACGACGTCCCTATCACACAAGCACGGCAAGATACTATGCAGTTAGCTACTAGCAGTATACAGGACACAGAAACAACACCGCATACTGAGTCCTCTGCTGCAGTTCATTGACCCGAGCTTCAAGCGACATAATCCGGGAATCCTTCTTTTTCAGTTGACTGTCCATTTGAAGAATCTGGATACATACCAGAAGTAAGTGTTTGACCAAGCAGAGACGGGAAATCGTTGAGATCACAAAACACCTACCTCTCGGTTGCGATCACTCTGACACGTTCGCAGCTTTCCCTCCAGCCGCGCAACATTTCGCTCGAGCTCGTGCTGAGTATAGACCATCTCGTCGACCTCCTTGGTGTGTTGTGCAGTCGCCACCGCGAGAGCAACGCGCGAACTTTCTGCATCTTCTCGCGCCATTCGAGCTTCTTCAAGAGCAGCCTTTGCGGCTTCTTGCGCGACGACAGTTTGCTCACGAGCCTGCTTCTCGCTTTGCTCGCGCTCACGAAGTGCGTCCTTAAGCTTTTCCAACTCACGCTGCAAGCTGCTAATTTGTTGCTTCTGGATTCGGTTCTCATGATTTAGCTGCAGGTCCTCCGGTGCTAGGCCCTGCAAGCTTTCTTGCGTCTCCTCTTCTTCCTCTGGGCCAGACCGACGCCGGCGCTTTCCCGCCGCTTTCGACCCAGGAGACGGTGTTTTGCTCCGAAGCACCATTCCGAAGTTGGACGAGTCCGTGTTTTCATCTTGTGTCACGAATGCCGGCTCCGGCTCCGACGACTCTCGTCGCTGACGCTTTCTTTCAGGGTTGCGACCGGGTACGGGCGGCCACGGGCATCCCGTCCGATTCGTTGGCGCTCCCCTGCGTGTCCGACGCCTCCACTCGTAGACGTTTTCGAGTCTTTGCTCGGGAAGAAGTCAAGTCCAGCCACTCTTTGAGTTGCTTCCGTAGCCGCCTGTTCTCGGGTGTCAGACCTTCCCGCCTGTCGCACCACCGCAGCCATCACATAAGCCACACTTCTCTCAAAACGACACCGAACGCCCACATGCGCCTCTTACAGGATGTGGAGTCTATAGGCGTGCGGTTGCCGTGCACCTGTACAAGACACCGCGGTCCTGCCGTCAGCAAGTCGCCAGATTCACAACGTCCAACGACATCGCACACACCGGGCTGTGTGAAATGGATCATGCTGCCTTCTCGCAGCGGCACCCTCTTGCCCTTATGCACGGCCTCCTTGTTCACGAACACGTCGTGGACGCTGCCTCTCGTGTCAGTCCGCTGCCATTCTCCTCTCCAGCCTGCAAGCCGCGCACCTGTTGCTGACGAGATAGGCGACCGGCTCGTTGGTCTGCGAGTCCATCGAGTCGAGCACAATGGAGCAGTGCTGCGCCGCAGCCGCCGTCAGTCCCGCGTCTCGTCCCCTCGGCTCCCGAGCGCCACGCACCCGCCGACTGATGTATCCCGCGTCCAGCACGACGTCGCACACGCTCTCCAGCCGCCCGAAGCGGTGCTCGGAGCGCACGAGCTCCACGTGGTCGCTGGGCTTGACGTTCTGCAGCAGGATGCGCTCCAGGCGGCCCCAGGCCTGCGGCAGCGGCGGCGGCGGCGGCGGCGGATCGCTCATGCCGCCAGTTGGCCAGTCCGATAGTGGCGGGCGGCTGTATGCGTGCCAGTTGCAGCGACGTTCACTCACGGCGGCGGCGGACCACTTGAAGAATGTATAGGCAACGGAAAACCGGCGCACTCGAAAATTCAAACGGCGAGCGGGAACCGGTAGATACCGACGAGATACCGACGGCGGGTTGTGGCCAATGAGGAGTCGGCGGCCTCCGCCAGGGAAGAGCGGAGAGCAGCGGCAAGCAGCATGACGACGGCGCACCGGCCGACGTGGCACGCGGCCGTGGGCCAGAAGAACGAGGGCGGATGGCACGCGGGCGGTACGCGGAGGCTGCTGGAGTGGCGCTGGCGCGACTGGCGGCGTTTCGCGGGTTCTAATGAGCTACTGGGGTCGAAATCTGCGGCGGTGTAGGCCAAGCGAGCCAGCAGGCGTCGGCGCGCGACCTGCCGGGTCACACCAAGCTCAAGCTCAGGTGCGGGAGGTTGTAGGAGGACCTGGTAGTGTGAGTTGGGCCTCAGGCGTCGCTGGTGCAGACAAGTGGGCCAGGGAACGGCGAATGAGGTCGAGCTGCGCGACCTGCGCGCCGAGCTGGAGGGCAAGGAGGAGAAGTACGAGCAGGAGAAGAACAAGCAATCGAGCACGGCGCAGGGTGCGTTGGATGGTGGTTCGGAGGTGTGGTGGAGTATTCAGGACTCACGATGGGATTTACGCCCGTGGGCTTTAGAGAAGCTGCGTCGGCTGGAGGAGAACAAAAAGCTGCTGCTGATCGGCGACGCGGAGGCGGACGCGCGCGAGTCGCAGCTCAAAAGCGTCGCGAGCAAATACGACGACGCAGATGATGTAGACGATTCTGACGCATCCAGCGACTCGGACAGTGACAGGTAGGCCTTTTGCTCTGGCTCATGACGTTACGACTCTGCTGAAAGCCATGGATTGGGCAGTGACGACGAGGACGATGAGGAGGCGGAGCTCATGCGCGAGCTGGAGAAGATCAAGAGGGAGCGCGAAGAGGAGCGGTTGCGCAAGGAGGAGGAGGAGCGCAAGGCCGCCGAGCAAAAGGCGCGCGAGGAGATCCTGCACGGCAACCCGCTGACACAGCAGCAAGCTAGCAGCGCTGGCAGCGCCAAGATGAAGCGCCGTTGGAACGACGACGTGGTCTTCAAGAACCAGTCGCGCAACGAGCCGGAGCTGAAGAAGCGGTTCATCAACGACACCATCCGCAATGACTTCCACCGTCGCTTCCTGAGCAAGTATATCCAGTAGCACCTGGGTCGCTTCCAGATGAAATTCATGTTGACTATTGCCTTGAACCAATCCATGCTTGCTCACCCGAGCCCATCTAACGGACCCGCACGATCGTCCGCCGACGAACTTGTGTACAGCTACCTCTTCTCCGGCGTCGTTGGCAGAGACGACCTTGACAAACTCGCCGTCCTGCTGCAGTCCAGTGGGGAACTTGAGCAAGCAGTTACCAATCGGCTTACCACCCTCGAAATGCCCCGAGTACGCGCCGCCGTCTTTGAACATCCACTTTCCATCAGTGATGGTGTTGTCGTTCCAGTTCCCGACCAGGAGGCTCTTGTCTTCGGCGAACTCGTACGTGCCCTTGCCCGAGCGGATGCCGTCTTCAAAACGGCCGCTAAAGATGTCTCCGTTCGAGTACATGAAGGACCCGTCGCCGTTCATCCGGCCGTCCTTCCACTCTCCGTGGTAGATATCTCCGTTGGGAAACGTCATCTTTCCCACGCCGCTCTTGACTCCGTCGACGTAGTTGCCTTCGTACGTCGCCAGCACCTTCACTAGAACGCACACCATCACGTGAGCCCCCGAAGGGTGTGGCGTTTCAAACGTTTGCACTCACCATCGCCGTCTTCACCGCGCTGACACCACGTATAGGTGCCTTCCCCCTGCTTGACGAGCCCAGAGCCGACGGTCCCCTCGAAGGTGTCGCCGTTCGGGTACGTGATCTTGACTTGGCCCTCTCTCTTGAGGAACGTCGCGTCCTCCGGCCGGGCGTCCACGTAGCTCACCGCATACTACCAGCACCAACTGCGTCTTAACCTCAAGATCCTATACCGTTAACCGAGCAGTGGGCTCCTCCTACTGGCGTGTCGTCGCTCATTTTCGCCTCGCACCTTGGCTGCAACTCAGAGCAATGCGCGCTTCAACTGCACTGCAACCCCCGCGTCGGTTCGAAATATGCTCTTTTTCCACCAATCAGAGCGCGGGAAATAGCGCTTTCTCCCACTCCCAACCGATATCCAAGGGCAACATGGGGCGGGAGCTGCAAGTCTTCCTCGGTGCGCGTCTCGCTGCTCACGGAGCCCCCGCGGTGTCTTCACTAACGCCAACATGTGCGAGAGCAGATGTATCCATCGGTGGCTCGAGCGCGGGGCGCATCGTCCTGCGGCTGTTCAGCGGTGTGCCCAAGACCACCGAGAACTTCCGGTGCGGACTTTCCACGGGTGTGAATCGCTCCTTTGGGGGATGGAGGCGGCTGACGATGCGGAAATTGGCAGGGCGCTGTGCACGGGAGAGCGCGGGCTGGGGCGGATGACTGGCAAACCGCTGCACTACAAGGGCGTCCCGTTCCACCGCGTCATCAAGGGCTTCATGCTGCAGGGCGGCGACTTCTCGAACCGCGATGGTACAGGCGGAGAGTGTATCTACGGCGGAAAGTGCGTGGAGAAACGAGCAGTGAAGCTGTGGGGTTGGAGTACTGCTGATATTGTGAGGCTTTGACTTTGATCCAGGTTCAACGATGAGAGCTTCCGGTACCGCCACACGCGCGCTGGGCTGCTGTCGATGGCGAACGCTGGCCCAAACACGAACGGCAGCCAGTTCTTCATCACGACCGTGCCAACTCCACATCTCGATGGGAAGCACGTTGTCTTTGGAGAGGTAGTATCCGGTATGGATGTCGTGAAGCGCATCGAGAACGTGGAGACGGTGGCCAACAACCGCCCTGCACCAATGCAAGCGGTCATCATCGAAGACTGCGGAGAGCTCTCATCGAACCACAACGATGATTCATCGTCTTCATCTTCTTCGTCAGAGGATGAGAGCGCGAAGAAGGAGCGCAAAGCATTGCGTAAAGAGCGAAAGCGGATTCGGAAGCTGGAGAAGAAGGCGAAGCGGAAAGCCAAGAAGGAGAAGAAGCAGCGGAAGAAAGAGGAAAAGCGTCTACGAAAGGAATCTAGTGGAGACTATGACAACGGATCGGACCGTGATGATCGTGGAAGGCACCATCACTCCGACCATTATGATCGCCAAGAACGAACGGGCCATCGTGGTGCCCACTCGCGCTCGCGGTCTCCTGGACATAAAGGCAAGTCGAGGCACGATCGCAGCCGCTCGCCTGTAAAGCGTGTCGACGAGCACATTAAGCGCGACCACCGGAGTCGATCTCGCTCACCAGCTCGACGATCCCCTGATCAAGTGCGTCGGCATTCTGACCGCCACACACGCAGTCGATCTCGTTCGCGATCACCAGGTCGTCATAGTGAGCGCGATAGCCGCCGCCATCGTCGAAGCATGAGCAAAAGTGTTTCGCGGTCTCCCCGACGCCGACGCTCGCGATCCCCGCAGGGCGAACGCCATAGCGCGTCTCGGGACATTCGTCGTGATGATCGTTCGTCTCGCAGCCGGCACCGAAGTCGAAGTCGATCGCGGGACCGGCGGTAGTGATGAGCCACTGAAAGCAAAAAGAGTCAACCGATAGCTCAGAGGCTGTAAGAGGGCTGCAACGTTGGTAGCTCGAAATGTGAGGCAGACAGGTGCATTCTATTCGCGATTATGCTCACTGTATTTCTTTCTTTCCTCGTGCAGATGCTTCCGTGAGTCTAATGCTGCAGCATGGGGTGAAAGTTGAGCGTGAGCGCAATGCCCATGACGATAATGTGCGGCACGCCATTGGCGACCAAGTTTCCGACCACCGCCAGGTATGGGAGGTATAGCAACGGGTGACGGTGGTCCAGCACGTGAAGAATCGAGATGTGGACGTCCTTCCAGAACTCGTACGCTCCATTGACGTTCAGGTAGAGAATGTGGTCGTCGCCGAGAAGTTTAACCTCAAACGGCGTGAACGCTCGGCAGTAGAAGGCCAGGAAGGTCGTGAGCAGACACGAACCGCCAAAGCTCGAGTTGTGCATGCCACCGTGGCCGGTCGTGACCTATTGCAATAGCCATGATGCGTTCTGTTAGACCGTTTGTTTGATCCTGAGCAGGTGATCGATTGATCCTACCCAGAGGCAGAGTGGAAGAAACCAAATGTGGTGCGTGGCGAAGAACTGCTTGGAGAAGGAGCGGTTCTCCGGGTATGTCAAGTACTTCATGACGCCGACTGAGAACTTGCGTGTGGTCAAGAGCGTCACAGCGTCAATGTACCAGAGCAGCTGGTCGCCCGACACCGTCACCATCTAGCCGTCCATGGGAGCAGCGAGCGTCAGTGATCCAATCGCACGCAACTGCTTGAGCACGACTTACAGCGACGCCAACGAGGAACGGCTTGCGCATAAGCACACCCATGATGACGAGCACAAGCGACACGTTGCAGCCCCACAGCGCCTCGTACAGCGTGTACGCTCCTGCAGCGCCAGCCCAAGTGAGTCAGCGTTCCCCCGCAGACGGTGAAAAACGCAGCTTTACCATGCTCCGCAAGCCGAGAGAGCACCAGCAGCGCCGTGTAGACAGCCAGGAAGTATCCCACGTATCTTCACCCCCTCAGTCAGCAAGACATCACCGCGAAGAACCCAGCACAACCATACGCACGGGTAGTAGAAGGCGTCATCGATCGCGTCGTCGCCCGCAAAGTACTCGTCCAGCCGCAGCGCCAGCCAGCAGACCGCCGCGTACCCTACGACCAGCACGGCCGTGATCTTGGGCAGGTCGGCGCGCGTCACCAGCACGGGCGGCGGCGGCAGGGGCGTCGCGTCCATCGTCAAGCAGTCAGTTCGGCGTCGTCACCAGCGCTCGAGTCAGCGAAATGCGAAGTGAGCGGTCGTCAACTCAACTGACTGCTGCAACACGGGTCATTTTCGACTCTAGAAGGTGCGCCTACGTTGCTCTATGCGCGTTACTCGTCTACAAAAGCGACAAATGTTGCAACTTCACTTGGGCACCACCTTGGAGGCGAACTCGCGCTCGAAGGTGGCGAGGTCCATGCTGTTGGCCACCGTGGTGGCCTGCGCCAGTCCCCGGTGCAGGTACAGCCGCAGCAGCTCGTTCACGTAGCTCAGCAGCGCGGGCATGCGGTCCTGCTCGTCGGCGTTGAAGCGCGCGAGCACGAATTTGTCCATGGCCGTGCCGGCCGGCGCCCCCGTGTTCCCCGCGACGAACCAGTGGGGCGCACCGACGCCGATGCGGAGCCTGGCGAAGCGCTCGGTGCCCACGCACTTGATGATGTCGCGCACGCCGTTCTGGCCGCCGGGCCCGCCTTTGGCTTTAAAGCGGCAGGAGCCGAAGGGCAGCGACACGTCGTCCGTGACGACGAGCAGCTCGTCCTGCCGGTTGAGCGACAGCGCGTTCTTCTTGAGCCGCCAGTGGTGTGCACTCATGAAGGCGCGCACTGCCGTGCCCGAGCGGTTCATGTACGTCGAGGGCAGCAGCAGCGCCACGTTGACGGCGTGGTGGGGGACGCCCTCCTCCTGCGTCTTTGCCTTGCGCCGCTTGGACGCCAGGTTCACCAGGTCGTCCGCTCGGTAGGCTGATCCGTCCACGCGCTCCACGTCCTGCTGGAACTCGAGCGCGAACCGCGCCACCTCTCCATGGCAGCTCGCCTCGTGCTCCAAGCGCATCTGCCTGCCCTGCTCGCGTCCCACCAGAGCCCGTCAGTCTCCAGCCTCCGCCTCCCGCACCGCCGTCCGTACCAGCACTCGCGACGCATACGTCTCCAAGAAGTGCGCGACCGCCTCGCTCCCCACATTATGGCTGCACGCTCCTCCCCGTCAGCCCTTCGCCGCATTCGACCGCTTTTCCAGCCACACGCACCGCGTCTTGGCGAACTTGTCGCCCGGGTTGCCCAGCCCCACCACCAGCTTCCGCACGTTCTCGTACTTTGCAGGAGACGCCGCCGCGTCCTCCGAGTAGCGCGCCACCAGCGCGGGCCTCGCGCCCGGCAGCCGCCGCGCCAGCCGCCGCGCCGTCACCAGCAGAGCCGAGCCCATGTCCGAGCGTAACCCAGAGTAACACCCGTGTCAGGCGTGACATGTATCCATCTCTTCCCTATCATGGGTGCAGTCTCGGAGTATCCGCTCCGATAGCCGCCACTTGCAGAGATGGAGCGCGAGCCCGATGCGGAGCGCGGCGGGCAGGAAGAGCGGGCGGGCAGCAAGGAGCTGCAGCTGGGCGAGCTGTACGAGAGCTCGCTCAAGTTCCTGCTCGTGGCGTCGCTGGAGCTGTACCTGTCCGTGATGCTCGTCACGTCCTTCTTCGAGTGCTCGGCCGCCACCTGCACGGACAACGATCGAGACCAGCAGGAGCTGCAGATGCTCTACACGTTCTCCTGGCCGCCCGTGGTCGCGGCGGTGCTGCTCGTGTACTCGCCGGCCGTGCTGGGCAAGTGGGGACCCAAGAGAGACAACTTCGACCGCGACGTCATGCGGCTCAAGATCCTCATGTGGATCATCACGCTCGTCGACCTCATCGTGGACCAGGACATGGTCCTCAAGCGTGGCCCCGGACTCACCGCCGCCGTGCTCTTCTGCATCGCGGATATGCTGCGCTTCATCATGGACATGAAGTGCCTCTGTGGAGGACGAGGAGGAGCAGGAGGAGGAGATCGACCGCCTCGCCAACCTCGTCATCGAGGCTCTGGAGGAGAACCAGCGAGAGACGGCCTTCAAGCACGCCATCCGCTCCGTCATGGAGCGTAACCGGCTCACGCAGGACCAGGAGCACCTCGAGGCGCACCAGCCGCTGTCTCCAGCGTATCAGGAGGAGGTCGAGGAGCGGCCCAGCGAAGTGGGCGACCTGCCAGTCCACCTACCACCCGCCCCACCATCGCAGTCGTCATCTCCCCACCAAGCAGACGCCACCACGGCGTCCAGCGTGCCGTTCTGGCGGCAGCCGCTGTCACGCAGCGAATACTCCATTTGACAGCATGCTCCATGACGATACCTTCAAGTTGACCTCTATTTTGAAAATGCTGCGTTCGTATTGGGTGTCGTTGATGGATGGCCGCCTCGTGATTGGCCGAAGCGCCGCGTTGACCACCGTCCAGCCCCAAGGCGCACTCGCCATGGAGCGGCAACCGCTCGCGCGCTCGCTGCGGCGCGCGTCGCCCTTCTTCCTCATCGCGGGCCCCTGCGTGCTCGAGTCGGAGCGCGTGGCGCTGGCTGTGGCCTCTCGGTGCGTCTGCGGCGTCTGCGGCTTTGCTGGTGGTCGATTTGGGGCGCTGCTGACGTCAAGCGGTGGATTTGAAGGCTGGCGGAGATCCGCGAGCGGCTGGGCATCCCGGTGGTGTTCAAGGCGAGCTTCGACAAGGCCAACCGCCAAGACCTCAGCAGGTTAGATGGCAGTGAGAGGCTGAGTGAGTGCGTTGCGACTGACCGAGGCGCTGATGGGCAGCTACCGCGGACCGGGGATGGAGCGCGGACTCGAGATGCTGCGCCTTGTGCGGGAGCAGACGCAGCTGCCGGTGCTCACGGACGTGCACGAGACGTACCAGGTGGAGAAGGTGGCCGAGGTCGTGGACGTCATCCAGATCCCGGCGTTCCTCAGCAGACAGACAGACCTGCTGGTCGCGGCTGCGCGGTCTGGAAGACTCGTGAATCTCAAGAAAGGGCAGATGCTGTCTGCGGACACCATGCTGCTCGCCGCTAAGAAGGTGTCAACCACGCAAGGCGACGATGGTGAGTCTTCATTTTTCAAAGTAGCGGAGACTTGTCGAACTCACTCCGTGACATGGCATTGCCCGGCTGGGTTGTAGACTTTATGCTGACTGAGCGAGGCAGTATGTTCGGCTATGGTGACCTGATTGTCGACCCGCGTAACCTACCGCGGCTACGCAAGTCCAATGGTCTCGTGGTGCAAGATGTGACGCACAGGTTAGTTCATCAGCTTGGTATTGCTGGAAGCGTGATGCTGACGGGGTTGATTTCTTGACAGCGTACAACGACCGAGCGGGTCACATCCAGGAGCGAATACCAGCGGTGGGTACCGCGAATTTATCCCAACGATCGCGCGTATGGCCGCAGCTGTCGGTGTCGACGGATTCTTCCTGGAGACTCATCCCGACCCGGATCAGGCACTGTGCGATGCAGCGACCATGCTTCCACTAGACGAACTTGAGCCTCTCCTGCTAGAGCTGATGGACATTGCGAGAGCTTCAAAAGCTCGGAGTTGAATCATCTCCACCACCACATAGGCTAGATAAACCTAAACACGGGGGCTAGAGGTCGCGAAGACTCTCCTCGACCACTGGAAGCGGATGATCGTTCACTCTGAGCTTCTTGAGCATCCGATTGATTTTCCGATTGAAGCGGTCGGGTCGTGGCTGTTTGTTTTTCGAGCACAGCCTACGGTTTGGCTTGGGAATCTTTGGTTTTCGAGGTTGCTGTTGGCATCGCTGTTCTGGAGGCAAAGCAGGATCTTGAGCAACAGTGTCTAACACAGAGGTGCGTGCCCCGTAGTATTCCTTCATGTTGGTTACTCGTTTCACTTTCTTCAGCATTGCCTGTTTATACTGAGCTTCAAGACACTCTGTGAAGGCTCCTTTGCGTATCTCTTCAACTTTAACATCAGGCAGCAATCCATTCTCCCCTCGCGCCAACGATTGCTGGTGGATAGCATACAGTTGCTCCGATGCTTTGCATAACGCCGGGATATCCGAGATAGCAGCTTTTCGGGGAGCTCCATCATGTTCATGTGCGGACTAGGCGGAATCTCTTCAGCTAGCTGGTTGGACCTGGTAGTTCTTGGTGTGCTCGGGTCGTCAGCTCGTCTAGACGAATTGCCATTGCCATTGTTTTCTGCGACTATATGTTGAGCAACTAGCTTCAATGTGACCCGGCGGGATGCAGCTCGAGGTGAAGCAGCCGTCGATCCAAAAATTGTTGCAGATCCAAACTGCTTGTCACCTGGCTCTCCCACTTGATTTCCTGACAAAGATGTTGCAACACCACCAACCGATTCAACCAGCGAGTTCACGAAATTGACAGTGTTTTTCACTGCCAGTGCTCGCAACCCCATCTCAAACATCTTTTTTGGCCGTTTGGGTCGGGGCCGCTTTTCCCGATCTGCCTCTTTCTTTTTGCACGCGATCAAGGACGGGCACGTCAAGTCCCCAGTAATGTGCTCTATGCTCCCGCACCAGCCGCACATACACTTTCCATCGAGCATCATTTCCTTGGTGGTGCTGACAAGTTTACACCCACAAGTCTATCAGCGAAAGTTTTGAAACAGCATAAAATATGAAGATCGAGTTTGAACATACATGGTTAGTGTGATGCCCGGGTTAGCTAGTGCAAGCTTCATTCTGATTTTCCTCCAATTTTCGCGAGCCTGTGCGAGCTTGAGAAATTTATTGTAGGACTCTAGAATATGATCTAGTCCGTGCATGAAAAACAGCTCTTTCCACGTCTCCCGCTGCACGATGAGAAATGTTAGCACTCTCGTCAACATTGGAAGGTTGCAAGATCTCGCTCAACGTACATCCATGATCAGCGTTTTCACATCCGTAACTGGCGAAAAAGTACAGAAATCTGTTACTCGAATGATCAGAGCCAACTGAATGAAAAACTCCACATACTGGCCAGAAGGTCTGTGTTGCATAGCGGCTTTTCAAAAAAAATAGGATATTCTCCGCAAATGTCATGATCTTGATACAAGTTGAGCTCGAGCGCTACCTTCCGCATCGCATTCTTTCCCTTGGCTCTTGAATCGCTGCTATCGGATTGCTTTCGAGAGTTCTTGCCATCAGATGCGCTGGCGCATTTGCTGACTGTCCCGTTATCGTTCAGGTATTGGAGTATCGGTCGCGTCTCCTGCACTATCCCCGAGTATATAAAGTACACTACATTTGCTTCTGACCCAACTCGCGTCAGAAACGTCTCGGCGGGAAATGATAGGTGGCGAAGTCGATTTGATAATCGTGTCAGCTCTCCGTGGGGCCATGCCTCGAAGAAGAAGAGCGTCTCCAGATACTCTGCTGGGGTGAAGTCCAGCTGTGTTGAGTTCGTGATTCGGATGAGCCGTTGGTAGGCACCACGTTTCAGGCAGATAAATGAAGTGTTGACATCACACACAACGGTGCAGGAGCGTCGTGCTGTCGGATCTAAAACTGCAAGCTCACCAAACGTCCCGCCTGCAGAGATTTGCTTGATAAAAGAGCCAAAATGTTTTGTTTGGTGCTTGCCCGTGTCTTCACTCTCGACAACGGTCTCTCCGCTCGCTTGCTGTTGGAGCCCTCGAAAGTATCGATCACTTCGCTCGGGTGTTCCCGTCATTTCTTCCTGGATCGCACGCAGCTTGGCTTTTGGGTCAATAAAGAGCGACACAGACCCCGAAATGATGATGTAAAAGGTGTCTCCAAAATCGCCTTGGTAACACACGACACCCTTTGGCGGCAGCTCTAGAAGCGTCATCTCTCTGCAGATGGTCTTGCAGATGATTTCCTGTGCGCCTTGGAAGATCTTGGTCGTGCTGCCGTTTTTGAGCACCCACTCGTACAGCACGTCGATATCCTGGCTGTCTCTCGACTCGGGTGGCTTTCGGAGAATGGCATGGATACTCGCCACTTCTCGCTGATTCTCACGCTCCTGCTCACTCGCAAGCTGAATCAGCAGCTGGTCCTGCAGCTCGACCAGGAACGACGACCGATGCAGCGACGGGAACCGCTGCAGCGTCGCTCCCGTCGGCCTCCTGCCCCCAGCCCCCGCCGGTCGTGAGGGCTGCATTTCTGAAAATCTCGGTGACACCAGTCCCCCAGCTAACAATAGCTTCAATGGAAACGCACGGCTCGTGAAGTGCTCACGAGTGGTGAGTTGGGCGTCAACTCCATTCTCCTCAACTCCCAAACTCACCTCAACCTCGCTTTTTTTTTTCCCCTTCCGCAGGAATTTCGCGCACTTCGTCAATCCCGCCTCTCATTATACTCCCCCTCTGTCAGTCCCTCCCATGGAAAACCGATCGCCGAGGTGACCCAGGCCGCCACTCGACCTCTGCAGCTTCCAGCGCGTCCCCGCCCCGCTCCCGCCGCCCCCGCCCGCCCCATGTCGCTGTCGCTCGACTCGTCGCGCGACGCCGAGTTCCTGCGCTTCGCCGCGCGCTTCTGCGGCGTCAACATCGCGTCGGCGGCCTCGGGCCGATCCGCGTGCGCCTGGGCAAGAACAACGAGCTGTACGAGCCCGCGACCATCGCCAAGCACTTTGCGCGCCAGGCGGACCGCGAGGCCGAGCTGCTGGGCGCGTCGCCGCTCGAGAAGGCGCAGATCGCCATGTGGATCGACTTTGCGGCCGGCATCGCCAAGTGCCCGCCCGCCGCCGCCCCCACGCACTGGAAGGTGCTCGAGCACACGCTGCAGACGCGCACGTACCTCGTGGCCAACCGCGTGACGCTCGCGGACGCCGCCGTCTTCTGGGCGCTCTACGCTGCGGTCGGACAGTTCTCGACCAAGCAGCGCGCGGAGCTCGTCAGCCTCGTGCGCTGGTTCGACCAGATCCAGCACACGGTCGGCGTGCGCGGCTTTCGCAGCCTCCCCGTGCTCGACCTCGGCCGCCAGCAGTTCGCGCTCTCGGTCTAGGAAGCGTGCGCGCGAGCAGGACGCGGTGATAGACGGCGACCCAGACTGAGTCCCGGGCCGCCTTCAGTTGTGTGTTAATGCCGCTCCTCTTTTGCCTACGCCTCCACCCGTGTGTTCATGGTTTCCTGTGGTCTCGGATTGTCGTTGATGTTGCTACAGCCTGCCTGCCTTGGAGTCTACTGGTAATTTTAGTTTCGCCCTCGACAGCCCGCGCTGACAACGGCTTTCGTCTTGGAGATGCCGCTCCAGCACCCGCCGAGCCCGCTGCGTCGCCAGCAGCCGGAGGAGCAGGCTCCTGCTGCAAGTCGCGTCGAGATTTCGTGGACGCAACCTCCGATTGATGGAGATGCTCCTAGTGCTCGTGGCGGTCATTCCGCGGTGCTCGCTGGGGAGATGCTGTACATCTTCGGCGGGCACTACTTTGGCAGCCATGGGGCATTCGTTTATCTGAACGATCTGCATCGGCTCGACCTCCGCACATCAGCATGGGCCGAGATCATTTTCCCGAAGCGGAAGAAGCAATGGGGCAAGATCGAGGGCATCACGGCTGCTGACGCAGACGACGAAGTTGTCATGCCGAGTCCGCGATACGGCCACTCCGCAGTCCTGCTGAATGGTGGATCTCGGATGTTCGTTTTTGGCGGACGAGGAGACACACAGGGCGGTGGCAAGACAAAGACCGGAGACAGCGCAGCACTGCGTGACATGTTTTTCCTTGATCTAGATGCCCTCGGGTGGTTTCAAGTACAGTGGACGACCGACTGTCCTCGCGCACGCTTTGGCCACGGCTGCGAGGCTCTCGATGACCAACGCATGGCGGTGTTTGGTGGATGGGACGGCACAACGAGCATGAATGACTTCTGGCTGTTTGATTCGAGCACGTTCACGTGGCAGCAGCCGAAGTGCGGCGGAAAACCACCCCCTGCTCGACAAAATATGTCGATGGTTCGAGTTGGTGGGCCGAATGAAGCGACTACCCTCATGGTCTACGGAGGCTACAGCGTGCTTCCAGGACAGCTTCCAGCCTACAATAAGGACATTTTCTTGCTGGACGCAAACAGCATGACGTGGAGCCGCCCAAGGCTCGTTGGTGAGTACCCGACTCCTACGTTTGGTCATGGGACGTGCCTGCTCGATCTTACCGGCACGGACAAGGACGACGAAGACCAGGTTGCAATTGTTCTCGGAGGGTGGTCGGGCACAGAGAGATCACCTCTGTTCATGGGAGACAAGCAAGTGCGAGAACTCGTCAAAATGGAGGCACGCGAACAGCGTTTGACAAGTGGTGATACCACCAAGGACGCTGAACGTAGACACTGGACTGATGCTCGCACTCGGGAGCTGCAACAGAGCTCCTCGTACGCCCGGGTCTTGGACGTCAAACGCATGGAGTGGTACCGTCCGCGAGCCCGAGGCGTTGAAGTTGGCAACCGATACGGCCACTCGGTCACACCAGTTGGTCCGCACGTGTTCATCTTCGGTGGCTGGGACGGAAACCGTGCACTCAATCACCTTGTCGTAGGGCAGGTCAGCCAGTCTGTCTAAAGATGAGAAGGAATGAACGAACGCGATATCTCGTGAAGTTGGGTTGACTCTATGTTTCTTCGCTTGGCCTTCTCACAATGCCTACTCACGACTGCGCATATTCACGGATTTACTCTAATCGTGCAACTTGCGCCTTGGCGTCCTCTGCAAACGCCGACAAACTGACAGCCCCACGCTGAGCCTGACTGTCGCGAGTGCGAACGTTCACCTGCTGAGAAGCCTGCTCTTGATCACCCACCACCAGGATGTAGTTGTAGCCTGCAACCTGAGCCTCGCGAACGCGCTTGTTAAGAGTCTTGCTGCCGTCAAGCACATCAATGTACTTGAGACCACCGCCACGCTCTAGCGCCGTCGCTACCGAGTGTGCGTATTCGCGATGAGCCTCAGCGATCGGCAAGACCGCCACCTGACGCGGGCTCAGCCAGAGGGGCCACTTGCCTCCAGTGTGTTCAATCAGATAGCCATCATGCGCTCAATCGAGCCCAGCACCGCGCGGTGAATGATGATAGGTGTGTGCTCTTGACCGTCAGCACCGTCGTATGACAGCTCGAAGTTGCGCGGGAGCTGGAAGTCAAGCTGAATCGTGCCGCACTGGTGCTGCCGCTGCAGAGCATCCTGTCACCACAATGTCGATCTTGGGGCCGTAGAACGCGCCATCGCCCTCATTTACGGTCCACGGCTCCCCGAATTCGTCCAGCGCCGTACGCAGCTGCGCCTC
Organism: Phytopythium helicoides; assembly: GCA_024867545.1. Taxonomy (NCBI): domain Eukaryota; phylum Oomycota; class Peronosporomycetes; order Pythiales; family Pythiaceae; genus Phytopythium; species Phytopythium helicoides. The sequence continues at coordinate 1,301,588 of JANFNE010000001.1, read as the reverse complement.
GGCACTCTCCCAGACACTCAGTTCGCCCATGTAGTTCTCGGGACGTGTCGAAAGTCTGAGTTGGAACGTGAAGCCGAAGACACCATAGACGTGCTGAATGAACGCTAGGCACTCTGAGATTTCTCGCTGCACTTGATCACTGGTGCAGAAAATATGCGCATCATCCTGGTGAATCGGCGCACACGCGTCAGACCCGTCAGCGCGCCGGACGCTTCATTACGGTGCAGCGCAGAAAAGTCAGCGAGGCGGACGGGCAACTCACGGTAAGAGTATCGGCGCGATTCGCGGAACAGCAAGCAGTGACCCGGGCAGTTCATGGGCTTCAGTCCAAATTCGTCGACTTCGCCTTCACCAGCATGATGGTGATGATGACCGTCATGATCGTGGCTCTCATCGTTGTGCTCATGCTCCTCCTCTGGCACCTCGCTCATGCCCTGGGAGACCATGAACATGTCTTCATGGTAGTTCTTGAGATGTCCCGACGTCTCCCACAACTGCTTCTTGAAGATCAGCGGGGTGATAACTTCGTCGTAACCACGGCGGCGATACTCATCACGAATGAAGTTGGCAAGCGTATTGAACACCCGCGTGCCGTGTGGCAAGAAGAAGCACGACCCCGGACTCAGCTGGTGGAACATGAAGAGCTGCTGGTTTTTGCCAATAACGCGGTGATCGCGCTTCTTGGCCTCCTCCTGGAGGTGCTGCCACTCCTTAAGCATCGCATTGGACGGGAACGACACACCGTACACACGCTGAAGCAGGGCTCGGTCCTCCCAGTGAGATGCGCCGCACCGGGTGATTTGGAACGACGAGAGCAGACCTACGCATTGAATTGCAAGAAAAGTCAGTCGAACCATAACTCGCTTTCTTGGCATGTGTGTCCACGTGTAGCTCTGTGATACTCAATGCTAGAGTGCAGAGTCGTTCGAAAGACAACTTCGATCGATATAGGGCACTGCACTGCCATGATCATCATGGACAGCGCTGTAAAGAAGGCAGTGGTGATTGCATCTCTCATCCACTGCTATCTTTTTGCCCATCGCACACAATATGAAGAGAAATGCAATGAATACGCACCGGTGTGAGGAACGTGGGGACCACGGCAGAGGTCGATGAGCGGGCCGCAGCGATAGAGCGAGATAGTCTCACCCTCGGGGATCTTGTGCAGCATGTCCCTCTTGAACTCCGAGTACGCAAACTAGCTCGTCGGCGAACTCACGCGTGACCTGCAGACGCTCGAACGGCTGCCGCTGCTTGACGATAGCCTTGATGCGCTTCGACAGATCGTCAAAATCCGCCTCGGAGACCGTGAGTCCGTCCTCCAGAAACATCTCGTAGAAGAATCCGCCCTCGGTCAGCGCCGGGCCGTCGCACAGCCGGACTTTGTCCTGGAACTTTTCCTCCAGCGCCTAATGTGCAGAGCCTCAGCGGTTAGCGTTGTAATGACGCCCGTTTTGAACGAGCTTCTCGCTCACCTGGCCGAGAACGTGCGCCGACGAGTGCCAGAAGACGTGCTTGCCCTGGTCGCTCGAGAAGCTGCATCCACCGTCAGCCCAGCTGCTCCATGCACTACTCCCGCTGCAGCGCACTCACTCCAGCAGCCGGAGCTGGCCCGACTTGTCCAGCGGCGCGCGCAGGTCCACGACCTCGTCGCCGTCCACCACCGCCGCGACCGCCTGGAACTTGGGCACGCCGCGCTCCTGCAGCTCCTTGAGCACGTCGATGGCCGTGGACACGCCGCAGACGCCGCGGAACGCGTGGCGCTCGCCTGCAGGCGTCTCCACCGCCAGTTCGATGGGCTCGGCGCGAGCGACGGCCGCGGCGCGCGCCTCCTCCAGCTGCTGCTGCTGGCGCGAGAGCTCAAGCTGCCACAGCGCCACGCGCGACTCGCTGATGGACACGGAGGAGAAGCCCGCGCGGCTTTGGGCGCCGGCGAGCGCCCTGGCGAGCGGCGCGCGGCCGGCGGAGCGCAGCCAGCGGCGCATCTTGGCAGGTTGAACGATTGATACTGGATGGGCGGCGCACCTTGGGCGAAGAAACGCGCGGACAGAGGTGTACTTACAAGACTGCTTGATTTGATACCAAAACGACGCGCAGTTGATGCGCATCATCGAACGACGGCTGCTGCTGCTGCTGCTGCTGCTACTACTGCTACTACTGCTACTGCTCCCCGTGGCGACGAGCGAGCTGCGCGAACAGAGACGACGGACGCGACAGAAGCTCCTGCGGACGCCCGAACTCGGCCACGCGGCCGGCAGACATGACCGCGATCTTGTCGCAGTGCGCGATCGTGTCGATGCGGTGCGCGATCACCAGCATGGTCTGCGCCGCGAAGCTCTGCTTGATGGTCGTCTGGATGAGCGCGTCCGTGGCCGAGTCAACACTGGCCGTCGCCTCGTCCAGCACCACGATGCGGCTGCGCTTCAGCAGCGCGCGCGCGATGCACACGAGCTGGCGCTGGCCCACGGACAGGTTGTCGCCCTTCTCGGCCACGACGGCGTCCAGTCCGAGACCGCCGCCCCACGTCGCCACCGCATCGGCGAGATGCACTTGTCGCAGCGCCTCCCACAGCTCGGCGTCCGAATTGTCGCCGAACGGGTCCAGGTTATCGCGCAGCGAGCCGCTGAACAGCACCGGGTCTTGCGGGATGATGGCCAGTGACCGGCGCAGCGACTCGAGCTTGACGCGTTGGATGTCGACACCGTCAATCAAGATGGACCCACTGTCGAATGCACAGATACGAAATAGCGCAACCATGAGCGAGCTCTTGCCGGCGCCAGTGCGACCGCAGATTCCTACTTTTTCGCCTCCACCGATATCCATGTCGACTCCCCGCAACACGAGCGGGAGCTCGGGGCGATACCTCAGGTGGAGAGCCTTGAAGCGGATGGCACCAGCACTGGGCCAGTTCGCGAGCTCTCCACTGTTCTTCGCGTTGATATCGAGCCCACCCGTTTCTTCCTGTGGGATGTCGCGAAAGTGCAGGATACGCTCCACGCTCGTCATGGCGTTGTCTGTGCGGTCGACGTCTCGAATCGTCGACTGGATCGTCGACGTGAGCGAAATGGCGTACGTAAGCGATAGACCCGCGAGAATCGCGCTGAGTTGTCCCTTTGTCGCGACCAAGTACAGTGACACGACGAAGATGACGACCACCGACAACGTGTCGAGGCGCACAGCCAGCCAGCGACCGGCTCCCCAGTACGTGAAGTAGAAGGCTGCATTCTCATCGACCGTGCGTCGATTGATAGCGTTGAAGACGCCTTGCATCTTGAACGCACGAATAGTCTGGAAGCCATTCAATGACTCGTTGAAGAGATTGTAAACGGGTGTACGGGAGATTCCCTCGAGTCGCTTGATCTCTCGAGAAGATTTCTTGAAGTACACACCAACGAGCACTAGTGCTGCGAAGATCGGGAGGTACGCGATTGCGATGTAGTACGAGGATGCGGCACACACAGCTAAACCACCGACGCTGAGTGATATGTTTTGGATGAAGTTCTGATACTGCTGTGGCAGCACCGAGTCCATTTGGTCCAGATCATTCGAGAACCGATTGAGGATGCGACCGACGGGAGTCACGTCGAAGTACGTGTTGACAGGGGCGTTGAGCACTCGGCCGAACAGCTCGTGATGCAAGTTGGTGGAGCTCCGCAACAGCAGCCACATGACCATGAGGCTGCGACAGAGCGTGACGACAGCGCAAATGACGATGAATCCATAGTACAGACCGGCATACCAGCCTGCAGAATAGTCGTCATCGCTCGAGTTTGACGATGTGCTCGCAGCACTCGCAGCCATGATGTTTTTGGCCCAGAACGCCTGCCACCAGTCCACGAGCACGCGCATACCCTGGCCCAACGTGTACGCGACAGTGATGAGCAGGAGAACTACCAGGGCTCCAAAGCCGGTCTCGTCAAAGTAGGACTTGTATGTATTTCCCGAGACTCGTCCCTTGACGCGGTCTTCTTTCTGGACGAGCGTGCCGGCTCCAGCTGTAGCTGCGACAGTGGCGAGAGTCGTCGAAGGGGCTGACTGTTTGTCGGCTCCAACAACTAATGCTGGCTGTGGCTGCTGGTCGACTTGCAATGAGCTTTCCGTTGCAGTTTCTGCTGTCTCATCGATGATATTGTCCTCTGTCTCGGTCAGCTCCTTCTGCTTTGCCACCAGCCATGGGAACTCATGAATTACATCTTCGAATTTCCCGTCGCCAACAATCGACCCATTCGAGATCACCAACACCCGATCTGCTTGAGGCAGCAAGTCGTAATGGCTGTTCAACACCAGCAGCCGCGTCTTTGAACGAGCCAAGCCCACGATACAGTGCTCGAAAATGTCATGAGCGACGTGAGGGTCTACCGCACTGAGAGGATCATCCAGCATCAAGATATCGTACGATGGGCGATAAAGCGCTCGGGCGATGCTCACTCGCGCCTTCTGGCCACCACTCAAGTTGATACCACGCTCGCCGATCTCGGTCTGATCACCGTCGGGAAGAGCGTCGAGGTCGGTCAACAGTTGTGTTGCATCAAGCACCCGCGCGTATCGATCGGCATCAAAGTCACTCTCGAATGTGATGTTGTCTTTGAGTGTCGCGTTACGGATCCATGCTTCTTGTGCCACGTATGCGACTTGACCGTTGATGTCGATGTGTCCTGTTGTCTGGTGCATTTCGCCTAGCATGGCAAGGAGGAGGCTGGATTTTCCAGACCCGACGGACCCTACAATCATGACGAGCGACCCAACTTCGATGTTGATGCTGATGCTGGTGATAGCAAACTCACTTGTGTCGAAAGGATCTACAACTGAAGAAGTATTGTCGGTTGGCGGTGAAGTGGTGTCGGGTAGTGACCAACAAAAACTTGCGTCTTGAATGGAAATAGCCCCCATTAGTGACGGAACGCGGGGCTGGCTTGTGTATTGGTTCTGGGATGGTAATAGCTGGTTTGCTGTTTCCAGAGTTTGATTCATAAACTCGTCGCTCTGCAAGAACTTGTCGACGCGGTGGCCCACAACCAGCACTTGGGACAGCGAAGCGATGGCAATCGGGAACATGCCGACTCCTTGTCTGGCGACGTTGACGACTGCAGACAGCGTGTACGCCTTGGTAACGCTAAGTGCTAGTGGGTGACGTGCCACAAAAGCACCAATCGCTACGGCAGGATAAAAAGCTCGGGGTCAAGAACAGCAACGTCGAGTTCAGCACTTGCCACCCGTGGAACGCTCGATACTTTTGCATCTCCAGCTGGCGGACAGTAGACACACGACGAGCGAGCGCATCCGTCCACGCGTACAGCTTCATGACGCGAATTCCTTGCAGGGCTTCAGACGTGATCTTGACGCGTTGTTCAGTGACTGGCAACAAGTTCTTTTGCGCCATTCCGATGCGTTTCGCAAACTGCAACGACGTGAATACCACAATCGACAGCACTACCGCACCAGCAACTGCAGACACCACGTCGAACACGACGCCAATCATCACGACCGTCACCAAGAAAGATATAGGAGACATAACAATCCATGGGCCCTGAAGCATTGCGGTGAACACTCGTTCTGTATCAACCGACAGAAGCGTCACGATCTCCCCCGTCGTGTACTTCTGGCGCGCCTGGCTCGACAGACGCAGCGACTTTTGGTACAAGAGGTCCATGAGCAGCGAGCGCATGTTGGCACCGACGCGCGAGGAAATGAAGAACGAGTAGTTGAAGCATAGCTGAGAAACTAATCCAGATAGAGAGAGGATGAATACGAGCGGGTAGCCGGACTTGATGCCGAAGCGGTTCTCGCGGTCGCTGAGAAAGTCGAGAATGGCTTCCGTTGTCAGTGCTATCACTGCCTGACCAGTAATGTAGACTGCATCGCAAAGAAATACTGCAAGAATCTCAGCGCGAAAGGTCTTGACGAATGCAACCAGAATGCGCGGCAAGCCAGGCTTGACCGGCGGCGCAGCTGCTGAGGCGTCGAGTGAAGCCGAAAGTCGCTTGTACAGCTCCTCACACGAATCTTCTGGAGATCCGCGCCATACGTCTTCAATCTCGAGCGCTCTCTTTTTCCCTAGAGTTACGAGCGGCTGGATCCATGTTAGAAACAGGCGAGCAGGCAGTGATGCCGTTTGCAGGGGGTGCTCTTGGTCACGGAAACAAGTTGGCTGCGTGGTCTTGGGCGTTGACGGTGCAGCGACAAAGTGGCTTTCTCCCTCGGTGGCTAGCAAGCAGAGATATGATCGTGAGCTTGTTGCCCAGTGGCTCCGTGATCGAGCAGGATGCGTACCGTTCATGTTGGCGATCACGTCACAACCAAGCGACAAGAACTGCGTGATCATGCATGCCGACATGAGCATCACCGTACAAGTACACTGTACGCTAGCTAGAAGGTCCGTGAGGAAAAGCGGTGTCGATAGGGGGTGGTGCAGGCCAACCGCAGGTCTCAACTCTGCTCCACGGCGAGCGAGAGCTCGAGCGGGCGCGAGAGCCTAGGACACCTCGTTTCCGAGTACCCACGGCTAGAACGAGTGAGCCCCATGCTCAGAGTACAAGCTACTGCCTCCTCGTGCAGCAGAGTGCTCCAAGGCAAAAAACTCGCCACCCCCTACCGGCCTCTCTCTCTCAGAGGAGCTACTAGGACATCTACTAAGGTGTTACCTGGTCAATTTGAAGGGGCCACAAGGGGGCAAAGGACAACTTGAGGCGTGCAGGCAGCAGCGGAGAGGCGACTTGTGCTCGACGAGGCGAATCTCGAAATGAGCAGCTCATGTCTCGAAGCGCGACTACCTTGCGACATGATCTATTGTGCGCTACTCTATGCCATAGCGAACGAAAGTGATTTGACCGGTTCGCACTCGAACCGCGAACCGGATCGAACAGGTTGTCATGACAAGCACCTGAGCAGCTGCATCTCGTGTCAACGCCTCCCAGGGACTCCATTCTTCGCTCGTCTCCACTCAAAATGGGCCTTTTCCAAGGACCGAATCCGTTTTTGTTGGGCTCGCAGCTCCACCCTGTTGTAGTCGTTGCATCGGACATTGTTCGTCGAAGCCATTTTTTTTCTCTTTCCTTCGCTTTTGTCTCCGAGTGATGGCATGTAAGTGGGTCAGGGAATCCCTTTGATGCTGTAAGCGGCAGGTCTAATAAGGCTGCTGAGAGATTCCCGCTATCGATTGCCTGCAGTCGCATGCCGACCAGGTGCTTGTATCATTCCACCCAACTCAGGAGGTGTTCGAGGACGGGGAGTCATCGAGAAACTCACCAATCGATCGTGGAAGCGCATAATGGATGTGACGATTACATCGATCAAACGGCCAGAGATGAGTGTGTGCTGAGCAATGTAATCAACCTTCTGGATGACATTCAAAACGTGATAGTCGAGGAGAACGCCAAGACAGCTGGGTGTGCTTCGTCGACCGCAAATGGAGCGCAATAGTATTCTGAGCCGTGATCGTTCTGCGCTACTGCTGAGATATCTACCAGAGAATTTGCTGTGCGTCTCCTCATGATCAATTTGTGAGATTACGCGGCACCGATTCAACGGCAATCGCTGTATCCCCTGTTCGGTCATCTGCATCATGTATGAGATGTCCTGTTGGTGGGTAAGCCATGTTGAAGCTGTATGCATGCAACCTACACTCATGGGCACTCGTCACGTCGAGCAGCAGCATTCGTGCAGGACTTCTACTGCACAAAACGCTTCGTGGCAAGTTGCTGCTGCTGGTGGCACCGACCCCAGCTGTTCGCCAGAGCCATTTTGCCTGCCATGTCGGCAGTCAATCGCAGGTTCAAGTCACCAGCGTTTTATCTGTTGTATTGGAGTTGCAGCAGCGGAGGAAAGTCGTCGCTACGTGCGGCATCAGCAATACTTCGTCTGCATGCAAAAGCTCTCGTGCATCCATCAGTAGTGATGGGTACATAGGAGCTAAAGCAAGCCGCTTCAACTTCAAGTGATTCCTGTGACGCTCGGTCACACAGCACGCACCGCACATGACAGCTTGATACGCCCGCTAGCTGTTTGCGCAAATCCGGTGGTCTCTTGGTTCCACTATGCGAGTTGGCGTTTGCGCATTCACCATCTCGCTGCCTCGACGCTTCAACTACAGTAGCTGAGTGTACCGCTGCCGGCGACTTTTTCCTGCGGCCCCACGACACCAAGCAGCAGGTGCTCGACTGACTGTGACGAGCTCTCACAGAGGGAAAAAGTAGTCAGAGCCGACGACGAGGTCCGCGGATTCGCAGTGAGCACTTTGTCACAATCCAACTCGCCTCCTTCCTCTCAGTCCCGCTCAAGGCAAGATGGAGTCACACACGCATTATGCGGCGGCTCCTGTTACTCCCAAGGGCTCACCACCTGAACAGATCAAGGAGAGTCACTTCTGCGAGCATCCACACCCTCTGGAGTCGGCGTCTTTGCTCTCCCAGTTCTTTATGATCTGGTTGCAGCCACTTGTCAGCCTCGGAGCCAAGCGTGCACTCGAGCCAGAGGATATCTGGAAAGCCTGCTCGCGAGACACGTGCCAACCACTCCAACTTCGACTCCAGCAAATCTACAACCCTCTTAACGCGCAGTCTCGCGAGCAATTCGTCCACCACTCGGCCTACCACACATCATGTTTGCTCTCATCAAGACCTTTCGCAAGGAGTTCATGATCGTGCTTTTCAGCGATCTCGTCTTCATTGCAGGCCAGGCGGTGATGGCGCTGGCGACAGAAGCTATTCTAGACTATCTCAACGACCGCGAAAATCGCTTTGGATTCAAGTCTGGCTACCCTCTTGTCGTCATTCTCTCAATCTCAGGCCTCGTCGCGATGTTATGCTTCAACTACGCTTGGTTTGTATCTTCTCGTGTCGGTGTGAACATGCGTTCCTTGCTCATGGATCTCGTGTACCAGAAGTCGTTGCGGTTGTCAAGTCAAGCGCGTCAGAAGTACACGACGGGAGAGATTGTGACGCTTCTCAGTGTTGACACCGAGCGCTTGTTCACCGCAACACTCAACGGACCGTGGATCATTCTCGCTCCAATCTCCTTTGTGGTCGCTATCTTATTGATTGGGGCTTTATTCAATGTGCTATCGGCAGTCGCAGGAGCAGGTGCTGCTCGTTGGAGTAATCTTCACATCATCTCGACTCGCCAAGCGAATTGGTCGAGCGCAAAAGGACTTGTTGCCAGCTACAGAGCACCGAGTCAAGGTGATCTCGGAAGCACTTCAGGGCATTCGCGTTATGAAATTCTACGCTTGGACCGAGTCACTGGCACAGCGCGTAGATGCAATTCGACGGATCGAAGTGGGAAAGTACCAAATCTTTCATCTGTGGCAAATTCTCAACTCGACACTGTTGTATCTGACTCCTGTGCTGCTTTCCGCCGTTGCTGTCGGCGTCTTTGTGGGTCAGCATAGCATGGCACTCACTGTCACCAAAGCTTATACGCTTCTTGCAATCGTCAACGTGACCAGACAGGGTGTGAATGCGTTTCCGTTGGCTATCGCGGCGCTCTCACAAGCCATTGTCGTCTGCAATCGGATCGACATTTTCCTCGCTGGCGATGAACTTGTGTCTTCGTTACCAAGTGATCCTGCTGACAGCACGTCGCACTCCACCCACAACCAGCACCAAGTATCAGGCGCACCAGGAAGTATATCTGTCAGTCAAGCAAGTTTTCATTGGCCAGCATCAACTCCCGTAACTTCATCACCATCATCAGTCAAATCTTCAACGACAAACGCAAGCAACGACGAAGTGCTTGAGTCTGAGCAATCAATGGGCGGTACATCCGTAACAGGATTCACCTTGCCGACTATCAACATCGAGATAGAACCGGGCTCTCTAGTCATGATTGTGGGGTCCGTCGGGTCTGGAAAATCCAGCCTCCTCCTTGCCATGCTAGGCGAAATGCACCAGACAACAGGACACATCGACATCAACGGTCAAGTCGCATACGTGGCACAAGAAGCATGGATCCGTAACGCGACGCTCAAAGACAACATCACGTTCGAGAGTGACTTTGATGCCGATCGATACGCGCGGGTGCTCGATGCAACACAACTGCTGACCGACCTCGACGCTCTTCCCGACGGTGATCAGACCGAGATCGGCGAGCGTGGTATCAATCTGAGTGGTGGCCAGAAGGCGCGAGTGAGCATCGCCCGAGCGCTTTATCGCCCGTCGTACGATATCTTGATGCTGGATGATCCTCTCAGTGCGGTAGACCCTCACGTCGCTCACGGCATTTTCGATCAATGTATCTTGGGCTTGGCTCGTTCAAAGACGCGGCTGCTGGTGTTGAACAGCCATTACGACTTGCTGCCTCAAGCAGATCGGGTGTTGGTGATCTCGAATGGGTCGATTGTTGGCGACGGGAAATTCGAAGATGTAATTCATGAGTTCCCATGGCTGGTGGCAAAGCAGAAGGAGCTGACCGAGACAGAGGATAATATCATCGATGAGACGGCAGAAACTGCAACAGAAAGCTCATTGCATATCGACCAGCAGCCACAGTCAGCATTAGTCGTTGGAGCCGACAAACAGTCAGCCACTTCAACGACTCCCGCCACTGCCGCAGCTACAGCTGGAGCCGGCATGCTCGTCCAGAAAGAAGACCGCGTCAAGGGACGAGTCTCGGGAAATACATACAAGTCCTACTTTGACGAGACCGGCTTTGGAGCTCTGGTAGTCCTCCTGCTCATCACTGTCGCGTACACGCTTGGCCAGGGTATGCGCGTGCTCGTGGACTGGTGGCAGGCGTTCTGGGCCAAAAACATCATGGCTGCAAGTGCTGCGAGCACATCGTCAAACTCGAGCGACGACGACTACTCTGCAGGCTGGTATGCCGGTCTGTACTATGGATTCATCGTCATTTGCGCTGTCGTCACGCTCTGTCGCAGCCTCATGGTCATGTGGCTGCTGTTGCGGAGCTCCACTAACTTGCATCACGAGCTGTTCGGCCGAGTGCTCAACGCCCCTGTCAACACGTACTTCGACGTGACTCCCGTCGGTCGCATCCTCAATCGGTTCTCGAATGATCTGGACCAAATGGACTCGGTGCTGCCACAGCAGTATCAGAACTTCATCCAAAACATATCACTCAGCGTCGGTGGTTTAGCTGTGTGTGCCGCATCCTCGTACTACATCGCGATCGCGTACCTCCCGATCTTCGCAGCACTGGTGCTCGTTGGTGTGTACTTCAAGAAATCTTCTCGAGAGATCAAACGACTCGAGGGAATCTCCCGTACACCCGTTTACAATCTCTTCAACGAGTCATTGAATGGCTTCCAGACTATTCGTGCGTTCAAGATGCAAGACGTCTTCAACGCTATCAATCGACGCACGGTCGATGAGAATGCAGCCTTCTACTTCACGTACTGGGGGGCCGGTCGCTGGCTGGCTGTGCGCCTCGACACGTTGTCGGTGGTCGTCATCTTCGTCGTGTCACTCTACTTGGTTGCGACAAAGGGACAGCTCAGCGCGATTCTTGCGGGTCTATCGCTTACGTACGCCATTTCGCTCACGTCGACGATCCAGTCGACGATCCGAGACGTCGACCGCACAGACAACGCCATGACGAGCGTGGAGCGTATCCTGCACTTCCGCGACATCCCACAGGAAGAAACGGGTGGGCTCGATATCAACGCGAAGAACAGTGGAGAGCTCGCGAACTGGCCCAGTGCTGGTGCCATCCGCTTCAAGGCTCTCCACCTGAGGTATCGCCCCGAGCTCCCGCTCGTGTTGCGGGGAGTAGACATGGATATCGCTGGAGGCGAAAAAGTAGGAATCTGCGGTCGCACTGGTGCCGGCAAGAGCTCGCTCATGGTTGCGCTGTTCCGTATCTGCGCGTTCGACAGCGGGTCCATCTTGATCGACGGTGTCGACATCCAGCGCGTCAAGCTCGAGTCGCTGCGCCGGTCACTGGCCATCATCCCGCAAGACCCGGTGCTGTTCAGCGGCTCGCTGCGCGATAACCTGGACCCGTTCGGCGACAATTCGGACGCCGAGCTGTGGGAGGCACTGCGGCAGGTACATCTCGCCGATGCGGTAGCGACGTGGGGCGGCGGTCTCGGACTGGACGCTGTCGTGGCCGAGAAGGGCGACAACCTGTCCGTGGGCCAGCGCCAGCTTGTGTGCATCGCGCGCGCGCTGCTGAAGCGCAGCCGCATCGTGGTGCTAGACGAGGCGACGGCCAGTGTCGACTCGGCCACGGACGCGCTCATCCAGACGACCATCAAGCAGAGCTTCGCGGCGCAGACCATGCTGGTGATCGCGCACCGCATCGACACGATCGCGCACTGCGACAAGATCGCGGTCATGTCTGCCGGCCGCGTGGCCGAGTTCGGGCGTCCGCAGGAGCTTCTGTCGCGTCCGTCGTCTCTGTTCGCGCAGCTCGCTCGTCGCCACGGGCAGCAGTAAGCAGTAAGCAGTAAGCAGTAAGCAGTAGCAGCAGCAGCAGCAGCAGCCGTCGTTCGATGATGCGCATCAACTGCGCGCGTCGTTTTGGTATCAAATCAAGCAGTCTTGTAAGTACACCTCTGTCCGCGCGTTTCTTCGCCCGCGGTACTCTTCATCTCTCCTTCTCACGACAGCATATTGACTAGCGGGCGGTCATGAGCGGCTCCGGCAGCGACGACGACGGCGTGCGGCTGTACGACGCGCTGAGCCGTCGGCTGCAGCAGAAGCGCAAGATGTTCGGTGGGTCGGCGCTCGGTCTGCGGGTCTGGCGGCGCCCTGAGGCTCACGGTGGCGCGCAGTGAACCTGTCGTCCGACTCGGAGGACGACTCGGAGGAGGACGAGGCGGAGCGCCTGCCCGTGCGCAAGCGAGGCAAGCAGAGCCTGTCGCCGGCCTCGCAGAAGCTCAGGACGCCGACGAAGCAGCCGAAGGAGCCGGCGGGCGGTGGTGAGACCAGATCCCGGTGGTGATGATGGCAATGGACCGACGTCTGCTGACGCGCGTGGTGGCGGCAGTGACCGAGTCGCCGATGAAGGACGCGTTCGAGGCCCTGCTAACGCCCGAGGAGAGAGAGGCCGAACGAAGGCGCGCAGAGGAGATGGAGCGCGAGATCTCGCGACAGCTTGAGAAAGACTCGGTGATCGCGCAGGCCAGGCAGATCATGAGGTTGGTGACGCCAGGAGTGGAGGTTGAACGATATAGGAGCTGACTCGATGGTGGTGCAGCAAGGTGACAGCATACCAGGTGCAGGCAACAAACGAGATCAACCTGTGTTCAGATTCGGAGGAAGAGGAGGATGGGGCCACACCTCCACTGTCAGAGCCAGCGTTGCAGGATGTTTCTCCGTTGGAGCCCGAACCTGTGGTTGTTGTGCCAGCATCCTCTCGCGGCGAGCGGCTCAAGCTAAAAGTTCGGTCAAACGGTGCTGCAATTGATGAGATCGACATGCATATGGTACGAGTGTTGTGCGAAGCTCGTTTTCGTGGCTTTTCCGCTGACTTGTCACCTTCTACTCGATACGCAGAATGACAAATTCGACATGCTGTTCACAAACTTCTGCGATATTCACGGCCTCCCGCGATCTGCCGTCGTCATGTTTTTGGACGGCGAGGAGCTTTCGGCATCGAGCACGCCAGCCGAGAACGACCTAGAGACTGGCGATTTGATCGACGCCAAGGTTGACTTCACAAAGCAAGTGCGCGCCAATATCAAGAGATACCTTCGCCTACGACTTGTCGTATTCGGTCGGCGGTCCGAGGTTTTCAAGATTGATGCGGCAAGCTAGTGCCTTGCGTCATATTTCTGCTTTATTGTTTACAGATGACTCATTCTTGATTTCTACATCTAGAGCTCAACAGTTGAGAAGCTGCACGCAAGCTACTGCAAGAAGCACAGCATCGCCAATCCTTACGATGTGACTATGAGCGTGAACGGCGAAGAGCTGAACTTGGCTGAGCACATTGAGCATTACGGTCTCATGGATAACGACGAGGTGTCAGTGCACATCAACAACTACGTCGATCCTGGAGCGCTTCCGCTCAAGCTCCGCTACGACGACGGCTCTCCAGATACAACCGAGCATGTTCTTGCGGTCGGTGCTGCTCTAATGTGATGCGTTCTTGTGTGAACTTTCATGACTAACCTTTCTCATGCATTTTCTGACGGGTTGGTTGGACTGACAACGTCCACAGAACGATAACGTTGAGGTTCTCTTCCGGAAAGTCGCCAACCTCAAACAGTGCGGCGTCAGCGCCATCAAGCTGTACATAGATGGAGAGTCTATGAGCTCTTCACAAACCTTTAAGGTGAGACTTGCGTTTGCAAAGGTCTTCAACTCACCTGCTGACTTCATTCCCTGTCGCGGCACCTTTCGTAGCATTACGATCTAGAGGGAGACGAGCTAATCGACGTAAAGATAGCCAGGTAGTAAATCAATCGACTTCATCATATAACCCTTCGAGCAATCTCTTCATCGTTGGCGAGAAAGACATCAAGCATCATTGCGAGGATTTTAGCAATTCATTGGGCGTGAATTTATACCGTCTGCTCAGAGCAGTGCCAACCACGTGAAAGGACGAGAGAGCTCCAGGTGAAGATATTCCAGCCGAGACAATCTGTGTTTTGATGATTAGCGCATTTACAGTACAAGGCGCGGGTCAGTGCGGGCTGAGATCCTGTGCGGTCACGACTCGCTCTGGACTCTTGAAGTGCGAGGCAGCGAGCATGAGCACAAACGCGCCGAGGTGAGCGAACAGCAACCCGATGTACCACACTGGCGCCCACGGCGTGTCGAGCTCGAGGAATGGGTATGGCCAAAAGCCTCGCGCCACCGTGCCGTGCAGGATCCACGTGAAGATGGTGTAGCCAGACGGCCAGAGCAGCATGAGCGGCAGCGAGTCGACCGACACGCGGTGGTGTGTGGCCAGGAACTCGATCTGCAGCAGCACGACGTTGATGCCGTGCTGGCAGTAGCTGACCCAGTTGAGGATCTTGTCGGTTGCGTGCATCCGCACCGCGTACGGATATAGGATGGTCCAGACGACGACCGCGATGAGGATGGAGGTTGCGAGCAGCATGTCCAGCAGCAGCTCGGCTCGCAGCCACCCGCGCTGGCGTCGACGGCGACTCGCAGGGCTCAGCGCCGACCTCGAGCGACGGAACGGCACGTTGGATCCATCTTCAAGCAGCGCTGTATACGCCTGCGCCGTATCCGCCTCCTGGCTCTTGACGAGGCGGTAGGTCTCCGCCGCGGCGGCCGCGAAGTAGACGCCCTGGCCGATGAAGTTCCAGGACGTGTAGAACACGAGACAGCGCGCGCGCGAGCGCACCACGTCGCCAATCTGCACAACGACGTAGAAGGCCACGACGAGCACGCGGAAACGCAGCAGTCCGCGCAGCGTCCACCGCCCGCGCGGCTCCATGAGCGTCGACGCGCGGCCAGGCGCATCTCCGTCGGCGTCTCGCCGGTCCAGCAGCAGCTCGGCGCTCGACGCCGCGTCCGGCTTGTCGAGCAGCAGCAGCTCGTGGCGCGTGCTGCGGCGGTAGAGCAGCCACAACGCGGCGCCCACGGCGCCCAGCAGCTCGGCGGCGACCACGAGCGCCTCCCACGAGACGCCCATCTGGATCCGGCCTTTCTCCGAGCTTGGGGAATCCAGGTTGAAAAATGACCACCATGAGTGTTGGTCGGCAACCTTGCCTTGCCCATTGGCAACTTCTGGGTCACTTGCAGATCCGCCGGGCCGCGACCAGCTATGATCGACATCGGCGCCAACCTGACGAACCGGCAGTTCCAGCGCGACCTGCCTGCAGGTGCTGCGCCGCGCGGGTGACGCCGGCGTGCTGGCCGTCGTTGTAACGGGCACGAGCGCGCGCATTAGCGCCTGACGCCGTGCGCCTCGTGCGCCGCCACTCGGCCGACCGGCTCGCGCTCTCCGAGGCTGTTCGCGACCGTCGGCGTGCACCCACACGACGCCAAGGGCTTCAAGGCGGACGAGACGCTCGCGGAGATGCGCGCGCTGATTGAGAGCGGTGGGGACGGCGTCGTGGTCGCTGTGGGCGAGTGCGGACTCGACTTCAACCGCAACTTCAGCACGCGCGACGAACAGGAGCGAGCCTTTCGCGCGCAGGTCGAGCTCGCATGCGAGCTGCAGCTGCCGCTGTTTCTGCACGAGCGAGAGGCACACGCAGCGTTCGTTGGCATTCTAGAGCCTTTCCGAAAGCAGAACAGGCTCCCGCCAGTCGTGGTGCACTGCTTCACAGGCACGGAGAAGGAGCTGCGCGCCTACGTGGCGCTGGGCTACTACATCGGCATCACGGGCTTCGTGTGCATGGACTCGCGCGGTTTCAAGCTGCGTCAGATGGCCTCGCTCGTCCCGCTCGACCGACTCATGGTCGAGACCGACGCGCCGTACATGTATCCGTACAGCGGCAGCGGCGGGAAGAACGCGAGAGCGCGCTGTGAACCCAAGGACGTGCGCGCTGTGATCGAGACGCTTGCGAGCTGCTACAACACAACACCGGAGGAGATCGAGAGACACACGACGAGAAACGCGACGCGTTTCTTTCGACTTGAGCGCCATTTGGCCCAAAGCGAAGTGACGGCGCCTCCAGCGCCACTAGAAGAGAAAAGCGTGAGCGCGGTGGTTGATATGAATGGGATCATCGAAGTCGACGGAAGCAGTGGAGAGGGGGGTGGTCAGCTATTACGCGTCTCCATGGCTGTGGCCTCGCTGTTGAAGCTTCTCATCAGAATTCGGTCAGTGCGCGCTGGTCGGAAGGTGCCGGGGCTGCGTAACCAGCACCTCGCCACTGTCGAGTTTGCTCAGAAGGTGTCGGGTGGAATCCTCGAGGGAGCTCGTGTTGGTTCAACCGAGCTTCTGTTTGATGCGCGAAAGAGTGGTGCTGAAGTTTTGAGGGGAGAACTGGGAGAAGACGGACGTGTGAAAATGGTTGCCGAGGCGAAGACTGGTGGGAGTGTTTCATTGATGGTGCAAGGCGCAATGCCAATCGTTCTATTCGGCCATGGCCCGACATCGATGGATATCACACTCATGGGTGGGACCCACGTTTCGTTTAGCCCTACTATTGACTACATGCAAGTGGTGCTTCGCGACTTGCTTTCACGATTTGGTGCGCAGATCGGGATTGACGTGGAGAAGCGAATGTTTACTCCAGGATCAAGTCGCTTGGGCAAAATTGTGCTCTCGGTCGAGCCTGCTGATACTACGTTGTCTCCTGTGGATCTGAGTATTTCGTCTGGCGAGATTGCACGCGTGTTCACGCGGGTGACTGTGATGGGAGTGTCGGCGACTGAGTTGGTCGCTCAGCGGGTTACAGAAGCTATGCGGACTTCCCTCACGGAGAGGTTGGGTGCGACGGGCACGTTGGATCCTGAGTGCATGGAATGGGATACTGCCATCGAGCGGAGCGGGCCAACTGCCGACGCAGGCGGGTCCAACGCGAGCAAAAATTCCAAGCAAAACCGTCATCCCAAGCACCACAAGGGCAAAGGACCCACCAAATCGGCGATATCTGTGCTGTGCGTCGTACATACCAACTCGGGTGGTATCCTCAGTATTGACAGAACAAGCACTTTCACTTCAGCTCAGGACGCAGCCTCCAAGTCGACAGAAGTGGCAGAGGATATTGCAAACTACCTCTCGACACTCCTCCGCAATGGTGTGTGCGTTGACGAGCACCTGGCTGACAACGCAGTTGTGTACATGGCGCTGGCGCGAGGAACGTCGCGATTGCGAGTGCCTAAGAAGTCGGATCGCTCGTCTAAGCATCTAGAGACGGCGTTGGACATGATGCACCGTCTAGCTGGGGCCGAGTATCGTATGCACGAAGAGCTCACGTCGGCCGTGATCGAAGTCGATGGTATCGGACTTGCACCGCCTTCTTGATAGAATGTACACAGCATAGACAGCATCTATTTCGTTTCAGGAAAAATGGGTTGTTCTCGTATCTCTACTCGGTTTTCCGCTTCTTGTGGCCGCCTGCGGGATTACCGGCCTGGCGTTGCTTCTTGTCGCTCATCTTCTTGGCGAGAGACTTCTTGGCCTCCTCTCCCTTACTCCAGAACTGGCCGTCGCGCGTGCGAAAGCTCGCCTTCGGTGCGCCACCAGCCACGTCCAGGCTGATGATCACCATGCGGTTTCCGATCTTCATGCCCGAGCGCTTGGTAGCTGCAAGCGCCTCCTCCTCGGTCGAGAACTCCACATAGCCAAAGCCCTTCAGCTTCTTGGTATGGTTCCACATTGGCAAACGCACACTTAGGATGGTACCGCAGCTGGCAAGTGCTTCGCGAACTGTGATCTCCTCGACTTCGTACGGGAGCTGCTTGATGAAGACCGTGCGGCATCCCTTGACGATCTTCTTGGTTCCTGATTTTAGCTCCTTGATAGCCATCTCAACCAGGCGCGGCGTCTCCGCCACCCGCACCGTCAGGTAGCGGCCGAACAGGTACTTTCCGTCCAACTTGAGCGCCTTGGCGATCGACTTGCTGTCCTCGAAGACGACGTGTCCGTATCCCCTCGGCTTGCCCGAGTCCTGGTACCGCGGCATGCGGACCTCCTTGACAATACCGCAGGATGAGAAGTGGCTCACGAGGTCGCCCTCGTCCGCCTTGTACGGGATGCCCTCCACATACACAGTGGCCTCGGTCTTGCGGCCGATCTCCTCCTTGAGCCTCGCCGTCTCCGGGTCCTCCTCTTTGGCGCTCTTCTTGCCGCTCTTCTCCGCCGCCTTCGGCTTCTTCACCTCCTCTTCCTCCTCATCCGAAGAAGACGACGCGCTCTCGCTCTCCTCGGCCTTTGGCGCCGGCCGGAACAGCGCGTTCTCCACCTCGTCGTCCTCGCTGTCGCTCGCCTCCGACTCGGACGCCGCCGCCTGCGCCAGCTCCGCGTCGCTCTCGCCGCTGCTCGCGCTGCTGCTGCTGCTGCTGCTGCTGCTGCTGCTGCTGTCGCGCGGCTCTGCCGGCTCCGCTCGCGCGCGCTTCTTGACGCCGACGGGCTTGCTGCCCATGCTGCTGCTTCAAGAACTGGAAAAGTGACCGCTGGACCTGGTTGCGCCTCGAAATCTGCTCTCTCATTGGTCAAAACACCGTCTTTCCCCATATTCAGCCAATCAGACGCGCTCGCTGCCGCCGCCGAGCCCGATCTTGCCGCCACTACGCTCCAGCATGCGCCGCCTGTCGCCGCGCCGCTTCTCGAGCGCCGCCGAGCGGCCGCTGCGCGACTGGCAGCGCGCCAGGGACGACGTGCGCCTGCGCTTCAGCTGCACGCGCTGCGGCAAGTGCTGCACGGGCCGCGGCGGTCGCGTGCGCGTCAACGAGCGAGAGCTGCGCGCCATCGCAGCCGCCACGCGCGAGTCGCTGGACGGCGTCAAGCAAAAGTTCGTGCGGCCCAGCGACGACCAGCGCGACGCGTGGCTGCTGCGCCAGTCGGAGGATGATACGCACTGCGTGTTCCTGGACGGCGCGAGGTGCTCCATCTACCAGGCCAGGCCCACGCAGTGCCGCACATACCCGTGGTGGCCGCAGCACCTCATCTCGGACTACGACTGGCGCGTCGCGGCCAAAGAGTGCGAGGGCATATCGACTGACACGACGGTTGATGGAGACGGCGCGGGGGAGTACGACGCCTACTCGTTCGACGACATCGCCCCACAGATCATCGCGCACGACATCCACCGCTCGGGAGAGAACTACACGCACACAGAGATGATGGAGCTGCTCGAGGAGCTGCTGGCTGGAGATGAGGCCTTCGTGCAAGAGTTCAAGGAGGAGTTCTTTGCCAAGTTTTCTCGGCACGTGGTGTTCCAGGACGAAGAGGTTGCTGTACTGGACACGGTGTTGGGCGGTGAGGAAGCAATTCCGACGCGATGCTTCGTATTTAAGGACCGACTCCAACTCATCCAGAGCGAGGTAGAGCTGGATAGACAGACCAACAAGCCAGACCGAACCCACTTGACACTCGAGGTGCATCGAGCGTTGTGCATCCCATTTCTTTGGCTTCCTACCACGCTTGAGAACTTTCGTATCGCGGTATTGGGTGCTGGAGCATCCACTCTCCCGCTGTTTCTTCTCCATCACCTCCTCCATATCGAGCGTATTGACGCAGTTGAGCCGAATGAGCGTGTGGTTGATATCGGAAATGAATTCTTTGGTGTCACCGAGTTTCAGAAGCAGCACCCAACGAGATTGAGACTGCACCAGAAATTTGGAGAGGATTTCATTAGTGATCAGCTTCGCGTTGGCGCAAAATATGACGTGATTATAGTCGACGTTGACAGTGGCGAAACCCATAATGGAATTGCCGCTCCACCTCCAAGTATGCTGACCGACCAGTTCCTAGAGAGTTTGAAGCGAGTGCTGAAGCCTGGAGGCGGCTTAGCAGCTTTCAATGTGATTGCTGAGTCTACAGATGTACTTGCACGAGTTCAAGCACGTCTAGAGACCGTTTTTCCTCACGGTGCTGTGCTGCAGCTCAAGAACACCCGAAATACAGTTTTCTACCTCTTCAGTAGCGATGAAGATGAAGTTAGTGCGCTTGCAATTGAGAATTTGGCTGAGCGTCTCAAGCTTAACCATTTTCAAGCGACCAATGCGCAAACTGCCGATTTGGTCGCGTCAGGTAGCGAAATTGTTGGACTGTGGTGACAGTCTCGCAAGAGTAGAAGTTCTCATGCGTGAATAATGAAGATACGTGGGTCAATCCATCACTGCTTATTTTCGCCCCATGGTTGTTTTTGCTGATGGCCGCGTTGATTTGTCAGCCTTTGAGCGATTTCCACGATGAAAGATGTTACGAAATGCTGAACTAACACCGTTAGTCTTCGGTTTATTTCGTGGTTGGAGCTCGTTCATGACACCCAGAGCTAGTTCCTTCGCTATATCAGCCTGCACAATAAAAAGGTTGGCGTCAGTCCAAATCACACGAAGTGCATCAAGGGTAGCGGGCGTACCAGCAACGTATCAACAAAGATATGGTGAGCTATCCCTTTGAAATTCGGGTGCCTGCTCTCAGATATTCCAACCGCTTTCTCTGCACACTCTATTACTATCCTTTGCATCAAGCTGGCTTCCTCAAAGAGCTCAGGCGGGCATGAATCGATTGTCCACGCTGACATTAAGAGGGTTTGTTTTTGTGACTTTTCCAGTGCCTCAGTCTCCAGCTCGAAGTCTAAGTCGACTGCTTCTTTTTTTCGCTGCAAGAGTGCTTGCTCAAGGTTAAGTAGGCGCTCTGCACCACGCTCTATCAGGGCTTTGGCCTCGACACCAGCATCTTCAACCTGCCACCGAGCTTCATTCGTTTCTAAATCAACCCCTTTCAGGTTGTCTGGCTTCACACGTGGGTCGACTCTAGCCAGAATAGCGTCAAAGTCCAGCGAGGTTGAGTATTTTGCGATAGCTTCACTTGGCTCTGGTAAAACGCCTCGATTAGAATCACTCACTTCCAACTTGATGTCTACTAAAGTCGTGAAGAAATCCTTTATCGCCTCCTGCTGGTTACTCGAAAGAATTTGGAGTGCACGCTGCTTTCGTGTGCGAATTTCGTTGACTTTCGAAGTGAGCAGCTTCCTGATCTCTAGCAAAGGCTGCGAGTTGCTCTTCCAGTTTTTGTTTGGCTGATTCAAGTGTTTGAAGACGTGAGTTTTGGACTCTCTGCACAACTGCTCGCACAGCCATCTTATCCTCTTCTCCTTGGTCACTCGTTCGGTTGTTTCTGCTGGCATTAATGAGCTCAGCAATAAATTCGAGATCCATCTGTCCTTTAGTAAGCTCTTCCTCGAGCAATCTTGATTTCTTGTGTATTAGATCTCGCAGCTGTGCTGCAGCCGTGGTTTTTTCTGCTTGTTGCTTCTCATGTAGCACCTCTAGCTCAGCTAGAAGCCGAATCTCTTGATCGACAAGTTGATCAACTTGTTGGCTTAGTTCGTTAAAGTGTGTTTGATGTTTCACTATGTTTTCTATTTGTTGATCTCGATCAGCTGACCACTTCTTCGCTTCACGCTCTCGCTTTTGCCTTTCAGATTCTCGTTGGGTGCTTTTCGCACCATAAAATCTTGCTTGGAGCTGCTTTTGTTGCTCGGAATTTGCTTCGAGCTCAGATTCGAGCGCGTCGAAGTCGCTCACTAGCTTTTTGTAGTACCCATATGGACTCATGGGTTTCCGATCACCGTTCATTGCTTGTCATCCCGCCGTTTGGACTCTTTCGTCTTCGTATTTTGACTCTAAACTGAGCAACACGGATCTATATTTGTGATTCGACAAACAAAATTGGTTGAGTTGAACTAGTACTCCTCGTCTACGTCATAGTATTGAAGTTCAGGATCCTCTTCCTCGTCCTCAAAATCAGCATCGTAGGCACTCACAGATGGGCGGCGAGCAGGGTTGTGTGATAGTTGCATATCAGTCAGCTCTGATAGAGTTGGTGTCTTTGGGCTGGAATCAGCGAGGGGAATATCATCCTTGGATAAGTTCTTTGTTTCATATTCTTGTGTACACTCTGCTTCAATCGCGTTGTATTCAGCTTCGTAATTGTCATCCTCAAGTTCTTCTTCACTGTATTCGTCTTCTTTGCTGTCAACGAGCTGACCAGTTTCATTTGAATTGTGGGGAGTCTTCGATTCCGTTGAGCCACTAAAAGGGTGCTCAACGCCGCCAATAAACTCATCTACCATGGTTTTGTCGTCAAGCAGATTGGTTTCGTCACGAGCGATATCTCGTGAAGTGCAAAAATTGGTGTTATCGTCATCATTTGCGACCTCCCTGGCCTGTTTAGCCGCTTCAGAGCTGAGAATGTCAACAGAATCTGTAGTTTCACAGTTCGCCGTGACTTGGGTGTATGGCTCAAGTTCCCTGACTCCTTGAGTTTGATGATCCAAATCCTCACTCTCAAAACTAGCTGACATGATTGGTAAATCGTTTGCGTGCGATGCCAGTCTAGTTGGGGTGATTTCTTCGCTCGGAATCAACATCTCATTCGCCAAATGGTAGTTGTCTTCAACTATGTCATCTTTAATGAAGTCAGCTTCTTGTCTTTCGCACTCGACTATATCAACAACATCGTTGTCAATTTGCTCTGATGTCAATAGTCCGATATGCGCACGCTCCGTTTCAGAGGACAATGTGATTTCCGTTGGAACAAATATAGTTTGGGAATCTTCAAGTCCTTGCTGTGTTAGAATAGTGACGACTTCTTCCTGGTGGCTTTCTGGCTCTACTGGAGTTGCCGTACTACCGCTTGTTGCGATGGGCTCAACTCTTGGAGGTGCACAGCTCTCCTTCGTGGGGTTGTCATCAATAAGATCAAATAAAGCCACTCTCTCGTCAAACTCAGCAAGATCGGAATCGTTTCCGTGGCAGTGTTTCGTTGACTCCAGATTCACTGCCTTCTCTTCGTCACCAAAAAGATTGCTGGTATCCTCCTTTAGAATACTGTCGTTTGCAGGACTCCTATTAGCAGCCTCGGCTCGTTCCAGTGCTTCCAACGCGTTGACAATATCTGCTTCTAGACTTCCCGTACTTGCTCCCGACAGCGTGTTGGTTGAACTATGATGGACGTCTACGGTGAGGGTATCGCTGGGATTCTTCAATATTCGATGCTGAGCTCGGCTGTGCTGAGGTGTTCGTCGATGGCTCTCACTGTGGGGGCGAATTGTAGTCGGTGATGAAGCTGTCAACCTGGCTGATAACGGGGGCGTCGGACAGTAGAAACCCTGAGATGTGGAGCAAGCGTCAGCGTTTCGCCCATGCCGTGCCATTCGAGCTCGCAGCTCTGGTAAATCAGTCGACAGGAGGCGAATCCCTGGTGGATAATGAAATGTGCCTTCTCCAATCCATTCTGTGCTACTTGGTCTTGTGAGGTATTGCTCTTGGTGTATAGTTCTCGACGTCGTAGTGGCCGGTTCGTACCTCTCTCCTTGGTAGGAAAAGCTGTTGGGACCTGCTTGTCATTGCTGGCAGGTAGATTTTGTCTTTGATTGCATCTCTTTCTTGCCTTCTCAACTGCTGCTTGCGATCACGTGGTGGCGCTTTACTGGTATATACCCGACCCACAAATTGGTTTGGACGCGTTGGCACCTGCTCGCGCACAGGGATCAGTCCAAGTGCTTCATGGTACTCGAATGGTCGAGGCATAGTCGGAAGCAGTCGCACAGGCAAAACATCCACAGCGTCAGCCTCGGCGACTGTCGACGCAGTTCTAGCTCGCAATTGACTGCGCTTTCGCCATGCACGTGCATCGCTTGGAGACACTGTCTTGCCTGTAAGTTTCGACCAACGACGACAGCTGAAAGTCGCCGACAGGTCGAGTTTGTTGACGGATACTCCGTTGGCCTCGCGCTGCTCGCATTCCTTGGACATGACGAAGCCGGTTCGAGCCACAAGGTCTGCCCGTCACCAGTGTTTTGTGATGTACAACGAGGTGGTGTTCGGAGAGATGAAGTCACGACGAATGCGTGCGTTGCTATATATAACCCTTAGTGCACATGAGGTATCCCACTGGCATCTCGGTGCAGTGGTTATGGGCTCGCGTCCCGGGACGTGAGATGGCTATGAAACTCTACCAGCGCCTGCTTGCGAACGCCAGTGGATCTTTCCACTCACGGAATGTTTGAAAGTCGCTTGTCTGGCATCACCTTCGGCTCCTTGGTCTCAGCCGTCTCCTTCACCTTTGTCGTCTCCGTCGTCTCCATCTTCACTCGTTGGCGCCAGGGCTGAACGCCTGTCGCCTGTCTGCGTAATGCTGTCCTCCGTCTTGAGTCCGCGAACCCCGCGGGTCTCCAACTGAATTAACGGCGCTGTGATAGTTCGGGAGGATTCGGCCTTGGTCACTGTGGGAACAGAGCAAGGAAACCCGAACCAGCTAGTCGTGGAAAAAGGATCGGCGAGGCTTACAGGCAAGGCGTCGCCGTGACTGCGAGCTGAAAAGGTCGAAGAGAGACTTGGCAGCGCCGCTCCTGGTCGTCGTCGTCGTCAGAAGACTCCGGCTCCTTGGAGTAGCTGCGTAGCCCCGGGTCGTGAGCCGGGAAAGGCGGCCGCTTGGCCTCCATCTTGCAAATTCACGACTGAGGGAGCGTCGAGTGCTGCGGCTTGCTCAGCCAGTCAATCGTTCTTCCATTGGGAACCCTCCTCAGCGGTCCCATCGAGCCGCTAGGATCCGGTGGACCGACGCTGTGGAGAGGATTAAGGACTGTGCGTTGGCATCCACCACGCAACCAATGAGCTCTCGGCGAGCCTTCAACGCAACCGAGGAATTCAGGAGCGTCTTTGAGTCGCCTTGGCTGTCTTCATGACGGTCGATTCCTTGCTGGGCTCCTGGCACTCCATGCTAATGAGAAACCAGCGTGTCATGCAGATACTATCGCACGCAGTTCATGCGGTGATGTCGGAAGATACGTTGGTATATTTGTTTAAATATTGCGACCGGAAAAAGGTCCCGTATCCACAGACGCGACGATGACAAACTGTAACGCAACTCGGTGGAGCGAATCCAGACACTCACACACATGCATGCTGCGACGACTTCGGTGCTGTGGACGAGAGACGCTTTCAAAATCGGGGGCAGATGAGTGTCTAGTCGTTGGCGACTCGCCCCACGCAACAAATCTTCACAAGAACTTCTGCCCTTGATGCGGGCAGAATGGAGTACCTTTTTCAGGTTTGGAAGAGGTCGACAAGAGAAAATGAGTTGACATGGCTTGCACGGTCGTCTCAGAACTCATAGCTCTCGCCGTCCGACACAGTCCGCGACTGACGCCCCTGACCTGCCTGGCTGACGGACGTCGCGGAGCTCGAGGCGGTCGTTGCAAACGAGTCACCAGCGTGGTAGCTCATAGCGTCAACGTCGTAGACACCCGTCGAGCGAACCGCGCTCGACGTCATCGTGCTCTCGAAATCGCTTGTGCTTGCCATGCTTTCGTCCAGCCGGCTGAAGCGGTTGCCGTACACTTGCTGCGGGCGCTCGTTCGTAAAGTCTACCGTTCCTATTGAAGCCTCCGAAATCCGCGCGTGCATGTTGTTCTTTCCGTCCGTGTTGGACCGGTCGCGGTCGTACATGTCGTAGTCGTCCACGGATGACATGTCCGACTCACGCCCAGAGTAGCCACTCAGCAGCGGGTTGAACGTGGGGTTGTGAAGGTGCGTGTTGCCATTGTAGTCGTAGGACGTGCCAACCGACACCTCGCTCTCGAGAGAGTGGCGGTTGATCTGGAAACCCTCCATGTCGGGTGTACGTCCGTACTCCAGCATGCCGTCATCATCGTAGACCTTGGAGCCATCGTTGAATACCGACGACTGAGACTGGTCGAGTCCGTTGTTTTGGGACTCTCCGAATGGATTCGCGTTGCGCGGAGGGACCTTGATCGTGCTCACAGTGCCAGTGGGTGACCCGTAGTTGTACGTGTCCACGCGAGGTGACTCATACTGGATCGATCCTGAGGACGACACTGTCTTCTGCGGGCGGTTCATGCTCTCGTTGAACATGAGAGCACTCGCACTCAGCGCTGGCGGAGGATTGTGATCGCCCCCAAGCGTTGAAGGATTGTAATTGTCCTTCCACGCATAGTCGGAGGGCTCGTCACTCCAGTTGAGTTTCGACACCTTGCTCGCGTGCGAGTTGGGGTTGAAGCCGCTGTTGCGGAAGTGGTCCGTCTCGTTTTCGGGAGTCCTGCCTCGGCGCCAGAAGACGATGATGCAGATGACTGCCAAGATGATGACGATACCACCGACGATGAGGCCGATCGTGACGCCAGAGGACAGGCCCGTGGAGCTCTCGGAGGAGGCCGTGGTGCTGGTGCTGCTCTCACCCGAGGAGGAGGACGAGATGGTCGTGGTCATGAAGGTCATGAAGTGGTAGCTCTCATTCAGGTAGTCGACTGGCGCCAGGATAACGTGCGCGAAGACGTGCTTGTCGCCCGTGACGTCGTAGGTGACCTTTTGCAGGAAGCTGGCACTGTCACCCGTAAGTTGGAGGTCTCCTGGTCCGAGATTTTGCGGTTGGTGCCTGTGCGGAAGACGTCGCAGGTGCTGGAGCTCGAGCACGTGTGGACGTTGGCGTGTCCGATCTGCATGGGCAGTCCGGTGGTGGGGTCTGGCACGGTGCTCTGCAGCGACGTCATGTTGAACACGTTCTCGTTGAGGTTGAGCGTGGCGGTGAACGAGTACTCGACCGGCTGGGACGCGAGGATGGTGCCCGTGGTGGTCTGCTGGATGTCGATGGTGAGCGGGCAGTCGTCGTCCTGGCCCTCGATGTACAGGTACGCCACGTCGTAGTTGGAGACCTGCATGCCCTGCTTGATCCAGTAGCAGTACGTCGTGGTCCCGTCGTACGTGTACTCTGTCTCATTCACGCGCCGTTAGCGACCGCCTGCTCGTGTCACAACCGCCTTCTTGCGCACCGTAGGGCGAGATCGAGGCCGCCGCGCCGCCGACCAGCGCCAGCAGCGCCGCCGCGCGCCTCCCGAGCATCCTGTCGGTCGCTGCGCTCGCTGGAGAACTGCGCGGGAGCGAGGGCCGAGGCGGGGGAAGGCGCCGAGTGCCGCCGCAGGCCGATGGAGCTGCTGGGCAGGGAGTCGGACCGCGGCGCTCCGATTGACCAGTCGTTGAGGCCGATTTAGGGTTTACCGAGATCATACAAACACAAGGTAATAGGGTGGAGGGTAGGGCTGTGAGCCCTTTGTTAGGAGTGAGTGAACCCCGGATTAGGACTGGTGGTAGCCAGTAAGTTGCAAAAAACGAGCAGAAACGATCAGTCGACAATGAGGAGAGGTCTGGAGCCACCGTACTGACCTCCCGATCAAGTTTGTTCGGCCCGCTTTCAGCGAGGCTGAGGCTCAGCCTGAGCTGCTGCATGACAACTTTAGCGGGGTGCGGATAGTTTGCTTGACCACCATGGACTCCATGGCATGGAGACCACCATGCAGCTCTCGCTGTGCCAGCATGGAGCGCGCTTGGCTCATTTCCTTCGTCTCGAATCCTACTGCTGCTCGGTCTATACATTCTCCACTCTCTCTTTCTAGCCATGGTACCAGCCGAAATCTCTCTCTTGTGATTGCTTGTGATTGTGATTGTGATGATGCCAAGCAGTTGTTGAGCCCTCGACCTGTCGCCGAAGCCATTGCGCGTGAGGAATTTCTGGCCGCGCAGCCCTCGACAAACGCCAGCGGACGACACCGACAACTGCAGAAACGAGTCGCTGAGCGACAGCTGCAGGCTGCACCGAGGCCAGCGGCCGATGACCTGACCCTCCAGCTGGGCTCGGTATTCGACATAATATGAATCCAATAGCAAGTAATGGGACTATATGTGATCATATCCGCAAGAGATGTCGTCTCGTTCGCGACACTCGATAAGCTCACCTTTTGTCGAAACCTGACGAGCTCAGCCCTTGCGTCGGTCTCACCTTGTCAAGATCGGCTGGCTGCCCATGGCGCTCGGCCGCCACCTCAGCGTGCTCGCGGGGCTCGCGCTCATGATGTGCGTGGGCTCCAACCACTCGATCTCGGTGTGGAATGCGCAGCTGCAGGCGCTGCTGGGCTACTCGCAGGCCCAGATCTCGCTCGTGTGCTCCATGGCGTCCTTCGGCGCCTACTTCTCTGTCTCGCCTGGCGCCGTCTTCGACCGCATCGGCGCGCACAACAGCGTGCTGCTCGGTGGCGCGCTGCTCGCAGGAATCTTCTTCGCTCTCTACAAGGGCATCGTGGCCGCTCCCTCGGCCATGCATCCGCTCGCAGTCGGAGTCGCCTTCGCGGTGCTCGGCCAGGCCACCAACTTTGGCGTCTTCGCGGCGCTCGGACCGAATGAAGGGGCTCTACGGCGACGCCAACCGGGGGAAGGTCATGGCGCTTCAATTCGCGGGCTTTAGTGCTGGTGGAGCGCTCTTTGCCCTCATCTACCAGCACTCGTTCGACGGAGACGTGCCCTGCGTACTTTAGGTTCATGGCGGCGATGTTCCTGGTCGTGTTCGCGTTCGCGTGGCTAGCGCTCCATCGACCTGCCACAGATGACCCCTGAGCACGGCATTGCTAGCGCTCCAGAGCATGCGCTGGATGAGTTCATGCCTGCTCCCATGCACTCGATCGAGAAGTCCGAGTCGCGAGGCATTGATGGCTCGCTGCACTACTTGTCGACCGATGTAGACGTCACCGGAAGGGCTCTATTCGCGGACTCGCGATTCTGGCTACTCTTCTCAACTGTGTTCATCCTCGTGGGCTCCTCGTTGTTTGTCATGGCCAACATTGCCTTCATCGTCGAATCCAGACAAGGACCTGTGGAGCAGATTCCCGTCATGGTCTCGCTGTTCTCGATAGGCAACTGCAGTGGCCGACTGGTCATTGGCGCGATTTCAGACCACGTCCGCGAGTCGTGGCCGCGCGTCTACTTTATCAGCTTGGCGTCGATACTCGTTGCCTGCATCCACTCGTTGTTCCTCGTGATTCCTGCGTCGTGGCTCATTCTTCCAATCACGCTAGCGGGGGTTGCGGACGGCGTCATGTTCGCGGTCTTCCCGGTCATCACGCGCGAGACCTTCGGGGCCAAGCACTTTGGCAAGAACTTTGGCCTCTTGAGCGTCGCGAACGCCATCGGGTTCCCGCTGTTCTTCAATCCTCTAGGCTCGTTCTTCTACCGCCTCTCGTCCACGACGACCGAGTCGGGCGTGAACAAGTGCATCGGAGACCAGTGTTTCCGGCCGGTGTTCCTGCTCGTAGTGGTCTTGAGCCTCGTGGCGTTGGCCGCGAGTCTCAAGTTCGCTCGGCGACACCAGTACGCCCCGCTGCGCTAAAGTATCCATCCGTCCCAAGTTCACAGTTGAAGCTGCCATTTCGACCAATCATAGATCTATAAATCATTTAAACTCCGCCTTTCAGCCAATAGAAACCCGCAAAATACGTGATGAGTGGCGCGTCGAGTCACTCGTGGAGAGCTCATGACGCTGCGCCGCCTCGCCAGCCTCGCCGCGGGCGTGTGCCTCATGCTGGGCGTGGGCTCCATCTACGCCATCTCTGCATGGAACGCGGAGCTCAAGCTGTTGCTGCGCGCGTCGCAGGCGGGCATCTCCACGGTCTCGGCCATGGCCATGTTCGGCTCGTACCTGACGTTCGTCGCGGGCGTCGCGTTCGACTGGCTGGGGCCTTACAGGAGCGTGCTGTTCAGCGGCACCTCGCTGCTGGGCACCTACGCGTTCCTCTCGGTTGGATTGCGAGAGTTTGGAGCCCAGATGAGCCCCGTGGTCGTGGGAGCAGGGCTGCTGGCGGTAGGGCTCTTCAGCGCCTTCAGCATCTTGGCGTCCATCGTCCCCAACGAAGGGCTGTTTGGCAACGCCAACAGAGGCAAGGTCATGGCGCTGCTGACCTCCTCCTACAGCTGCGGAGGCGCGTGCTTTGCTTTTATCTTCCACGACGCATTCGACGGAGACGTCCGGGATACTTCATGTTCGTCGGCGTGTACCTGCAAGCGGTCTGCCTCGTGGGTTGGTTTGTGTTCTACCGCCCATCGCAGGAGCCGAGGCGGCTCAGCTTTGAAGCTGTCGACGGGAACGCTGGAGTGGCAGCGGATTTTGACAGCGACGACTTTCAACGGAAACTTGCGGCCACCCTACCACTGGATATCACTGGAGTCGCTCTCCTGTCGGAGTCGAGGTTCGCGCTGCTGTTTGTCCCGGTTCTCATCGTCATTGGGGCTGGCCTGTTCGTTATGTCGAACGTGTCGTTTATCATCGAGTCACTGGGCGGATCGCTAGAACAGGTGCCGCTCATGGTCGGCCTGTTCTCGGTGAGCAACACGGTTTCCCGTCTTGCAACTGGGGTGCTATCGGACCACGTTCTCTCGCACTCGCCTCGCGGGGCTTTTGTCGCGATTGCCGCAGCGTTGACAATCGGGACTCAACTGTTGTTTCTCACGTGTCCTCCGAGTCTGCTTATACTCCCAATCGTGCTTGCCGGCGCCGCCGAAGGCGCCATGTTCGGCTGCTTTCCTGTGATCATCCGCGAAGAGTTTGGGCTGCTGCACTTTGGGAAGAACTACGGGCTGTTGAGTCTCGCCAACTGCATCGGGTACCCGCTCATCCTGAGCCCGCTGTCGTCACACTTGTACCACTTGCACGCCTCCACCTCGGCCGACGGGAGCGAAAAGTGCATCGGCGCCTCGTGCTTCCGAGCCACGTTCCTGCTTGTCGCCGCCATGTCCTGCGTGGCACTCGCGTGTGGACTCAAGCTGACCAGCATCCAGCGACGACACTCGCGCTACACCTACCAAGTCATTCCGTGAAGCTCGAGGCGCATCACGAAGCAAGCAAGCAAGCGACAATGGATGCCATCCATGGTACACGAGCGCGGCGTCGAAGCTGGAAGACTTGAAGTGCAAATGCACTTCAAGTCGCAGGAAAGCGACCTCTTGATATTTGTTTATGCAGGTCATTTTCCATTTCAAAATCAAAAAACGTACTAGAATACAGCCGTAATATTTCAAGAGGTTCGTAATATTTATTTCAAGAGGTTCAAGTCAGCGGTCTAAAAGTACCCATGTTTCCATGGTTCGTTCCGACGCCATGCTGGGATCCTTCGAGCTTCCGCGCGTCGCCGACGGACAGCCACACGCTCGCGCCGCGTCTTTCTCGCCTCTGCAACTCGGTGTCGGCGGCAGAAAGAAGTCCGGCGCGGTAGAAGCGAGCGGCGCGGCCAGCTCTCCGCTCCAGGCAGTCGCTCGGGCTCTTGGCTCTCGGTCGCGCGCTCGGCAGGTGAGCAGCAGCGAGTCGGAGCCCGTCGCGGCACCCGTGACAGCTCGCGAGCCCAGTTTACAACTGCGGTGTCGATGACGAGTCGCCACGCCCGACGGCGTGGGGGCGTGGAGGAATCGCATCGGACAGCGTCCGGAGCTCTGGTGGGCGTGCTCATGGCTTCGGTCTCTGCTGCCACTGCGGCAGCAGGTGAGAGTTTTGCTTTTCTGCATTGTGTAAAGGACGCGTGCCGACCTTGGTGCTTCTCCATCTCAGAGGCAGTTCAAAGTGACGGCACGACGACGTACTGCTGGAGATCTAGCACATCGTCGACGCCGTCTGAAAGTGCCATTGCAGCGGAAGCTGCAGTATCCAACTCGTGTGGAGTGGCCTTAACGTTGGACGTGGAGACGGTCGAGGGGACTCCAGGCATGAACGTTACGCTTTCAGTCGCACCCAGCTCCAGCTCCGATAGAGTCTACGAATACTTTGCAGCAGTCTGTGGGCTCAACACTTCTGAAGATGAGACCCAACTGTCCGCTGGGATCTATCCAAGCTGCTTGGAAAAGAGCGCCTGTGACCCGTTTGAGATCGATGGAGCGGTGATTGCGGCCGTGATTCTGTCGAGCAACGCAGCTTCCGAGTGGACACGGCAAGTTGTGTTGGCCCGAACACTTGTGAGCATGACTTCACAGCAAAAGAACGCGTCATTCGCGGGGCGACTCTCATGTGTCCATCCGAGTGGCGAGACATACAACGCCGCCGTGTTTGGGGAGCCCAAGGAGGCTGCCACGGCTTCAAGTGTGGTCACAACGGATGTTGAAGGCTCTACAACTTCAACTACTGTGATGACACTTTCCGACAACCAGATGCTTGGCATGACAGAATCGCTGTTCACGATCGTAGTCGTGGTCCTCGTTGTTGTGCTGGCGTGCGTCGCCGCCGGCGTCGTGGTTTGGATCCGCAGGCGGTCAAGGACTCGGCTAAAGATCCAACATGAGCCCGGGTCGCCTGAAACAGGCGAGTCGAATCTACGGTTCTCGGACTGGAGTCAGATCTACGCGACCAACGAGAGTCTCCCGAGCTCGATCCTGCTCGACGACCACAACACTCTCGCGATCCTGCGAGCGAGTGCCGTGTCCCCCAAGCGCCGAGTTGCGGACTTTACGCGTGACATCGCCATGTGGGATGAACGCTCGTCGGCGTCCCCCATCACTCCCGGCTCGTGCATTCTCTCTGGGCCGGCGTCGCTGTCTCCTGCCAACTCGTTCGTGCTCATGGAGTCGAGCGACCGCGTGTCGCTGCCGCTCCAAGACGCACTGCAGTCGCTGTCGGACTTGGAGGACGAGCGGCTCGAGGTCGAAGTGTAGCTAGCTGTTCGTGTGTGTCTGTCTGCGTAGGGTTCGCTGTAGAATAGTTGGTGGTACACCCATCGGTTGGTCGAGGCAGAGAGTTCGTCAGTGTCGAGTTGAAGTGCTGCCGGGGTCGTTTGAGCACGAGGGGGCGTTGACGCATAGACTCGCAGTCGTTTTCAGCAGTCAGCAAGCCCCACTGTGTGCATAGTACGCAGCAGGAACTGCATGGCTCTTGCAATTGCATCGGCGCCAGCAGCACAGCGCGGTGGTGGGCGGCCCCATCCGCGGGGCACGGATGATAGCATGGAGCTCGAATCTGCCTACAACCCATCAAGGGATGGCTACAGCCAGAGGAATCTACCTTGACTTGAGCTCACTATGGTCCGCTGGCGTCAAGTCGCCATTGGCCACTGTGCGCTCGCCCCTCTACCCTTGAACCTCTCCATGATTGGCCAAAAACGATACAGAACCACTTTCCATTGGCCAAAAACACGCAGGAAGATGTGCGGTTGCCCCGCAAAAAACCGCCCGTATACGTCGTACCGTAGCTCCTCCGGTCCATGCGTGGCACAAGTCGATTCGCCGCCGCCCGCCCACCTGCCTTGACCGCCATGACCGCCATGACCGCCAGCGACAGCCACGGGGCGACGCTCTCGCAGCGCACGCGCGCGGCGTCCGCGTCCGTGGCCGAGGCGTGCCGCAACGCCGTCAAGGAGGTCGAGAGCTGGTCGCTGTGGGCCTACAGGGACTCGACGGGCGAGGAGTGGGACGCGCAGCCCGCGTGCTTCATCACCGACTACCTCCTGGCCGTGCAGTGCTTCGCCTTCGCCGTGTACGTGGCACTCTTCGCGGCCAACGAGTCGGGCCACAGCACCTGGTACTTCATCTACTTTGTCGCCATGGGCATCTCGGCCGCGCTCGGCGGGCTGCTGCACCACCTCGCCTACGAGGCGCTGCGCTCCATGGTGCACAAGCAGGAGAAGAGCCTCGTCAAGACGGCCAAGATCTTCGGCGTCCACCTGCAGCGCAAGACCGTCGACCGCGCCATTGACGCGCTATGGCGCGTTGTGCTCGGCTGCTCCATCCTCTCCAACTTTGCGCTGCTTTCGCTCGCTGCCAGCCGATACCTGCCCGAGACATGGGCATACTCCATCGTCGTCGTCGCTGCCATGGTCTACATCGGCCTCGCCATCTGGGCCAGCATCAGCATGCACGCCATGTTCCTATTCGCGGGCTTCCTCCCCGGTGCTCGGCTTTGGCGCCGTGACCAGCTCCATGGCGTTCGACTGGCAGTGGGGACACTCGAGCAACGAGCTGCTAGTGTACGTGATCAAGCTCACGGGCGGTCTCATCCAGGGACTCGTGTGGAGCCCCAACAACGACAAATTCAACCACAACGCGCTCTCCCACGTTTTCCTGAGCGTCGCCGCGACTCTCATGCTGATTCACTTCAAGCTGTGAGCATATGTTGGCTGTTTCTCGGACTGCCAAGACGCTCTCCTGGCCAACCTTCCAGCACCAGTAGCCTCCATATTTTAGCTGTAACGACCGAAGCGAAAAGTATGTCCATGATCCAGACACAGTATTTTTATCATCGATTAGTTGTTGCCTTCTCTCGCGTGGCTGCCGATGAAGGTGGCGTGTTGATTCTTCATGCTTCTGTTTGGTGGAACTCTCTCGCCTGCCACATCCTCGCTGATAGGAAAAGCAAATGCGTCCCAGCTTCCTCAACCTGCTGAAAGTTCAGTCCAGGGAAGCAAGAATCCTGCCGTCCGGGATGGGGAAATACGACCCAGCCCGCTCACTCCGCACTCAGACGCTCTCCATAGACTGACAAACCACGAGCTTCGGCTCCTGGAAGAGCTGGAACGGACCCGGTCGAAACTTCAGAGCGAGTGGAGACTCAAACTCGCAGAATATGAGCGGCAGCAGCCAGAGGCCATGTCTGCAGTAAACGTAACAGTGCCGATCCCAATCACGACAGAGGAACTCGCACGGCGGCTGGCAATTCCACGAGAGCTGATAGAAGGTTCGTCAACAGTGGCTACTCGGAATCAGCGGCCATCCAAACTGGTGCCGGACAAAAAGTCAAGATTGAAGCAAGATATCGCCACCTCATCGAAGGCTTCTTCCATTCCGGATCCTGGACTACCGCGTATTGTGCGTTCCAAGCTGGACATCATGCCTATTCTGACGACCACTGGCGATACACCGTTCGAGATTGGACTTGCACCCACTGGTACTGACCCCCAGCACGTGCTTCCAATTTTCCGACTGCCTGCTGTAAATGTGAACGGAGCAGCGAGGGCAATTGCAACTACTACGGTGGAGACATTAGAAGAAGATCGAGAACGAAAACAAGCAAGCGAAGCACTTGGACTATCGATTGACGAGATTGAACAGCTTGAAGCGAGTTTGAACGGACAGGGAACGGAAATCCAAGACTCACGACGAACAAATCAGCTGGCGGCTGGTCAAGATGTTGGCTACACTCAGCAAAAGCAAAGTATGGTATCCACAGCCGCGCGTAAACACGATCGTGGGCGAGGAGATGCGCGAGCTTTAGGGGTGAAAAGGGCAAAACGAGGACGTGAATTGTCTCGAAGCGATTCACTGCGCAGCGAGCTCGAGTCTGCGTTGTACAACGTTCAGCATTTGACTAGGCTTGTCAAGAATGACATTACCTCTGCACAGAGAATTTGTCCAGCCTCCGAACTTCGAACAAAGGTACGGTGCTGCCACCATGATTGTCGATCATGTTCGCCTGACGAAACATGCCGGTAATGTAGCTTTACTTCAAACGCTGGGGTCGCGAAAAGGTCGAAAACATCTTCCGAAGGCTACTTTACAACTTTCAGGGAGTGGCAATGGAGAGATGGAAGCGCGTTGTGGCGTTCGAAAAGCAGCAAGAGAAGATGCAGGCTTATCTTATGTACAAGGGGAGCAAGAAACTCAGCATGTTCTTGCAAAACTGGAGTCAACGCAAATTGCGGCAGGCTTGGACAAAATGGTGGTCGGACTACGCTCACCATAAGGCCCTCGAGCGTGCACAGTTAGAAGCTGAGTCCATTCAGACCATTCAGCGAGCATGGCGTGGATACCGAGGCAGACTGTTTTTCCGCCTCGTCAAGGCACAGCGGTTGCTTGCGCGTCAAGTAGCAGCTGCCATCAAGCTTCAACGCATATTTCGAGGCAGTATCGCACGCAAGTTTTTGCGTTTGAAGCGGTTAAACAAGCGCAGGCAGCTCATGGCGATACGAATCCAAACCACTGCTCGACGGTACCTAGCCCGAAAGCTTGTTGCTAGAATGCGTTACGAGAAGCGAATCAATGTTGCTGCCACCGAGTTACAGGCGATATATCGAGGGCGGAAAGCTCGGAGAAATATTGCGCGCCATCGTGAGGTGCACCGACTTACAACTGCTGCGATTCGTATCCAGCGTCGGTATCGCGGGCGGCTTGTTCGTGCCAAGTACATTCGGCGACAGATAGAACGCCATCGAAATCGAGCTGTAACCAAAATTCAAAATGTCGCGCGCGGCTGGCTAGCAAGGAGAGCACTTCGGCGGTTGCGTGAAGAAGACCGAAAAGAGAAACTGCGTAGACACAAAGCTGCGATCCAGATCCAGAAGGTGTATCGTGGGCATCGGTGCGAATGTCCTTTTGTTGAGTAGGACGCTAGCATTATAGCTTACAAAGTTGATGTCGGTTGCAGCGCGAGGTTGGCAACAGAGTTGAAGCTCGTTGCTTTGCGAGAGAAGAACAGATGGCGTGCCCAGGCTGCAACCAGAATCCAGAAGCTTGTGCGCTGCAGGCAGGCAAAGCACCGAGTTGAGGTCTTGCGTCGCGAGCGTTTCGTCGAGCTAATCAGGTTGGCACGACGGTGGGTCGAATATTGGAGTGATGATGAAGCCAAGTGGTTTTTCTACAACGGAGAGGTGAGCTCGATCATTTTTTTTTTTTTTTCGACTGAGTGAAATAGCCCTGACTCTCTTGGTTGTATATGTCTAGACTGGTGAAGCGCTGTGGGCACCTCCCTCGACAGGCTACACAAAAGCAGATACCCGCCTCGTTCTCCAGGACGGTAGAGTGATTGAGGATCCCGGAGATGAGGATATTGCCTTGGCATCAAAGACTCCAAACTTGTCAAAGCCAAGTCCGCGACTAGGCGAGGGTATCCACGCCAAGGATGAGGAGATCGAGGAGGAAAGTGACGACGACGACGACAAGCTGTGTATCGAGTGTGAAGAAGAGGACGCGCGTCGCAAGTGTGATCAGTGCGAAGACTTTTTCTGCGACTCGTGCTTTGAGAAGCTGCACCAATCGGCGAAGCGGAGACAGCACACGTGGAAGGCGGTGGGTGCTACCCGGTGTATCGAGTGCGAGAAGATGAAGGCAACACGTTGGTGCGAGGAGTGCCAGGATCCGTACTGCCTCGGGTGTTTCACCATCATCCACTCGAAGGGCAACAAGAGTGCGCACAAGTGGGTCGACATGGCTACTTTCAAGAAGGCGAATCGACTGAAACAGCAGCAGCAGCCGGCTGAGACCGAGGGCGAAAACGCGCAGACGTACGAAGAGTACGTGCGCTCGGCCGAGTACCAGTACGTGGCGGAGGCTGTGGAGGAGCCGGACGACTGGCAAGCTCCTGGCGCTGCCACCTCGGCCTGGGTGCAGCTCGTGGACGCGAGCACGGGGCTTCCCTACTACTACAACACGCTCACAGGCGAGTCGCGCTGGGCGTGATCGACGGCGACAGCAAATGGCTACACTCCACTTCAACATGATTCCCCCAAGCTGATCAATTCGATGAATTGCCTCGCGTTTTCTCCGGCAACTCTTTGAATCGACACCTTGGGTACTTTTTTGTTTTCCTTCTTCACCTTCTCCGACTTCACCATGGCGGATGCTGGCGACGGCGCGGCGTCTGCGCTGGCGCTGGCGCTGCGCGTGGACGCCGCCGCGCTGTGTGGTGACGAGGCGGACGTGTCACTGCTGGACACGCGCGTCAAGATGGACGTGGCGGACGACGGCGCGGTGGCCGCGGGGCTCGCAGGGCGCGCTCTTCGTCGCGTCGGGCGGCGCGTCAAGCGGCCGCGACGCCGCGCGGACGCTGGAGGAGGCGCGCACCGCGGCGGGAGAGAAGGCTGCGCGGCCGCTGGAGCTGCTGGTGGACGCGGCGGACGCGGGCGAGGCGGTGGCGGACGTCAAGTGGGTGAATGCGGAGCTGCTGGCCGCCGGGTACTCGTCTGGCGTCGTGCGCGTGTTCGGCAGGGACGGGCGGCTGCGCTTCGAGCAGGTTTGGCTGCTGCTAAGGACTGGAGGTGCTGAGACCAGAGCCTGACGGGGAGGTGCGGTGGCGATCCGGCAGAAACTGCACTCGGTCAAGGTGCTGAAGCTCGACATCAACCACTGCGTGTCGATTGCCGGCGCTCGGCGGCCGTTTGGTGGCGGGGCGCAGCGCGACAGCGAGCTGTGGATCCTGTATGAGGACGCTACGATCGCGATTGTTCAGCTGGCAGAGCTGCTTGGCCAGATCAACGCGGCCATGTTCGGTAAGTGGTCGAATTCGCGCTATAGGTGTGCCAGCGTGCTCAGTGTGGATGATGATACTCCAACAGGACCGGCGCAAGCCAGCAAGTTCCGCAAGTACTCTCTGCGCGACCAGTCTGATATTCTTGCGGCTGTTCCATGTGGATCGGTGCGACCGACGATTTTTCAGGCGCACGCGCGAATTGGCGTGCATTCGATCATCAGCGTTGGATCCAGTCCGTTCATCTCGTTCTACCAGGCTGGGAACGACCAAAACTCTATTGTGCACCTGGCACACATTGCAACCGCAATGGCAACGCGAGCAGCTGGGGCAGTGTGGAACTTTGCCAAGAGCTGGGGTTGGGGTGGATCCAAGGGCGACGATGGAGAGTTACAGCAGGCAGCTGCCTCGTACGCACAAATCGGCTCGGGTGCAATCGATGCAGCAGCCGAGCACGTTCCAGCTCCAATTAACAGCTCTCGAGGTATCTTTGATGATGAACGTCGACGATGTCGTGTGCTCGTGTTGAGTCCGAACGGTCGGCTCGCAGCCATTTCGGATACGCTCGGTCGCATTATGCTTGTGGATACGTCCCGAATGATCATTATCCGAATGTGGAAAGGATATCGGTACGCTCAGTGCGGCTGGATGCAAGCGGTGGAAGGCGCTCGCCGTCCTCAAGGACTCTACCTGGTTATTTACTCGGCGCAACGCGGGATTGTGGAGGTCTGGCGTGCCCAGTATGGACCGAGAGTGTTTACGTTAGCTGTTGGCGACAGTGCTCGGCTGTTTACTCGAGTTGATCCGGTGACTCGTAAAGCGAAGTGCTTTATTGTCACAAAAGCCGACGATCGAATGTCAGATGTGTTCGAGCTGAAGCCAGGATTACCCACGCCTGCGATTCTGATGAAGTACTTTACGCAAAACAGACTGCAAGAAGAAAACTTTCTCCTGCACCAGATCATCGGCGGCCTTCATGCATTTGTCAAGAAGCGTGGCGATAAGTCTGAAGGATCTGGCAGTATCCCCCTTAGACACGCTCCTCGATGACATTGGAAAGCTTTCGTCCCTCGCAACCTTCGATTCTCTGCTAGAAGTGTTATTAAATGCAGACATGGCGCCACTTGGGGCACCATTTCTCCTGAAGGCTCTGGAAAAGATAGAGATGGTAAGTCACCACTATTTGCTGCAATACTATGTTGATGGCTCACACAGGTGACCTCCTTAGACCCTTACCAGCAACATGGTATCAAGAAGCCCGACAGGCCAAGAGATCCTGTTCGGATGGAACATTCAGTGGCTTCATCGCCTTGTACGCGCCTTCATAGGATTCGAAACGGTAGGTCCTTTGCTATCGTTTTTGGTGCTCAAATCGATTGCAGAAATTAATCTCTCCGTTGCCCTCCACAGGAGTTTCGCCGTAGCTACCGGGGATTTCTATCTAACACAGAGGGCAAGTCGCTACGGGAAGCTGTCGCAGCAAAGGTCCAGACGGGTGATTTGACACGCTTGATTCCGTGGCTTGAACTTTACCGACGCGCTGGGTTCATTGTCGATGATGACTCGCGTGTCAAGACTCGCAAAGTGGTTGAGGCTGCGAGCAGGCTGAATGCTTGGGTGTTTCTAGAGTATTTTTCCATGCCTTTTGGCGACCCAGAACTCGCTCGGCGACGCGACATCCTCGCCCTCCACGAAGATGCTGAAAGTCGCGAAGCTTTTTCGCGCGAAGTGTTTCACATCCTTCAGCTCTCTGTGCTGCGAAGCTTCCCAGTGCTGCGCGTAAGGATTGCTTCCTCGCGTTCGTCTTTGTTCCCGTTCTGTCCAGCGTCTTTGCAGTACAGGTATAACCG
Source organism: Phytopythium helicoides (assembly GCA_024867545.1). Lineage (NCBI taxonomy): Eukaryota > Oomycota > Peronosporomycetes > Pythiales > Pythiaceae > Phytopythium > Phytopythium helicoides. Next base: position 1,261,203 of record JANFNE010000001.1, on the reverse strand, counting down.
CGCAGCCAAACTGCTTAGACCATTGGTGCGTTTGTCTGACACATTTTTCATTGACTGCAGGAAATCCAAAGCCTCCACGACTCGATCTTTCTCCCACGAGCGACGCAAACCTCGCTTTTTCTGGAGTGGTTTTTCTCCCTTCCTCTTGGAGTCGTCTTGGGACTTCCATCTCCAGCACAGTCGTCGGCTCTACAGCGCTGGCTGCAGCCTTTACTTGCAACTTCAGCAAGTGATGAAGTGACGAGCTCGGAACATGACGAAACGACTTCTGAAGGCGCGTTTGCTCCAAAGATATCTGTTCGTCATTTGCTGGGCTGCTCACCGGACATGAAAGCTGTGTTTTCGGCGTGCTGGCGAACTTCCAAGCTTTTCCACGCGTTCGTCCTCAGCCAATACTGCTGCTGGGGTGAAGTTCAAGCAGCAAAGCACATGGAAGAGGCTACCCTGGGAAAAATAACGAGCGTGGGCAGCGGTATGAGATGGCGAGTGCTCGAAGATTGCATTGCCAAAACAGTCCACCTATCGTTGCGGCTTGGTCGAGCTGGGCGGTTGACTGTGGAAGCTGTCGAACATGTCGACGAAATCATGCGAGCTGTTGCAGTCATGCAAATCAATAGCAATCATGAGCCGGGAGAAGATGATCTCACCATTCCTCCTGTCGAATCCAACTGGTTCAGGTGTTAATGGCTCCGAAGACATGGATCTGGATGGCTGGGTCGCAGACATGGAGCACTACCGGAATGCTCAAGCGATGAAAGATTGGTCTGCTGTTCTCGGTGCTTTCCCGCAGTTTTCGGATGCCGATGCGCTCTGCTGCTTCCGTGTGAGCGTTCTTTGTGCTGCGTGGAACTCGGAGCGCTCTGATATGCAGCAGCTAGAAGACGCGCTACTTGAGCTTGACGCTCTCTCGGGTTTGACATTGAAAGCAGCCCTCGCCGTGTACATCTGGGAGAAGTACATTCGCGTTCATGTTGTGACCTTGATTTCGTTTTGGGAAGAAAGTGCAGCCGGACGTAAACCGCAACGAGGTCTCCAACCTCAAGTGGCGCGACGATTTTTCGGCATTATCAAGAACTTACTTCTTATTCTATCGACCTGCACAAAATCCCTTCGAACTAGTCCCAGCGTCGACCATCAAGCGTTTGGTGCTGAGGTGGATGATGTTAATGACGATGACGATGACGACGACGAGGAAACTTCTGATGAAATCCAGAAGGTGGTTGAGTACAAGCTGTCAAGTCTTGCTGAAGATTCTCGCTGGGTGTTCCCTGTTAGCGAACTTCGAGCAGTTTACGGGCGGCGGTGGCCTCCATCGCGCAATGACTCGGCACTCATGCGCACTTTGGCCACATTTGACTTCCGGGCGCTCTCGCTCGATCAGATCACCGACCACACAAGCCTTATCTTGTTGCTCGACTCTTTTGCTGCTACTGCGGTCACACCAGTTTCGATTGTGAAGCTCTTCCCAAACCGCGGGGGCAACCTATGCCGACCAAACACTTTTATGGTTTCATCGGTGGCGGCAGAAACTGTGACCCATCAACACCTGGAAGAGTTTATCCAACGAGAGCGCTCCGCGTTTCTGAAACAGCTTGTTCGCTACGATGAAACGCTGGGATTCTCTCTCGCAGAAGCTTTTGGTCTGTCGCTCGAGGGGATCCGTGAGGAACATGTCGTGTTCCTTTATCAAAGCGGTCAAGATGAGCTCGGGGATCTGTGGATAGACAAAATGAAACACCCCGATCACTTGGTGTCCAAGCTCGGATCAATCGCGAGGGCAAGATTGGCAATTATTCTCCAGCGCATGAAGGCGGAGCCCAAGTACGCTATGATCATGAGTGTTTTGCCCGCCGACGTCTTCTTGTGGGTAATCAACAGTTCTCAACCCCCACTGGTCGCAGATCCAGCAGTCGAGAACCTGGACCGTGCACCATCGCTCACAGCTACTCATCATTTACTTCTCCAGTGTTTGGCGCTGATACCGGCGCCTGAAGGTGAGGAATTCGAGAAAGTGTCGGCGATGTCGGTCCTTGTCAAGGACGTCATCAGCCAGGTCAAGCAACAGCAAGGCGGTCAAGCACCCTCCTAAAATGACCAATTTGGCGTGAATCGATCATGAAATTTCGTGTGTGTTTGTATGTTCAAAACGAAACCAAGTAGCCTAGTGGATGCGGAAACTCTGTGCCGTGAAAGCGCTGTCAGTGCTGTTGGGCGATTTCCACTCGATCTCGACGTCCAGAAAGCGTGGGTTCTCGGCGTTACGACGCACCCACCACTTGCCCCCAAGCGTGTCGCCTTTGCTGACACTGAAGGGTTTGTCAATGTGGAAGAACACCTGGTGCCAGTGGGTCGGCGTGCCTTCGCAGCCCGTTGTAAAGTACTCTGGCCGCGCGCAGCCACGCTCAAAACCGATGTCAAAGCTAGACACGAAGCCGTGGAACGTTCCGCTCGTCTCAACCTTGAGTGTAAAGTCAGCGCGGAAGTCGAGCTGCTCATACGTGACGTGGTCGATGTCGATAGCCTTTAGCAACTCACGTGACGTAATGACGTCCTTCGGGTCAACATCCTCGACGAATCCGTCCCGAATCGTGACCTTGTCCTTGACCGCGCGCATGTTGAAGCCGTAGACGTTGTCCCAGAAGTCGAAGCGCTTGGTTGAGTCCTGCACACCCTGGATGAACATCGAGCACTTGTCTGGGAAGAGGTGGCCGCCCGGAGCGAGCCACTTGTCGCGCGCGAACAGCACCGTGTCGAGCATGGACTCGTACAGCAAGCAGTAGCCCATCCACTCTGAGATGATCACGTCCACCTTGTCGACTGGCAGCTCGAGCTCCTCGACCTTGCCCTTGATGATGGTAACGACGTCGCTTAGCCCGTTGTCCGCCACGACCTGGCGCGCCACCGTGCCCATCTCGCTCTGGTCGATTCCGATCACCTTGGCTGCGCCAGCCTTGGCTGCAAACATGCTCAGGATTCCCGTGCCGCACCCAACGTCCAGCACGACCTTGCCCTTGAAGAGCTCCGGGTTGTTGAGGATCGCGTTGCGGTACCCGTCTGTGCGCACGCGGTCCGTGATCATCTCGCGATGGATGCCCACATGCGAGTACGAGTCGAAGTAGTACGTGTCGTTGTCGGCCTTGTCTTCGACAGGCCCAGCCACGGCTGCTCCCTTGTCCTCCTCCAGCACAAAATCGCGCAGCAGCCGTGAGTACTTAGCCATCTGCTCCTTGAGCTCCTGGTTCTCCCTGCTCAGCATCTCGATCTGCTGCGCTGCGGTGGCCTCTTCGGTCGCGCTCGGCAGCTCCGAGCGTTTCTCCTCCTGCTCGGCGTCACTGTCGTCTTCATCGCTGTCGACGTCAAGACAGTAGAGCAGCGGGTCGTCTGGGATGACGGGCTTGAGGAATTCGTCCTTGGCGAACGCGGCGGCGCCGAGCGTCTCCAGCTGCTGCTTGACCTCGTCAGCCGCCTTGCCATCTAGCCGCGATTGCCGCAGGAAGTTGACAAGCTGGATGACGCCGTACGTGTCGAGCTGGCGCTCGCTGATCTGCTGCTTGAGCGAGAAGCCGTGCGCAGCCGTCAGATGCGCGTGCAGCGCGTCCTCAGCCGCCAGCGTCTCGGGGCAGAAGACGCACACGAAGCTCTCGGACGCGTCGTCCACCCAGTCGTCCCACGTCTCCGTCTGCTCTGCGTCCTCGTCGCCGTCGTCGCACACGCGCAGCGCTCGCTCGTCCGCCATGGCTGCTGCTTGATTGGGAATTGCCCACGAAACGTATGGCTACACAATGACCACCAACCAAACGGGGTTAGTCTGTTGGGAGGTTCCTGTTGTGTGGCATAATCAGACATGGGTGCACAAGTGCGTGGCGAGCGTCAATCGTAACACATGAGAGATCGAGAGAGAGCGAACTCGCTTTTACGCGGCGGTGGTCATGCATGCAAAACACGTGGGCTTACGGCGGTGATAGAGCGAATAATGGATCGAACGAGGGGCTGCAGCGGCTTCGAACGAGCCGGGGTGCACCCGAGGCGAGGCTGCCGGCTATGCGCAGCAGCCCTCCTTGGTCTGCTCCTGCTGCTCGTCGACGCGGAACTTGCTGCCGCTCGCCACGTCTAATCTATCGTGCTCACTCTCCGTTAGGCGCTTCTGGATGTCGACCGCGATCGAGCGGAACGCCTCGTCGATGTTCATGTTGTTCTTGGCGCTCGTCTCGAAGAACTTGATGCCAAACTCGTCCGCGAGGTCCTGGCCCTGCTTAGTTGTGACCGCCTGTGCGCACACGCACATGAAGAGACGTCAGCATCAGTACCAGCACTCACTGGCCGCCGACAGCGAGCTCCATACCCGCTCCGATGGGTCCACGTCGCACTTGTTGCCGATGAGGATTTTGTTCACGTTCGAGGACGCGTTCTGCCGGATCTGCGTCATCCAGTTGCGAATATCTGTGCAGCAAGAGCGTGTCACAGCCGTCAGTTGAAGCCTGTTGTTCATCACAGCGCGCCGAGGAAGCCACGCACTCTGGAACGAGTGGTCGTCCGTCACGTCGTACACCAGCAGGATGCCCATGGCGCCGCGATAGTAGGCTGCGAGCCGAGGCAGGACGAGCGTTAGCAGCGCCTCGACGCGTGGCAGCAGAGCGAGCCGCACCCGTCGTGATGGTGCGGAAGCGCTCCTGTCCGGCCGTATCCCAGATCTGCAGCTTTATTCTCTTGCCGTCCACGTCGATCGTCTTGACCTTAAAGTCGATGCTGCGGTCACCGCTCACCCGTCAGCCCCTCGCTCTCCCCCTCTGAGACCGTGCCACGCACCCGATGGTCGTGATGAAGGACGTCGTGAACGAGTCGTCCGAGTACCGCAGCAGCACGCAGCTCTTCCCCACGCCTGCTCGCTCGTCAGTTGGCGCCCGCGGCGGCGGGAAAGGCGTCGAGAGCGCCACGCACCGCTGTCGCCGATGAGTAGCAGCTTGATCAGCAGGTCGTACTTGCTGCTCTGCACCATGGCCGGCAGTCGAGCAGCGGCGGCGGCGGCGGAGGCGTCGGGCCGCGTGTACAAGCTGTGTCTGTCGATCGTTCTCTCGGGAGCGAGGCGGAGCGCGGGTCTCCCATTGGCTGTTAGTGGGGGGAAGCACCGGCGATGATTGGCTGTGTCGAGGGAATTATGTTTGCCAAACACGTAGGTTTGGGTGCATAGCATAACTACAATGAACGATTCCAATTCACAAAACACGGCGAGGACTACTTCACCCGAAAGGGTGGATACGCATTGAATTCTTTGTGATGACACATCCAGAGTTACCTACGCCCTCATGGGATGGCTGGCGTCCACGCACGATAATCGAGGGTGGGGTATCTGTCGGCAACAAAATATTTCATCCCCTAACGAATATCTACTAGGCGTTTCGGCCGTCGCAACACATGTCGTTCAAAAAGCTGCCTGGTGATGCACTCTCGAGAGAGGCCGCATACTTCAGCATTCGGATTCGTAGTGGTCTGTTCAAAGCAAGGTTCCAGTATTTCAAAGGCGTGCGCATTCTAATCAAGTCTCGCAAAGAGCTACGACACATCATCATCCTCTATCAAGCTGCACTAGTTGCCCATAACTTGGTCATAAACCCTAGATCCACTTCCTCTCGAGCTACAGCATGATTTTGATGTAGAGTGCCTAGTAGAGGCAGGTTTCCGCAATGATCCAATCAAACACAGTGGAGTTTATGAAGGAGATGGCGGCGATCGATGCGATCAGCTTTTCCACTACTTAGTCGAGCTAGACGGGCGCTTTTAAGCTCTACTCTAGTGGCAACAACAAATCAATTTCATGAGCGGGGACACCTTCCTCGCGCAAGCGAAGGCGACATCGAGCGAGCTCAGCGTTCGTCGGCAGCTTTTCACGGCGTGCTAGCTCCTCTTCACGTTCAGCCTTTGCTTTCTCGCGATTGGCCTGTGCTTGAAGCAGTAGCACGCGGCACTGAGTCTCTTTCTCCACACATGTCACTCATCTCTCTTCTAGCTGAGTAGTTTGAGCATAGCGCTGGCGTTCTCAGTCCATTTGCTCTGCATCCATGCGCGTCTTGTTTTCTCCATCCATTTTCCTTCACATGAGACAGCGCCGAGCTAAAATCACTCGACTCGGACGCAGTGCTAGAGCTTCTAGCGCGTATCGTTCCCGGTCTTTGTTTTGTGTGGTTCATCACTCTCTGTCGCTTAGCGGGGCGCTCGTTGGTGTCGTTAGGTACGTCTGAAAGTGGCCATATATCTATTGACTGCTCCTGGTTTCAACTGTCATCATCAAATAGGGAGATGTCTTCACTAGTGAGTACTGGCCTGGGGGATGACCGGTCACCAAAGATTTCCTTCAGCACCTCGCAATGTGGGCAAAGCTTCTCAATGGCTGCGCTTCAGGTGGTCTCGTCCGTGATCCCCGCACCCGTGTTCATCAAAACGTCAACGGCTTCACGAATGCTTTGCTCGAGCTGGCCAACCTTAGTGATGATGTCCTTCACCTTTCTGACTGTGGTTATGCCTTTGCTCTCGATCTGGTTGACAATACAAGTGCTGCTTTCATCTCACCGGAGTGGTTGTCACCAACTTTCCATCTTGTGTAGTTTTCATCGGTTGTGACCCAGGCTAGAAGCAAACTAAGCGAGTTAACCCCGTCAGAGGGGCTGTCGCTGTTCCACCTTGTGCGATGCGCGCTCTTTGGCTTGGACGCATTAACGGCAACGCCAAAAAGAGTTGCTCCCTGCCAGGATCGAACTGGCGACCTTCAGATTATGAGACTGACGCTCTACCAACTGAGCCAAAGGAGCGCCATAACAAAGACAAACACTCACACAAACAACAAATCCAACACAACACACACACGCCACCACAAACACAAACACACAACAAAACAAACACAAAACACACAAAAACACATTCACAAAACACACAAAAACACACACAAAATACACCCACCATCAAACACACACACAAAACACAACCACGACCACAAACCACCACAAACACACCCATCTCGAGTCGTCTGCGTGCGCTCGATTGGTTGGACCCGGGGAGCGCGAAAATGTCTGCAAAGAAAGGACAAGGAGAGTGGGGAGCAAATGAAGGGTCGGAGGCTGGGAGAGGCCAGAAAAGTAGCATCTTGCGAGAGAGTGTGGCGACGAGAGCAAAAAGCGCAAAAGAGTTGCTCCCTGCCAGGATCGAACTGGCGACCTTCAGATTATGAGACTGACGCTCTACCAACTGAGCCAAAGGAGCGCCATAACAAAGACAAACACTCACACAAACAACAAATCCAACACAACACACACACGCCACCACAAACACAAACACACAACAAAACAAACACAAAACACACAAAAACACATTCACAAAACACACAAAAACACACACAAAATACACCCACCATCAAACACACACACAAAACACAACCACGACCACAAACCACCACAAACACACCCATCTCGAGTCGTCTGCGTGCGCTCGATTGGTTGGACCCGGGGAGCGCGAAAATGTCTGCAAAGAAAGGACAAGGAGAGTGGGGAGCAAATGAAGGGTCGGAGGCTGGGAGAGGCCAGAAAAGTAGCATCTTGCGAGAGAGTGTGGCGACGAGAGCAAAAAGCGCAAAAGAGTTGCTCCCTGCCAGGATCGAACTGGCGACCTTCAGATTATGAGACTGACGCTCTACCAACTGAGCCAAAGGAGCGCCATAACAAAGACAAACACTCACACAAACAACAAATCCAACACAACACACACACGCCACCACAAACACAAACACACAACAAAACAAACACAAAACACACAAAAACACATTCACAAAACACACAAAAACACACACAAAATACACCCACCATCAAACACACACACAAAACACAACCACGACCACAAACCACCACAAACACACCCATCTCGAGTCGTCTGCGTGCGCTCGATTGGTTGGACCCGGGGAGCGCGAAAATGTCTGCAAAGAAAGGACAAGGAGAGTGGGGAGCAAATGAAGGGTCGGAGGCTGGGAGAGGCCAGAAAAGTAGCATCTTGCGAGAGAGTGTGGCGACGAGAGCAAAAAGCGCAAAAGAGTTGCTCCCTGCCAGGATCGAACTGGCGACCTTCAGATTATGAGACTGACGCTCTACCAACTGAGCCAAAGGAGCGCCATAACAAAGACAAACACTCACACAAACAACAAATCCAACACAACACACACACGCCACCACAAACACAAACACACAACAAAACAAACACAAAACACACAAAAACACATTCACAAAACACACAAAAACACACACAAAATACACCCACCATCAAACACACACACAAAACACAACCACGACCACAAACCACCACAAACACACCCATCTCGAGTCGTCTGCGTGCGCTCGATTGGTTGGACCCGGGGAGCGCGAAAATGTCTGCAAAGAAAGGACAAGGAGAGTGGGGAGCAAATGAAGGGTCGGAGGCTGGGAGAGGCCAGAAAAGTAGCATCTTGCGAGAGAGTGTGGCGACGAGAGCAAAAAGCGCAAAAGAGTTGCTCCCTGCCAGGATCGAACTGGCGACCTTCAGATTATGAGACTGACGCTCTACCAACTGAGCCAAAGGAGCGCCATAACAAAGACAAACACTCACACAAACAACAAATCCAACACAACACACACACGCCACCACAAACACAAACACACAACAAAACAAACACAAAACACACAAAAACACATTCACAAAACACACAAAAACACACACAAAATACACCCACCATCAAACACACACACAAAACACAACCACGACCACAAACCACCACAAACACACCCATCTCGAGTCGTCTGCGTGCGCTCGATTGGTTGGACCCGGGGAGCGCGAAAATGTCTGCAAAGAAAGGACAAGGAGAGTGGGGAGCAAATGAAGGGTCGGAGGCTGGGAGAGGCCAGAAAAGTATCATCTTGCGAGAGAGTGTGGCGACGAGAGCAAAAAGCGCAAAAGAGTTGCTCCCTGCCAGGATCGAACTGGCGACCTTCAGATTATGAGACTGACGCTCTACCAACTGAGCCAAAGGAGCGCCATAACAAAGACAAACACTCACACAAACAACAAATCCAACACAACACACACACGCCACCACAAACACAAACACACAACAAACACACAACAAAACAAACACAAACACATTCACACACACACAAAAACACACAAAAACACATTCACAAAACACACAAAAACACACACACAAAACACAACCACGACCACAAACCACCACAAACACACCCATCTCGAGTCGTCTGCGTGCGCTCGATTGGTTGGACCCGGGGAGCGCGAAAATGTCTGCAAAGAAAGGACAAGGAGAGTGGGGAGCAAATGAAGGGTCGGAGGCTGGGAGAGGCCAGAAAAGTAGCATCTTGCGAGAGAGTGTGGCGACGAGAGCAAAAAGCGCAAAAGAGTTGCTCCCTGCCAGGATCGAACTGACGCTCTACCAACTGAGCCAAAGGAGCGCCATAACAAAGACAAACACTCACACAAACAACAAATCCAACACAACACACACACGCCACCACAAACACAAACACACAACAAAACAAACACAAAACACACAAAAACACATTCACAAAACACACAAAAACACACACAAAATACACCCACCATCAAACACACACACAAAACACAACCACGACCACAAACCACCACAAACACACCCATCTCGAGTCGTCTGCGTGCGCTCGATTGGTTGGACCCGGGGAGCGCGAAAATGTCTGCAAAGAAAGGACAAGGAGAGTGGGGAGCAAATGAAGGGTCGGAGGCTGGGAGAGGCCAGAAAAGTAGCATCTTGCGAGAGAGTGTGGCGACGAGAGCAAAAAGCGCAAAAGAGTTGCTCCCTGCCAGGATCGAACTGACGCTCTACCAACTGAGCCAAAGGAGCGCCATAACAAAGACAAACACTCACACAAACAACAAATCCAACACAACACACACACGCCACCACAAACACAAACACACAACAAAACAAACACAAAACACACAAAAACACATTCACAAAACACACAAAAACACACACAAAATACACCCACCATCAAACACACACACAAAACACAACCACGACCACAAACCACCACAAACACACCCATCTCGAGTCGTCTGCGTGCGCTCGATTGGTTGGACCCGGGGAGCGCGAAAATGTCTGCAAAGAAAGGACAAGGAGAGTGGGGAGCAAATGAAGGGTCGGAGGCTGGGAGAGGCCAGAAAAGTAGCATCTTGCGAGAGAGTGTGGCGACGAGAGCAAAAAGCGCAAAAGAGTTGCTCCCTGCCAGGATCGAACTGGCGACCTTCAGATTATGAGACTGACGCTCTACCAACTGAGCCAAAGGAGCGCCATAACAAAGACAAACACTCACACAAACAACAAATCCAACACAACACACACACGCCACCACAAACACAAACACACAACAAAACAAACACAAAACACACAAAAACACATTCACAAAACACACAAAAACACACACAAAATACACCCACCATCAAACACACACACAAAACACAACCACGACCACAAACCACCACAAACACACCCATCTCGAGTCGTCTGCGTGCGCTCGATTGGTTGGACCCGGGGAGCGCGAAAATGTCTGCAAAGAAAGGACAAGGAGAGTGGGGAGCAAATGAAGGGTCGGAGGCTGGGAGAGGCCAGAAAAGTAGCATCTTGCGAGAGAGTGTGGCGACGAGAGCAAAAAGCGCAAAAGAGTTGCTCCCTGCCAGGATCGAACTGACGCTCTACCAACTGAGCCAAAGGAGCGCCATAACAAAGACAAACACTCACACAAACAACAAATCCAACACAACACACACGCCACCACAAACACAAACACACAACAAAACAAACACAAAACACACAAAAACACATTCACAAAACACACAAAAACACACACAAAATACACCCACCATCAAACACACACACAAAACACAACCACGACCACAAACCACCACAAACACACCCATCTCGAGTCGTCTGCGTGCGCTCGATTGGTTGGACCCGGGGAGCGCGAAAATGTCTGCAAAGAAAGGACAAGGAGAGTGGGGAGCAAATGAAGGGTCGGAGGCTGGGAGAGGCCAGAAAAGTAGCATCTTGCGAGAGAGTGTGGCGACGAGAGCAAAAAGCGCAAAAGAGTTGCTCCCTGCCAGGATCGAACTGGCGACCTTCAGATTATGAGACTGACGCTCTACCAACTGAGCCAAAGGAGCGCCATAACAAAGACAAACACTCACACAAACAACAAATCCAACACAACACACACACGCCACCACAAACACAAACACACAACAAAACAAACACAAAACACACAAAAACACACACAAAATACACCCACCATCAAACACACACACAAAACACAACCACGACCACAAACCACCACAAACACACCCATCTCGAGTCGTCTGCGTGCGCTCGATTGGTTGGACCCGGGGAGCGCGAAAATGTCTGCAAAGAAAGGACAAGGAGAGTGGGGAGCAAATGAAGGGTCGGAGGCTGGGAGAGGCCAGAAAAGTAGCATCTTGCGAGAGAGTGTGGCGACGAGAGCAAAAAGCGCAAAAGAGTTGCTCCCTGCCAGGATCGAACTGGCGACCTTCAGATTATGAGACTGACGCTCTACCAACTGAGCCAAAGGAGCGCCATAACAAAGACAAACACTCACACAAACAACAAATCCAACACAACACACACACGCCACCACAAACACAAACACACAACAAACACAAACACACAAAACACATCACAAAACACACAAAAACACACACAAAATACACCCACCATCAAACACACACACAAAACACAACCACGACCACAAACCACCACAAACACACCCATCTCGAGTCGTCTGCGTGCGCTCGATTGGTTGGACCCGGGGAGCGCGAAAATGTCTGCAAAGAAAGGACAAGGAGAGTGGGGAGCAAATGAAGGGTCGGAGGCTGGGAGAGGCCAGAAAAGTAGCATCTTGCGAGAGAGTGTGGCGACGAGAGCAAAAAGCGCAAAAGAGTTGCTCCCTGCCAGGATCGAACTGGCGACCTTCAGATTATGAGACTGACGCTCTACCAACTGAGCCAAAGGAGCGCCATAACAAAGACAAACACTCACACAAACAACAAATCCAACACAACACACACACGCCACCACAAACACAAACACACAACAAAACAAACACAAAACACACAAAAACACATTCACAAAACACACAAAAACACACACAAAATACACCCACCATCAAACACACACACAAAACACAACCACGACCACAAACCACCACAAACACACCCATCTCGAGTCGTCTGCGTGCGCTCGATTGGTTGGACCCGGGGAGCGCGAAAATGTCTGCAAAGAAAGGACAAGGAGAGTGGGGAGCAAATGAAGGGTCGGAGGCTGGGAGAGGCCAGAAAAGTAGCATCTTGCGAGAGAGTGTGGCGACGAGAGCAAAAAGCGCAAAAGAGTTGCTCCCTGCCAGGATCGAACTGACGCTCTACCAACTGAGCCAAAGGAGCGCCATAACAAAGACAAACACTCACACAAACAACAAATCCAACACAACACACACACGCCACCACAAACACAAACACACAACAAAACAAACACAAAACACACAAAAACACATTCACAAAACACACAAAAACACACACAAAATACACCCACCATCAAACACACACACAAAACACAACCACGACCACAAACCACCACAAACACACCCATCTCGAGTCGTCTGCGTGCGCTCGATTGGTTGGACCCGGGGAGCGCGAAAATGTCTGCAAAGAAAGGACAAGGAGAGTGGGGAGCAAATGAAGGGTCGGAGGCTGGGAGAGGCCAGAAAAGTAGCATCTTGCGAGAGAGTGTGGCGACGAGAGCAAAAAGCGCAAAAGAGTTGCTCCCTGCCAGGATCGAACTGACGCTCTACCAACTGAGCCAAAGGAGCGCCATAACAAAGACAAACACTCACACAAACAACAAATCCAACACAACACACACACGCCACCACAAACACAAACACACAACAAAACAAACACAAAACACACAAAAACACATTCACAAAACACACAAAAACACACACAAAATACACCCACCATCAAACACACACACAAAACACAACCACGACCACAAACCACCACAAACACACCCATCTCGAGTCGTCTGCGTGCGCTCGATTGGTTGGACCCGGGGAGCGCGAAAATGTCTGCAAAGAAAGGACAAGGAGAGTGGGGAGCAAATGAAGGGTCGGAGGCTGGGAGAGGCCAGAAAAGTAGCATCTTGCGAGAGAGTGTGGCGACGAGAGCAAAAAGCGCAAAAGAGTTGCTCCCTGCCAGGATCGAACTGGCGACCTTCAGATTATGAGACTGACGCTCTACCAACTGAGCCAAAGGAGCGCCATAACAAAGACAAACACTCACACAAACAACAAATCCAACACAACACACACACGCCACCACAAACACAAACACACAACAAAACAAACACAAAACACACAAAAACACATTCACAAAACACACAAAAACACACACAAAATACACCCACCATCAAACACACACACAAAACACAACCACGACCACAAACCACCACAAACACACCCATCTCGAGTCGTCTGCGTGCGCTCGATTGGTTGGACCCGGGGAGCGCGAAAATGTCTGCAAAGAAAGGACAAGGAGAGTGGGGAGCAAATGAAGGGTCGGAGGCTGGGAGAGGCCAGAAAAGTAGCATCTTGCGAGAGAGTGTGGCGACGAGAGCAAAAAGCGCAAAAGAGTTGCTCCCTGCCAGGATCGAACTGGCGACCTTCAGATTATGAGACTGACGCTCTACCAACTGAGCCAAAGGAGCGCCATAACAAAGACAAACACTCACACAAACAACAAATCCAACACAACACACACACGCCACCACAAACACAAACACACAACAAAACAAACACAAAACACACAAAAACACACACAAAATACACCCACCATCAAACACACACACAAAACACAACCACGACCACAAACCACCACAAACACACCCATCTCGAGTCGTCTGCGTGCGCTCGATTGGTTGGACCCGGGGAGCGCGAAAATGTCTGCAAAGAAAGGACAAGGAGAGTGGGGAGCAAATGAAGGGTCGGAGGCTGGGAGAGGCCAGAAAAGTAGCATCTTGCGAGAGAGTGTGGCGACGAGAGCAAAAAGCGCAAAAGAGTTGCTCCCTGCCAGGATCGAACTGGCGACCTTCAGATTATGAGACTGACGCTCTACCAACTGAGCCAAAGGAGCGCCATAACAAAGACAAACACTCACACAAACAACAAATCCAACACAACACACACACGCCACCACAAACACAAACACACAACAAAACAAACACAAAACACACAAAAACACATTCACAAAACACACAAAAACACACACAAAATACACCCACCATCAAACACACACACAAAACACAACCACGACCACAAACCACCACAAACACACCCATCTCGAGTCGTCTGCGTGCGCTCGATTGGTTGGACCCGGGGAGCGCGAAAATGTCTGCAAAGAAAGGACAAGGAGAGTGGGGAGCAAATGAAGGGTCGGAGGCTGGGAGAGGCCAGAAAAGTAGCATCTTGCGAGAGAGTGTGGCGACGAGAGCAAAAAGCGCAAAAGAGTTGCTCCCTGCCAGGATCGAACTGGCGACCTTCAGATTATGAGACTGACGCTCTACCAACTGAGCCAAAGGAGCGCCATAACAAAGACAAACACTCACACAAACAACAAATCCAACACAACACACACACGCCACCACAAACACAAACACACAACAAAACAAACACAAAAACACATCACAAAACACACAACACACAAAATACACCCACCATCAAACACACACACAAAACACAACCACGACCACAAACCACCACAAACACACCCATCTCGAGTCGTCTGCGTGCGCTCGATTGGTTGGACCCGGGGAGCGCGAAAATGTCTGCAAAGAAAGGACAAGGAGAGTGGGGAGCAAATGAAGGGTCGGAGGCTGGGAGAGGCCAGAAAAGTAGCATCTTGCGAGAGAGTGTGGCGACGAGAGCAAAAAGCGCAAAAGAGTTGCTCCCTGCCAGGATCGAACTGGCGACCTTCAGATTATGAGACTGACGCTCTACCAACTGAGCCAAAGGAGCGCCATAACAAAGACAAACACTCACACAAACAACAAATCCAACACAACACACACACGCCACCACAAACACAAACACACAACAAAACAAACACAAAACACACAAAAACACATTCACAAAACACACAAAAACACACACAAAATACACCCACCATCAAACACACACACAAAACACAACCACGACCACAAACCACCACAAACACACCCATCTCGAGTCGTCTGCGTGCGCTCGATTGGTTGGACCCGGGGAGCGCGAAAATGTCTGCAAAGAAAGGACAAGGAGAGTGGGGAGCAAATGAAGGGTCGGAGGCTGGGAGAGGCCAGAAAAGTAGCATCTTGCGAGAGAGTGTGGCGACGAGAGCAAAAAGCGCAAAAGAGTTGCTCCCTGCCAGGATCGAACTGGCGACCTTCAGATTATGAGACTGACGCTCTACCAACTGAGCCAAAGGAGCGCCATAACAAAGACAAACACTCACACAAACAACAAATCCAACACAACACACACACGCCACCACAAACACAAACACACAACAAAACAAACACAAAACACACAAAAACACATTCACAAAACACACAAAAACACACACAAAATACACCCACCATCAAACACACACACAAAACACAACCACGACCACAAACCACCACAAACACACCCATCTCGAGTCGTCTGCGTGCGCTCGATTGGTTGGACCCGGGGAGCGCGAAAATGTCTGCAAAGAAAGGACAAGGAGAGTGGGGAGCAAATGAAGGGTCGGAGGCTGGGAGAGGCCAGAAAAGTAGCATCTTGCGAGAGAGTGTGGCGACGAGAGCAAAAAGCGCAAAAGAGTTGCTCCCTGCCAGGATCGAACTGGCGACCTTCAGATTATGAGACTGACGCTCTACCAACTGAGCCAAAGGAGCGCCATAACAAAGACAAACACTCACACAAACAACAAATCCAACACAACACACACACGCCACCACAAACACAAACACACAACAAAACAAACACAAAACACACAAAAACACATTCACAAAACACACAAAAACACACACAAAATACACCCACCATCAAACACACACACAAAACACAACCACGACCACAAACCACCACAAACACACCCATCTCGAGTCGTCTGCGTGCGCTCGATTGGTTGGACCCGGGGAGCGCGAAAATGTCTGCAAAGAAAGGACAAGGAGAGTGGGGAGCAAATGAAGGGTCGGAGGCTGGGAGAGGCCAGAAAAGTAGCATCTTGCGAGAGAGTGTGGCGACGAGAGCAAAAAGCGCAAAAGAGTTGCTCCCTGCCAGGATCGAACTGGCGACCTTCAGATTATGAGACTGACGCTCTACCAACTGAGCCAAAGGAGCGCCATAACAAAGACAAACACTCACACAAACAACAAATCCAACACAACACACACACGCCACCACAAACACAAACACACAACAAAACAAACACAAAACACACAAAAACACATTCACAAAACACACAAAAACACACACAAAATACACCCACCATCAAACACACACACAAAACACAACCACGACCACAAACCACCACAAACACACCCATCTCGAGTCGTCTGCGTGCGCTCGATTGGTTGGACCCGGGGAGCGCGAAAATGTCTGCAAAGAAAGGACAAGGAGAGTGGGGAGCAAATGAAGGGTCGGAGGCTGGGAGAGGCCAGAAAAGTAGCATCTTGCGAGAGAGTGTGGCGACGAGAGCAAAAAGCGCAAAAGAGTTGCTCCCTGCCAGGATCGAACTGGCGACCTTCAGATTATGAGACTGACGCTCTACCAACTGAGCCAAAGGAGCGCCATAACAAAGACAAACACTCACACAAACAACAAATCCAACACAACACACACACGCCACCACAAACACAAACACACAACAAAACAAACACAAAACACACAAAAACACATTCACAAAACACACAAAAACACACACAAAATACACCCACCATCAAACACACACACAAAACACAACCACGACCACAAACCACCACAAACACACCCATCTCGAGTCGTCTGCGTGCGCTCGATTGGTTGGACCCGGGGAGCGCGAAAATGTCTGCAAAGAAAGGACAAGGAGAGTGGGGAGCAAATGAAGGGTCGGAGGCTGGGAGAGGCCAGAAAAGTAGCATCTTGCGAGAGAGTGTGGCGACGAGAGCAAAAAGCGCAAAAGAGTTGCTCCCTGCCAGGATCGAACTGGCGACCTTCAGATTATGA
Source organism: Phytopythium helicoides (assembly GCA_024867545.1). NCBI lineage: Eukaryota > Oomycota > Peronosporomycetes > Pythiales > Pythiaceae > Phytopythium > Phytopythium helicoides. The sequence goes on along the minus strand of JANFNE010000001.1, from coordinate 1,243,861 downwards.
GACTGACGCTCTACCAACTGAGCCAAAGGAGCGCCATAACAAAGACAAACACTCACACAAACAACAAATCCAACACAACACACACACGCCACCACAAACACAAACACACAACAAAACAAACACAAAACACACAAAAACACATTCACAAAACACACAAAAACACACACAAAATACACCCACCATCAAACACACACACAAAACACAACCACGACCACAAACCACCACAAACACACCCATCTCGAGTCGTCTGCGTGCGCTCGATTGGTTGGACCCGGGGAGCGCGAAAATGTCTGCAAAGAAAGGACAAGGAGAGTGGGGAGCAAATGAAGGGTCGGAGGCTGGGAGAGGCCAGAAAAGTAGCATCTTGCGAGAGAGTGTGGCGACGAGAGCAAAAAGCGCAAAAGAGTTGCTCCCTGCCAGGATCGAACTGGCGACCTTCAGATTATGAGACTGACGCTCTACCAACTGAGCCAAAGGAGCGCCATAACAAAGACAAACACTCACACAAACAACAAATCCAACACAACACACACACGCCACCACAAACACAAACACACAACAAAACAAACACAAAACACACAAAAACACATTCACAAAACACACAAAAACACACACAAAATACACCCACCATCAAACACACACACAAAACACAACCACGACCACAAACCACCACAAACACACCCATCTCGAGTCGTCTGCGTGCGCTCGATTGGTTGGACCCGGGGAGCGCGAAAATGTCTGCAAAGAAAGGACAAGGAGAGTGGGGAGCAAATGAAGGGTCGGAGGCTGGGAGAGGCCAGAAAAGTAGCATCTTGCGAGAGAGTGTGGCGACGAGAGCAAAAAGCGCAAAAGAGTTGCTCCCTGCCAGGATCGAACTGGCGACCTTCAGATTATGAGACTGACGCTCTACCAACTGAGCCAAAGGAGCGCCATAACAAAGACAAACACTCACACAAACAACAAATCCAACACAACACACACACGCCACCACAAACACAAACACACAACAAAACAAACACAAAACACACAAAAACACATTCACAAAACACACAAAAACACACACAAAATACACCCACCATCAAACACACACACAAAACACAACCACGACCACAAACCACCACAAACACACCCATCTCGAGTCGTCTGCGTGCGCTCGATTGGTTGGACCCGGGGAGCGCGAAAATGTCTGCAAAGAAAGGACAAGGAGAGTGGGGAGCAAATGAAGGGTCGGAGGCTGGGAGAGGCCAGAAAAGTAGCATCTTGCGAGAGAGTGTGGCGACGAGAGCAAAAAGCGCAAAAGAGTTGCTCCCTGCCAGGATCGAACTGGCGACCTTCAGATTATGAGACTGACGCTCTACCAACTGAGCCAAAGGAGCGCCATAACAAAGACAAACACTCACACAAACAACAAATCCAACACAACACACACACGCCACCACAAACACAAACACACAACAAAACAAACACAAAACACACAAAAACACATTCACAAAACACACAAAAACACACACAAAATACACCCACCATCAAACACACACACAAAACACAACCACGACCACAAACCACCACAAACACACCCATCTCGAGTCGTCTGCGTGCGCTCGATTGGTTGGACCCGGGGAGCGCGAAAATGTCTGCAAAGAAAGGACAAGGAGAGTGGGGAGCAAATGAAGGGTCGGAGGCTGGGAGAGGCCAGAAAAGTAGCATCTTGCGAGAGAGTGTGGCGACGAGAGCAAAAAGCGCAAAAGAGTTGCTCCCTGCCAGGATCGAACTGGCGACCTTCAGATTATGAGACTGACGCTCTACCAACTGAGCCAAAGGAGCGCCATAACAAAGACAAACACTCACACAAACAACAAATCCAACACAACACACACACGCCACCACAAACACAAACACACAACAAAACAAACACAAAACACACAAAAACACATTCACAAAACACACAAAAACACACACAAAATACACCCACCATCAAACACACACACAAAACACAACCACGACCACAAACCACCACAAACACACCCATCTCGAGTCGTCTGCGTGCGCTCGATTGGTTGGACCCGGGGAGCGCGAAAATGTCTGCAAAGAAAGGACAAGGAGAGTGGGGAGCAAATGAAGGGTCGGAGGCTGGGAGAGGCCAGAAAAGTAGCATCTTGCGAGAGAGTGTGGCGACGAGAGCAAAAAGCGCAAAAGAGTTGCTCCCTGCCAGGATCGAACTGGCGACCTTCAGATTATGAGACTGACGCTCTACCAACTGAGCCAAAGGAGCGCCATAACAAAGACAAACACTCACACAAACAACAAATCCAACACAACACACACACGCCACCACAAACACAAACACACAACAAAACAAACACAAAACACACAAAAACACATTCACAAAACACACAAAAACACACACAAAATACACCCACCATCAAACACACACACAAAACACAACCACGACCACAAACCACCACAAACACACCCATCTCGAGTCGTCTGCGTGCGCTCGATTGGTTGGACCCGGGGAGCGCGAAAATGTCTGCAAAGAAAGGACAAGGAGAGTGGGGAGCAAATGAAGGGTCGGAGGCTGGGAGAGGCCAGAAAAGTAGCATCTTGCGAGAGAGTGTGGCGACGAGAGCAAAAAGCGCAAAAGAGTTGCTCCCTGCCAGGATCGAACTGGCGACCTTCAGATTATGAGACTGACGCTCTACCAACTGAGCCAAAGGAGCGCCATAACAAAGACAAACACTCACACAAACAACAAATCCAACACAACACACACACGCCACCACAAACACAAACACACAACAAAACAAACACAAAACACACAAAAACACATTCACAAAACACACAAAAACACACACAAAATACACCCACCATCAAACACACACACAAAACACAACCACGACCACAAACCACCACAAACACACCCATCTCGAGTCGTCTGCGTGCGCTCGATTGGTTGGACCCGGGGAGCGCGAAAATGTCTGCAAAGAAAGGACAAGGAGAGTGGGGAGCAAATGAAGGGTCGGAGGCTGGGAGAGGCCAGAAAAGTAGCATCTTGCGAGAGAGTGTGGCGACGAGAGCAAAAAGCGCAAAAGAGTTGCTCCCTGCCAGGATCGAACTGGCGACCTTCAGATTATGAGACTGACGCTCTACCAACTGAGCCAAAGGAGCGCCATAACAAAGACAAACACTCACACAAACAACAAATCCAACACAACACACACACGCCACCACAAACACAAACACACAACAAAACAAACACAAAACACACAAAAACACATTCACAAAACACACAAAAACACACACAAAATACACCCACCATCAAACACACACACAAAACACAACCACGACCACAAACCACCACAAACACACCCATCTCGAGTCGTCTGCGTGCGCTCGATTGGTTGGACCCGGGGAGCGCGAAAATGTCTGCAAAGAAAGGACAAGGAGAGTGGGGAGCAAATGAAGGGTCGGAGGCTGGGAGAGGCCAGAAAAGTAGCATCTTGCGAGAGAGTGTGGCGACGAGAGCAAAAAGCGCAAAAGAGTTGCTCCCTGCCAGGATCGAACTGGCGACCTTCAGATTATGAGACTGACGCTCTACCAACTGAGCCAAAGGAGCGCCATAACAAAGACAAACACTCACACAAACAACAAATCCAACACAACACACACACGCCACCACAAACACAAACACACAACAAAACAAACACAAAACACACAAAAACACATTCACAAAACACACAAAAACACACACAAAATACACCCACCATCAAACACACACACAAAACACAACCACGACCACAAACCACCACAAACACACCCATCTCGAGTCGTCTGCGTGCGCTCGATTGGTTGGACCCGGGGAGCGCGAAAATGTCTGCAAAGAAAGGACAAGGAGAGTGGGGAGCAAATGAAGGGTCGGAGGCTGGGAGAGGCCAGAAAAGTAGCATCTTGCGAGAGAGTGTGGCGACGAGAGCAAAAAGCGCAAAAGAGTTGCTCCCTGCCAGGATCGAACTGGCGACCTTCAGATTATGAGACTGACGCTCTACCAACTGAGCCAAAGGAGCGCCATAACAAAGACAAACACTCACACAAACAACAAATCCAACACAACACACACACGCCACCACAAACACAAACACACAACAAAACAAACACAAAACACACAAAAACACATTCACAAAACACACAAAAACACACACAAAATACACCCACCATCAAACACACACACAAAACACAACCACGACCACAAACCACCACAAACACACCCATCTCGAGTCGTCTGCGTGCGCTCGATTGGTTGGACCCGGGGAGCGCGAAAATGTCTGCAAAGAAAGGACAAGGAGAGTGGGGAGCAAATGAAGGGTCGGAGGCTGGGAGAGGCCAGAAAAGTAGCATCTTGCGAGAGAGTGTGGCGACGAGAGCAAAAAGCGCAAAAGAGTTGCTCCCTGCCAGGATCGAACTGGCGACCTTCAGATTATGAGACTGACGCTCTACCAACTGAGCCAAAGGAGCGCCATAACAAAGACAAACACTCACACAAACAACAAATCCAACACAACACACACACGCCACCACAAACACAAACACACAACAAAACAAACACAAAACACACAAAAACACATTCACAAAACACACAAAAACACACACAAAATACACCCACCATCAAACACACACACAAAACACAACCACGACCACAAACCACCACAAACACACCCATCTCGAGTCGTCTGCGTGCGCTCGATTGGTTGGACCCGGGGAGCGCGAAAATGTCTGCAAAGAAAGGACAAGGAGAGTGGGGAGCAAATGAAGGGTCGGAGGCTGGGAGAGGCCAGAAAAGTAGCATCTTGCGAGAGAGTGTGGCGACGAGAGCAAAAAGCGCAAAAGAGTTGCTCCCTGCCAGGATCGAACTGGCGACCTTCAGATTATGAGACTGACGCTCTACCAACTGAGCCAAAGGAGCGCCATAACAAAGACAAACACTCACACAAACAACAAATCCAACACAACACACACACGCCACCACAAACACAAACACACAACAAAACAAACACAAAACACACAAAAACACATTCACAAAACACACAAAAACACACACAAAATACACCCACCATCAAACACACACACAAAACACAACCACGACCACAAACCACCACAAACACACCCATCTCGAGTCGTCTGCGTGCGCTCGATTGGTTGGACCCGGGGAGCGCGAAAATGTCTGCAAAGAAAGGACAAGGAGAGTGGGGAGCAAATGAAGGGTCGGAGGCTGGGAGAGGCCAGAAAAGTAGCATCTTGCGAGAGAGTGTGGCGACGAGAGCAAAAAGCGCAAAAGAGTTGCTCCCTGCCAGGATCGAACTGGCGACCTTCAGATTATGAGACTGACGCTCTACCAACTGAGCCAAAGGAGCGCCATAACAAAGACAAACACTCACACAAACAACAAATCCAACACAACACACACACGCCACCACAAACACAAACACACAACAAAACAAACACAAAACACACAAAAACACATTCACAAAACACACAAAAACACACACAAAATACACCCACCATCAAACACACACACAAAACACAACCACGACCACAAACCACCACAAACACACCCATCTCGAGTCGTCTGCGTGCGCTCGATTGGTTGGACCCGGGGAGCGCGAAAATGTCTGCAAAGAAAGGACAAGGAGAGTGGGGAGCAAATGAAGGGTCGGAGGCTGGGAGAGGCCAGAAAAGTAGCATCTTGCGAGAGAGTGTGGCGACGAGAGCAAAAAGCGCAAAAGAGTTGCTCCCTGCCAGGATCGAACTGGCGACCTTCAGATTATGAGACTGACGCTCTACCAACTGAGCCAAAGGAGCGCCATAACAAAGACAAACACTCACACAAACAACAAATCCAACACAACACACACACGCCACCACAAACACAAACACACAACAAAACAAACACAAAACACACAAAAACACATTCACAAAACACACAAAAACACACACAAAATACACCCACCATCAAACACACACACAAAACACAACCACGACCACAAACCACCACAAACACACCCATCTCGAGTCGTCTGCGTGCGCTCGATTGGTTGGACCCGGGGAGCGCGAAAATGTCTGCAAAGAAAGGACAAGGAGAGTGGGGAGCAAATGAAGGGTCGGAGGCTGGGAGAGGCCAGAAAAGTAGCATCTTGCGAGAGAGTGTGGCGACGAGAGCAAAAAGCGCAAAAGAGTTGCTCCCTGCCAGGATCGAACTGGCGACCTTCAGATTATGAGACTGACGCTCTACCAACTGAGCCAAAGGAGCGCCATAACAAAGACAAACACTCACACAAACAACAAATCCAACACAACACACACACGCCACCACAAACACAAACACACAACAAAACAAACACAAAACACACAAAAACACATTCACAAAACACACAAAAACACACACAAAATACACCCACCATCAAACACACACACAAAACACAACCACGACCACAAACCACCACAAACACACCCATCTCGAGTCGTCTGCGTGCGCTCGATTGGTTGGACCCGGGGAGCGCGAAAATGTCTGCAAAGAAAGGACAAGGAGAGTGGGGAGCAAATGAAGGGTCGGAGGCTGGGAGAGGCCAGAAAAGTAGCATCTTGCGAGAGAGTGTGGCGACGAGAGCAAAAAGCGCAAAAGAGTTGCTCCCTGCCAGGATCGAACTGGCGACCTTCAGATTATGAGACTGACGCTCTACCAACTGAGCCAAAGGAGCGCCATAACAAAGACAAACACTCACACAAACAACAAATCCAACACAACACACACACGCCACCACAAACACAAACACACAACAAAACAAACACAAAACACACAAAAACACATTCACAAAACACACAAAAACACACACAAAATACACCCACCATCAAACACACACACAAAACACAACCACGACCACAAACCACCACAAACACACCCATCTCGAGTCGTCTGCGTGCGCTCGATTGGTTGGACCCGGGGAGCGCGAAAATGTCTGCAAAGAAAGGACAAGGAGAGTGGGGAGCAAATGAAGGGTCGGAGGCTGGGAGAGGCCAGAAAAGTAGCATCTTGCGAGAGAGTGTGGCGACGAGAGCAAAAAGCGCAAAAGAGTTGCTCCCTGCCAGGATCGAACTGGCGACCTTCAGATTATGAGACTGACGCTCTACCAACTGAGCCAAAGGAGCGCCATAACAAAGACAAACACTCACACAAACAACAAATCCAACACAACACACACACGCCACCACAAACACAAACACACAACAAAACAAACACAAAACACACAAAAACACATTCACAAAACACACAAAAACACACACAAAATACACCCACCATCAAACACACACACAAAACACAACCACGACCACAAACCACCACAAACACACCCATCTCGAGTCGTCTGCGTGCGCTCGATTGGTTGGACCCGGGGAGCGCGAAAATGTCTGCAAAGAAAGGACAAGGAGAGTGGGGAGCAAATGAAGGGTCGGAGGCTGGGAGAGGCCAGAAAAGTAGCATCTTGCGAGAGAGTGTGGCGACGAGAGCAAAAAGCGCAAAAGAGTTGCTCCCTGCCAGGATCGAACTGGCGACCTTCAGATTATGAGACTGACGCTCTACCAACTGAGCCAAAGGAGCGCCATAACAAAGACAAACACTCACACAAACAACAAATCCAACACAACACACACACGCCACCACAAACACAAACACACAACAAAACAAACACAAAACACACAAAAACACATTCACAAAACACACAAAAACACACACAAAATACACCCACCATCAAACACACACACAAAACACAACCACGACCACAAACCACCACAAACACACCCATCTCGAGTCGTCTGCGTGCGCTCGATTGGTTGGACCCGGGGAGCGCGAAAATGTCTGCAAAGAAAGGACAAGGAGAGTGGGGAGCAAATGAAGGGTCGGAGGCTGGGAGAGGCCAGAAAAGTAGCATCTTGCGAGAGAGTGTGGCGACGAGAGCAAAAAGCGCAAAAGAGTTGCTCCCTGCCAGGATCGAACTGGCGACCTTCAGATTATGAGACTGACGCTCTACCAACTGAGCCAAAGGAGCGCCATAACAAAGACAAACACTCACACAAACAACAAATCCAACACAACACACACACGCCACCACAAACACAAACACACAACAAAACAAACACAAAACACACAAAAACACATTCACAAAACACACAAAAACACACACAAAATACACCCACCATCAAACACACACACAAAACACAACCACGACCACAAACCACCACAAACACACCCATCTCGAGTCGTCTGCGTGCGCTCGATTGGTTGGACCCGGGGAGCGCGAAAATGTCTGCAAAGAAAGGACAAGGAGAGTGGGGAGCAAATGAAGGGTCGGAGGCTGGGAGAGGCCAGAAAAGTAGCATCTTGCGAGAGAGTGTGGCGACGAGAGCAAAAAGCGCAAAAGAGTTGCTCCCTGCCAGGATCGAACTGGCGACCTTCAGATTATGAGACTGACGCTCTACCAACTGAGCCAAAGGAGCGCCATAACAAAGACAAACACTCACACAAACAACAAATCCAACACAACACACACACGCCACCACAAACACAAACACACAACAAAACAAACACAAAACACACAAAAACACATTCACAAAACACACAAAAACACACACAAAATACACCCACCATCAAACACACACACAAAACACAACCACGACCACAAACCACCACAAACACACCCATCTCGAGTCGTCTGCGTGCGCTCGATTGGTTGGACCCGGGGAGCGCGAAAATGTCTGCAAAGAAAGGACAAGGAGAGTGGGGAGCAAATGAAGGGTCGGAGGCTGGGAGAGGCCAGAAAAGTAGCATCTTGCGAGAGAGTGTGGCGACGAGAGCAAAAAGCGCAAAAGAGTTGCTCCCTGCCAGGATCGAACTGGCGACCTTCAGATTATGAGACTGACGCTCTACCAACTGAGCCAAAGGAGCGCCATAACAAAGACAAACACTCACACAAACAACAAATCCAACACAACACACACACGCCACCACAAACACAAACACACAACAAAACAAACACAAAACACACAAAAACACATTCACAAAACACACAAAAACACACACAAAATACACCCACCATCAAACACACACACAAAACACAACCACGACCACAAACCACCACAAACACACCCATCTCGAGTCGTCTGCGTGCGCTCGATTGGTTGGACCCGGGGAGCGCGAAAATGTCTGCAAAGAAAGGACAAGGAGAGTGGGGAGCAAATGAAGGGTCGGAGGCTGGGAGAGGCCAGAAAAGTAGCATCTTGCGAGAGAGTGTGGCGACGAGAGCAAAAAGCGCAAAAGAGTTGCTCCCTGCCAGGATCGAACTGGCGACCTTCAGATTATGAGACTGACGCTCTACCAACTGAGCCAAAGGAGCGCCATAACAAAGACAAACACTCACACAAACAACAAATCCAACACAACACACACACGCCACCACAAACACAAACACACAACAAAACAAACACAAAACACACAAAAACACATTCACAAAACACACAAAAACACACACAAAATACACCCACCATCAAACACACACACAAAACACAACCACGACCACAAACCACCACAAACACACCCATCTCGAGTCGTCTGCGTGCGCTCGATTGGTTGGACCCGGGGAGCGCGAAAATGTCTGCAAAGAAAGGACAAGGAGAGTGGGGAGCAAATGAAGGGTCGGAGGCTGGGAGAGGCCAGAAAAGTAGCATCTTGCGAGAGAGTGTGGCGACGAGAGCAAAAAGCGCAAAAGAGTTGCTCCCTGCCAGGATCGAACTGGCGACCTTCAGATTATGAGACTGACGCTCTACCAACTGAGCCAAAGGAGCGCCATAACAAAGACAAACACTCACACAAACAACAAATCCAACACAACACACACACGCCACCACAAACACAAACACACAACAAAACAAACACAAAACACACAAAAACACATTCACAAAACACACAAAAACACACACAAAATACACCCACCATCAAACACACACACAAAACACAACCACGACCACAAACCACCACAAACACACCCATCTCGAGTCGTCTGCGTGCGCTCGATTGGTTGGACCCGGGGAGCGCGAAAATGTCTGCAAAGAAAGGACAAGGAGAGTGGGGAGCAAATGAAGGGTCGGAGGCTGGGAGAGGCCAGAAAAGTAGCATCTTGCGAGAGAGTGTGGCGACGAGAGCAAAAAGCGCAAAAGAGTTGCTCCCTGCCAGGATCGAACTGGCGACCTTCAGATTATGAGACTGACGCTCTACCAACTGAGCCAAAGGAGCGCCATAACAAAGACAAACACTCACACAAACAACAAATCCAACACAACACACACACGCCACCACAAACACAAACACACAACAAAACAAACACAAAACACACAAAAACACATTCACAAAACACACAAAAACACACACAAAATACACCCACCATCAAACACACACACAAAACACAACCACGACCACAAACCACCACAAACACACCCATCTCGAGTCGTCTGCGTGCGCTCGATTGGTTGGACCCGGGGAGCGCGAAAATGTCTGCAAAGAAAGGACAAGGAGAGTGGGGAGCAAATGAAGGGTCGGAGGCTGGGAGAGGCCAGAAAAGTAGCATCTTGCGAGAGAGTGTGGCGACGAGAGCAAAAAGCGCAAAAGAGTTGCTCCCTGCCAGGATCGAACTGGCGACCTTCAGATTATGAGACTGACGCTCTACCAACTGAGCCAAAGGAGCGCCATAACAAAGACAAACACTCACACAAACAACAAATCCAACACAACACACACACGCCACCACAAACACAAACACACAACAAAACAAACACAAACACACAAAAACACATTCACAAAACACACAAAAACACACACAAAATACACCCACCATCAAACACACACACAAAACACAACCACGACCACAAACCACCACAAACACACCCATCTCGAGTCGTCTGCGTGCGCTCGATTGGTTGGACCCGGGGAGCGCGAAAATGTCTGCAAAGAAAGGACAAGGAGAGTGGGGAGCAAATGAAGGGTCGGAGGCTGGGAGAGGCCAGAAAAGTAGCATCTTGCGAGAGAGTGTGGCGACGAGAGCAAAAAGCGCAAAAGAGTTGCTCCCTGCCAGGATCGAACTGGCGACCTTCAGATTATGAGACTGACGCTCTACCAACTGAGCCAAAGGAGCGCCATAACAAAGACAAACACTCACACAAACAACAAATCCAACACAACACACACACGCCACCACAAACACAAACACACAACAAAACAAACACAAAACACACAAAAACACATTCACAAAACACACAAAAACACACACAAAATACACCCACCATCAAACACACACACAAAACACAACCACGACCACAAACCACCACAAACACACCCATCTCGAGTCGTCTGCGTGCGCTCGATTGGTTGGACCCGGGGAGCGCGAAAATGTCTGCAAAGAAAGGACAAGGAGAGTGGGGAGCAAATGAAGGGTCGGAGGCTGGGAGAGGCCAGAAAAGTAGCATCTTGCGAGAGAGTGTGGCGACGAGAGCAAAAAGCGCAAAAGAGTTGCTCCCTGCCAGGATCGAACTGGCGACCTTCAGATTATGAGACTGACGCTCTACCAACTGAGCCAAAGGAGCGCCATAACAAAGACAAACACTCACACAAACAACAAATCCAACACAACACACACACGCCACCACAAACACAAACACACAACAAAACAAACACAAAACACACAAAAACACATTCACAAACACACAAAAACACACACAAAATACACCCACCATCAAACACACACACAAAACACAACCACGACCACAAACCACCACAAACACACCCATCTCGAGTCGTCTGCGTGCGCTCGATTGGTTGGACCCGGGGAGCGCGAAAATGTCTGCAAAGAAAGGACAAGGAGAGTGGGGAGCAAATGAAGGGTCGGAGGCTGGGAGAGGCCAGAAAAGTAGCATCTTGCGAGAGAGTGTGGCGACGAGAGCAAAAAGCGCAAAAGAGTTGCTCCCTGCCAGGATCGAACTGGCGACCTTCAGATTATGAGACTGACGCTCTACCAACTGAGCCAAAGGAGCGCCATAACAAAGACAAACACTCACACAAACAACAAATCCAACACAACACACACACGCCACCACAAACACAAACACACAACAAAACAAACACAAAACACACAAAAACACATTCACAAAACACACAAAAACACACACAAAATACACCCACCATCAAACACACACACAAAACACAACCACGACCACAAACCACCACAAACACACCCATCTCGAGTCGTCTGCGTGCGCTCGATTGGTTGGACCCGGGGAGCGCGAAAATGTCTGCAAAGAAAGGACAAGGAGAGTGGGGAGCAAATGAAGGGTCGGAGGCTGGGAGAGGCCAGAAAAGTAGCATCTTGCGAGAGAGTGTGGCGACGAGAGCAAAAAGCGCAAAAGAGTTGCTCCCTGCCAGGATCGAACTGGCGACCTTCAGATTATGAGACTGACGCTCTACCAACTGAGCCAAAGGAGCGCCATAACAAAGACAAACACTCACACAAACAACAAATCCAACACAACACACACACGCCACCACAAACACAAACACACAACAAAACAAACACAAAACACACAAAAACACATTCACAAAACACACAAAAACACACACAAAATACACCCACCATCAAACACACACACAAAACACAACCACGACCACAAACCACCACAAACACACCCATCTCGAGTCGTCTGCGTGCGCTCGATTGGTTGGACCCGGGGAGCGCGAAAATGTCTGCAAAGAAAGGACAAGGAGAGTGGGGAGCAAATGAAGGGTCGGAGGCTGGGAGAGGCCAGAAAAGTAGCATCTTGCGAGAGAGTGTGGCGACGAGAGCAAAAAGCGCAAAAGAGTTGCTCCCTGCCAGGATCGAACTGGCGACCTTCAGATTATGAGACTGACGCTCTACCAACTGAGCCAAAGGAGCGCCATAACAAAGACAAACACTCACACAAACAACAAATCCAACACAACACACACACGCCACCACAAACACAAACACACAACAAAACAAACACAAAACACACAAAAACACATTCACAAAACACACAAAAACACACACAAAATACACCCACCATCAAACACACACACAAAACACAACCACGACCACAAACCACCACAAACACACCCATCTCGAGTCGTCTGCGTGCGCTCGATTGGTTGGACCCGGGGAGCGCGAAAATGTCTGCAAAGAAAGGACAAGGAGAGTGGGGAGCAAATGAAGGGTCGGAGGCTGGGAGAGGCCAGAAAAGTAGCATCTTGCGAGAGAGTGTGGCGACGAGAGCAAAAAGCGCAAAAGAGTTGCTCCCTGCCAGGATCGAACTGGCGACCTTCAGATTATGAGACTGACGCTCTACCAACTGAGCCAAAGGAGCGCCATAACAAAGACAAACACTCACACAAACAACAAATCCAACACAACACACACACGCCACCACAAACACAAACACACAACAAAACAAACACAAAACACACAAAAACACATTCACAAAACACACAAAAACACACACAAAATACACCCACCATCAAACACACACACAAAACACAACCACGACCACAAACCACCACAAACACACCCATCTCGAGTCGTCTGCGTGCGCTCGATTGGTTGGACCCGGGGAGCGCGAAAATGTCTGCAAAGAAAGGACAAGGAGAGTGGGGAGCAAATGAAGGGTCGGAGGCTGGGAGAGGCCAGAAAAGTAGCATCTTGCGAGAGAGTGTGGCGACGAGAGCAAAAAGCGCAAAAGAGTTGCTCCCTGCCAGGATCGAACTGGCGACCTTCAGATTATGAGACTGACGCTCTACCAACTGAGCCAAAGGAGCGCCATAACGAAGACAAACACTCACACCATCAACAAAACAATTACAACACACACTCGACACAAACAACACAAACAAATACACACACACATTCACAATCTAAAAGACACTAAAAGACACTAAAAAACACTAAAAAACACTAAAAAACACTAAAAAACACTAAAAGACACTCACCACACACACGACCACAAACCACCTCAAACACACCCATCTCGAGTCGTCTGCGTGCGCTCGATTGGTTGGACCCGGGGAGCGCGAATATGTCTGCAAAGAAAGGGCAAGGAGAGTGGGGAGCAAAGGAATGGTGGGAGGCTGGGAGAGGCCAGAAAAGCAGCAAGAGAGTGTGGGGACGAGAGCAAAAAGCGCAAAAGAGTTGCTCCCTGCCAGGATCGAACTGGCGACCTTCAGATTATGAGACTGACGCTCTACCAACTGAGCCAAAGGAGCGCCATAACGAAGACAAACACTCACACCATCAACAAAACAATTACAACACACACTCGACACAAACAACACAAACAAATACACACACACATTCACAATCTAAAAGACACTAAAAGGCACTAAAAAACACTAAAAAACACTAAAAAACACTAAAAAAACACTAAAAGACACTCACCACACACACGACCACAAACCACCTCAAACACACCCATCTCGAGTCGTCTGCGTGCGCTCGATTGGTTGGACCCGGGGAGCGCGAATATGTCTGCAAAGAAAGGGCAAGGAGAGTGGGGAGCAAAGGAATGGTGGGAGGCTGGGAGAGGCCAGAAAAGCAGCAAGAGAGTGTGGGGACGAGAGCAAAAAGCGCAAAAGAGTTGCTCCCTGCCAGGATCGAACTGGCGACCTTCAGATTATGAGACTGACGCTCTACCAACTGAGCCAAAGGAGCGCCATAACGAAGACAAACACTCACACAAACAACAAATCCAACACAACACACACACGCCACCACAAACACAAACACACAACAAAACAAACACAAAACACACAAAAACACATTCACAAAACACACAAAAACACACACAAAATACACCCACCATCAAACACACACACAAAACACAACCACGACCACAAACCACCACAAACACACCCATCTCGAGTCGTCTGCGTGCGCTCGATTGGTTGGACCCGGGGAGCGCGAAAATGTCTGCAAAGAAAGGACAAGGAGAGTGGGGAGCAAATGAAGGGTCGGAGGCTGGGAGAGGCCAGAAAAGTAGCATCTTGCGAGAGAGTGTGGCGACGAGAGCAAAAAGCGCAAAAGAGTTGCTCCCTGCCAGGATCGAACTGGCGACCTTCAGATTATGAGACTGACGCTCTACCAACTGAGCCAAAGGAGCGCCATAACAAAGACAAACACTCACACAAACAACAAATCCAACACAACACACACACGCCACCACAAACACAAACAAATACACACACACATTCACAATCTAAAAGACACTAAAAGACACTAAAAAACACTAAAAAACACTAAAAAACACTAAAAAAACACTAAAAGACACTCACCACACACACGACCACAAACCACCTCAAACACACCCATCTCGAGTCGTCTGCGTGCGCTCGATTGGTTGGACCCGGGGAGCGCGAATATGTCTGCAAAGAAAGGGCAAGGAGAGTGGGGAGCAAAGGAATGGTGGGGGGCTGGGAGAGGCCAGAAAAGCAGCAAGAGAGTGTGGGGACGAGAGCAAAAAGCGCAAAAGAGTTGCTCCCTGCCAGGATCGAACTGGCGACCTTCAGATTATGAGACTGACGCTCTACCAACTGAGCCAAAGGAGCGCCATAACGAAGACAAACACTCACACCATCAACAAAACAATTACAACACACACTCGACACAAACAACACAAACAAATACACACACACATTCACAATCTAAAAGACACTAAAAGACACTAAAAACACACACAAAATACACCCACCATCAAACACACACACAAAACACAACCACGACCACAAACCACCACAAACACACCCATCTCGAGTCGTCTGCGTGCGCTCGATTGGTTGGACCCGGGGAGCGCGAAAATGTCTGCAAAGAAAGGACAAGGAGAGTGGGGAGCAAATGAAGGGTCGGAGGCTGGGAGAGGCCAGAAAAGTAGCATCTTGCGAGAGAGTGTGGCGACGAGAGCAAAAAGCGCAAAAGAGTTGCTCCCTGCCAGGATCGAACTGGCGACCTTCAGATTATGAGACTGACGCTCTACCAACTGAGCCAAAGGAGCGCCATAACAAAGACAAACACTCACACAAACAACAAATCCAACACAACACACACACGCCACCACAAACACAAACACACAACAAAACAAACACAAAACACACAAAAACACATTCACAAAACACACAAAAACACACACAAAATACACCCACCATCAAACACACACACAAAACACAACCACGACCACAAACCACCACAAACACACCCATCTCGAGTCGTCTGCGTGCGCTCGATTGGTTGGACCCGGGGAGCGCGAAAATGTCTGCAAAGAAAGGACAAGGAGAGTGGGGAGCAAATGAAGGGTCGGAGGCTGGGAGAGGCCAGAAAAGTAGCATCTTGCGAGAGAGTGTGGCGACGAGAGCAAAAAGCGCAAAAGAGTTGCTCCCTGCCAGGATCGAACTGGCGACCTTCAGATTATGAGACTGACGCTCTACCAACTGAGCCAAAGGAGCGCCATAACAAAGACAAACACTCACACAAACAACAAATCCAACACAACACACACACGCCACCACAAACACAAACACACAACAAAACAAACACAAAACACACAAAAACACATTCACAAAACACACAAAAACACACACAAAATACACCCACCATCAAACACACACACAAAACACAACCACGACCACAAACCACCACAAACACACCCATCTCGAGTCGTCTGCGTGCGCTCGATTGGTTGGACCCGGGGAGCGCGAAAATGTCTGCAAAGAAAGGACAAGGAGAGTGGGGAGCAAATGAAGGGTCGGAGGCTGGGAGAGGCCAGAAAAGTAGCATCTTGCGAGAGAGTGTGGCGACGAGAGCAAAAAGCGCAAAAGAGTTGCTCCCTGCCAGGATCGAACTGGCGACCTTCAGATTATGAGACTGACGCTCTACCAACTGAGCCAAAGGAGCGCCATAACAAAGACAAACACTCACACAAACAACAAATCCAACACAACACACACACGCCACCACAAACACAAACACACAACAAAACAAACACAAAACACACAAAAACACATTCACAAAACACACAAAAACACACACAAAATACACCCACCATCAAACACACACACAAAACACAACCACGACCACAAACCACCACAAACACACCCATCTCGAGTCGTCTGCGTGCGCTCGATTGGTTGGACCCGGGGAGCGCGAAAATGTCTGCAAAGAAAGGACAAGGAGAGTGGGGAGCAAATGAAGGGTCGGAGGCTGGGAGAGGCCAGAAAAGTAGCATCTTGCGAGAGAGTGTGGCGACGAGAGCAAAAAGCGCAAAAGAGTTGCTCCCTGCCAGGATCGAACTGGCGACCTTCAGATTATGAGACTGACGCTCTACCAACTGAGCCAAAGGAGCGCCATAACAAAGACAAACACTCACACAAACAACAAATCCAACACAACACACACACGCCACCACAAACACAAACACACAACAAAACAAACACAAAACACACAAAAACACATTCACAAAACACACAAAAACACACACAAAATACACCCACCATCAAACACACACACAAAACACAACCACGACCACAAACCACCACAAACACACCCATCTCGAGTCGTCTGCGTGCGCTCGATTGGTTGGACCCGGGGAGCGCGAAAATGTCTGCAAAGAAAGGACAAGGAGAGTGGGGAGCAAATGAAGGGTCGGAGGCTGGGAGAGGCCAGAAAAGTAGCATCTTGCGAGAGAGTGTGGCGACGAGAGCAAAAAGCGCAAAAGAGTTGCTCCCTGCCAGGATCGAACTGGCGACCTTCAGATTATGAGACTGACGCTCTACCAACTGAGCCAAAGGAGCGCCATAACAAAGACAAACACTCACACAAACAACAAATCCAACACAACACACACACGCCACCACAAACACAAACACACAACAAAACAAACACAAAACACACAAAAACACATTCACAAAACACACAAAAACACACACAAAATACACCCACCATCAAACACACACACAAAACACAACCACGACCACAAACCACCACAAACACACCCATCTCGAGTCGTCTGCGTGCGCTCGATTGGTTGGACCCGGGGAGCGCGAAAATGTCTGCAAAGAAAGGACAAGGAGAGTGGGGAGCAAATGAAGGGTCGGAGGCTGGGAGAGGCCAGAAAAGTAGCATCTTGCGAGAGAGTGTGGCGACGAGAGCAAAAAGCGCAAAAGAGTTGCTCCCTGCCAGGATCGAACTGGCGACCTTCAGATTATGAGACTGACGCTCTACCAACTGAGCCAAAGGAGCGCCATAACAAAGACAAACACTCACACAAACAACAAATCCAACACAACACACACACGCCACCACAAACACAAACACACAACAAAACAAACACAAAACACACAAAAACACATTCACAAAACACACAAAAACACACACAAAATACACCCACCATCAAACACACACACAAAACACAACCACGACCACAAACCACCACAAACACACCCATCTCGAGTCGTCTGCGTGCGCTCGATTGGTTGGACCCGGGGAGCGCGAAAATGTCTGCAAAGAAAGGACAAGGAGAGTGGGGAGCAAATGAAGGGTCGGAGGCTGGGAGAGGCCAGAAAAGTAGCATCTTGCGAGAGAGTGTGGCGACGAGAGCAAAAAGCGCAAAAGAGTTGCTCCCTGCCAGGATCGAACTGGCGACCTTCAGATTATGAGACTGACGCTCTACCAACTGAGCCAAAGGAGCGCCATAACAAAGACAAACACTCACACAAACAACAAATCCAACACAACACACACACGCCACCACAAACACAAACACACAACAAAACAAACACAAAACACACAAAAACACATTCACAAAACACACAAAAACACACACAAAATACACCCACCATCAAACACACACACAAAACACAACCACGACCACAAACCACCACAAACACACCCATCTCGAGTCGTCTGCGTGCGCTCGATTGGTTGGACCCGGGGAGCGCGAAAATGTCTGCAAAGAAAGGACAAGGAGAGTGGGGAGCAAATGAAGGGTCGGAGGCTGGGAGAGGCCAGAAAAGTAGCATCTTGCGAGAGAGTGTGGCGACGAGAGCAAAAAGCGCAAAAGAGTTGCTCCCTGCCAGGATCGAACTGGCGACCTTCAGATTATGAGACTGACGCTCTACCAACTGAGCCAAAGGAGCGCCATAACAAAGACAAACACTCACACAAACAACAAATCCAACACAACACACACACGCCACCACAAACACAAACACACAACAAAACAAACACAAAACACACAAAAACACATTCACAAAACACACAAAAACACACACAAAATACACCCACCATCAAACACACACACAAAACACAACCACGACCACAAACCACCACAAACACACCCATCTCGAGTCGTCTGCGTGCGCTCGATTGGTTGGACCCGGGGAGCGCGAAAATGTCTGCAAAGAAAGGACAAGGAGAGTGGGGAGCAAATGAAGGGTCGGAGGCTGGGAGAGGCCAGAAAAGTAGCATCTTGCGAGAGAGTGTGGCGACGAGAGCAAAAAGCGCAAAAGAGTTGCTCCCTGCCAGGATCGAACTGGCGACCTTCAGATTATGAGACTGACGCTCTACCAACTGAGCCAAAGGAGCGCCATAACAAAGACAAACACTCACACAAACAACAAATCCAACACAACACACACACGCCACCACAAACACAAACACACAACAAAACAAACACAAAACACACAAAAACACATTCACAAAACACACAAAAACACACACAAAATACACCCACCATCAAACACACACACAAAACACAACCACGACCACAAACCACCACAAACACACCCATCTCGAGTCGTCTGCGTGCGCTCGATTGGTTGGACCCGGGGAGCGCGAAAATGTCTGCAAAGAAAGGACAAGGAGAGTGGGGAGCAAATGAAGGGTCGGAGGCTGGGAGAGGCCAGAAAAGTAGCATCTTGCGAGAGAGTGTGGCGACGAGAGCAAAAAGCGCAAAAGAGTTGCTCCCTGCCAGGATCGAACTGGCGACCTTCAGATTATGAGACTGACGCTCTACCAACTGAGCCAAAGGAGCGCCATAACAAAGACAAACACTCACACAAACAACAAATCCAACACAACACACACACGCCACCACAAACACAAACACACAACAAAACAAACACAAAACACACAAAAACACATTCACAAAACACACAAAAACACACACAAAATACACCCACCATCAAACACACACACAAAACACAACCACGACCACAAACCACCACAAACACACCCATCTCGAGTCGTCTGCGTGCGCTCGATTGGTTGGACCCGGGGAGCGCGAAAATGTCTGCAAAGAAAGGACAAGGAGAGTGGGGAGCAAATGAAGGGTCGGAGGCTGGGAGAGGCCAGAAAAGTAGCATCTTGCGAGAGAGTGTGGCGACGAGAGCAAAAAGCGCAAAAGAGTTGCTCCCTGCCAGGATCGAACTGGCGACCTTCAGATTATGAGACTGACGCTCTACCAACTGAGCCAAAGGAGCGCCATAACAAAGACAAACACTCACACAAACAACAAATCCAACACAACACACACACGCCACCACAAACACAAACACACAACAAAACAAACACAAAACACACAAAAACACATTCACAAAACACACAAAAACACACACAAAATACACCCACCATCAAACACACACACAAAACACAACCACGACCACAAACCACCACAAACACACCCATCTCGAGTCGTCTGCGTGCGCTCGATTGGTTGGACCCGGGGAGCGCGAAAATGTCTGCAAAGAAAGGACAAGGAGAGTGGGGAGCAAATGAAGGGTCGGAGGCTGGGAGAGGCCAGAAAAGTAGCATCTTGCGAGAGAGTGTGGCGACGAGAGCAAAAAGCGCAAAAGAGTTGCTCCCTGCCAGGATCGAACTGGCGACCTTCAGATTATGAGACTGACGCTCTACCAACTGAGCCAAAGGAGCGCCATAACAAAGACAAACACTCACACAAACAACAAATCCAACACAACACACACACGCCACCACAAACACAAACACACAACAAAACAAACACAAAACACACAAAAACACATTCACAAAACACACAAAAACACACACAAAATACACCCACCATCAAACACACACACAAAACACAACCACGACCACAAACCACCACAAACACACCCATCTCGAGTCGTCTGCGTGCGCTCGATTGGTTGGACCCGGGGAGCGCGAAAATGTCTGCAAAGAAAGGACAAGGAGAGTGGGGAGCAAATGAAGGGTCGGAGGCTGGGAGAGGCCAGAAAAGTAGCATCTTGCGAGAGAGTGTGGCGACGAGAGCAAAAAGCGCAAAAGAGTTGCTCCCTGCCAGGATCGAACTGGCGACCTTCAGATTATGAGACTGACGCTCTACCAACTGAGCCAAAGGAGCGCCATAACAAAGACAAACACTCACACAAACAACAAATCCAACACAACACACACACGCCACCACAAACACAAACACACAACAAAACAAACACAAAACACACAAAAACACATTCACAAAACACACAAAAACACACACAAAATACACCCACCATCAAACACACACACAAAACACAACCACGACCACAAACCACCACAAACACACCCATCTCGAGTCGTCTGCGTGCGCTCGATTGGTTGGACCCGGGGAGCGCGAAAATGTCTGCAAAGAAAGGACAAGGAGAGTGGGGAGCAAATGAAGGGTCGGAGGCTGGGAGAGGCCAGAAAAGTAGCATCTTGCGAGAGAGTGTGGCGACGAGAGCAAAAAGCGCAAAAGAGTTGCTCCCTGCCAGGATCGAACTGGCGACCTTCAGATTATGAGACTGACGCTCTACCAACTGAGCCAAAGGAGCGCCATAACAAAGACAAACACTCACACAAACAACAAATCCAACACAACACACACACGCCACCACAAACACAAACACACAACAAAACAAACACAAAACACACAAAAACACATTCACAAAACACACAAAAACACACACAAAATACACCCACCATCAAACACACACACAAAACACAACCACGACCACAAACCACCACAAACACACCCATCTCGAGTCGTCTGCGTGCGCTCGATTGGTTGGACCCGGGGAGCGCGAAAATGTCTGCAAAGAAAGGACAAGGAGAGTGGGGAGCAAATGAAGGGTCGGAGGCTGGGAGAGGCCAGAAAAGTAGCATCTTGCGAGAGAGTGTGGCGACGAGAGCAAAAAGCGCAAAAGAGTTGCTCCCTGCCAGGATCGAACTGGCGACCTTCAGATTATGAGACTGACGCTCTACCAACTGAGCCAAAGGAGCGCCATAACAAAGACAAACACTCACACAAACAACAAATCCAACACAACACACACACGCCACCACAAACACAAACACACAACAAAACAAACACAAAACACACAAAAACACATTCACAAAACACACAAAAACACACACAAAATACACCCACCATCAAACACACACACAAAACACAACCACGACCACAAACCACCACAAACACACCCATCTCGAGTCGTCTGCGTGCGCTCGATTGGTTGGACCCGGGGAGCGCGAAAATGTCTGCAAAGAAAGGACAAGGAGAGTGGGGAGCAAATGAAGGGTCGGAGGCTGGGAGAGGCCAGAAAAGTAGCATCTTGCGAGAGAGTGTGGCGACGAGAGCAAAAAGCGCAAAAGAGTTGCTCCCTGCCAGGATCGAACTGGCGACCTTCAGATTATGAGACTGACGCTCTACCAACTGAGCCAAAGGAGCGCCATAACAAAGACAAACACTCACACAAACAACAAATCCAACACAACACACACACGCCACCACAAACACAAACACACAACAAAACAAACACAAAACACACAAAAACACATTCACAAAACACACAAAAACACACACAAAATACACCCACCATCAAACACACACACAAAACACAACCACGACCACAAACCACCACAAACACACCCATCTCGAGTCGTCTGCGTGCGCTCGATTGGTTGGACCCGGGGAGCGCGAAAATGTCTGCAAAGAAAGGACAAGGAGAGTGGGGAGCAAATGAAGGGTCGGAGGCTGGGAGAGGCCAGAAAAGTAGCATCTTGCGAGAGAGTGTGGCGACGAGAGCAAAAAGCGCAAAAGAGTTGCTCCCTGCCAGGATCGAACTGGCGACCTTCAGATTATGAGACTGACGCTCTACCAACTGAGCCAAAGGAGCGCCATAACAAAGACAAACACTCACACAAACAACAAATCCAACACAACACACACACGCCACCACAAACACAAACACACAACAAAACAAACACAAAACACACAAAAACACATTCACAAAACACACAAAAACACACACAAAATACACCCACCATCAAACACACACACAAAACACAACCACGACCACAAACCACCACAAACACACCCATCTCGAGTCGTCTGCGTGCGCTCGATTGGTTGGACCCGGGGAGCGCGAAAATGTCTGCAAAGAAAGGACAAGGAGAGTGGGGAGCAAATGAAGGGTCGGAGGCTGGGAGAGGCCAGAAAAGTAGCATCTTGCGAGAGAGTGTGGCGACGAGAGCAAAAAGCGCAAAAGAGTTGCTCCCTGCCAGGATCGAACTGGCGACCTTCAGATTATGAGACTGACGCTCTACCAACTGAGCCAAAGGAGCGCCATAACAAAGACAAACACTCACACAAACAACAAATCCAACACAACACACACGCCACCACAAACACAAACAAATACACACACACATTCACAATCTAAAAGACACTAAAAGGCACTAAAAAACACTAAAAAACACTAAAAAACACTAAAAAAACACTAAAAGACACTCACCACACACACGACCACAAACCACCTCAAACACACCCATCTCGAGTCGTCTGCGTGCGCTCGATTGGTTGGACCCGGGGAGCGCGAATATGTCTGCAAAGAAAGGGCAAGGAGAGTGGGGAGCAAAGGAATGGTGGGAGGCTGGGAGAGGCCAGAAAAGCAGCAAGAGAGTGTGGGGACGAGAGCAAAAAGCGCAAAAGAGTTGCTCCCTGCCAGGATCGAACTGGCGACCTTCAGATTATGAGACTGACGCTCTACCAACTGAGCCAAAGGAGCGCCATAACGAAGACAAACACTCACACCATCAACAAAACAATTACAACACACACTCGACACAAACAACACAAACAAATACACACACACATTCACAATCTAAAAGACACTAAAAGACACAAAAACACACACAAAATACACCCACCATCAAACACACACACAAAACACAACCACGACCACAAACCACCACAAACACACCCATCTCGAGTCGTCTGCGTGCGCTCGATTGGTTGGACCCGGGGAGCGCGAAAATGTCTGCAAAGAAAGGACAAGGAGAGTGGGGAGCAAATGAAGGGTCGGAGGCTGGGAGAGGCCAGAAAAGTAGCATCTTGCGAGAGAGTGTGGCGACGAGAGCAAAAAGCGCAAAAGAGTTGCTCCCTGCCAGGATCGAACTGGCGACCTTCAGATTATGAGACTGACGCTCTACCAACTGAGCCAAAGGAGCGCCATAACAAAGACAAACACTCACACAAACAACAAATCCAACACAACACACACACGCCACCACAAACACAAACACACAACAAAACAAACACAAAACACACAAAAACACATTCACAAAACACACAAAAACACACACAAAATACACCCACCATCAAACACACACACAAAACACAACCACGACCACAAACCACCACAAACACACCCATCTCGAGTCGTCTGCGTGCGCTCGATTGGTTGGACCCGGGGAGCGCGAAAATGTCTGCAAAGAAAGGACAAGGAGAGTGGGGAGCAAATGAAGGGTCGGAGGCTGGGAGAGGCCAGAAAAGTAGCATCTTGCGAGAGAGTGTGGCGACGAGAGCAAAAAGCGCAAAAGAGTTGCTCCCTGCCAGGATCGAACTGGCGACCTTCAGATTATGAGACTGACGCTCTACCAACTGAGCCAAAGGAGCGCCATAACAAAGACAAACACTCACACAAACAACAAATCCAACACAACACACACACGCCACCACAAACACAAACACACAACAAAACAAACACAAAACACACAAAAACACATTCACAAAACACACAAAAACACACACAAAATACACCCACCATCAAACACACACACAAAACACAACCACGACCACAAACCACCACAAACACACCCATCTCGAGTCGTCTGCGTGCGCTCGATTGGTTGGACCCGGGTAACTTCACCGTTTCAATCAAACTGAATATCTGCATTTATGCAGGGGTGCTCTCATTACCACCACAATTTTTACCCTGCTTCGATCAATTTATGTCGTAGCATACATACTATGCTGTGATTCTGTGATATGAACCGATGGATGATCCTTGATTCCTCAGCGAACACACCGGTTCACAAATAGGACTCGCGCATTTGCCTCAGGCTGGTATAAGACAGGCTTCTAATGGAGCCACTAAAATGCGGGCACCTTGGGTGTTCGCGAATCTCCACTTCCTTTTGTTATGGAGCGAATAGAGAATGGACGCTCTGCCTAGGAACCGGCAGTTACCATCACGTCATTCATAGTTGAATGGAGAGTAGCAACATGTTTTGTGGAACACAAAAGTGAGAATCCTGCGAGGGTGTGCTGGATTTGTTTGTGTTTGTCGTGGTTTACATGCAATCAAGAAAGAAACACGTAAGAACTTGGACAAAAAAAACCATGCAACAAGACAACGATTGAGTGTTGAAAGACAAAACAAAAGAAGAAACACAAAGGAAACCGAAAATAAAATCAGAGGAGGTAACAAGATTGAAATAAAAGACAGAAAATGAGAAGGAACGCATTCTCTTAGTATTGGGCTGCGCGGCGTACGTTCATCCTCCTGCCCACTATAGTGACAAACTCGACGCTTGAGCTACACTGTAATTGATTGGACTCCCTGAGCACAAACACTTCTGTCGATGACGACGTTGACCCCGCGAGCATCTAGGCGTTCCGCGAATGCCTTCACTTAGGCGACTGGAACGCCGACTCAGTCGCCAAGCCGCTGGAGTACGATGGCGAACGTCTCAAACAGACATTTGCCTGTGGTACTCGCTGTCACCTCTGTTGGGCGGTTGCTTGCAGCCCACTTGTTACGGGACTGCCCGCTACATGAAATTACATATATAGGTGCGTTTCTAATTTCTAGCCATACTAATAAGATGGCCTCTGATTGGCCAATATGGGACGCAGCTCCATTATGACCAATGATAGGGTGGCATGTCTATTGGGTGGTCAGGGGCGGTATAACGAGAACAGAGTTGATTTTGCTTCCTTTAGACCAAGGTTTAGAGTAGCCCGAAAATGACGCGTCCGTCTTCGCTGCGATCCACGCGTCAATAGCAGCGAGGTGGTCGGCAAAACCGTCTTGGACGAGGGCGGCGAGCGGCTCCCACGTCCGTTACATGCGGCCCTCAGCCGCCCACCAGACCACGCGGTACTGAACCTGCCACGGTGGTCTGGATCCCGACACCGGCCCACTATGGAGTGGACCAGGTACGTCGTGTCGTCGACCTCCTCGCTGGAGTCGTCGCTGGACGAACCAGTACCACTAGCACTCACAGCAGCCCGCACGGCACCTCCCTGCACGGCCGCATGCTCCTCAGCCCCATCCTCGGCTATCTCGCCCTCCTCGAGCTCGGCCTGGGCCGCGGATGTGGCCTCGTTCACGGTGCTGTGATGACGGGCCTTCTTCCCGCCTCCGCGCGAGCCCCTGTGAGCAGGGCGCTTCACGGGCTCGGGGGCGTACTTGCGACTAGCAGCTCAGGCAAGATTTTTCCGCGGAGCTTTGCCGCCCGTTGACATCGCTGAGGTCTGCTTTGTGCGCACCATGTGCTTCGGGCTGCCGTGTGATTGGGGAAACCTCAGCTCCCAGGCGCGGCAACAAGCAACGCGCGTCTCGGGCGGCCGGCGCAACACACACTGACCAAACCGTACGGTTAACAGTTTAGCACACACGCGACACAGTCTCAGACTAATTGTACAAAATCTTACACCGGGTAAAATACGGGCCTGAGGTTTTTCGGAGATTTCGCCCACCCGCGGGCTTCCTCCTCTCGACGCTACTGCTGCGACCGTTCGAGCCAAAAGGCGCTCGAACGTGCTCAAAACGCGATTTTTTCGTTTTCGCGGGAGGGATGACCCGATCGTCTTCTGCGTGACTGGACTTCGAAATATCCTTAGGTTTACTTACCCTAAGCACGGCGATTGGTTAATCCACCTAACCTAAAAAAACCCATCAGCTCCTATGAAGGAAAAAAAATCCCTTGCTGAGTCCCCGGATGTGTCAGCCAGGGAGGCATACAAATCCCAATATAAAATGGCCTCAACGCAGACTATACAATTCTACATAGATCCGATCTGCGACCAGTCGCGTCCAGTGTGTCGACTTGAGACCTGAAGTACACTCCAGGCACCTCGGTTTTTATACACGTACCTGCAGTATATTAAATGCTTGGAATGAATGACTGGAACTCAAGGAACTCCTTTTGCCATCTCTTCTGCTCTCTCTCCTACCTTCCTCTCTCCAGCTTCCACAGTATCCAAAGTTATGTTGTTGGTGGGCCTTGTCGAATTTTGTGAAATATCGGTTTGATTTCAACGCAATGAATACGAGATGTAGTGGTATGAAAAGAATCTGAAAAGAAATATGAAAATGGTTGAGGAGGTGGGGGCGGCGCACGCGCTCACCCCCGCTATCAAAAATTCTACTGTGGAGTTACTCAAACGAGCATTCCTAAGCGTTTACAGCACCGGGGTGCAAGGGGCCTGCTCCGGCTTATGTCAGCGCCCTCGATGAGCAGCGCCAAACACCAGTCAGGTAAGTATGATTTGCTTCCGAGGGCTGTCGCCATATTCTATATCCCATTGCCTCCCTCACGCGAGTTTTTCCCCCCCCTCTCGAATCCGTTTCTCCTCCGAAATTACAAAACCAGCCGCTCCATCCCGTGGCCGCAGACCGCAGCGGCCCCCGCGCCAAAGATCCCCGATCCGCCGCCGCCATGATGCAGGCCCCCGTGATGGTGCTGAGTGCGTGCGCCTCCCCCTGGTGACTTCCCCCCCCGCCCCGCTGACTGCGCAGCTAACGCCCGCCCGCAGACGCGAACACGCGCCGCGAGACCGGCCGCACGGCCCAGCTCGGCAACATCGAGGCCGCCAAGGTGCGCCTGTCTCGTCCTTCCCAACTGCTCGAGGCGGCGCGACTGACCCCGCGGCGGCGCAGGCCGTGTCCGGACATTGTGCGCACGACGCTGGGCCCGCGCTCGATGCTCAAGATGCTGCTGGACCCCATGGGCGGCATCGTCATGACCAACGACGGAAACGCCATCCTGCGCGAGGTGGACGTGTCGCACCCCGCCGCCAAGAGCATGATCGAGCTCAGCCGCGCGCAGGACGAGGAGGTCGGCGACGGCACCACCTCCGTCATCATTCTCGGTGCGTGCGAGGCAGTGTGGCGCCAGCGGCTGACAGACCCACTGACTCCACACCGCTCGGCCAGCCGGAGAGCTGTTGGTCGTGGCCGAGCCCTTCCTGTCCCACCAGGTGCACCCGACGGTCGTCATCCGCGGCTTCCACCGCGCGCTAGAGGCCTCGCTCGACATCGCCAAGGGCATGGCGCGCGACATCGACCTGCAGGACAAGGATGACATGCGCAACCTCATCCAGTCGTCGGTTGGGACCAAGTTCTCGCCGCGGATCGGAAACCTTGTGAGCGACCTGGCGCTCGACGCCGTGCTCACCGTCGTGCGCACCACGGCGTCGGGACGCAAGGAGGTCGATGTCAAGCGCTACGCCAAGGTCGAGAAGATCCCCGGCGGAGAGCTCGACGACTGCCGCGTGCTTAAGGGCGTCATGTTCAACAAGGACGTGACGCACTCCAAGATGCGCCGACGCATCGAGAACCCGCGCGTGCTGCTGCTCGACTGCCCGCTCGAGTACAAGAAGGGTGAGAGCCAGACGAACGTTGAGCTCACCAACGACCAGGACTGGAACACGCTGCTGCGTCTCGAGGAGGAGTACATTGAGAACCTGTGCGCGCAGATCGTGGCCATGAAGCCGGATATTGTCATCACGGAGAAGGGCGTGTCGGACCTCGCACAGCACTACTTCGTGAAGGCCAACATCACGGCTTTCCGTCGTCTGCGAAAGACCGACAACAACCGCGTTGCTCGCGCCACCGGTGCGACCATCGTCAGCCGCGCTGACGAGATCCAGGAGTCGGACATCGGCACCAAGTGCGGTCTCTTCGAGGTGCGCAAGATCGGCGACGAGTACTTTGCGTTCTTCGAGGACTGCAAGGACCCCGGTGCCTGCAGCATTCTACTGCGTGGTGGCAGCAAGGACGTGCTGAACGAGATCGAGCGCAACCTTGCAAGATGCCATGCAGGTTGCTCGCAACGTTGTGTTCGAGCCGCTGCTTCTCCCGGGTGGTGGAGCCACGGAGATGCGCATCGCTCACGAGCTCAAGAAGCGCGCCTGATGAGATCGAGGGCGTTGAGCAGTTCCCTTTCCGTGCGGTGGGCGAGGCGCTTGAGGTCATCCCGCGCACGCTGCTGCAGAACTGCGGTGCGGACGTTGTGCGCGTAATGACGGCACTGCGCGCAAAGCAGGCTGAGAGCGAGGACGCCTATGGAATTGATGGTGTGACGGGCAAGGTGACCAAGGCGGAGGAGCTTGGCGTGTGGGAGCCGTTCCAGGTCAAGACGCAGTCAATCAAGACGGCGGTGGAGGCGGCGTGCATGCTGCTCCGTATCGATGACATCGTCTCGGGCCTGGCCAAGAAGAAGTAGAGCTGCTCGCGTGAAGTGGTGGCCGTAACGTCTTCCCGATCCGTCGTCACTCGTTGCCACCGTTGTTTTCACTCTAGTAATATATGCGGGTGCTTTCGCCCTTCGCCCTATATAGCTCGTTTGCGTGTGCAGAGACTCTTTTGCAGCGACGCTCCACTTTCTCGGCACTTGAAGCGTCACTTCATGACGGTCGAGAGGCAAATCCTGCTGTTGTTAGAGCGTGCGCGGCTCCCAGAGGCAGATGGAGTCGAGCCTGCCAGCAACAGTAGTGCTCCGAACCAACATACTCGTGTTCCTGCGCGCGAGATTTATGCGAAGTTGAGGCTGATTCGCCAGCAAACTGTTGTGCCGATATCCCATGTCGATCTCAATATTGGGGAGCTGCTCGTTCGCACGGCCGAGGTTGCGATCCACCAGGGCGACTTTGACACAGCGATGGAAGCGTCAATAGGCTTCTTTTGTGAGTGCAAGGCAAAAAACCAGGTACATGAGTCATGAGCTCTGACGTGTGTTTCCTATCATCTTTTCTGACTTGTGGTGGATTTCCTAGTTTTACTGCAGAGCTCTGTTAACTAGGGCGCAATGCGAAGCTCACGCAGCACGGCTTGATGTGGGTCCGAGGAAGCTCCGAATATTGCTCAATGCCTATCCACTTCATTACACAGGTCGTTCCGATCGCGACGGACGCAAAGAAAAGACCAGCCTACGACTTTCTCATCTACAACGCGTCAGTCGTGTACTGGCACATCGCTCGTCAGCTCATGAAGAGCTCCACGTTTCAGTTTCTTGTTCCTTCTCTCTCTGTTATTATTGAAGCTCTGAAACTTGTGAAAGAAGAAGATGTAGCATGGGTCGTGCGTCTTCAGATGGCGCACGGTTAACGCACTTATAGACTCAAACCAACTAGCGAATGCAGCGAAGGTCATCAATGAAGCCGTGGACGAACGTCTTTCACCCGTGATAAGCAACCCGGCTTTTGGTCCAGAGAGCGATATCCGAGCTTTGTATGAAGAAGCGCTGCGCCTTCAAGTGCATGTTGGATCGCTCAAGGATGCTGAATGTCAAAAGATTTTGCCAAATGTGAAGAAAGCAGTCAGTTCATCTACTCAAAGCAAGCGGCTATCATTAATCGTCAAGCTGCAGTGCCTTCGATCTGGCAACCCGGAAAAAACCTTAGAGGACGCATTTGCTGAAATTTTTCAGGAAGCAACTGGTATGACAGTTTTCTCGATCGCCTCAACAACTGAAATTGAAGTTCGCGAATATCTTGCTTCTCTCGACCCGGCCAAAATGTCTGCGATTGATGCTGAAACAGTTCTTGAAGTAGGTATTCAGGCATCGCTCACCGGTGTAATTCGATATGCAGTTTTGTGTGACGTCGTTGCGGAATACAAACGCAAGAACATGCAGCCGAAAGTTCGCCTACAGCACCAAATACTCAAGGCGGTACTCTCAGTCATGATCCCCCTTCAAGTGGCGGAAAGAAACGACTGAGTGTGCACGAGTCTCATGAACTCCAGTTAACTCGTCGCGTCGACGCTGTGAAATCGCTAGAAAGAACACTGTTAGGCTATGAAACGCTTGAATGACCCGAATATGATTGAGCGGGTGTGTATCATCTCGTGGAACCTGTGCTTACCTCTACTCCAGCCATATCTACGCACACAAGTTGAGAGACCTCTAAACCTAGCATCCTCATCACTTGAAGAGCACAGTTCGCTCCTTCTAGAATTTCGTGCTCGACTCTACTTAGAAATAGCTAAGATGGACGCTGCATCCGAGTTTCTGAACAAGGCTTACGGAAACGCTAGCAAAGGACTTGGACTAGATTATGGATCTATTGCTCACCAATCTTCTCAGTTGATGACCATCGATGAGCTACAGCTCTCATGCAGGTGAATGGACGACCAGATCACTTGATCTCCCTCTCCAATCGATCAAGCGGACAGTCCAAGTGAAGTTGGCCCCTGAAAGCAAATTTGGTCCAGAAGATACAGTCTTTGGTTTGATCCAAGAAATAAAAGAAGCCAAAGACAGACATCTTGTTCGGCAGCTTGTAGCTCGCTGTCAAGATACGTTAGAGAGCTTGGAGCATGATGATAAACATCACATCGATGAACGCGTTGCACTTGTCAATTTGGAGTGAAGTCGCTGCTGCAGCATGGAAGGGGCTGCGAGCACCGGAAGTTGCAAGAAAGATCATTCAGCACATACTCGACACCTGGTTTTCCAGCGATAAGAGTGATTCGGTGATTCTTCAAAGCCGTACATGTAATGTCAAGAGCGCTATGATGCATGAAGTGGATTTGCGGCTGCTCTTTGCCGAAGTAATCGGACAAGAAGTGAAAGTGCTGCGCGATCGTCTGAACGAACAGGAGACCTCACCCAGCAAAGAAACACGGCGCCATCGCTCCAGCGACGAACCAAAAACTCAAAACCGAGTATCAAACGAGAAGTGCGGGCCCTTCATCCTTGGCATTAAATATCCAGAAGACGATAATACTGCTGGGTCACAGATTGGGTTGGAAGGCGTGGTCGACGTCGCAAGTGTGACCACACGATTGAAGCTCGAGTTGCTAAGTAACCTGAGTGCAGCAATCACTGCAGCGACGCGAATTGGATGGGCATTTGTGTTAGAGAATACTTGCGTGTATCTTTGGAATCTCCACTTTCATGTGTTTTTGATGCTACTGGAAGAAAAACTTCCGGGAGGGAATTCTTTAGACAAATTCAACCATGATATGATTCTACCAGAGTGTATAGGGGCTTTTGAGTCGGCCCTCACTGCTTTGGAGTCCGTTGAAGCCGATGTAAATCGTGATCTGCTGTGTTCGCTTGCCTTAAGCCTTTGCGTATTGTACGAGAAGAGCAGTCGATGGGATAAAGCTGCAGCGCTCGCAGACAGCCTTCTAAAGCGAAGCACTCAAAGTCCCCCCTCCAAAGCCTCTGTTGTAGAGGAAAGAAGATCATACAGTATCCTCCACTTGAAACAATTTGCAGAAATCAAAGCAAGGACTCAACTAGCGCAAAATGCAAAAGAAATCATCTTTCCTGACAGTTGGCCAAATTCTTTA
Source organism: Phytopythium helicoides (assembly GCA_024867545.1). Lineage (NCBI taxonomy): Eukaryota > Oomycota > Peronosporomycetes > Pythiales > Pythiaceae > Phytopythium > Phytopythium helicoides. The sequence continues at coordinate 1,210,857 of JANFNE010000001.1, read as the reverse complement.
CGAGTCGCGGGATTGCTGGAAGCTGTCGATATGATGTATCAACTCTCAGATGCAAATGCAACGACAACTAGTCAGATTCCTGACAAGGCTCAAGCTTTGCTCGAAAAGGCCATTGTAATATGGCAAGTAGCAGCACCTCAAATCTTAGTCGAGCTGCATGATACTCGCTGTTTCAAGAGCCTGGAAGATGGTCAACAACATACACAGCTTCTGACAGAACTATGGACGCGCCTCGGTTTTTGTGCCCTTCGCCTTCGCTATCCCCGTTTTGCCATTGAATGCGCCGAACAAGCCCTCCTCCCGGTTTCTGAGCGAGCAGAAAGCCGTGGTGCCAAAGAGCAATTGTGGCATGGTTTGGTTGTGACAAGTACTCAGCCGTGGTTTGCACTAGCTGAGTACTTGTATGGTGCTGCAATTGTTGACTTGGCGGTAGGACAAGTGATTCCGCAGAAGCTTATTGCTACAGCTTCAACTCACCTAGCGAATGCAGCGGCGTATGCATTAGCTGAGAACAAGATAGAATTGGTCGCCAAAGCGTGCTCACTAGTATGGAATAGCTATATTCGATCTGAACTTGCCGATCCTGAGATTGAGGTTGAGTCAGATGGCTCAAAGCCTGGGGATTATCTCGCCATACTATTGGATCGAGTTATCGATCTAGTGACTTTATTGCAAAAAACTCCACGCAAGTCACCTCAGGCAGCAGAATTCTATGGTGATATGATCATCTTGGCGATAGATCTTTGCCAGCGTCGAGAAGATTGGGGGAAAGCTTTTCAACTCTGCTCAGATGTCTTGGCAAGCGATCGTTGCGATAGCGTCAGCATCGCTACCCCTATCATAGCAATGCAGCAGATACAAACTGCGCACGCTATATCCGCCATCAACACCGGGAATGGCACCCTGTCCAATATGGGGAGTAGTTCTCGACAGAAAGATATCGACCCACTTTTACAAGCTCGAATTTTAAAGCAGATAGCAGCGGGATCATCAAGCAATCCACCAGAGCAATTAAAGCTGCTTATTACAGCCCATTCAGAGCTACAAGATATCAAAGTAGAGCAAGCACTAGCCCTTCTTGATATCGCAGAGTGGTTGTATACCAATTGTTACCCACTTTCAGACATCTCTAGCTATATGGATAACGCCATTGTCACCTTGGTCGCGCAAGAGGCAACTGACATTTGCCAGTCCGCTTCAGCAAAAACTCGGCGGGGAGCTAGCAGTCGTGGCCTCATCTCAACACCGGCACCGGGAAATAAAACTGAAATGGAGCAGCGACATCCTCTGTGGTTTGCTGAAAAGCTGATTCGTGCATTTATGATGAAAGCAATGGTCGCCGAAAACTGCTCTCAGCGACTCCACCATATCGCTTTGGCACTACAAAAAATTGAGGACGCTTGGGAGGCTCTTTTCAACTTTGGAAACGAAGCTGACCTTCGGGCACAATATGCACAAGCAAAAGCTAGTGCGGGAGCTACCGCAGCTTCAATGGACTACGACATTTGGAAGACAACAGCTGGATTCAAATTCTCAGTTCCACACTCATTAAATGATTGGGTTTCAATTTTGACACAGCTCGAGAAATCTGCCGAAGCAAGATTCTATATGCCGTGGGGACAAGCACTTGCAGAATTCATTGGTACAGGACCAAGAGTAATAGCTGATCCAGGTCTTGTACTCTACTACCTCGAGGAGTTGCTTCAAATTCTATACAATGGAGCTCGATTTGAGCTAATGCTACCTGTAATTTATCTCTATCAAACATTACTGTTCGGTGCTATTCCGAGACGGAAATTAGCTGCCGCTCTTTGGGCTGACTTACTACTATTTGTCGTCTTGGAGCACCGCCAACTTACTTCGCTACTTTCTGTTCCACTTCAAACCGCTCTAGCAACTGTCAACTCATCTGGGGAGGCAATTGCCCAAGAGATCAAAGAATCGTTGTCGACCTTATACCATAGCCATTCCAGCAAAAATACTCGGACGGCTCGGATTCGAGCTCTTACGCCTCACTTGTCCACCGATGCAGTCTCCAAAACCATGTCGAGCATTAGTCTACTGTTAGACATGGGTTACATTCGACATGCGAAAGCATTGCTAGAAATGTTTTCGAGTGCATTGGGCAGCACCAAAAATATCGATGTCGGAGAAATAATGAGCGGATACCGGGCTGTGGAGTGCCGAGTTCTTGAGCTTGAAGGTCAGCACAACTTGGGACTCAGCAAGATTCAACACGCCTTAAGCGGAGCCAACCGACTTGATCTACTAAGGTACCTGCAATTAACTCGAAAAAAATCCAAGCTTACTAGAAACCCTGGATGATAAACATCGTTTACTCGATGCTGCGGCTAAGGAAGTGGGGTGCACATTGCTTCGTTACGTAGATGCTGAGCAAGCGCAATACGACAAGGCACCGAATCAAAGTTGGAGATGTTATGAATCTGACCAGCTGGTACTCAAGGACTCTCATCCAACTACTCGCTCTCATCTCACCTTGATGTATTGGTTGAACTCGCGCAAATCAAATTCAAGCAGGCAACTATTTATCTAAAACAAGCATCTGCAGCAGTAACAACATTAGCAGTCGACTCTGTTGCAGGTAAATCTCGTGCCCTCGACTTTTTGCGGTTGAGCCGAGGAGATTTCGATGAAGCTATTCGATTGCTGACCGGCTTATCAGCGGAGCGCATGTGCGGGAAATTGATGATAAAGTATATTGCAAAATTGAACGTCTTTTTGGAGACAAGGGATGTACTGCCAATCGTAGGCGATCAGTTTGACATAAGGCAAATGGTATGCAATTCTATCATAAACATGGAAAGCGAGGCTAGAGCTCTTGAGAATAGACACGATAGACTTTCAGAGCACGAGCCATGGGAAATTGACGTTATGAAGGCAAAGCTTCAAGCCGCAATCTTCGAAATTCTTTTCGAGACAGCAGCCACTGTAGTCGAAGCGAATGACATGATTTGGTACGAGCACGAACTCAATTCGAAGCGAAGTATTGTGGAGAAGTGGCTCATTCAAACTGATTCAATGATAACTACACCAAAAGGCGGAGATCTAGCGAAAGCAATGACACTGGTGGCTTCAGTAAGCGACGTAACGCAACATATGACCGGAAGCACTGAGATCGACACGTTAGCACAAGTGTTGAAAGTTCAAATCCATCGACTGTCGCAATCTCACTCAGATGAACGACTCGTCAGAGATACATATCGTCATGAGGTATGGACTCAGTACGGCAAGAATACGGAAGAAGTTGAAAGCGACATGATTACATGGATTTGCGCTAATAGGTCAAGTTTGGACGGCTCACCACCAGTCACGACAAGTGGGGATGAGGAAAATACTACTACTTCTGTCGTGGGAAAAATAGTGGAGTTTATTGATCGGTCAATTTCGGTAGTTCAAGGCTGTCAACGCTCCGCACTCGAGCTGCAATCAGTTGATCTTGTTCAACGAACAGCCTACGAGCTCGTTCAACTTCTTGGGTGCCGTCGATCTTTTGAATGTGCCATGAATTTGCTGCTTTATCAAAGCTGCGTCGTCACAAAGGACATGAACAGATTGTTTCAATTATGCTTAGATCCAGCAAGCGCACAGGCTATACACTTGCGCCGAATGAAACAAACTGCCAAGTTTCATGCCGATGCAGCCAAACACAGCCTCCCCTTTCAGCTATCTCAGCTGTATCTAGGGCAACAATCAGACGCGTTCAAACGAATGACACTCGGAGCACTTAGTATGGAAGAAGTCATTTCTGCACTTCCTCCGAACTACAGAATACTGAGCTTGCAGTTTTCGCCAGAGAAATGTTTTTTGTTCGCTGCGCTCGTTGTAGTGGGCGGTAAACGCTGTGTGACCGCTCGAATCGAGTTCACTCGCGCTGACATGAAAAGTTTTGAAGAGCTTATTCGGCGAGTTCAAGCTTGGCGAACGTCTGTAGCCAAACGTTGTTGAGCTCCGAGGCAGAGCACGGACGCGATGACACATTTGATTTTACATCAACTAATGTTACTACTCCTCTCACCATGACTCCAGAGGCAGATGCAATGGAGAAAGAAATGAGTGCTATTATTGATGACACAGCGAATTTACTTCAGCCCTTGCTTTCTCATCCAACTATGCAGACCGAGCTGAAAAATGAGCTCAACGGAAACCCCCTTGTGATATTATCCGATAGAGAGCTCTCATGCTTGCCTCTCGAGTCTCTCCCAGCATTCGAAGGAGCTGAATCGATTGCGCGAGACTTCTCCATTCACATGTTCTGTCACCGATTTTCTGCAGTCAAAAATCAGCCTGTGCGACGTGATGAAGTGAGGACGATTGTCGACCCGTACAAGGACGATACAGATGGAAACAATACGGAGGCAGTCATCAAGCAGCATTGCAAGACTGCGAATTCCTCGCTACCATGGAAGGGACGCAGTTGAGCATGGCCAAATCCCGAGCGTCACGGATTGGCTAAGTGCGCTCTCATCTCGTCGAGGAGGAAGCCTGATTTATCTTGGGCCACACCGCGTAGTTGGCTCGAGTCTGCCGCTGACGCGACTCGCAGGAATGAACGTAGGGACATCGTGCCATGTGCTTGTGCTGCTTGACCATGCTGAGAACGTCACAAGTTCACGTCGGCAGAGCAAATGGGACAACGATCAAACTTGCGTGGGAGCTCGAGATCGAGGTAGATCCGTACCTCAGGGCACTACTGCTTTCGCTTGTTGGCGTGAACTCGCTAGTGATGAATCAATGGGTGACGACGTTCAATGCTAATCGCCGTGTGGCGAATGGACTGCTGCAGGGGTTGGCTAAAGGACAGACTATCGGCCGTGCACTACAAGGGTACGTTGACTCGACCATCGCGGTCTCGGTTGGCGGATCGATCTCAATTTCGTCAGGTGGATCAAATACGTCGAGTGGTGCGAGTCTTCCACCCCGAAGCAATCCTCCAAGCCAAGTAAACAGCGCCGCTTCCCTCCCACCGGGAGACACCAGTATCTCTGGCTCTAGAGCAAGCATCACCGGAGGCAAGATGAAGCTCAAGAACCGCCTACGCTATAATACCGTCCTATATGGACTCTCCCATCTCGTGCTGAAGGGAGGGGAGTAGTAGTAGTAGGCAATGTTCATAAAGACAGGATTGATCACGTTTCTGGCTGTACCACATTCGCGTGGCTCTTCCGTGCAGATGAATGATTGAGCCTGTGTCACAGAGACAATCGGGCATGCTGACGAGCACCTTACCACGTTGAAGCTGCTGGAGGTAAAACCACACAGGTTTCGGAAAATCCAACCGTCGACAGGCGTGGCCAGCTCTGAATATTTTCAGTTGCACCGCCCTCGATTGCTTGGCGTGCTGGAGAGGAGCCTCCTGCTGCTTCGACTCCCTGCGTCCGTTTCGATAGATTTTGCGCTCGAAGCACCAGAGTTCGCGGCGAAGCAACACTGAAGCAAGTGGTCTGGCTTCGTGATCACCTGCGGTGTTCAAACGAACGGCGCTGCACAAAGCTCTGGGCATGGTGCACCACATTCCATGTAGCATCAGCCATCAGCATGGATTAATCCGCACGTTGAACCAGCACTCCAGCAATCGCTCGGTCGGCTCGAATGCTCACGCTGGGAAGAACGGCCGGCCATACGAAGCTCAAGTTTGGAGGGTTTCACCGCGCTGCTAATCGACCGTGGGACCCGCTCGAATTAGTCTCTCTCGTTTGGCTCCTTTTCCGAGGATTCAGCGCCATTGCATGTCTTTGCCGATCACTTGCAGTCACCTGCGGCGGTTCATACCGCACCATAGACGCGTCACACTTGGCACAGCCGATCTTCAACCAGAACACCCCGCCGTCTCACGAACTCCGTTCCGCCACGCTATATTCGCGACCGGCCAAGAGCCACGGGCAGCGGAGAAAAGCTCCGGTCGCCAGCTCCGCGGCGTCTTTGGCCTTGCGAGTCCGTCGGTCCGCCGTCCGCTCCTCCGGAGGCGAGGCGAGGTTCATTCGACAAGCTTCCGCCTCCCAAGCAAGCTCCAACAACAACTCAACTACTACCACCACTGCTTCACCATGGCCATCGACCACGACGCCAGCAAGGTTGGTCACTCTCTGGCTCTCGCTGACGTTGTCGCTATCGCTAACGGTCTCATTTGGAGCAGAAGCCGACGATCCTGCACATCAACGCCAGCATCACGAGTAGCTCCATCACGGACCGCGTGGCTGTTGCCATGATCGAGCACCTGGCCAACGAGTACCACCGCCAGGCGCTCAAGGGGCTCGCCCGACGTGACGCCCGTGCCCGAAGAGATCCTTAACATTGAGGAGTGTGACGTGTGGGGACCGCAGCTGCCCAAGTTCGACCGCGACGTCATGCAGCGCGTGTGGAAGGCGCGCCACGGCAGCGAGGACCCCGAGGACATGGCCGCCTTCAAGCCGATCCAGGACCTCGCGCAGCAGATCCTGCGCGCCGACTTCCTCATCATCACCAGCCCCGTCTGGAACTTCGCCGTGCCGTACGCGCTCAAGCAGTACATCGACTGCATCGTGCAGCCGGGGCTCACGTTCCGGGATGCCGACGCCGAAGGGACCGTCGCGCCCGTACTTCAAGGGCCGCCCGCTCATCGTCATCTCGTCCTCGGGCGGCAAGGCGCCGCCGGCCAACGAGGACTACGTGTTCCCGTTCCTCAAGCGCATTTTCGCCATGTGCGGCTTTGACGACGGACACCGCGTCGCTATCGAAGGCCTCGCAAATCACGACAAGGAGGTCTGCTACCAGAACGCCGTCAACGAAGCCAACGTCATCGCCGACGCAGTTGTCAAGAACAAGTTGGCGGCCGCCGAGTAAACACCACGTACAGTAGACACCTTGCGTTTTCTCCATGCATTTTTTTTTATATATGTGTAGGCACGCAGCAGCCGTGTATGGGCAGCAGAGTGCGCACCTGGAATCAAGAATTGATAACTTCGTTTCATTTTCGAGCTTGAACCTCTATGGCATCAACATCACGCGTGATTCAACCCTGCTTTCCCACTGCACGCGTGTCTTCGATCCGGACGAGCTTTCCTTCGGAAAACAGTGGCGAGTACACGTGGTGCTTCATCATAGTCGCCAAGATACCGATGTTGATCGCGAAGAACACGAGCCCAGCAATCCAGAGCGGGAAAAAGGTGTTGATGCCTTTCATCTCCAAGTGGAAGGCCCAGTACAGCCAGTGCAGCTAGTAAACGCAAAAGTTAAAACTGTCATATTGAGGGTAGTAGACAACAAACAGGATCAAGCACGAACCTCTCCAGCAAACCATGCAATTATCATCGTGAGCCCTTTCCATCGGAAGCGGATGGTTGTCGAGGGCAAGATCAGGGGGAGGAAGGAGGTATACCACAAAAAGTACTGGCGCCATTTGAGACAAATCACTTCGTCATCCAGGATGCATGAGAAAGCATATTCAAACGAGGCAACACATACCTGGGCCGTGCACACCTTGTTGAAGGCGACAAATACCATAGTCAAGGCGAAAAGTGCGAACGGAAGGTCCTTGCCGTACGCCAAGGAAATGGCGATCAATGCTGTCAGTTGAGGAAGAAATGCGGCAAGTCCCATCGTCAAGCCAGAGGGCGTGTTGTATCTGAGGTTGACCAACAGTGTGAGCTATGCCGAGCACAATGACCCAAATATGCGTCGGCTCACCGGAGATAGAGGTCGTAAAAGTAAACCGAGAAGTTGTGGCGATTGTCGGTGCGGGTAAAATGGTAGAGATACGCCTCGAACAGGAACTGAAAGCCGTATCTGAGAGAAGACACAGCGGGGTTAGGCCGTTGACGTCAAGCACGCGGTGCATGACAAGCAGCGCGCACAAGTAGTAGAATCCAGCGGTTAGCAGCAGGAAGAACCCGCCACTGACGAGACCAAAGATCACTCGGTCACGGTTCACAAAGCGTGCCAGCCGAGCCCAGAAACAGGAAGATGACTTGCACGACGTTGACCATTTCGCGCTTTGTTGGTTGTAGTCTCCGTCCAAGAACTGTTCACTCCAGAGTGAGGCAAGATTGATTGCCACAACCATGCATTTGAAGGTCTAGCAATCGTACCACGAGGAAAGCAAGCGCATACACTATGGGGTAGATCTTGAAGTGCACTGCAGCGCCGTACCTGCCAGATCAAGGTCAGCTTCAGAGAACCATCAAGAACTATGCGCATCACGAAAAACGCGTACGCAAAGGCGGCTAGGACGAGCTGCTTGCGCATGACGAACAGCACCGTCAGCAGCACCAGCAGCGCCACGATCGAGTCTGCATTCCCGCGCGTGGAGATGTTGATGGAGAAAGGATGGAAGAGCCACGAGCTGCAGCGTCGCCGGCGTGAGCGTCACGCGCCATCGCAGCGGTCCAGGACGACGCACCTCGTGTACAGCGCCGCGCCTGCGCCACCAGCCACGTCAGCAACGAGCCACAGCGCTCAACGATGCTCAGGCGCTCACTCTTGTCGGAGAGTCCGCGCAGGCGCAGGATCCGGAAGGCGACGAGCCCCACGAGCAGGTCGCAGGCCACGAACAGCAGCTTGCCGGCCGCCTCGTGCACCACGACGTTGGGCAGCATGAGCGCCGCGCTGCGCCAGCAAGACGCGCGGTCAGCAGTCAGCCGAGCAGAGAGCAGGAGCGTCGCGCACAGCAGCGGCGTGTAGCGGTAGGTGGTGCGGGCGAAGGGCGAGCGGCCGGCCGCCAGCTCGCGCGCCGCGTCCGAGTACACGTCGTAGTCCACGTCCGTGTAGCGCACGGGCAGCAGCGCGTCCTGTAGCGCGCCGTAGAGCACCAGCAGCAGCCGCGCGGCCAGCGCGCAGCCGAACAGCGCGCGCGCCAGCGTCATGGCGGCGAGCGGGGCGGGCGGGGACTGGGCAGGTCGATCGTGGTGTTTCGGCCAATGGAGGACGGCTTCGGGTCGTTGATCGGAGGCGGATCATGCGACGTGTGCGGGCTCACATGGAGCAAGTGGGCCATGATTGTTGCTTCTGCATGACTCAGCCCAGGTGGTGATGACCTGTAGGCTCTCGACCTGGAGCACGCGTCAGGTTTTCACTCACTGAGTAGACTGGCCTCGAGTGCAAAAGCGCAGATGCTGTCTTCTTGAGAATCGCGCTCGATGCCTTCATCGAGATTTTGAAAGTGCAGCTAAGCCTGGATTCCTCAATCGGCGAATTGTGAGATGGAGTCCAAGCGGCCGCACTTCCCGGCTCACGGCCTGGGCCCACGCATCCAGCCTCCAGATCCTTCCAAGGGTTTCGCCGCGGCGACATCAGAGTCTGTCAAGCCAGCGGCAGGGATGGTCGGCCACGGAGGGTGTCAAGCACGGCGTATTCAAGTCAAGGTTGCCACGCGTGGCTTCAAGACATGCACGAGTTCGAGAGCGAATGAGGGAGCGCGCGGCGGTCAACGCGCTGCGCGCTGTGCTTCCACTTGGGCAGTCGTCTTCCAAGACAGAAAGACTGCGGGAGCACGCTGTCTTCGTCCTGGAAGCTCTCCAAGTGCGGGATCGTCGCAGCTCAAGATCATCGACGTGCAGCGCAACCAGTTGTCGGGCGCTTTCAAGTGACCAAACGCGCAGCACAAGAGGCGCCGCCTTCATCTGTCGGCAGGGACTTTGCAGCTGCAGCAGCAGCAGCAGCAGTAGCAGAAGGTTTCCTGCTGGCGCTACAGGCCCAAGGGAACTTTGGTTCTTTAGGTGATAGCTACCAAATTGAGATGCCAACAGGGGATACCTCACATGCATTAAGAATTAGAGGCCTTTACAACATCTGATCGAGGCACTTTTTGCTGCAATGGCTTCGTTGGCGCGTGCAACTTGACACATCCCATGTGCGTGCGGCACTCGTTGTGGGAAATTCCTCCCGCAGAATGCTTGCCACAAAACCGATCGACGAAGCTTCTAACAGCAGCTACCCAAGAGACGTTCACACGATTTCACTCGACTATTTGCGCGGACCAGGCTCTCAGGCTTGGAGACATGGAAACAGGTCCAACAAGAGAGACGTCGGATGAGTGCCGAGGTGTCCAGTACCGTCAGTGCACACCACCGATGGGCGGTATTGGCATGTGCTATAGCGCTCGCCTGATGGACATTGCGTGTGGCAAAATCGTTTGCCACAGGAAATGCGAAGGCGACAGATTGCAGAAGGTGTTGGAGACCCTTGCGACTCCCAGATTGAAGCGTGGCTCGGCTGTAAAGTGCAGTAGACTAGGAAGCATATATATCGTTCTTGTTGAAAATCTAACTGCTCCACGAAATCCATGATCCGTAGAAGGCCTAACACCGCCATCCTTACACCTCAAACTTCGTATCCAGGATCTGCTCGCTCAGCTCCCACAGCTGCCGCGCGTTCTCCGTCGAATGACTCGTCTTGGTTGACTCCTCCTTGGCCGGAAACCCACGCAGTGTAAGAAACCCATTCGGACCATAAAAATCCCCGCCACGAACGGAATCGGCCGTCGCCGCAAACAAAGTCGGCAGCGCACCCATGTCGGGGTATTGCAGCGGCACAAAGGAGAACAGCCAGCTCATAAACCGACTCAGGAATCCGGGCATCCCAGCGGAGAACTTTTTGTTGAAGATCTCTGTGTGGCAACCGCCCGGGTGCGCAGCGAGTCGCTGCGGCAGCGACCGAGATCACGTTGTCAACACCGCTCGCTCGCAGCCGACGCTGGAGCTCGTAAGCGAACAGCAGGTTGAGCAGCTTGGAGCGCGAGTAGACCCACTGGTCCGGGTTCCGCAGCCTCGCCATGGTCTCGAAGTTGAGGAAGATCCACCCGAAGCGGTGCATGACGCTGCTCACACTGACGACCCTCGCAGCCGGCGAGCGACGCAGCAGGTG